>OU342741.1:300967349-301567349 GCA_910589775.1 Avena eriantha | reverse complement strand
CGCTGGCCTGACACGCACGAAGGATATCAAGATGACTGTCACACCCGTCAAATAGCATGCAGAATAACGTTCCATCATCCCCAGTTACCTCGATATCTACATTTTGCGAGCCTAGTGCCGACACCGTCTTAGAGATGTACCTGCCTTTCCTACCGTAGTTGAAAATGCACAACCTCATGGAATGGACTTCTCTGAGGTGGGAGTGGAGCACAAATGGCATTGCGGCGAACTCACAGCCAGGCACCACGTAGTTCCACCGGACTGCAGCAACGAGCATTGAACATGAAGACATATTTGGCTGGACAGCCCAAACCAATTGGGTTAGTCACCAACATAAAGTAATTAATTAGTATGACATTACATATATTCATATTAGGATCATCACAAGAAGATTTATATGTGTTAACTCACTCTTGGTTAATATTCTTGTAATCCAGGGGGAATTCCGACGACATTTTGAGAAGCTCGTAGGTAACGTCATGGTTTCGACAGGTACGATATGAGCCCTTTCAGCATGACTTCAGCCGACGAAGGCCTGCTCGTCTACTCAGATGTCACCGCCATTTCGACCAAATGGATCTTATCCCATGAAGGTAGCGACCATAACATCACCTTGTACCGTGGCGATTCGCATGCTGCTGACCTGACGTCCCTGACGGATAGGAAGATGTCCGTGGTATACTCTTCAATTAGGGCAGCAAACTCCGTGCCCTCTTTTTAGATGCCGATGATCTCTTGTGCGGGCACTGGGTTAGTCGGGTACCAGTGCTTGTTGGAGTAGGTCACTTCGGGCAAATATATCTTGTGGGCAAGTTTCAAGTGGTCAAAGAGCTCGTGCACAGTCAATGGCCGGGTGACAAACTCGCATCCTCGCTCCGTGCAGGATGCGCACAGGGTGTAGTAGCACTAGATCTTGTGCTCGTAGACCTCATTGTAGGAGACCAATGAACAACAACGATCGTTCGAGCACATGCTACTTTTTCCGTCGGAGACCTGACGGTATAACTCCTTGGAGCATGCGTCTAGCCTAATGGCGCTGGTAGTGTCCAGACACATAGTGATTTCATTGAAGACATCGTCGCCAACCTTGCTCCAGCCGTAGTAACGCGGGTTGCACCTCGAATCCGCCATCGCTTCTGGACAGATTGGGGGAGAGGGTGCCTCTACGTAGAGTTGTTGGTGGTTTTTGGAGGAGAGGGCTGGTGTCCTGGAGGGAGTGATGCAGCGGGCAAAGATGGCGAGTAAAATGTGTGAAGCACGCGCTAGATATGCGGCCATGCGGAGTAAGCGAGTGGGGATAAACTAAACAGAGATGGGGAAGATGGGATGGCTCTTTGAAAGAGGTTTTTTCTTTTCTTATGCTGTAAGAAGCGGCTACATCGAGGACGCTGGCTAGCGTGATTGCGTGATATACTAAAGCGCCCCTGTGCAATAAATTAAACATATCACTTCCGAGCGCAGTACAGTCTCGTCACGATAGTTTGACCAGACATATTATTTACTGTTTACAGCTTCTATTTTCATACTAGTATTAGGGCATCACCTATGTTTGTGGCACAATTTGTCTATAAGCTGGGAAATTTTAAGAAAAAGATTTTCAATGTACTGAATTCCTGGTTAACTTCCAAAGTTTTTTGGAAAATCTTAAGAGGAATCTATCTATCGTGCTTACTTGTAGTTAAATTTGACATGGTCGGTGGGAGTACGGTTTACATCGAAGACCTCAAAAAGAGAAAATTACATAGAGGTCCATAAATTTATCATAAAGGGCCCTAAAGTTAAGAAAGGAAAAGCACTCGGGTCCTTCTCGAGTGAGAAACTGAGCCATACCCTTCGTACTACTGTACTTGCTTCACACAAACACACAAAATGCTCCTCACACTTTTGAACCAGTGTGATGGGGGTGTGCTTGGTGCTTCCACTTCGCAGGGTGTAAAATGGAATGAGAAGGCAGGTCGACGCACGTGGGAAGCACCCCGTTGTGGAGGAGGGAGAGATCAACATGCTGAGGTGTGTGTGGATGGTGATGAGGCAGGGAAGGAGAGAGAAACACAATTTGTTTTACGTGCATATGTATAGTAAATGTCCTGAAATTTTGACAAGAGGTTCAACTTCTTGCTAAGATTCTACATCTTGACAACTTAACAAAATTAGGTCAAACTTGAGATACAAGTAACATGATAGATAGCTCTTGGATTAATTGTCTTTTTGAAGGTATATGGGTGCATCTTCTTTTAGTAAACGATGTTGTTGGTGTGAGTTTCCAACTATCAGGAAAAAACATTCTCAATTTTCCTATGTTTTGTGAATTTTAAAACTTCCTAGTTAACTCTGCCGACTTGAATGAGATTCTATGCCAATTTATCGAAATTAGGTCAAATTTAACTTCAAGTAAATTCTAGGTTGCTTTGGAAGTTTTATGAAAAAGATTTTTGGTGGTTTTCAATGTACTGAATTCCTGGTTAGAGATTCAAAAGTTTGTTGGAAAATTTTAAGAGGAATCTATCTATCGCGCTTACTAGTAGTTAAAATTTGACACGATCGGTGGGAGAAAGGACGGTTTACATATAAGACCACAAAAAAAGCGAAAATTACATAGAGGTCCATAAATTTAGCATACAGGGCCCTAAAGTTAAGCAAGGAAAACCAATTGGGTCCTTCTCGAGCGAGTAACTTAGCCATCTATACCCTTCGTACTAGTGTACTTGCTTCACACACGCACACAAAAGATGCTCCTCACACTTTGGAACCAGCATGCTGGGGTGTGCTTGGTGCTTCCTCTTCACAAGGTGTGAAATGGAACGACAAGGCAGATCGACGCACATAGGAAGCACCACGTTTTGGACGATGGAGAGTGTCGTGGTGGTGACACGGCAGATGGCATGTATAAGCTAAAGATGGGGCCAATGTGCACTAGAGGAATCCAGGGAGGGATAGTGTGGTGATTCCACACAGAGATGTTTGTATTTCTCTCTTGTCGATGAAGGATTATAAGGGCTCCTCGAGCTGTTCGTGGAAAGGAGACAAGTTCTCTTACTACCCACTACTATACTCTAGGGTTCTCCCTTAGTAAAAATGACCGACCCCCTCTACGGAGGCCCCGGTGCTCCTTATATAGGGGTTCACAGGTTACAAATCTAGGGCATACGTGGAGGCATATTCCCCGAATATGTCCCTTGGTAAAGCAAGATGCTTCTTTATTCCTTTAACAGGCTGGTCCAGACCTTGGGCGTCAGCCTCTCCGAGCCTCTCTGCGCCGCAGCGTCATCCGACACTGGTGGCATTAGCCGACATTGGCTACAACACCCTTGTCGGCCACTCCCCGCTGGTCCTCTCCTCTGTCTGCTTCGCTCATGCTATAGTGGAGAGAGACCATCTTTTGACCAGCGATATTCCTTCCTTTTCTTGTAAGCCAAGTGGTAACCTAGCTAGTGCCTGGTTAACTCGGCCTCTTAGGAACCTGAAAATAAGGTAGATCAAACATTGCCGACATATGCTTTATGTTGGACACGTTAGCGTTAGTTGAACATCCACTAGGCCAGGTCTTCCTGTAAGTCGACCCTTCCATGAGGTAACTCGGCCAGCTGCCGCTTTGGCCTTTCCATACCTCATGGACATTATACCCTGGCGTGACCCTACCTGGGGTTATCCCCCCAACATTAGTCCCTGAAGCTTGTGTGGTCTTAGCAACTCCAGCTGATAAGGCCATAATAGGTTCATCCCACAAAATTCTATGTTCCTCTGCCGAGTTACGGTATGACTCGGTTTGTTCACTTCTATTTTCCCTGGCTTATTCCGAGTTATTCCTTGTTGGCCGGGTTATGATGATGTATCCGGGTTACCCTTGGATCTCTTCCTTCTCTCGTATGCTTCCCCACATCCTACGTGGAGGGTAATCATTTCCTTGTCTCATTTTAAGGGCCTACACCAGTTACTGTGCTAGTTACTGTATTCATTGTCAGGATAACTGCTGTGAACATCATGTCATGTCTGCCCCTCATTAACGGTAACACGATGTCGTGTCATGGGATCTGTTGCGCCCTGTGGCCTCTCCTGTGGCTTACTTCTGATTGGCTAATTAGACAAAATACATGGCCACAGTGTGTGGCCCGCTGCACACCCTGATCCAACTACCCTGCTTAGGGGCGTGGTTAAATAGGGTGAGGGACGCCCCTTGGAAATTTCCCCCACTTCCTACGCGCATCAGCCTCTGTTCTTTCCTCTTTCTCCTTTGCAACAACTGTGCTGCCATCGCCGCTTCTTTTGTTCAGCGTTGCGCCGCTGCCGCCGTGCCTTGCTGTTGCTCTTTTCCACCCTAGCCGCGTTGCCGCTCTCGCGTAGCATCGCCGCCATGGGTCCTAACCAATCCAGGCCACCGTCCTCTATCCCAGATTGGTTTTGTGACGATTTTGATTTGGAGATGACAGATGAGGAGATCGCCATTATCGAGGAAGAGGAGGACGGTGGAGAGGTGCATGAGCACGGCGCCTGGGCCGGCTCCTGGGTATGCCAGGATGATATTGATTGGCTCTACCGCACCCGTCACATCCCCGAAGGAGTAACTTGCCGCCTCCCCAGCCTAGAGATCTTCCCCTCACCTAATTCGGGTTAGTTTGTGGTTTTCCTATCCCACTTCCAGTGTGGTTTTGGTCTCCCAATCAGCGACTTCTGCCATGATTTCATAAAACCCTATGAGCTTCAACCGCACCACATTCCTGCCAATGCCATTACCTCGCTTTCCTCCTTTGTTGCCGGGTTAGAGGGATACCTCGCCCTCTGGCCCACTATAACTCTCTGGTTCAAATTCTTTGGCCTTCAGAAAAATGTTATCCCTGATCCGGAGGCTGCACCGGTCGACAAATTGATGACTCAGTGCGGTGGCGCCTCAATCTCTCCTCGGAAGAACTCTGTTTTCCCCCGAGTCACTAGCCTCGAATCTTGCAAGGGCTAGGCCCAAACCTTCTTCTACATGAGGAACAACATGGATGAGGACCTGATCCAGCTGCGTCCCTTCCATCTGGGTGTGCCCAACGTATCCTTGTGGAACCGAATCCCAAGGAAAGCCACCCAGTTGGCGGTCCAGGTGGAGAAGCGGATCAAGGAGCTGAACCTGCTGGGGTTGCACAGCGAGGATGTCATGATCACATTTGTTCCTAGTCGGATCTCCCCTCTCCAGAAGCGTACTCACAAGTTGTGCCATATGAGTGGCCACCTTGACCCGAACCAGATCTCCTCGTTTGATCTCTCGAATACCAAGATTTTCCACCAGGTTAAGGCCATATTCAAGATTGAGGAGTTCACTGAGGAGTGGGAGTGGGGCTTGGAACGTTTCTGCTAGGACAGGTTGCCTCCTCTGGTATGATTCTCATTTATCCTCTCTCTGAATTATGTTATATGTCGGATCATACCTTATACTTGATCCTTTCTGCTTTGTTATCTCTAGACGTTTCTTCAGAAAAGTGTTGAGGATGGTTTGGAACCGTCCCTTAAGTGGGGGCCTGACCGACTCAACTTTGAAGGAGGAGCCGGATCCAAAATGTACTTGCCTACTCCGGATGGCTCCAAACGCATCTCCGGTAAGGCCTCTTCTTTAAGGGATTGGCCAGACGATGAGGAAGATGATGATTGTGAGATTTTGGAGGTACTTGACCCATTACCCATTTCTTATGCTTTTCCGGTTGCGTCAGCTTCAGCTAATCTAGCCGGACAGGTCCACACCGATCCGCCCCCTTGCTTTGGGTGACCCGGTTCCTGCCCCTCCAAGAAACGCCAGGCAGCCTTAGTTGCTGCTTCTGAGGCACCCCCGCCCAAGAAGAGGCAAAAGAAACCCAGTCTCAAGGGCGTTGGGAAACCCGTGCCCAAGACCACGGTCCGACGAGCCCCGAAACCCAGGGAGCCACCTACTTCATCCGAGTGAGCTTCCCCTTGCCTATGTTTTTCGGGTAGAGTGACATTGTTTTCATATGTTCTTGCTTCTGATTTATACTTTTTTCCTTTTCTAATTCGGCAGGGCTTCTAGGGTGATCCGCCAGAGTAGTTCCAGCATTGCTTCACCTCTCCGAGATGCCCCTCCTTCTCCTCGCAACGATGATGCTCCTCTGAGCCCCATTTTGGAAAGCTCAGTGGCTGCTCCGAATGTTAGCCCACCTCGTCAAGAGGAGGGCAATGTCGGTGCTGAGGGAGGTGGCGTCTCCGAGGATATGGCAATACCGGGTCAGCCCAGCTCCTCTTTAGCTCAGCCGCAACCAGTTGTTTCCGAGGTGCCGATAACCTCGGCACCGACCCAAGACCAATCTTCACCAGATCCAGCTCCAACACCAGCACCAGTATCAGCACCAGCTCTAGTACCAGCACCAGCATCAGCACTAGCTCCAGTACTAGCACCGGCACCCAAAAACTCTCAGACTGCTTCGTTCGGGTCAACTCCTTCTACCAAAGACATATTTCAATTAGCATCTCAGGCCTAGTGTAGAGAGCAAGCCTCGGCTCCTCTGCAACGGCCCAAGTCCGGCAGCAAAAGCAAGAAAGCTTCCGAGGTTTCCAAGGACCAAGCTTCCAAAGGCATAAACATTGAGTCTAGATAGCGTACTCTCGTGTCCATGATAAAGAAGGGTAGTGCGGTCTCTGGGTCATCTGTTGTCGGGTCTGATGGCAGTAAGTATCTCCCTTTGCACACTAGTCCAGCCGCTGCACAGATGGCCAGAAAAGAGGCTCATGCCAAAGGCCTGGTTGTGGCCCAGACTCTCTCCGAGGAAAGCTATGGTTCCTTGGTTGAGTATGTTAACAATTGGAATGAAGCTGAATTCGTTAACCTCAACAAAGAGATCCCCAAGAAGTTTGGTCCTGCCGAATTCAGTGCCCAGATGAACACTGTATCGAAGGCAATTACTTTCGTAGGCCGAATGATGGAGATAAACTCCTTTTCCATGCCTTTACATATATACAAATACTTAGAGATATATCCACTAGTCCCCGAGACTCTGGGGAGTAGCTTATTACTCGCCGGGATGCTCTTAGACAACTATCTTAGTTTGTTAGTAAACTTCAAATATTCACACACCTATAGCCGGGTTAAATTCCACTTGGCCTGGATCTTGCAAACTTCGAATATTCACACACCTAGAGCCAGGTTAAGTTCCACTTTGTCCGGATCTTCAAACTTTGAACATTCACACACCTCGAGCCGGGTTAAGTTCCACTCGGACCGGATCTTGCAAACTTCGAGCATTCACACACCTAGAGCCGGGTTAAGTTCCACTTGGCACGGATGTTGCAAACTTTGAATATTCACACACCTAGAGCCGGGTTAAGTTCCACTTGGCCCGGATCTTGCAAATTTCAAATATTCACACACCTAGAGCCAGGTTAAGTTCCACTTGACCCGTATCTTGCAAACTTCAAATATTCACACACATAGAGCCGGGTTAAGTTCCACTTGACCTGGATCTTCCAAACTTCGAATATTCACACACCTAGATCTGGGTTAAGTTCCACTTGACCCAGATCTTGCAAACTTCGAATATCCACACACCTAGAGCCGAGTTAAGTTCCACTTGGCCCGAATCTTGTAAACTTCGAATATTCACACACCTAGAGCCGAGTAAAGTTCCAATTGACCCGGATCTTGAAAACTTCAAATATTCACACACCTAGAGCCGTGTTAAGTTCCACTTGGCCCCGATCTTGCAAACTTCGAATATTCACACACCCAGAGCCGGGTTAAGTTCCACTTGGCCCAGATCTTGCGAACTTCGAACATTCACACACCTAGAGCCGGGTTAAGTTCCACTTGACCCGGATCTTGCAAACTTCGAATATTCACACACCTAGAGCTGGGTTAAGTTCCACTTGGCCCGAATCATGCAAACTACGAACATTCACACACCTAGAGCCGGGTTAAGTTCCACTTGGCCCGGATCTTGCGAACTTCGAACATTCACCCTGTGCTAACACCGTTATTTTTAGATTACCATGAACCGCCGTACCGCCGAGTTCCAGCGGCTTCTGGATACCCACAAGGATCTTCGCTCAAACGATAGTAAACTGATCATTGAGTTGAATAAGAAATGTATGTGATCTCACTTAGGATTTTTACTCTTACTCTCCTGCATCATGTATTGTCCAAATTAACTTGCTATCTGGATTGCACAGCCGAAGTTGAAGCTAAGAACATCATCATGAGGAAGAACTTGGCCGAGATCGAAGGTAACTCGTCTTGGTCATTTAGCCTTTGTCCATTTGTATTTTGACATAATAGATAATTATACCTCATATTTTCCGGGTCAACCAACTATTGCAGTGACACTTCCAGATAGCGTGCCTATGCCTGACATGATGCTTCACTTTCTCGAACAAGCAGGAAAGCATCAGGCCGAACTTAAGAAGAAGGATCATGAGATCGCCAAGCTTCTCCTCAAATGTAACTACCTCGGTGAATTACGCTCTTAGTTACACGCCTGGATGAGCGAAAGTGGTTAAAATAGTACGGTGGGGCCCGGGGCCACTCACGGTAGACCTTTCGGCCCTCCTAACCACTTTCAGAACATCGGGACAAGAACGAGCAGCGTAATCGGCAGGCGAAGGGATCAACTACATACACAAGTGAGTATGTATGCAAGCCACATACACCAGTCCTTAGAGCCATTCCATCTAAAAGAAATAGAAATATTGCAACACCATACGGCAAGATCCAAATATCCTAAATAGATATAATAGTTTCGGATAGCTCCTCATACATCAAACATCAGAGTATCAGGCGGAAGAGGAAAACAAGATCCAAGTACGGATAAGAAGCAAATCGGCATAAGATGCCCCATAAATAAACACATCCCGCCCACAGATCTCACGGATCCCCATTCCCGGAATCTCTACACCGAGTGATCGTTGCCAACATCATCCGTCTCCTCCACCCAGTATCCATCTTGCGAGTACACCTGTTCATCTGAATCAAACAATTTATCGTGTGAGACCCTAGGGGTACTCAGCAAGTCTTTATGCCTCTAAAGGGGACGCAACCTAGGGTGGCGCAATTGCAGCAAAAGATAATAACTAACAAGTCTATAGATACTCGCTAACCATCCGCCTAACCAAAGATAGACGGATGTCCGTGAATTAAGAAGAACAGTTATAATAGTATAATTAACAGATCCATCCTCCTCCTCGCTTACCAACGAGGAAGCGGACGAACAACCCCCATCCATTGGCAGTTTTATTAACCATTCCATGAGTATTGCACTATTTACTAGTCAGGTACTTAGTCAATTTAAAAGCGGTACTTTAGTTAGACTTGTCTATGATCAAGAAACTGTGCTCCAAGTCGTCCATAACCGCGGACATGGCTTTCAGAAAGATTTACCCTGCAGGGGTGCACAAATAGCAACACACTCGATCAACCTCGGAAAAACCAACTCAAAACCCAACGAGGCATTCACGACAAAGCGATCACAGGATTCAGAAATATTTCAGGAGGCCACCCCATTAAGCTACCCGCAACGAAGCTAGCTGACTCCGAGACGGACTCAAGGTTTGTGTGGACGGCGGTAAAGGACTGGGAACCCGAAAATGTGACTGGGCTTGTCGATACAGCGAAAACGTGTCATGATCCAAAACAGTACAGGTGCTACACGCACAATCGTAAATAAGCAGTAAACATGACATAAGTACATGATAGTAATAAAACCCCAAACTAATTGTGGCCCCAGGAAATAGAAATGAATCAAGCTCTGGCTCAGGGGGGGTCCATAAGGCCTCCCGGATGTGGATAGTGCGAATAGTCAAGGAACAGGAATCAAGTACTCGGGGTCCTACGGGACACAAGTGAGCATGAAGAACCAAATAGCAGATATTGCTCACCGGTGCCTCTTTCATTAGTTATCCCATTACTACTCAGGTTAAGTTGTGTAGGCACCTCATTATTCATCAGACACTCACATACCCTACACATGCTATTCTAGGACTCGCATGGCTCAAACAACTCCTGAAGTAATGGCTCATGGGATGGAGGAACAAGCTTCAGTGGGGTTTAAAAGTAAAGGCTATGCAGTACTTGGGATTCAATTTAATGCAATCGCGACTCAATGATGCAAGAATAAGATAGAGGCAATAGGTACTATATGTATGCAAGCATGTGGTAGTGCTTGCCTGGCAGCTCAGTTGAAGCGAGAGATGGATCTGGGTAGAACTCCTGTGATTCCTGATAATTCTCCTGCTGGGCGTCTATTCGAAGAAGAACCAAACAAGCAAGGCCAACATAAATAAAGTGCACAAGCATAAGAATAAATGCGACAAGCAACAAGCATACCATGATGAATGATGCGCAATTTACATGGCAATAAAGTAGCATGGCAGGGTGAGGTGTGGGGTACAAGACTAAAGCATTTTATTATTTGTTTAGTCAAGTTTTATTGCCATAGACAGTTCTGATTTTTAAATATGGCATGATGCATGCTTCAATTCAGAACAAGGAACGCATAGATAGAACGGGCTCGTCGCGCTGATCGATTTAGACATATTATTTGTCGAATTCGGAGTTGTAGAAATAAAGTTATTAATTTATTAAGAAAAGGGCATTTTATTGTAATTTTAATCATCTCGAAAATTTAAAGTGTCAAACATTATTTTGAATAGCATATTTGAATTCCTCACATTTTCCTGATTCCAAAACATATATCATTTGTATTATTTGGATTTATAGTTCAAAAGTTATTTAAAAACAGATTTGAAATCTTATTTGAACATTTTCAGAAATTGTTTTATAAACAGATAAATAGATGGACTTTTTACACACATAAGGAGTTAGCCCAGGTCACTAACGGGTGGGGCCGGCGATGACTGGGCCCAGCTGGCAACGTTGCGCCGCTGCGAGTTTTTCTCACCCGGGGCCTAACTAGCCACCCCACTGACGAGCAGGACCGGTGTTAAGCGGACCCACATACGCGCGCAGTCGATGCGGGCGTGACACCTGGCGGCGCTAGGGGCTGCGGGTTAGGGATTTACGAAACGTGGGTGCCTTTTTGTAAAAATAGCGACAACGACTGACCGGTGGGGTTGGAAGGACCGCGGGTTGACGAAACAAAAGGTTGGGAGGGTTTACGCAAAGTGCGCACGACACTGTTTTTCTTCTCCGCGTTCTGACGAGACTGACGGCGGAAAGTCGCGGCGCGGTGGGGGATCGAACCCGCGACGCGGGGCGTGCGCGCAGGCGGCAGTGACCACCGGAGCTGGCTGGGGTTGGTGCAAGTTAAGCGCGGCGCGGCTAGGTGAGTTAGCGCGGCGCGCAGCATGTCGGTGCACATGCACGTGCGTGCACAGAGAGTGTTCGGCCCATGGATCTGTGTGTGCAGGAAGAGCACGACGAGGAGAGGGTGTCAGGGAGGATCGCGGGCTCACCGCGGGGCTGCTGGTGGAGGCGGATCGGGACGTGGCGCAGCAGGGCGACGGCGAAGCAGACGGATGGACGGGCTAGGGTTTCGGCGGTGCGTCGATGTGTAGCTTGGCCTGGGGCGTCTCCTCCTCGCTGGCGTGGATGGGGACGATGCATGGGGACCTGGCTGGCTTCCTCGACAACCAGAATGCCACGCCGTCGGCTAGATCGAGCAGGTGGAGGTGGAGGCCGACGGTGATCGCCTGGATGGCTGTGGGGTAGAAGGGGAGGAAGAGGAGGTGATGCGCGGCTCGGGTTGGATCTAGGCGAGGCAGAGGAGGCGTGGGGAGGTGGATATGGATGGGAGAGGGGAGGGTGTCGTGGGGCTCGGGGTGGAAGCAAAAAGGTGGCTCGGCCACCTTTTTTCCTCCCTCCTCGCTCACGTGCCCGGCGAGGCTCAGCCTGGGTAGAGGCATGGGGTGTCTGCAGGTAGGCCAGAGAGAGGAGAGGCTCGGGTGTGGGGCCAGCATGGCAGGGAGAGAGAGAGAAAGAGAGGGTCGGGTAGAAGCTAGGGTTAGAGTGAGGCTCGGGTTAGGGTTAGGTTAAAGAGGGGTGGTGTTAGACTAGAGAGGGTAGCTAGCATGGGGGTAGGTCCCCATGGCCAGAGAGGAAGAGGGGCTCGACATGGTGAGGACAAGTGGTGAGGTGAGGCTCGGCTAGATAGAAAGAAAAAGAGAAAGAGGGTTAGGGTAAAGAGGGGTTTTACTAGATCATGCAAGGGTGTTTTAGGGTCTTGTGGTGATCCGCCAAGGGCAAGTGTAAGTGGAAAAAGATGGTGAGGTGAGGGTTTATGGTGGAGCACAAGGTAATGGTGAGGACAAACACAAGAGAGAGTGAGAGTTGGAATTTATGGGAAAAGATCCCACATGATCATGCATAGATGGGGTGATGGGTAAAGAGGGGTAAGGTTTGATGGTAAGCATGATAATTAAGCCAACAAGATTTAAAGTACCATGCTCCACTCAAAAATCCAAGTAAAACCAAAAGAATGGAATGGTGGTGATTTGCATGGCCCATGCATGAGCATTAAATGCCATGTTTTAATCTTGTGAAAACAATAATAATATAACATGGCATGATTCCCATGCATTACCAAAATGTGGAGTAAAGGCCAAGCAAAAGAAAATTGAATTGGATCCATCCCAACCCACATGAGCTAGATTAAATGCCAAAAGAAATAAAAGCCCATGGGTAATTAGGATGGTGGAATTATAAGGTGGTGACAATAAGGTTGATGGAGTTGAATAAAAGATATGCCCCCAACTCAACTTGGGCATCAAGCATTTATCAAGAACCAAATACAATATATATCAAGAGCCACAACAATTATTAATGCATATGAGAGAAGAACCAAATGAAAAGGGTTTTATATGATGCTCAAATGCAAGGTGGCATGATGACATGAGCATGATATAATTATGATGCAACAATTATATGTAGGAAGTAGCCATTATATTACTAGACCATGTAGCATTACATATGTTAGACAGATGGGATGCTACATCAAAGATGATGAAATAACTTAGCTAGACGCTGAAATCTAGAAGCTCAAAGATCTCCATAAGGGTGAGCTGGATAAGGCCGACCAGGACTTCTCCGAAGAAAAAGTGTGCCTGAAGACTCAACTGGCTAAAGACCAAAATTTGCTGAAGGAGGCCGACATCAAGTTTACATCACTAAATGCAGAATGTGAAATGCTTAAGCATAGAAACACTGCTTCACTCGTTGAACTAGGTCGGATCCTTGGACATATTGCTCGTGAGTTTTCCCTCCTTTGCCGCAATTTCTTTGTCTGAGTTTGGCTTTTTACTTGTGCTGAAGTCTTTTTCTTAACCCATTTTCAGGAAAATTCCCCGAATCTGATGCCATCGCCTGCGCTGTGGTTGATAAGTTTCACGTGCAGCGAGGTGCTCCGGTTGACCCGCTGATCCAATTCCTTATGATATGGAGGACATGTTGGTGATCCTGGCAGCACGAGCAGAAGTTAGGAAGAACTACGATGCAAATATTATGTCCGTAGCCGTCCGGATCTTCCATGCCTTGTGGCCCAATGATGATACTCCCGAAGGTTCGAAGGCTTTTCTTAAAAAATTAATGGAGTGCAAGACTCAACTAGACGTCTAGCGAGAATCTGCTGCACGCGTCGGGGCTGATATGGCACTGAGCTTCGTACTTTCGTGGTATGAGATCTTGGATTTGAAGGTGCTTGACCGCTTGCGCACCAGATCAAGATTGACTAATGATCCGGAGTGTATCACTCAACACAAGCCTTGCGCCTACAACCTGATCCAGTACGCCTTCTTCCACAACTGGAATGAAGGTCCGAGCTTCCTTGGCCTTGTCGATGATGAATATGTCGAAGATGGCTCGGGCGACGAAGATGAGGAAGGTTTAGAATTTGCTGAGGAAACAAAGACTCGGAGGGTGCTGAGGCCAATCTAGAAGATGAGGCTCAGACTAAAGTTCCCCCCATGAATGCCGAATTACCTCCTCCTACAACTGATGGGTCGAATGCTGCTGCTCCTTGAGCGAAAAAACACTTGAAATTCATTAAATCCCCCGTATGCATGGTGCAGATGTATCAAGTACAATGGTTATGTTTTGTTGCTACTAAGTTTTTAACGTCGGATTAACTTGGGCTGAGTCCCCGAGTTTCCTTTTCTTGTTCCCCCAATTTTATGATTCGGCTCACGTCTACCTTGATTTGGTTTTTGACTTACGAGTCCGAGGTTCAAAAAATTGACTTAACAATACTTGAAACTTTGGGATTAGCTCAAGGTAACTCAACATAGCATAAATAAGATAAATACAGGGTTAGTCTGAATAACAAATGTCGGCTCGATTATGTTCCTTTCCTTAGTCTTTTTCAGGTGCCTTGCAATTCCAAACTTATTCTCTTGCTTGTCATGAAGCCAATTCTTGTTGGACAACAGCAAGTCGAAGAGTTAGGTTTTTGGTGCTTACACATTACTAACCTGGCTAAGGTACACGTAATTTAAGCCAGCCGGCATATAAAAAATTAAATACAGAAAAGATAATTATTAAGGCAGTCCCCAAATTTTTGCTTGGGGTGCCAAGGTTTCATTGATAGGCTCATTGTCGATATACATACTGACATATGAGAGATTTGGATACATAGACTTTTCGCTAAGTGTAAAACACATGGAGTAGAGCTACATTCCATGGACACTTAGATTCCTCGCTGGACCTGTCCGCCTTGTTCTTCTCCTGTGGATGTGCATCGATAAGATAGTAGGAATCATTGTGCAATGCTTTTCTTACAATGAAGGGTCCTTCCCATGGAGGGGCTAACTTATGCATGCCAGCAGTGCGCTGCACTAGCCGAAGTACAACATCACCTTCCTAGAAGACTTGGGGGTTTACTTTCCGGCTATGGTAGCGTCGGAGATTTTGCTGATATATGGCGGATCTTGACAAAGCCAGTTCTCTCGCTTCTTCCAGCAGATCAACATCATTTCGCCGGGCTTCTTGCACTTTGGCTTCTGTGTATTGGGTGACCCTAGGCGAGTCATGCTCTATGTCGGCTGGTAGTACAGCTTCTGCCCCATATACCAAAAATAATGGCGTATAGCCTGTTGATCGATTTTCTTAAACTCCACAATACCGCTTGTAGTTCTTCTATCCAGCACTCCGCTGATCTTTGTAGTGGCTCAATGAGCCAGGGTTTTGTCCTGGACATAACTAGTTTGTTGGATCTTTCCACTTGCCCATTCGATGCGGGGTGGGACACTCACGCAATATCTAGCCGGATCTTATTTTCTCGGCAGAATCTCGCAAATGCTCCTTCAGCAAAAATTGTGCCATTATCAATTATGATACTGTGGGGATAGCCATATCTCAAGATTATATCTTTGAGGAAGGTCACAGCTGTTGCCCCATCACACTTCCTGATTGGCTTTACTTCAATCCACTTGGTAAATTTGTCTAGCATAACCAAGTTATGAGTCATGTTTCCTTTTGCCAGCTTGAATGGGCTGACCATATCCAAACACCATACTGCAAATGGCCAAGTGATAGGTATAGTCTTCAGTTCTGACATAGGCATGTGTATCTTGGTGGCGTACCTCTGACAACCATTGCACTTCCTTACAAGATCTTCTGCTTCCTCCAAGGCACTTGGCCAGTAAAATCCATGGCGGAAAGCTTTTGCAACTAATGCTCTGGATGATGCATGGTGCCCACATTCCCCCTGATGGATATCTAAGAGGATGTCAAGCCCTTCTTCCGGGTCAAGGCATCGTTGCAGAACACTTATAACACTCCTCTTATATAGTTCGGCATTGATAATAGTGTACGCCTTTGCTTTCCTTTGGATTTGCCTTGAAAGTATCTCATCACTCGGCAAGGTTCCTTCCTTCAAGAACTCAAATATTGGCTCCCAAGCAGGTATAGTTCGAACATGGAAAAGCTCTTCGTCAATTTCCGGTGCTTCCACTCACATAACTCCATCCGGGTCAAGCTGAACAGTCCCCGGGTTCCGCGAGGCAGTCCCCGAGTCTGCCAAAGTAGTCTCCGGGTTTACTGTGGTGCTCCCCCAGTCTATATCCATAAGGGCAGCTTCTGATCCGGAGTGTGCCGGGACGTTGATTGAGTCAGATTCCGGTGAAGGGGTGATAGATGGTTTTCTCAAGTGTTCCAAAGCAACGCCTGGCGAGATTGGCTGCCGAGATGACCCCAACTTAGATAATACGTCGGCTGTCTCATTTTCAAGCCGAGGTACATGGTGGAATTCACATCCTTCAAAGAACCCACTTATCTTTTGAACATGGAATCTATAGAGAGCCATGTTTGCATCCAGAGCATCCCAATTCCCATACATTTGCTGCACCACCAAATCCGAATCACCAACATTGTATCCAACATATTCCCACTTCCTTTGCTACCTTAAGTCCATGCACGAGCGCTTCATACTCGGCAACATTGTTCGATGCGCTAAAATGGATTTGGAGGACATATTTCAGCTGATACTTCTTGGGCGAGGTAAGCACTACCCCGACCCCTAGTCCTTCCTTTAGCTTTGACCCATCAAAGTGCATTATCCAATAGTTTGAGTCCGGCAAAGGTGGTTTGTATTGCATCTCAGCCCAATCCATGAAGAAATCTGCCACTGCTTGAGATTTAATTGCATCTCTTCTATCAAACTATGGTGCGTATGGGGCTAACTCAATTGCCCATTTTGCAAATCGGCCACTAGCATCTTTACTGCTCATAATCTCGAATATGGGTGCTTCGCATATCACTTTGATGGGGTGTTCCTCAAAGTAATGCGTGAGCTTCTTTGCTGCCATATATACGATGTATGCCATTTTCTGATAGTGAGGGTAATTTTTCTTTGAAGTTGATAACACCTCGGTCTAGTAATACACTGGTCTTTGCACCGACTTACCCTCCTCATCTCTCTCCACCACTATCACTTCACTTACAACTCGGTTGGTCGCTGCTATATAGAGCAACATCGGCTCCTCAGATAGTGGCGAGGCTAACAGTGCTGTAGAAGATAGCATCTTTTTTAATTCATGAAATGCACTATTAGCTTGCAGTGTCCATGTAAATTTGTCTGCCTTTTTCATTAAATGGTAGAGGGGCAATGCCTTCTCTCCCAGCCGACTTACAAACTGACTTAATGACGACAGGCAACCAGTAAACTTCTGCACATTGTTAAGACACTTCGGCAGTTCCATTATTTCTATGGCTCGGATTTTTGTGGAGTTGGCCTCGATACCTCGGCTGGATACGAGAAAACCAAGTAACTTCCCAGCCGGCACGCCAAAGGTACATTTCTCTGGGTTAAGCTTCATTCTAAACCTCCTTAAGTTCGTGAATGTTTGTCGGATATCGTCAAGGAGCGTTTTGCTTTCCTTAGTTTTTATTACAACATCATCCACATAAACTTGCACATTTTGGCCAATTTGGTCATGTAGATATTTTTGCATGCATCGTTGATACGTTGCTCTAGCATTACATAGACCAAACGGCATATTGCGATAGCAATAAGCCTCGTACGGGGTGATAAATGCAGTATTTATTTGATCATCCGGGTTCAAAGGTATCTGGTGGAAGCCAGAATATGCATCTATGAATGATAACAACTCACACCCAGCAGTTGAATCTATGACCTGGTCTATCCTTGGTAGTGGAAATGGATCTTTTGGACATGCCTTATTCAGGTTCGTGTAATTGATACACATATGCCACACCACTGGCACATTCGGATCATCCTTCTTCTTCTCCACGAGCACTGGATTGGAGAGCCAATCTGGGTAAAGTACTTCCGTGATAAACCCGGCTGCAAGGAGCCGAGCTATCTCATCTCCAATGACCTTTCTCCTATCTTCGGCGAAGCGGCGGAGGGGTTGATTCGCCGGCTTTGCCCTAGGTCTTACATTCAAAGAGCGCTCAACCAACTCCCTCGGCACACTTTGCAGGTCCTGTGTGGACCAAGCAAATATATCCCGATTCTCACGGAGGAAGTTGACAAGCTCACTTTCCTATTTGTCGCTTAACCCGGCACCAATGGTTACGGTGTGCTCTGGGAACTGATCATCAATGGGCACCTTCTTTGTATCCTTTGTTGCTTGAAACGACACACTCCCATGCGGGTTAGTCAGAGCCGACATATGCTGCTGCGCCGACTGAGCTAATGCCGCCACCTCCTGAATTTTCCTTTTCTCTTGAGCAATCACAAGTGACTCGGCCAGGTTAGACCTAGCTGAAGAACACTTAATAGAACGCTGGAAGTCCCCAGCTATGGTGATCACTCCCCTTGGTCTAGGCAATTTCATCTTCAAGTAACTGATGTGAGTGCTTGCCATAAACTTGTTTAGAGCAGGCCTGCCGAGTAACGCATGATACGTGCTTTCCAAGTTCACAACCTCAAACTCCAAGTTCTTAGTCCGGTATTTGTCCCTTGTGCCGAATAACACGTCAACCCGGACCTTACCAATGGGCTCAGATGAGATGCCCAGCACGATGCCATGGAAAGTAGTCTTTGTTGCTTGGAGCATGTTCTCCGATATTCCTAACTTATGCATGGTATCCTTGTACATGATGTTAATGCTACTGCCGTTGTCTATCAGCACCTTGGAAAATCTCACATTGATATTTGGCCCAATGAATGTCGGATCCAATACCAGTGCATACGATCCAGGACTCGGCATGAGCCTAGGGTGATCCTTGATGCTCCAAGTGATTTCCTGCTCTGCCCAAGGCATGTACCTCATCACAGCGCATTACCGCGTTCACCTCCATGTGTTGGTGCTACAAGCTCCTTCCATCAGTCTCCTCTGTAGTGAACACATAGTAACTCTAGTAATGCTCTTTGTATTCATTCCTATGGTCATTGCCATGATACCCTTGGTCTTGTTGCTGCTGATTATTCACCTGATGCACTGCATCCCTCCTCTCATGGTTCACATACCTCAGTGGAGGTGGAGGTAACATCAGTTGCTGTCCATTTCCTCCAGTAAGTTGCTACTGCCGAGGTGCTTCGTGCCGAGGTCCATCATGCCGACGTGCGTCGTTCTGAGTTGTCGGAGCATTCCCCAAGACACCTTGTTCTATCTTCCTCATCCATTCACATTGCTGGGTCATATGATTCGCCGGGTTATTCGGACCTGGTGGTTGGAACTTGCACGGCTGATCTAGCATAGACTCATATGTGTATCTCGTCCTATCCTTTCTTTCTTGCCACTGTTTCTTCTACTCTAGCATCCAAGGTTTTTTTCCTTCACCCTTTTGTTGCCATTGTTTCCCTCCAGTTTTCTATCGCTGGTTGGCGCCGGCATTGGGCTGATCTTGATCCACAACTGCCACTTGCTGCGAGCCGTACCTGTAATCCTGCTGATCATCTCTTATCTTACCCTAGAAGTCATTGCCTCGCAATGCTCCGGCACCCTCATAGGAGTAGTACTCATCATTGGACTCATTAGACATCATGCGAGGCTGGGTCGGATCACCCAAGGCATACGAGTCAGCAATCCGGATCATTTCAGCCAACGTAGTTGGCATATCTCTCTGCAATCTTTGCCATAACATACTTGGATACCTACATCCTTGGGCGAAACACGCAATAGCTTGTGATTCAATTACCCCTTCAAAGGAATTTCGTGCAGTACACAAGCGAGTCAAGAACTCCCGATCTGTCTCATTCGGTCTTTGCTTTCATAATGCCAGAGTCCGTGGCCTTTTCAGCCTCTTGTACATGCTTGAGAAGTTACTAAAGAACATCTCCTTGAAGTCTATCTAGTAGTTGATACTTCCCTCTAGCAAATTATTTAACCGGACCCTTGCTGGCCCCTCTAACATTTGTGGTACATACCTCACTACCCATCTCAAATTTCCTCCGACTATGTTAACTACAGTAGCATAGTCGATGAGCCAATCATCCGGCTTAGTGCTACTGTCATATGTCTTTGTTCCTCGGCCAGTTGAAAGTTCGGCACTAGCGGCTCCCTCATGATCCAAGTTCCAAAACATGCTGGACCCGGAGGACCTTGCACCTCAATCATTTCCAACCTATAGATTCAGTCCAGTTTTAGTCTTATTGTCCGGCTGCAAATTCCTGTTCCCCAACCTCGATCCAATCACTTGGTACTCTGGTCTAGGAAATCCAGTGTCAGCCATTGCTGAGTAACCATCATTGTATCTATCTTGACCCGGACGAGCATTTTGCTGCGACATTGCTGGGCCAGCACTAGTCTCCTGCAGATGTGCATATTGCTGCTGCTGTTGCCGAGGTGCATTTTGCCCCGTTCCCGCCAGATTACGCTGTCCGGCATTGCCGTTGGCAGCGTTTTTCTGACCAGCATTGCCTTGGTCGCGGTTACCTTGGCCAGCTTCACCCCGGCTGGCACTATGACGATCCTCATCAATTTACACTGCTTTCCCTTTACATGCCCTTGCCGGGTCTTACGGGACCATATGTTTGTCTTTTATCCCCAAGGTTACCACTTCCTCTCTTCTATGGCCATCATGAGGTGATGACGGATCCCTCGCAGACTTTGCCATGTTATACCTTGCCGAATGAACTACATGCGAAGCTCTGAGATGCGTCGGGTGTGCCTTGTTTATTTCCTCATTTTGCTGACAAGCTATCCTTAACAAATGGTTAACTCTCTCCTATTTCCTTTCTCGAGCTTCTCATGTCAAACCCTCTAACTCGTATGCGACTGCATTGGCGGCCCTGAGGTTTTTTGCTAGGGTGCTATACCTCTCCAGCCCTGCCGTCACTATAGTAGCTGTCTGACCCGGCTTAGGCACATACTCCCTGTCTATCTCCGTGATCAAGTTCCTTCCTGTGATTTTTAACTCCATCTATACGGTTCGCCTTCGTGTACTCCCGCAAAGTAGTGTTCAGTGATTGCTGTAACTCAGCTACCTTTTTCGCACTAGCTAACATCTTTTGCCTGGTTTCCTCTAACTTGTCCTATGCCTGAGCCGGATCTACGACTGGCGCTATGGGTGTTGCTAAGCTATCTGTTGCCTGCTGCAGTACATTCTCTGGACTCTCTAGTGGAGGGAATCTAGATCTTGCCTGCTTCGGCATAGCATCTGGATCTGGTGTCGGGTCCCTACTCGCTCCTACATTAGGCGCCATCATCATGACCTCAACGCTGCTAGCGGGGCGAGTGATATGTGAGCCGCGCTGAGAGGTGGTTCACCTTCCTCAATGACATGCTGCGAGTGAACGTAGGAATCGTTGATGCTTGACATAGATCTTGAACGGAGGAGGGCGCCTATCGAAGCTACCAATGTTGTCGCTGACGTAATCCAGCGCTCCAAAGCGCTGAACAAGCCCAAAGACGATGCGTTCGCCAGTGTCGATAATGTTTCCCATCCGAATTTTTACTCCTGCTAGAGCTTCTAGCCCCACGGTGGGCGCCACCTATCGTGGTGGTGACACGGCAGATGCCATGTATATGCTAAAGATGGGGCCAATGTGCACTAGAAGAATCCAGGGAGGGATAGTGTGGTGATTCCACACATAGATGTTTGTATTTCTCTCTTGTCGATGAAGGATTACAAGGGCTCCTCGAGCTATTCGTGGGAAGGAGACTAGTTCTCTTACTACCCACCGCTACACTCTAGGGTTCTCCCTTAGTAAAAATGATCGAGCCCCTCTACGGAGGCCCTGGTGCTCCTTATATAGGGGTGCCTAGGTTACAAATCTAGGGCATACGTGGAGGCATATTCCCCGAATATGCCCCTTGGTAAAGCAAGATTCTTATTTATTCCTTTAACATGCTGGTCCGGACCTTGGGCGTTAGCCTCTCCGAGCCCCTCTGCGGTGCAGCGTCATACGACACTGGTGGCATCAGCCGACATTGGCTATGTCACCCTTGTCAGACACTAAAAGAACATTTCATGTTTTTCTTTGTTTTGCGTGTTAGATAACAATACTATGGAGACTTTTCATGTGTGCTAAGTGTGTAGGAAGTTTTGAGGGGGGCCGGATAATCCGGCCTCACTCATCTCTCAAGGAAGCCAAGGCGCGTCGCTCTGTGTCCAGTCGGATTTTCTCCCGGAAAATCCGAACTAGGGTGGTTTTTCCTCCCCAGGCCGGATAATCCGGGTTTCGCAAGGGCCAGATAATCCGGCCCCCAGTTTTTGAGCAGAAGGAGCCAAGGTCCGTCGCTCGGTATCCGATCGGATTTTCTCCCGGAAAATCCGAACTGGGGCGGTTTTTCTTCCCCAGGCCGGATAATCCGGCCTTCGCATAGGACCGGATAATCCGGCCCCCAGGAGTTGATCAAGGGCAAGCTCGGCGCGTCTCACTGTGAGGGCGCGGATTCTCTGCCGGATATTCCAGGTATGGGGTGGTGTTTCCCCAGACCGGATAATCCGGCCCTCACTTGGGCCGGATAATCCGGCCCCCAAAGTGTGCAACGGCTGGTTTTTGGAAGGGGGTATAAGTACCCCTTCTTCCCCAACGTCCAGACTTCTTGATTCACTCGAATTTGACCAGACCTTGTGCAAGAGCTCTAAATCTTGATCTCCCACTTCAACCACCTGAAGGTCTTGATCTTTGGCGGAATTGAAGGAGGATAAGTTCATCATCAACATCAAGAATCAAGCGCTTCAACTTCTCTCCATTCACTTGGAGAAATTCCTGATCTAGTATTCTTGTTAATACCTAGATCTCGTTATTGTATTTGACAACTTTGTTCTTGTGGCAGCTTGTTGTCATTTTGGGAGCCTCCAAGTTGTTGTGGAGTTGTTGCCCCGCTAGTTGTGTAAAGGCGCCGATGCCCGCCTCGAAGGGTACCTATAGTGGAAGGTGGATCAGGCCTGTTGTGGAGAGATCCATCGGAGAACAGGGTGAGGCCTTTTGTGGCGTGGTGGTCTTAGTACCGCCCACCCCTCCAACGCAGACGTACTTCCCTTAACAAGGAAGGAACTACGGTCAAACAAATCCTGTGTCTCCGCGTGCTTCACTTCGGTTCAATCGCTCCTCTTCCACTCGCTCTTTACTCGCTAGTAGATAGGTTTGCATATAGGGAAATTCCACACATTAGTTTATCTAGAGAATTTACCTTTGTGTTAAGCCTAAAATTGAAAAACAATTAAAAATTGGTGTAGCACCTATTCACCCCCCCTCTAGGTGCCCATACGATCCATTTCAATTGGTATCAGAGCCCCAGCTCTTCATTCGGGCTTCACCGCCTAAGAGTAGTATGGGTACCAGGGATGATGGAAATGAGGCTGTGGATAAGGTCACAATGGATGATCTCAAGTCGTTGGAAACAACCTTGTTGAAATCCTTTGAGGCCAAGATGGAGGAAATGAATCAAATGATTGCTCGCCTTACATCATCCATAGCCCCATCTCCATCCTCCTCTGAGGCTCCCACACCATCATCTAAGGATAAGGGTAACACCGGATCCAAGGACGATGATGTGGAAGGTGAAAAACAAAATGGCTCCACCTCCAAAAAGGGAAGTGGTAAGGAGGAACATAGTGAGGTTTGCCACATATATTCCCCCGACCCACCTATCCCTCATCCTCATATAAACAATAGGGGTGATCCACCCAAGCTCACTGCATCTTCTTTTAACCAATGGCAATTTCTAATGAAATCTCATGTTTGCAGCTCCTCTATTGAATTGTGGAGGATTATTGAAGAAGGTCTTCATATTGGAGATCAAACCAATCTAACAAGAAGGGAAGTTGTGGATAGCCAGTTGAATGCCACTGCTCTCCACATGATACAGCTGGGTGTGGGTCCCAAGGACATGCCACACATTGAACATCTCAACACAGCTAAAGAGGCGTGGGATGCTCTTATGGACCTTTTTGTTGGAAATGAAAGCATGAGAAGAAACCGGTATGATGCCCTTAGTAACGAAGCTGAGGGATTCTACATGTTGGATGGTGAAAACCATGAGGACCTGTATAGAAGACTCAAGGGCATCACAACAACATTTCGGAAGCATGGGGCCACTCACATTGATGATGCATGGATAAAAAGAAAGTATGTGAGTGCCTTAATGCCTTTCGAACCGACGGATTTGAAGAGCTTGCAAGGTAGACACAACTATCATCAAATGACATCCAATGAAGTCATGCAAGAAATGGCATCATTCAAAGTGGCGGCAAAGAATGCTGAAGATGCCCGTGCTCGGGCCATTGGAATGCAAAAGGGTGTCAATGTGGCTCTCAAAGCCAATGTTGTTGAGCAATAGGACGATGAAGGAGTTTTTGAGAGGGTATCCATGGACTGCCCCAATGAGGTCAAACGTGCCCATGGCGAGTACATGGCATTCTATGCAAGGAACTTTTGGAAGGACCCTGCCAAAGCCAAGTTTGAACTTGAGCGTAAGAATGGATCAAATGGAAGAAGAGGAAGTGGCCCAAGATTGAGAACTTGCTTCAACTGTGGAGATAGACTGCACTTTGTTGCCGAGTGTCCTTATCAAAGTAGAGAAGACAATTGTGGCATGCTCATTCTCAAAGAGAAATCCAAAGCTCCGAAGAAGAAGCCATTTGCTAAGAAGAATGGCCCTTTCAAGAAGCAACCCAAGATGGTCCTTGTAGCTCAAGAGGAATACTCCTCCGCAAGTGAAGATGAAGATGATGATGATAGTTCCCACGAAGTGGCTGCTATAGCCACCACATCGACTCCCTCCTCTCTCTTCGACTCACCAAACGAGAACGCCATCAACAACAACGCCACTTGTCTAATGGCAAGAGGATCCGAGGTATCAACTTCTAACTCCTCGTTTCCTAAGACTAACATAATTTTGGATATGGATGATCATGACAGTCTTGAAATGAAAGAAGAAGTTATTGCCTTGGACACTTTTTTCACTAACCTACAAGGTGAGCACAAACTCCATTTTGATGTTCTTATGAGTCAACTTGCTCAAGCCGAAGATCTCCTTGAAGAAAAGGGCAGAATTGAAAGAGAGGATGCCTTGGAGATAGCCTCTTTGAAGAATGCCTTGGAAGAGGAAGAGAAAACTCGAGTTTCTTTGGAAGAAAGACTTGAATCCCTAGAGGAGTCACAAGAAGAAGCTGTAGCTCAGCTCATTAAAGAACATGACCATGCTCTTGCCAAGGTAAAGAAACTAAAGAAAGAAAAGATTGATTTTGGGGATGTTCATGCTAGACTTTTGGAGAAGTTTGATGATCTTGAAAGTGCTCACAAGGCATTGAAGAGTGATCATTCTACTCTAAATGAGTCTCATGACCAGCTCCAAACTCAATTGAAATGGTATGATGTGCCAAGTACCTCCTCTTCATCCTTTGGAAAAGAAGATATTGCAAGGAGTTCTCAACACAAAGGTAAAGGGGTTGTTGATGAGATACTGAGCAGGCAAAGGACAAACAACAGTAAAGAAGGTCTTGGTTACATACCCAAGATAAAGAGCAAGAAAAACAAGAAGAAGAAGAATAAGAATAACAAGACTGCTCAATCAAAGACTAGCAACATTACCAATGACAAGATTAACTATGATGGTTTTGTAGGGATCAACAATCCTAACTTCGAACTATATTATGATTCTTATGGTGATGTTTATGCTAGTTATGTAGGGTCTTATGATTGTTACATTCCTTGGTATATTTGGGTTCCCAAGACCCTTGTTACTAACATGAGAGGACCCATTGAAAAATGGGTACCTAAAACCAAGAAGTAATTTTCTTGCAGGGATATGCTTCTGGTGGTTCTAAATGGGTACTCGATAGCGGTTGTACGAGTCATATGACCGGAAGCAAGGAGATCATCACGGAGATGCGGCCAAACCTTGATCACATTACCGTCTCCTATGGTGACAAGTCAAAATCTGAGGTATTGGGTCTCGGCAAAGTTGTGGTGGCTCACGATATCTCACTCGTGGACGTCATGCTTGTTGAGACCCTCGGGTATAACTTACTTTCAGTTCGTGCCCTTGGTAAGATGGGCTTTGCAGTTTACATTGATGCTGATTAGGTGGTACTCTTGTGGAGCAAGTCTCTAAAAGTCGCTTTCGTGGGATATGTCGAAAACGACCTGTACGTGGTGGACTTTTCGGGGAAAACCACTACAGGTCCGATGTGTCTTTTCGGAAAGGCTGACACGGGTTGTCTATGGCATCGCCGACTAGCCCATGTCAATATGAGAACTTTGCAAAGTCTCCACAAGGGTGGCCACATTGTTGGGCTAAAAGAAAATGTCTCTTTTGCCAAAGATCGTGTTTGCAGGGCGTGTGTTGAAGGGAAAATGCATGATTCTCCTCATCGGAGGAAAACTATTATCTCTTCAAAAAGGATTTTGGAGCTCCTTCATGTGGACCTTTTCGGACCTCCATCTCATGCAAGCCTCGGTGTGAAGAAGTATTGTCTAGTGATTGTTGATGATTACTCAAGATACACTTGGGTTTATTTCTTCAAGTTGAAGAGTGAAACTCAACAAACTGTCATCGACTTCGCCAACGAGGTTCAACATCAACACAACGTCCCCATTCTGGCTATAAGGAGTGATAACGGCTCGGAGTTCAAGAACTACACCTTAAATGAATTCCTAAGTGAAGGGGGAATAAGACATCAATTTTCCGCTGCGTACACCCATCAACAAAATGGTGTAGCTAAGAGGAAGAATCGAACTCTTATGGACATGGGAAGATCAATGTTGGACGAATTCAAATCTCCATATAATTTCTGGGCTGAAGAAATCTCTACTGCTTGTCACTCATCCAACCGCTTATACCTCCGCAAGATTTTGGACAAGACTCCGTATGAAATACTTACCGGTAACAAGCCAAACATCTCATACTTTCGGGTATTCGGGCGTAAGTGTTTCTTTCTTATTAAAGGAGTTCCTTTATCTAAGTTTGAGTCTAAGGCTCTAAAAGGTATTTTTGTTGGTTATGGTGACGAATCCCACACTTATAGAGTCTACAATAAGCTCTCCGGAACTGTTGTAGAATCTTGTAGTGTGGTGTTTGAAGAAAATGATGGTTCCCATGCGGAGCAAGTTGGTGTTTGTGATGCAGATGTTGAAATACCCCAAGATGCCATAAGAAGAATGGGCGTGGGATTCTTCCGCCCCATTGAGGAACCCCTTGTGGCGGACCGGGAAGGACAATGCTCTACTCATATAGAGCCCTCATCTACACATACGCAACATGCTCCAACCACGGGGGCAACTTCTACACCATCTCCATCAACTGCTGAAGGTCAAGTTGCTCCAGAAAGCTCCAGGCCGGATTTTCCGGCGGATACCGGATTATCCGGCCACCCCACTACAGCTGACCAAGTTGCTCCTGCTGGAGAAGATTTCAACGCAAGCTCCAGGCCGGATTTACCGGTTAGCCCCGGATATCCGGCCCCTCACCAGTTCAAGCAAGTCCTAGGCCTCCTGATGAAGCTAGTGCAAGTACTCCCAGGCCAGATTATCCGGCCTCTCCATCGGCCGGATTATCCGGCCCTGACTCTCCAGTTCTGCAGCCTCCTGTTACGGCTTCGGATCCACCTCAAGGGCATGCTTCTCCATCACCTTCTACTGATGTTCCAGTTACCGATCAAGGCGGAGAAAATGCTTCCAATGAAGACTCAAGTGATGAATCCCCTCCACCAAGAGACAACAAACTTATTGAACTTCGTTGCAAGGCTCGGGCTGATCGTAACCTTGAGTTGAGGCGTCACACTCTCGACAAGGTTGGTGATCTTCGACAAAGGGTGTCTACAAGAAGAGAATTGGCCAGTTTTGGCGAGCTTCAAGCTCATATCTCCATGGTGGAACCTAAGAAGGTCTTTGAAGCTCTTGAAGACCCAGACTGGGTTGTTGCTATGCATGAAGAATTGAATAATTTCGAGCGCAACAAAGTCTGGAAACTAGTGGAGAAACCCAAAGAGTGTCGCAATGTTATCGGCACCAAGTGGATTTTCAAGAACAAGCAAGATGATAATGGCATTGTTGTGAGGAACAAGGCAAGACTTGTGGCACAAGGTTACTCCCAAGTTGAGGGCATCGACTTCGGCGAGACCTATGCTCCTGTGGCTCGCCTTGAGTCCATCTGTATCCTTCTTGCTTATGCTGCTCATAACAATTTTAAGTTGCAGCAAATGGACGTCAAGAGTGCCTTCCTTAACGGTCCTCTACATGAGTTGGTATACGTAAAGCAACCCCCGGGGTTTGAGGATCCTAACTTCCCGAACCATGTCTACAAACTCGATAAGGCACTCTATGGCCTTAAACAAGCCCCACGTGTGTGGTATGAGCACCTTAAAGAGCTTTTGTTAGATCGTGGCTTCGAAGTTGGGCAAATCGACCCCACTCTTTTTACTAAGAAGGTTAAGGGGGAGCTCTTGGTATGCCAACTATATGTGGATGATATCATTTTTGGTTCTACTAACAAAGCTTTTAACGATGAATTTTCAAAGCTTATGACTGACAGGTTTGAGATGTCTATGATGGGGGAATTACGGTTCTTTCTTGGATTCGAGATCAAGCAACTTAGAGAAGGAACCTTTATTAATCAAGCAAAGTACATCTAAGACATGCTCAAGAGATTCAAGATGACAGATCTAAATGGTGTCGCTACTCCGATGCAAACAAAGTGTCATCTCGAACTCAACCCTCATGGTAAAGATGTGGACCAAAAGGTATACCGGTCCATGATCGGCTCTCTTCTTTACCTCTACGCATCTAGACCCGATATTGTGTTGAGTGTGGGAGTGTGTGCAAGGTATCAAGCAGCTCCTAAAGAAAGCCACTTAGTGGCGGTCAAGAGGATCTTTCAAAATTTGGTCCATTCCCCCAACTTTGGTCTCTGGTATCCCAAGGGCTCCAATTTCTCTTTATGTGGTTATACTGACTCAGATTGGGCTGGAGATAAGGATGATCGGAAATCCACTTCTGGAGCTTGTCAATTCTTGGGAACATATCTTGTATGTTGGTCCTCCAAGAAGCAGAATTGTATATCTCTCTCCACCGCCGAAGCTGAATATGTTGCTGCTGCCAGCGCTTGTACTCAATTATTGTGGATGAGGCAAACTTTAAAGGAATACCGTGTCAATTGTGACAAAGTGCCTCTTTTATGTGATAATGAAAGTGCTATCAAAATTGCGTACAATCCAGTTCAGCACACAAGGACGAAGCATATTGAGATTCGGAATCATTTTATTTGTGACCATGTTGCTCGAGGCGATATTGATCTATCTTTTGTGAGCACGAAAAACCAACCGGCGGATATCTTTACAAAGCCACTTGATGAAGCAAGATTCTGCTATTTGAGGAATGAGCTAAATATCATTGATTCCGAGAGTTTGTCTTGATTACCCATGCACTCACTCGTACATCCCAATCCTTGTTTGGTCTAGGTGTGGGCATGGATATAGGGGGAGTGTGGTCCTAACTCATTGGGCTATCCCTCCCCCATAATGTCAATAACAAATTATATCATGTTGTGATATGCGAGCTTATTGATGAGTATTGGTCGTGAACCCAAGATATATTTTCGCGGTGTCACGCCATACACTCCAACAAGGTGGCTTTGGCCACCGCCCTCTCCCTTGTGGAGAATTGGATCTTTTTGGATGTTATTTGCTCTCTCATGTTCTTATGGGAATCACACTCAATCTTGGCCTTTATTTGATTTGGATTTTGCAATTTTGAGTGTCTAGTACCATCTCAGTTTGGCTTTCTTAATCCTAAGACTTCCCTACCCCTAAGCCATCTATTCTTGCACAGAAGTCCTTTGTACACCTTGTGGGGGTGTTGTTTGGGGATGCGCGGGCCTGGTTCTGTGTACAACAGAATTCCAGAATTTAGGCCGGATAATCTGGCCCAAGTATTGGCCGGATAATCCGGCCCTAGCGGATTTGATCTTAAAGGGTAGGACTCGGGGGGAAGGGCTCATATCGAGCAGCACTTCTCCCCCAGCCCTCTCCTTCTCCCCAGCCGCCGCCTGCCGCCCCTCACCCTCCCCGGAGCCTCTCTGGCCACCGGATTTTCTAGGCCTCCCCGGATCTTCTTCTCCGCGCCTCCGGGTACCTTCTCCTCCGCGTTCTTCCTCCAATGAGTGAGAGTAACTCCCTCTCTCCCCATCTTTGGCTAGATGTGTATCTTGTTGGGAGGAACATTGTCTAGAAAGATGTGTTTTCGCATAGAACTTGTAGTCTTACAGTTTCTAGGCCCGATCTACTTTTTTCGCATGCATTCTTAGTGAAATCGAAAATTTCTGCCAGGGCCGGATTATCCGCCCCTGGCCAGGCCAGATAATCCGGCCTGACAGATTCAAATCTGCTTTAGTTTCACTCTGGTGTATGTATTGAGTAGTTTTGTCCTATGAACTTTTTGACTACTTTTTCCATGCTCTCTCCTGGACTTGTGTGTATGCTTATCCCCTTGCTATCACCCTTATTCTCCTCACAGGTGGTTCCGGTGTAACACCCCGTCCACTCCTGGGCCCGGGGGGTGTCAACCCTGGTAGCTTAATAGGATATCTAGACTGGCCCCACAGACCAAGACTAGTCTTTTCTGCGCACTTTGTCCTCACTCGGGTGCACCCGGTTACCCACTTCCCGGTCGGTCACCCATCCTAGAATTGCTCTAGGCCAAGCACGCTTAACCTTAGAGTTCTTTTCGAATGAGCTTCCGGAAAAGAAGTTGCAACTTGTTGATATGGGTATCCTATCAATCCTATTAAGCCATGTGCCTGGATCTCACATACACCCACCCTTTAGAAGATCGATGCCCTCATCGATCAAGCATACCCCAGGAACGTTCCCTCTTGGCACGCGTCTGTGCATCCAGTGCCGGCACATGTGCCATGCCGTGTCCACTCTGGGCCACACGCACCATGCTGCACATGTCCCGCCACTGACCCGCACACACCCGTGTAATCGCAAGGGTCGGCTCTGATACCACTTGTAACACCCCGTCCACTCCTGGGCCCGGGGGGTGGCACTCCTGGCAGTTTAATAGGATATCTTGTTGATGCCTTGGAGAAGGCGCATCTTGTGGATGCGATGTATGTGGCTGAGAGGATGGGGCTGCACCATCTCATGTCTCTCCAGTGCTCCTTTGACTCTGAGGTGGTGAAGCAGTTCTTCTCCACTTTGGTGATTTGTGGGGATGAGCGTTGCACTATGAAGTGGATGACTCATGATAGGCCAATGACTGCTGATTTTCACGTGTTTGCTGAGGTTCTAGGGTACTCCTTCCGCAGCAGGGATAGAGCCAGTGGTCACCGCATCATCACTCAGTTGAAGCCCAACAAGGATGCAGCTCTCTCTCCGTGCACTGTGGACAATGAAATTGTTGGTACTGTGGCTGGTCTTGCTCCCATCTATGCTGCCTTGGTGGGTCTCTTCCGTGACTCTATTACACAAAGTGGGGGCAACAATGACAGCATCCGTGGTCACCTTGTTCAGCTACTTTAATTTTCTCATGAGGTTGCCTCCTGCGAGGACGAGTCAGTGCAGTACAGGCTGGATGTCATGGACTTCATCTACCATGAGCTATGTGATGCTATGTTCAACCGTCTGTCCATTCCCTATGCGCCATACATTATGATGCTCATCCGCCACCTGCTTCCTATCGAGGAGTTCCATATTAACTCGGTGCACAAGGCCAAGAAAATTTACAACAAGGTTCGGAAGACTGCTCACCCCTCCTCTGCTCCTGAGGGCCTCATGAGGGATGCTCGCAGGCCCCCAGTGCCTCCCGTGGCCCGTGAGATCAAGCAGCTGAACTGGTTCCAGCGTCACATTCTCTGCATGGGCGTGGACACGCACAAGGGTCAGTACGAGGCATACATGCAGCGCCATGAGTTGTCTCACTCCCAGCAGCTCATTCTCCACCACGTGTCTGGCGCTTCGGGTGCTCCTCCGGCTCCTACTCCTCCCACTCCATATGCTCGGTGGAACTTGTAACACCCTCGAATCGGCCCTATGCAAGTTTTAGCGATTCCCACCAAACCCGCATAGAAACGATTCAAGGATGCCCACTAGGCACTTTCGTGTGGGTGGAAAACGAAGTAATACCATTACACATCAGTCCTCGATGGGACCCACATAACATATATATACATCAGCGACTCCATGAGTCAATAATATAGATATAATATACAAAGATCCAAATCACCTTGAAAATGATAGACGTCCGACTATGGACAAGATGCAAATGGGGCTGAGAGCCCCGAAGAATAACCAATGGCGTCCATAACCCTGCCCAGGCCAAGCCGGAAGGGTAACCCTGCTAACGACGGCGATCTCACTCATGCTAAAACAAAAGGGGTGCCGACAAAGGGCAAAGGAAAAAGAGGAGCGTCAGTACTGAGGCCAGCACATGGCGAGACTAGAATTTGGCGGCTCTCGCCTACATAGGTATGGTGGGCTGAAGCGGCAGCGCAGCGACACGAAACAACCTATAGAGACTCTGTAATACTGGCGGCTATTAGAGAGGGATAAGAAAGATCTATTCGGATCCAACCTGATACTAACACCAAACATACCCATCTTGGTATTCCCCCTCGAGACCAAACGAGGAAGTCCAGCCGAGGAAACTCACACGGTTGGCAGTTTTATTTAATCTTTCCATGGCAGTTATTCCACTTACTAGTCTTCTCACATACACGTCAAATTATAACAGTAAACTTTAGTTATAGTGGTCTATGATCGAGAAACTGTGCTCCAAGTCGTCCATAACCGCGGACACGACTTTTTGAAAATGTTTAATCCTGTAGGGGTGCACCAAAGTATCCACACACACTTTGACCCTTTTTGCCAGATCAATTAACATACACCCATCGGAATGTCGGCGGGGCCTAAGTCATGACGTTTCCCAGACCCAAAGCAAGTACATGGGGGGCCACCCCACTAAGCTACCCACAACGAAGGTGTACGGCTCCGAGGCAGACCCAGGGTTTGTGACAACGGTTGTAAACGACTGGGAACCCGAAAAGGTGACTGGGCTTGTCGATACCGCAAAAACGTGGCGTGATCCAAAACAGTAGAGGTGCTCCGCGCACAAATTAAATAAAGCAGTAACATGGCATAAGTACAGAATAGTAATAAAGTCCCAAACTACTTGTGGCCCCCGGTACAGTACTTTGAAATCAGGTAGTAAGCCGATGTGGGTGCCCACACACCCCACCTATGGTTAGCGCGCTCAATCTCGGAACAGGTGTCAAGAACTCGGGTCCTAGGGGACACTAGTGAGCGGTTAAGAACCAAATATTGACTATTACCCACCGGTGCCTCTGCATTAATCTACTAACAACATTAATTAATAAACTGTATCCGCGAAGAAGCAAACACTAGAAGAAACACCGGATGCAATATTTAATACTACGGCAGAAGATCCGGCATGCTTATGATATGATGCAGATGCGGTGCAATTAGGCAGTGTTAAGCGGAACCGGGGTCCCAACAATTAGTTAATAGGTTCATGTTGTTTAACTACCCCGCGACTTAAATGTTGGATTAACCAGGCGAAACAGGGCATCGGTTCGCTACACAAATTCAAATGGAGTCCGGAATAAGACTAGAATAGCCCGCATATAGACTCCATGGTTAATTTAGGTGAATCGACTATAATGCCCCCCAAACCCACAGACAGGTATGTATGCATGAATTAATTTAATATGTGACAGTATAGATGTCATTTATAAAATAGGAGGTTTCAGAAAGGGGTCACACATTGGAACTCGGCGATCTTGGGTCGATGTGGTTCAGGATCGGCCTCGCCATGATCGGTCTTCGGGGCAATGGCCTTCGGCTCCCGGGATCGAGGTCTTCAAGGTTCGATCATCGGATCCATGTCAGTGCACTCGAGGTCTCGGCGTCCAAGAGGAAGATCAAAGTCATGCCGAGGGGTTCGGGCGAGCTGGGATCGGTCTTCAAATCCGAGAGGGAGAAGAGCGCCGGGTTCGGTCTTCGGGTTCGGTCCTCGGGAAGCATGCTCTTCGGTTGTTCTCAGACGACCTCAACACCACACCATCTCTCATCTACACCAAATCACATCCATCACCAAAACGCCACCACTTCATCACCGCTTAACCAGTAGCCAAACAACAACTGAAAATTCCTGAACAACACCTCATTAGTTACACACCATCCCACATAATTGCTACCATGTACCACTTGACTGCAGACAAAAAGGGACCCCCGCGGGTGAGCTCTTGAACAGAGGTTCGTTGGCGGTGGTCGGAGATGTGGCGACGGAGGCTCTGCTCGGGAGTACGGCCATCGAGACGCACAGAAGCAGAGGCCTGGCGGGGGCGCGCCGGCCGAGAGGAAGACGGCGGCAGGCGGCCTCAGGGAGGAAGCCGCGTGGAGGAAAGAGCGGCGGCACAGAGCACGTGGCGGAGCCAGGAGAAGCTCGGGCGGCGCGGCTCTGGGGAAGTTCGGTGGCGAGGAGAGAGGCAGCCGAGGTGAGGGGTGGCGGGGCGCAGCAGAGGCAGGTGGAGGCTGCACGGGCGGCGAGGAGGAGGGCGCCCGACGGCGGGGTCGCAGGCGATGCGAGGCGGCGCTCCCGCGCATGGAGGAGGCGGTGGCCGGAGCGAAGGGGCTGGGCTCGAGTCGGCCGGGGTCGGTGTAGGGCGGAATCGCACGGGGGGGGGGGGGGGAGGAGAGTGTGGCCGGCAGCGACGAAGGGGAGCCCGAGCGGAGGAGGGCTCCCGCGGAGAGGAGGAGGCGCCGCTGGAGTCGGGGCCGAGGCATGTCACCGGGGAGATCGGGAGCAGCGGCGGCCTGCTCGGGGGTAGCGGCGAGCGAGCAGGGTCGGGGGGAGAAGAGACGGGGCGGGCGAGCCGAGGGGAGAATCGAGGCCGAGGGGGCGGGGAGATGACGACGTGGGGGGACGAGGTGGGGGCCACGCGCGGCTGGGTGTGTGGGAGGGTTGGGGCTAGCAGGCGGGTGGGGCCTGGGGAGCTGTCGGCCAGGGGTTGCGTGCAGGTGGTGTGTGTCGGTGGGGATTGGTGGTTTGTGTGGTGTGTGGACCAGGTGGCTGTGGGAGGGGAGTGGAGGGAGTTGGGGGTGAGGTGGCAGCGGGTGAGTGGGTGGGGATTGGGCCAGGGTGAGGTGGCACGATGTGATAGGGTGGGGTGAGGTGGAGGGGGCTGGGTAGATTAGGTTTGGGTAGAAAAAAGGTTTAGGGTTGGATAGGTTAGGTTTTTTTTTAATTTGGAGGTGGCCGGCTAGGCTTTCAGGCCTGGCTGGCTGCCTCCTATAAAAATAATATAAATTTTGTTTATTTAAAACGGGTTTTTGAAAAATCGTTGGTAGACGAAACAAAATAATTCGGAGGCCCGGGTTTTGATTTGAAATAATAACGGGGCGTTTAGAAAACAAAAATAGACTTTTCGAAAATATTTTTATGCAAACAAATTCAAGATGACATGACGATGCTCAAATGCAAGGTGGCATGATGACATGAGCATGCGGTCATGATGATGCAATGCACAAAAACAACGCGATTTTCTAGTAGTGGTTTTGCGGGGCGCCACAGAACTCTTCCTCCGGGCTGAACTATGGTGAGCTGGAGTGTCACTTGTTCCCCTCTGCGCCTGCTGCTGATGCTGATGATGAGGAAGGTGACACTGTGGAACTTGAGGATGAGGATGAGGAACATCATGCAGACGAGGACGAGTACGAGGACTATGATGAGTGATCCCGTGCGGTGCTAGCATCGCTCTTCTCCCTTTTTTGGTGTCTCGATGCCAAAGGGGGAGAAGTAGTTCTATTAGGTTGTCCGTGGATTTGCATCGGTCGGGCATAAGCACTTGCACTTTTTTATTCGTTATTTCTTGCTTATGCCCATTTAGCGTTGAACTTTTAAATTCGTGGTTTGTGTTTTGTGGTTGAGACTTTATGTGGTTGTCTGGATGATACCTATGGACTTCATATCATGGATTATGCTCATGGCTATATCTATTCATATCCTATTGCTGGAGGTTTATCACGGAAGGCGCGCGCTCATAATGGTTATCCAATAATAATTGGGGTTTTAATCAAGGATGCCTATTCTCTACTTCGGTGGTATGTGCTTCTGCCCTTATGTCTATGAAATAGATTCACCTATTTGTGTGCATTTGTATTCCAATGCAAAACTCTATTATGCACACATTGAGGGTGAGTCCTTTTTCATAGTTATCTCTGTTTGTGTCGTGTCCTTCTGTAACTACCTCGGTGAATTACGCTCTTAGTTAATGCCTGGATGAACGAAAGTGGTTAAAATAGTACGGCGGGGCCCAGGGCCACTCACGGTAGACCTTTCGGCCGTCCTAACCACTTTCAGACAACGGGACAAGAACGAGCGGCGTAATCGGCAGGCGAAGGGATCAACTACATACACAAGTGATTATGTATGCAAGCCACATACAACAGTCCTCAGAGCCATTCCATCTAAAAGAAATGGAAATATTGCAACGCCATACGGCAAGATCCAAATGTCCTAGATAGAGATAATAATTTAGGATAACTCCTCATACATCACACATCAGAGTATCAGGCGGAAGCGGAAAACAAGATCCGAGTACGGATAAGAAGCAAATTGGCATAAGATGCCCCATAAATAAACACATCCCGCCCACAGATCACACGGATCCCCGTTCCCGGAATCTCTACACCGAATGATCGTTGCCAACATCATCTGTCTCTTCCACCTAGTATCCATCTTGCGGGTACACCTGTTCATCTGAATCAAACAATTTATCGTGTGAGACCCTAGGGGTACTCAGCAAGTCTTTATGCCACTAAGGGGACACAACCTGGGGTGACGCAATTGCAGCAAAAGATAATACCTAGCAATTCTACAGATACTCGCTAACCTTCCGCCTAACCAATGATAGACGGAAGTCCGTGAATTAAGATCAACAGTTATAACAGTATAAGTAACAGATCCATCCTCCTCCTCGCTTACCAACGAGGAAGCGGACGAACAACCCTCACAATTCCGTTGGCAGTTTTATTAACCATTCCATGAGTATTGCACTACTTACTAGTCAAGTACTTAGTCAAATTAGAAACGGTACTTTAGTTATACTTGTCTATGATCGAGAAACTGTGCTCCAAGTCGTCCATAACCGCGGACACGGCTTTCAGAAAGATTTACCCTGCAGGGGTGCACGAATAGCAACACACACTCGATCAACCTCGGAAAAACCAAATCAAAACCCAACGAGGCATTCACGACAAAGCAATCACAGGATTTAGACATATTTTAGGGGGCCCCCCCATTAAGCTACCCGCAACGAAGTTGGCCGGCTCCGAGACGGACCCAAGGTTTGTGTCAATGGCTGTAAACGACTAGGAACCCGAAATTGTGACTGGGCTTGTCGATACCGCGGAAACATTCCACGATCCAAAACAGTACAGGTGCTCCACGCACAATCTTAATTAAAGCAGTAACATGGCATAGGTACAGGATAGTAATAAAGCTCCAAACTACTTGTGGCCCCAAGAAATAAGAATGAATCAAGCTCTGTCTCAGGGGGGTCCATAAGGCCTCCCGGATGTGGATAGTGCGAATAAACAAGGAACAGGAATCAAGTGCTCGGGATCCTACGGGACACAAGTGAGCAGAAAAACCAAATAGCAGATATTGCTCACCGGTGCCTCTTTCATCAGTTATACCATTACTACTCAGGTTATGTTGTTTAGGTACCTCGTTATTCCTCAGACACTCACAGACCCTACTCATGCTTTTCTACGACTCGCATGGCTCAAACAACTCCTGTAGTAATGGCTCATGGGACCGGAACAAGCTTGATGTGGTTTAAAAGTAAAGGCTATGCAGTACTTGGGATTCAATTTAATGCAATCGCGACTCAATGATGCAAGAATAAGATAGAGGCAATAGGTACTGTATGTATGCAAGCATGTGGTAGTGCTTGCCTGGCAGCTCAGTTGAAGCGAGAGATGGATCTGGGTAAGACTCCTGTGATTCCTGGTAATTCTCCTGCTGGGCGTCTATTCGAAGAAGAACCAAACAAACAAGGGCCAACATAAATAAAATGCACAAGCATATGAATTAAAATGCGACAAGCAACCAAGCATGCCATGATGAATGATGCACAATTTTCATGGCATTAAAGTAGCATGGCAAAGGTGAGGTGTGGTTGCAAGAACTAAAGCATTTTATTATTTATTTGACCAAGTTTTATTGTCATAAACAGTTCAGATTTTAAATGACAACATGATACATGCTTCAATTCAGAACAAGGATTGCATAAATAGAACGGGCTCGTCGCGCTGATCGATTTAGACATATTATTTGTCAAATTTGGAGTTATAAAACAAAAGTTATTAATTAAATAAGGAAAGGGCATTTTCTTGTAATTTTAATCATCTCGAAAATTTAAAGTGTTCAAAACATATTTTGAAGGGCATATTTGCATTCCTCACATTTTTCTGATTCCAAAACATATATTACATGTATTATTTGGATTTGTATTTTTAAAATTATTTGAATCTGAAAAGAATTTGAATTTAAATTAATTTGAAAAAGATTTGATTAAAAACAGACTCAGGAAAACTTTTCTCACTCAGGCAATTCTAGCCACAGTCACTGACGGGTGGGCCTGGCGCTGACTTGGCCACGCGCGAGGGAAAACCTTTTGTCACCGCGGGCTCGGCTAGCCACTGAGGCTGCGGGGTGGGCCAACTGGCGCAGGCCCGCGTGTCAGCGGAGAGCGAGACAGGGGCTGACAGGTGGGGCTGGGGCTGGAGCGCGGGTTGCGGCTGAGAAAGGCTGAGGGGTTTTCTGCAAGATGCTCAGGGTGGCTAGCAGGTAGGGCCGCTAGGAGCGCGGGTTGCGAGAATTAAAAAGGTGGGGGGCTTTTTGCAAATCGACCACGACCCCGGGTTACTGTTTTTCTTCTCCATGTTCTGACGGCAATCGTGCGCACGGCGCGGAGCGGGGATTCGATCCCGGGACGCGGGCGTGCGCGCGGAGGGTGCTAACCGGTGCGGTAGGGTGAGGGAAGTTGACAGGGAAGGGGCGGGGGCTTAGGTGAGCTTGCTGCGGCACAGGAAAACGGCAAACGGCGGCAAGCTCTGGCGCACTGAGAGCGCTCGACACAAACAACGGCGGCGCTAGGGCGGTACGGCGAGGCGGAGCATGTCAGGGAGAAGGGGATGTTCACCGCGGGTCGCCTGGTGTGGTCGGATCGGGGAGAAGCGCGGCGGTTCGTCGACGACGCAGACGCTCCGGCGGGCTAGGGTTTCGGGGGACGGCGAGGATCGAGCGGTGCTGGGGCTCTCTCCTTTGCGTTGGCGTGGACAGGGCGTCGTAGAGGATCCTCCTTGAGCTCCCAGACCACCTCGAGGTCGAGCTGCACGGCAGGAACGGCGGGAACGAGGTGGTGCTGGCGGCGAGTGGCGGCAGGAGCTATGGCCGGGGAGGAAGAAGGAGAAGAGGAAGGGCAGCTCGGGCCAGATCTGGGCGAGGACAGAGAGACGTGGGGAGGGAGGAAAAGAAGGGAGAGGGAGGAGGACAGCTGGGGCACGGCAGATATAAGGTGGCCTCGGTGCCACCTTTTCCCCCTCCTCCTCGAGCACGTGGGGTAGCTGGGGGCTTGTCCTGGGGCTGGACGGCGGCAGGAGGGACTGCAGGTGGGGCTCAGGACGAGAGGGTAGGTGGGGCTGGCCGGTAGAAGAAGAGAGAGAGGAGAGGGTTAGCTAGGCTAGGGTTAGTTGGCATGGCTCGTGTTAGGGTTTTGCTAGGGTTAGGGTTAGCTAGGGTGGCTGAGGTGTGGGCCAGGGAGAGAGGGGCTTGACATGGAGGCCATGCTAGAGAGAGAGAGAGACTTAGGGTTTAGGAGAAAATTAGAGAGAGAGGGAAAAGTTAGGTTAGGTTTTATTAGGTAATTAAATTTTAATTGGTTTATGGGGCCAAACCAAGAAGAACCAAAGGGCTTGATCTTGCATGAGCTAATGTGGAGGAGAAACAAGAAGAAAGAGGAAGAAAAGAATTAGGTGGAAAAAGGCTCATATGATCATGCTTGAAGGAGATAAATAAAATAAAGAGGTATGGTTGAGATGATGGGGATGGTGGAGTGGTAGGAGGTGTTTTCACAAAGGTAGGATCCACTAAATCCAAACAAAACCAATGGAGGAAAAAGGTGGTGAAGAAGCTTGCATGGCCCATGCAAAAATAATAATGCCATGGTTAATTTTGTGAAAACAATGTTAATATGATGGCATTAATCTTATGCATTTCCAAGAAGTGGAACAAAGCCAAGCAAAGAAATTTAATGGACTAGATCCACCCTATTGCCCATGAGCTAGGGAAAATCCAAAATAAAGACAACAAGCTCATGGTCTAATAGGATGGTGGAATTATAAAGTGGTGGAAAAGAAAGGTGGTGGAATGGGAATCGAAGATATGCCCCCAACTCAACTTGGGCATTGAACAATATATTAATGACCAAATACAATATCAAGAGGCAAATACAATTAATAATGCATGTGAGAGAAGAACCAAAAACAAAAGGGTTTTATATGATGCTCAAATGCAAGGTGGCATGATGACATGAGCATGATATAATTATGATGCAATAATAATATATATAAAGTAGCCATTATATCACTAGGACAAGTAGCATTACAATTGTTAGACAATTGGGGTGCTACAACTCTCCCCCACTAAACAGGAATCTCGCCCCGAGATGCTAGGAAGAAGAAGACTCAAAGAGGGTAGGATACTTGGCACGGAGCTGATCTTCACGTTCCCAGGTGGCTTCATCAACGGAATGGTGCGACCATTGCACCTTACAGAACTTGATGGACTTGTTGTGAGTCCTTCTTTCTGCGATTTCAAGAATTTTTGTGGGGTGTTCTTGGTAAGACAGATCTTCTTGGAGATTAATGAGTTCATGGTCCACGGTCCTGCCGGGATCCTTGAAGCACTTCTTGAGTTGAGAGATGTGGAAAACATCATGGACTTTGAGTTGTTCAGGGAGTTCAAGAGCATAAGCAACTTCTCCTCTTCTTCCACGAATTTTGAAAGGACCGATGTATCTAGGAGCCAGCTTTCCTTTGATACCAAAGCGGTGCGTGCCTCTCATGGGAGTGACACGAAGGTAAACGAGATCACCAGGGACATACTCCATGTCCGTGTGCTTTCTGTCATAATTGCTCTTCTGGCGACTTTGAGCAATCTTCAGATTTTCAAGAATGATGTGAACTTTCTCCTCCGCTTGAGTTACAATGTCGGGGCCAAACAATAATCTTTCACCTGCGCCCGACCAACCAATCGGAGTTCTGCATTTGCGACCATAGAGAGCCTCAAATGGTGCCATCTTTAGACTTTTCTGGAAACTGTTGTTGTAAGAGAATTCAGCATAAGGAAGACATTCTTCCCACTTCATGCCGAAAGAGATAACGCAAGCACGGAGCATATCTTCTAGAATCTGATTGATCCTTTCAACTTGTCCTTGCGACTGAGGGTGGTAAGCTGTGCTGAAGTTTAGTTTTGTTCCCAAAGCATTTTGGAAACTTCCCCAGAACTTGGAAGTGAAGATGCTTCCACGGTCTGAACTGATTTCAAGAGGAACTCCATACAGAGAGACAATTCTGTTGATATAGAGTTCCGCCAACTGAATGCAGAAATTGTTTCCTTGACTGGAAAGAAGTGAGCTACCTTGGAAAGCCTGTCAATGACAACAAAGATTGCATTGTTGCCTTTCTGCGACCTTGGAAAACCAGTGATGAAGTCCATCTCTAGTTTCTCCCATTTCCATTCCGGAGGCTTCAATGGCTGTAGAAGACCGGAAGGTTTCTGATGGACAGCTTTAACTCTGCGACACACATCACACTCTGAGACATACTTGGCACAATATCGTTTCAAACCAGGCCACCAATATTGTGTTTTCAAGTCCATGTACATCTTAGTGCTTCCAGGGTGGATAGAAAGAACAGAATCATGCGCCTCCTTGAGAACTTGCTCTCTTAAACCCGGGTAGTTCGGAACAAACATCCGGTGTTCAAAGAAAAGAGTGCCTTGGTCGTCTACATGGAAAGACTCATACTTCGGAAGTTGAATGTTGGAGATGATCTTTTTAGTGTAAGGATCCCCAAGCTGAATGGAACGGACCTTTTCTTCCAAGAGAGGTGTTGCTAGAAGGTTCAGAAGATAACCTTGATCCACAATTTCAAGGTTGAGCTTGCGGAATTCCTCGCACAAGAGAGGCTGTTGTTCTTCCACCATGAGGTTGTTGACATAAGCTTTTCGGCTGAGAGCATCTGCCATGACATTGGCTTTGCCCGGAGTGTAATTGATGGTCAAATCGAAATCATTGATTGTTTCAATCCACCTCCTCTGACGAAGGTTCAGATCAGGCTGTGTGAAGATATACTTCAGACTCTTGTGATCAGAAAAGATCTCACAACGGTTGCCAAGCAAGTAATGCCTCCATACTTTCAAAGAAAAGACAACTGCTGCGAGTTCGAGGTCATGTGTAGGATAGTTGATCTCATGCGTCTTCAACTGACGAGATGCATAAGCAACAACTTGCTTTTCTTGCATAAGGACCGCACCCAATCCTTGCAATGAAGCATCACAGAAAATCTGGAAAGGCTTTGCTGTATCTGGAGGAACCAAGACTGGTGTGGAAGTGAGCTTCTCTTTGAGTGTTTCAAAGCTTGCTTGACATGCAGGAGTCCAAAGGTATTTCTTGCCTTTCTTGAGGAGATCGGTAAGAGGCTTCGCAATCTTTGAGATGTTTTGAACGAATCGACGACAGTAACTGGCCAAGCCAAGGAAACTTCGGACCTCTTTGACATTAATGGGTGGAAGCCAGTCCATAATTATCTTAATAGTTTCTGGATTGACGGCAATCCCCTTGGCAGAGATGACGTGACCAAGGTAGGTGACTTGAGGCAGCCAGAATTCACACTTGGAGAACTTTGCAGACAGGCGGTTCTCATGAAGCTTGTTTAGGACACACCGAAGGTGTTCTTCATGTTCTTCTTTCGACTTAGAATAGACTAGAATGTCATCTAGATAAACCACAACGAACTTATCAAGATATTCCTTGAAAACCGAGTTCATAAGCCTCGAGAAGGTGGCAGGTGCATTGGTGAGACCGAAAGACATGACCGTGTACTCATACAGGCCATAGTGGGTGGTGAAAGCTGTTTTGGGAACATCTTCCTTGCGAATCTTGATTTGATGATAACCACTTCTCAAATCAAGCTTAGAGAATACCACAGCTCCAGCTAGCTGATCGAAGAGATCATTAATCCGCGGAAGGGGATATTTATTCTTGATGGTTTTAGCATTGAGTGCCCGATAGTCAACACAAAGTCTATCAGTCTTGTCTTGCTTCTTCACAAAGATGGTTGGACTACCCCAAGAAGAAGTACTGTGCTGAATGAAACCCAACTTCTCTTGTTCATCCAACTGGCGCTTAAGTTCAGCCAACTCAGCGGGACCCATTTTATAAGGCCGCTTGGAGATAGGAGCGGTGCCAGGTTCAAGTTCAATGACAAACTCAACCTCGCGATCCGGAGGCATACCTGGCAACTCTTCAGGAAAGACATCTGGAAACTCACAAACTACAGGAACACTCTGAATACCTTCCATAGCATCATCATTCAGAGCCGCCAAAGAATAAAGCTGAATTGCAGGAGTCAGACTTGGAGAATAGACTATATGGCCTTCAGGAATTTTCAGAGAAACTGAACGTTCAGCACAATCAATCACAGCTGCATTTGCTGTCAACCAATCCATGCCCAAGATAACATCAATATCAGAATTGCCCAGAACAATTAAGGAAGCCGGAAAAGAAGAACCACCAATCTCAATTTGATTGCCATGGCTGATCTTAGTAGATAACAATCTTGCCCCGGGAGAAAGAACCATTAACTTTTTATCCAACTGGTCTATAACAAGCTCATGCTCATTTGCAAATTTGTGAGAAACGAAAGAATGTGAAGCACCAGAATCAAACAAAACTCGTGCAGGAACTGAGTTAACAGGAAGCATACCCATGACAACTCCAGGTGCATGCTCAGCTTGAGCGACGTTGACACAGTTGGCACGAGCAACCGTAGACCCCGGCTTAGTGTTGATGTTGAGAGCCCGAGGTGGAGGTGCACGAATCATAGGAGCACTTGCCGCAGGTCTTGGAGGTGGTGGTGGAAGAGCTTTGTTGTTCATTGGACAATTCCAGTGCTGATGCCCAGTGTTTCCACAAGTATAGCAAGCACCAGGTGGACGTGGAGCAACGTAGCCAGGGACTCCGCCAGGCGCTCTAGGGTAGTTGTGGTTGTAGCCCCTGGGAGCCGCAGTGAAGGAGTTTGGTGGCCTTGGTGCATAGCTTGACGGTCTTGGTGGATCAGGGTGCGACGGTGGGGTGTTAGGAACCCAGACACGACTCTTAGAAGGAGCTGTCATAGCAGAAGAGCTTGTTGTATCACGGCTGTGTTTCTTTGACTCCTCAAACACTTGCCTACTTGCTTCTTCCTGCAAAGCTGTGTGCTGAAGTTCCAGGAAAGATGTTGGCCTTGCATTGAGTGATTGGATATTTGATGGAAGCATTAAGGCCTTGCCGAAACCTCTTTTGCTTCTTCTTGTCATCAGAGATCTCATCGCCACCATAACGAGACAGGTTCATGAAGTTTCTGATGTAGGTGTTGACATTGTCAGTGCCCTGCTTGAGGTTGAGAAACACTTCCTTCATCCTTTCCATGACAATTTCTGACAGATATTGCTCTTTGAAAGCAGTAGTGAACCGCTCCCAAGTAGGCTGGAAACCAGAAAGATCTGCCTTGAGGTAATTTTCCCACTAGAGAGCTGCATCTCCCTTCAGAAGGTGAGTAGCACACTTGACCCATTCTTGCTCGGGAACATCCGCAGTCATCAGCAACCTTGACACTTCACGAAGCCAATCATCCGCATCAAGTGGTTGATCAGACACTTCGAATTGACGTGGGTTGAACTTGAGAAAACTCTTGATGTCTCCTCGCTTGGGAGGTGGAGGTAACGGAGCAAACTCATTCCTCCTCACACTTTCCTCGAAGCGCTGCTGGTTCTGCTGCATAGTGCCCAAAGCATTTGCAATACTTGCCAAAGCGGCCCCAAGTTCAGGTGGTATATCCTCCTCAGAACAGCGTGGTGGTGCCATCCTGTGATTGATATAAAACACAAGTCAGTACTATAATGGAGAATGATAATAATCCAAAATAGTACCAAAATGGAATTAATCAAGATTAAAGAATGCAATTCACTGAGGTGATATGAAAATATCAACAAAGTTCAAGGCAACTAGAAGATATTAAGCATAACACACACGACTGAACAAGGAGTGTGGTATACAAACTAACAAAGAAAAATTTTCCGCAAATTTCGGCATTAAAATACCACTATATGCGCAAAACCACTTAACGAATCAAGATTAGTAACTCTACTAGTTCAATATACAAAAGCAAATGACAAAAGTAGTGGTATGGTCGCGACTCCATCCCGCACTCAAATCATTACTCCGCACATGAATCAGTAAAACACCTATCCCAATACCTTCTTCTTAAGATAACCTAAAGATTGTTAACTACGGAAAAGAACACCCCAACAAGATAACATCGGATAACAAAGAGTAAGATAGGTCGCATCGGTGTACAACGAATCAGAATAGATCGCGTCGGTTTACAAAGGCCTGTCGGTATGGAATGTACCAACAGTTGATAACCAAAAGGCAGATAGAGATAACATTTGGATGCAACAGATAGACAAGGAATTCACACACACACACACAACCTATGGTACTACGGAACCCAGAACACGTGAATCCTAGTTTGAATTTTAGAAGAGGATTGAAAACGTTACACTTCCTTACCAGAAAAGGGTGGGTGGGTGGGTAAGAAGAAAAATGGAAGCATTCCTACTCTCACGTTTGTTTTTCCCTAGTATACATAACTACCAAAATATTTGCTAGACAGACAACGACCATTTTGGCTGAGACCCTGAAGGGCGGGATGGCTCTGATACCAATTGTAACTACCTCGGTGAATTACACTCTTAGTTAATGCCTGGATGAACGAAAGTGGTTAAAATAGTACGGCGGGGCCCAGGGCCACTCACGGTAGACCTTTCGGCCGTCCTAACCACTTTCAGACAACGGGACAAGAACGAGCGGCGTAATCGGCAGGCAAAGGGATCAACTACATACACAAGTGAGTATGTATGCAAGCCACATACAACAGTCCTCGGAGCCATTCCATCTAAAAGAAATGGAAATATTGCAACGCCATATGGCAAGATCCAAATGTCCTAGATAGAGATAATAATTTAGGATAGCTCCTCATACATCACACATCAGAGTATCAGGCGGAAGCGGAAAACAAGATCCGAGTACGGATAAAAAGCAAATTGGCATAAGATGCCCCATAAATAAACACATCCCGCCCACAGATCACACGGATCCCCGTTCCCGGAATCTCTACACCGAATGATCGTTGCCAACATCATTTTTCTCTTCCACCTAGTATCCATCTTGCGGGTACACCTGTTCATCTGAATCAAACAATTTATCGTGTGAGACCCTAGGGGTACTCAGCAAGTCTTCATGCCACTAAGGGGACACAACCTGGGGTGACGCAATTGCAGCAAAAGATAATACCTAACAATTCTACAGATACTCGCTAACCTTCCGCCTAACCAATGATAGACGGAAGTCCGTGAATTAAGATCAACAGTTATAACAGTATAAGTAACAGATCCATCCTCCTCCTCGCTTACCAACGAGGAAGCGGACGAACAACCCTCACCATTCCGTTGGCAGTTTTATTAACCATTCCATGAGTATTGCACTACTTACTAGTCAAGTACTTAGTCAAATTAGAAACGGTACTTTAGTTATACTTGTCTATGATCGAGAAACTATGCTCCAAGTCGTCCATAACCGCGGACACGGCTTTCAGAAAGATTTACCCTGCAGGGGTGCACGAATAGCAACACACACTCGATCAACCTCGGAAAAACCAAATCAAAACTCAACGAGGCATTCACGACAAAGCAATCACAGGATTCAGACATATTTCAGGGGGCCACCCCATTAAGCTACCCGCAACGAAGTTGGCCGGCTCCGAGACGGACCCAAGGTTTATGTCAATGGCTGTAAACGACTGGGAACCCGAAATTGTGACTGGGCTTGTCGATACCGCGAAAACATTCCACGATCCAAAACAGTACAGGTGCTCCACGCACAATCTTAATTAAAGCAGTAACATGGCATAGGTACAGGATAGTAATAAAGCTCCAAACTACTTGTGGCCCCAAGAAATAAGAATGAATCAAGCTCTGTCTCAGGGGGGTCCATAAGGCCTCCCGGATGTGGATAGTGCGAATAAACAAGGAACAGGAATCAAGTACTCGGGATCCTACGGGACACAAGTGAGCAGAAAAACCAAATAGCAGATATTGCTCACCGGTGCCTCTTTCATCAGTTATCCCATTACTACTCAGGTTATGTTGTTTAGGTACCTCGTTATTCCTCAGACACTCACAGACCCTACTCATGCTTTTCTACGACTCGCATGGCTCAAACAACTCCTGTAGTAATGGCTCATGGGACCGGAACAAGCTTGATGTGGTTTAAAAGTAAAGGCTATGCAGTACTTGGGATTCAATTTAATGCAATCGCGACTCAATGATGCAAGAATAAGATAGAGGCAATAGGTACTGTATGTATGCAAGCATGTGGTAGTGCTTGCCTGGCAGCTCAGTTGAAGCGAGAGATGGATCTGGGTAAGACTCCTGTGATTCCTGGTAATTCTCCTGCTGGGTGTCTATTCGAAGAAGAACCAAACAAACAAGGGCCAACATAAATAAAATGCACAAGCATATGAATTAAAATGCGACAAGCAACCAAGCATGCCATGATGAATGATGCACAATTTTCATGGCATTAAAGTAGCATGGCAAAGGTGAGGTGTGGTTGCAAGAACTAAAGCATTTTATTATTTCTTTGACCAAGTTTTATTGTCATAAACCGTTCAGATTTTAAATGACAACATGATACATGCTTCAATTCAGAACAAGGATTGCATAAATAGAACGGGCTCATCGCGCTGATCGATTTAGACATATTATTTGTCAAATTTGGAGTTATAAAACAAAAGTTATTAATTAAATAAGGAAAGGGCATTTTCTTGTAATTTTAATCATCTCGAAAATTTAAAGTGTTCAAAACATATTTTGAAGGGCATATTTGCATTCCTCACATTTTTATGATTCCAAAACATATATTACATGTATTATTTGGATTTGTATTTTTAAAATAATTTGAATCTGAAAAGAATTTTAATTTAAATTAATTTGAAAAAGATTTGATTAAAAACAGACTCAGAAAAACTTTTCTCACTCAGGCAATTCTAGCCACACTCACTGACGGGTGGGCCTGGCGCTGACTGGACCACGCGCGCGGGAAAACCTTTTGTCACCGCGGGCTCGGCTAGCCACTGAGGCTGCGGGGTGGGCCAACTGGCGCAGGCACGCGTGTCAGCGGAGAGCGAGACAGGGGCTGACAGGTGGGGCTGGGGCTGGAGTGCGGGTTGCGGCTGAGAAAGGCTGAGGGGTTTTCTGCAAGATAATGAGGGTGGCTCGCAGGTAGGTCCGCTAGGAGCGTGGGTTGTGAGAATTAAAAAGGTGGGGGGCTTTTTGCAAATCGACCACGACCCCGGGTTACTGTTTTTCTTCTAGACGTTCTGACGACAATCATGCGCACGACGCGGAGCGGGGATTCGATCCCGGGACGCGGGCGTGCGCGCGGAGGGTGCTAACCGGTGCGGTAGGGTGAGGGAAGTTGACAGGGAAGGGGCGGGGGCTTAGGTGAGCTTGCTGCGGCACGGGAAAACGGCAAACGGCGGCGAGCTCTGGTGCACTGAGAGCGCTCGACACAAACAACGGCGGCGCTAGGGCGGTACGGCGAGGCGGAGCATGTCAGGGAGAAGGGGATGTTCACCGCGGGTCGCCTGGTGTGGTCGGATCGGGGAGAAGCGCGGCGGTTCGTCGACGACGCAGACGCTCCGGCGGGCTAGGGTTTCGGGGGACGGCGAGGATCGGGCGGTGCTGGGGCTCTCTCCTTCGCGTTGGCGTGGACAGGGCGTCGTAGAGGATCCTCCTTGAGCTCCCAGACCACCTCGAGGTCGAGCTGCACGGCAGGAACGGCGGGAACGAGGTGGTGCTGGCGGCGAGCGGCGGCAGGAGCTGTGGCCGGGGAGGAAGAAGGAGAAGAGGAAGGGCAGCTCGGGCCAGATTTGGGCGAGGCCAGAGAGACGTGGGGAGGGAGGAAAAGAAGGGAGAGGGAGGAGGACAGCTAGGGTGGCTGAGGTGTGGGCCAGGGAGAGAGGGGCTTGACATGGAGGCCATGCTAGAGAGAGAGAGAGACTTAGGGTTTAGGAGAAAATTAGAGAGAGAGGGAAAAGTTAGGTTAGGTTTTATTAGGTAATTAAATTTTAATTGGTTTATGGGGCCAAACCAAGAAGAACCAAAGGGCTTGATCTTGCATGAGCTAATGTGGAGGAGAAACAAGAAGAAAGAGGAAGAAAAGAATTAGGTGGAAAAAGGCTCATATGATCATGCTTGAAGGAGATAAATAAAAGAAAGAGGTATGGTTGAGATGATGGGGATGGTGGAGTGGTAGGAGGTCTTTTCACAAAGGTAGGATCCACTAAATCCAAAGAAAACCAATGGAGGAAAAAGGTGGTGAAGAAGTTTGCATGGCCCATGCAAAAATAATAATGCCATGATTAATTTTGTGAAAACAATGTTAATATGATGGCATTAATCTTATGCATTTCCAAGAAGTGGAACAAAGCCAAGCAAAGAAATTTAATGGACTAGATCCACCCTATTGCCCATGAGCTAGGGAAAATCCAAAATAAAGACAACAAGCTCATGGTCTAATAGGATGGTGGAATTATAAAGTGGTGGAAAAGAAAGGTGGTGGAATGGGAATCGAAGATATGCCCCCAACTCAACTTGGGCATTGAACAATATATTAATGACCAAATACAATATCAAGAGGCAAATACAATTAATAATGCATGTGAGAGAAGAACCAAAAACAAAAGGGTTTTATATGATGCTCAAATGCAAGGTGGCATGATGACATGAGCATGATATAATTATGATGCAATAATAATATATATAAAGTAGCCATAATCTCACTAGGACAAGTAGCATTACAATTGTTAGACAATTGGGGTGCTACACCTTCTCCTGCAAATCCTGGTATTGTCATCTAACACCAGAAATTGGGAGATTGAAAGAACATTTCATGTTTTCATTTGTTTTGCATGTTAAATAACAATAATATGGAGGCTTTTCATGTGTGCTAAGTGTGCAGGAAGTTTTGAGGGGGCCGGATAATCCGCCCCTCCAAGGGCCGGATAATCTGGCCTACCTCATCTCTCAAGGAAGCCAAGGCGCGTCGCTCTGTGTCCAGTCGGATTTTATCCTGGAAAATCCGAAATGGGGCGGTTTTTCTCCCCAGGCCAGATAATCCAGGTTTCGCAAGGGCCGGATAATCCGGCCCCCAGTTTTCGAGCAGAAGGAGCCAAGGCACATCGCTCGGTATCTGGTCGGATTTTCTCCCGAAAAATCCGAACTGGGGCGGTTTTTCTTTCCCAGGCCGGATAATCCAGCCTTCGCATAGGACCAGATAATCTGGCCCCCAGGAGTTGATCAAGGGCAAGCTCGGCGCGTCTCACTGTGAGGGGGCGGATTTTCTGCCGGATATTCCAGGTTTGGGGTGGTGTTTCCCCAGACCGGATAATCCGGCCCTCACTTGGGCCGGATAATCCGGCCCCCAAAGTGTGCAACGGCTGGTTTTTGGAAGGGGGTATAAGTACCCCTTCTTCCCCAACGTCCAGACTTCTTGATTCACTCGAATTTGACCAGACCTTGTGCAAGAGCTCTAAATCTCGATCTCCCACTTCAACCACCCGAAGGTCTTGATCTTTGGCGGAATTGAAGGAGGAGAAGTTCATCATCAACATCAAGAATCAAGCACTTCAACTCCTCTCCATTCACTTGGAGAAATCCCTGATCTAGTATTCTTGTTAATACCTAGATCTCGTTATTGTATTTGACAACTTTGTTCTTGTGGCAGCTTGTTGTCATTTTGGGAGCCTCCAAGTTGTTGTGGAGTTGTTGCCCCGCTAGTTGTGTAAAGGCGCCGGTGCCCGCCTCGAAGGGTACCTATAGTGGAAGGTGGATCAGGCCTGTTGTGGCGAGATCCATCAGAGAACAGGGTGAGGCCTTTTGTGGTGTGGTGGTCTTAGTACCGCCCACCCCTCCAACGCAGACGTACTTCCCTTAACAAGGAAGGAACTGCGGTCAAACAAATCCTGTGTCTCCGCATGCTTCACTTCGGTTCAATCGCTCCTCTTCCACTCGCTCTTTACTCACTAGTAGATAGGTTTGCATATAGGAAAATTCCACACATTAGTTTATCTAGAGAATTTACCTTTGTGCTAAGCCTTAAATTGAAAAAGAATTAAAATTGGTGTAGCACCTATTCACCCCCCCCTCTAGGTGCCCATACGATCCATTTCAGACACTCCCCGCTAGTCCTCTCCGCTATCCGCTTTTCTCACGCTGTAGTGGAGAGAGACCATCTTTTGACCAGCGCGATTCCTTCGTTCTCTTGTAAGCCAAGTGGTAACCCGTCTAGTGCCTGGTTAACTCGGCCTCTTAGGCACTTGCAGAAAAGGTAGATCAAACATAGCCAACATATGCTTTATGTTGGCCGGGTTAGCGTTAGTTGAACATCCGCCAGGCCGGGTCTTCCCATAAGTCGGCCTGCCATGAGGTAACTCGGCCAGCTGCCGCTTTAGCCTTGCCGTACCTCGGCTACCATGGCATTATACCCCGGTGTGACCCTACCCGGGGTTATCCCCTCAACATAGAGATCAAATAGCCAGGGTGTGTGTGGATGGTGATGAGGCAGTGTGAAGGAGAGAGAAAACATAACTTGTTTTGTGTGCATATATATAGAGTAAAGGTCTTGAAATTCTGACAACAATTTCAACTTCTTGCTAAGACTCTACATCTTGACAACTTAATGAAATTAGGTCAAAATTTAGCAACAAGTAAGCGTGATAGATAGCTCTTGGATTAATTGTATTTTAAAAGGTAGATGGGTGGATCTTCTTTTAGTAAACGATGTCATCGGTGTGAGTTTCCAACTATCAAGAAAGAACATTCTTGATTTTCCCATGTTTTGCAAATTTTAAAACTTCCTAGCTAACTCTGCCGACCTGAATGAGACTCTGTGCCAATTTATCGAAATTAGATCAAATTTGAACTATAAGTAAATTGTAGGTTGCTTTTAGAAATTTTATGAAAAAGCTTTTCAGTGGTTTTCGATGTACTAAATTCTTGGTTAGCTTCAAAAGTTTTTTGGAAAATTTTAAGAGGAAACTACCTATCGCGCTTACTTGTAGTTAAAATTTGACAGGACCGGTGGGAGTACGGTTTACATCGAAGAACTCAAAAAGAGAAAATTAAATATAGAGGTCCATAAATTTAGCACAAAGGGCCCTAATGTTAAGCAAGGAAAAGCAGGCAGGTCCTTCTCGAGTGAGAAACTGAGCCATACCCTTCGTACTACTGTACTCGCTTCACACAAAAAACAGTACTCACACTTTCGAACCAACATGCTGGGGTGCGCTTGGTGCTTCCTCTTTGCAGGGTGTGAAATGGAACAATAAAAGGTAGGTCGACGCACGTGGGCAGCGCCACATTGTGGATGAAGGAGAGATCAGACGGTCGGGGTGTGCGTGGATGGCGATGAGGGTGGTGAAGTAGAGAGAAAACATAATTTTTTTGCGTGCATATATATAGTAAATGTCCTTAAATTCTGACAATATGTTCAACTTCTTGCTAAGAAATTGCATCTTAACAACTTAACGAAATTAGGTCAAACTTGAGCTACAAGTAAGCATGATAGATAGCTCTTGGATTAATTGTCTTTTAGAAGGTAGATGGGTGCATCTTCTTTTAGTAAACGACGACGTCAGTGTGAGTTTTCCAACTTTCAGGAAAGAACATTCTCGATATTCCCATGTTTTTCAAATTTTAAAACTTCCTAGCTAACTCTGCTGACTTGAATGAGACTCTGTGCCAATTTATCAGAATTAGGTCAAATTTGAACTACAAGTCAATTGTAGGTTGCTTTGGAAGTTTTACAAAAAATCTTTTCGGTGGTTTTCGATGTACCGAATTCCTGGATAGAGCTTCAAAAGTTTGTTGGAAAATTTTAAGAGGAATCTATCTATCGTGCTTACTAGTAGTTAAAATTTGACACGCTCGGTGGGAGAAAGTACGGTTTACATCTAAGAGCTCAAAGAATAGAAAATTACATAGAGGTCTATAAATTTAGCATAAATGGCCCTAAAGTTAAGCAAGGAAAAGTAGTCGGGTCCTTCTCGAGCAAGCTACTTAGCCATACCAGTGTGCTGGGGGTGTGCTTGATGCTTCCTCTTTCTAGGGTGTGAAATGGAACGACAAGGTAGGTCAACACACGTGTGGGCAGCACCACGTTGTGGACGAGGGAGAGATCAGTTGGCCGGGGTGTGCGTGGATGGTGATGAGGGTAGTGAAGGAGAGAGAAAACATAATTTGTTTTGCGTGCATATATAGAGTAAAGGTCCTGAAATTTTGAAAACACGTTCAACTTCTTGCTAAGAAATTGCACCTTGACAACTTAACGAAATTAGGTCAAACTTGAGCTACAAGTTAGCGTGATAGATTGCTCTTGGATTAATTGTCTTTCTGAAGGTAGATGGGTGCATCTTATTTTAGTAAACGATGCCATCGGTGTGAGTCTTCTAACTTCAGGAAAGAACATTCTCGATATTCCCATGTTTTGCAAAGTTTAAAACTTCCTCGCTAACTCTGCCGACTTCAATGAGACTTTGTTCCAATTAATCAAAATTAGGTCAAATTTGAACTATAAGTAAATTGTAGGTTGCTTCAGAAGTTTTCTGAAAAAGATTTTCAGTGGTTTTTGATGTACTGAATTCCTGGTTAGAGCTTCAAAAGTTTTTTGGAAAATTTTAAGACGAATCTATCTATCACACTTACTAGTAGTTAAAATTTGACATGGTCAGTGGGAGCAAGTACAGTTTACATCGAAGACCTCAAAAAAGATAAAATTACATAGAGGTCCATAAATTTAGCACAAATGGCCTGCTTACTCAAGATGATGAGCTCGTTGGGGAACCCCAAGAGGAAGGTATGATGAGTATAGCAACAAGTTTTCCCTCAGTTATGAAACCACGGTTATCGAACCAGTAGGAGCAAGGTAACACCTCCAAGGTGTTGTTTCCAACTTGGAATCCTACACAACACAATCATAGAACTTTGCCCCCAACTCAGTGAGGTTGTCAATCTCACCAGTTTTGCTAAACACAAAGGATTAAATGTATTGTGTGGAAGATAGTAATATATTTGCAGAAAGTAAACAGAAAACAGTAAATAGTAGATTGTGGATTGATGGTAAAAGAAAGGACTGGGATGCATAGTTCACTAGTGGTGATTGTCCTTCAGATAGATGACATTTTGGGTGAACAAATTATAGCGGGGTAATTGACAAACATTGAGAAATCATACATGCATATACTAATCATTCTATGAGATTTGATTGGGCATTACAACATTATACATAGACCGTAATCCAACTGCATCTATGACTAATAATCCACCTTCAGGTTATCATCCGAACCCCCTCCAGTATTAAGTTGCAAGCAACAGATAATTGCATTAAGCATTGTGTGTAAAGTAAACAATACGATTATTCTATGAACAAAGGATTGCTGTTTTCTCCCTAGTAGCAACATCACATCTAGTACCTTAGAGATTTCTGTCACTTCCCTAGATTACTAGAGGTATGAACCCACTATCGAGCATTCTAGCATCTTTAATTAAAGCATAAAGTGATATTACAAGTCAAAAACTAAAGGATCACAAAGGCTATGGTGACTTGGGATAGTCTTAACATGGTGTGAGCATGAGCCAAGTCAACCCAAATAAAACATCAAAGGAGAATACCACAATACTGTGCTTTAATATGCTAAAACAACGCATGATTCTTTCAAGGCACATTAAGCAATCTCAGTTGTTTATAACATGTCATGATACAGCAAAAATCACTAAACATAAATCCAAAACAATATCAAGCATGACATGATAAAGTCTAAGTCACAGTCAAAAACAAGCTCCTTTTTACCACTTAAGCATGAACTTTTCCTACTCTTTTCCAATCCAAACCAATATTACTTGAAAACTAATGTATGAATGAGGGGTACAACCAAATTATTCAAGCAAACCAAGCAAACGAAAACCAAAAAACAGAAACAAAGGCGCTCCAAGAACAACACAATTGTGCGTGAAATAATAAAAATGAAGTGTTTGGAAAAAACCTAATATTTTTATTGATGAAGAAGGGGATGCCTTGGGCATCCCCAACCTTTGACGCTTGTACCTCTTGAATATTTCATGGGGTGACACGGGTGGCATCCCCAATCTTGAGCTTTAGTCCATTCTTCATCTCATTATATCATTCTTTCCTTACACCTGAAAATTTTCCTTCATACAAAACTTCAGACAATCTTTATTAGCAACATTAGTGTACTCAAGATAATAAGTCTTTTGGTTAAGTTCCAACACAAGTAAAACTTCCATTAAAACACAAGCTACTGTAGAACTTCCCTCAAAAATCTCAATTTCCCCAAAAAGAACCCAAAAGGAATCAACAAGAAGCAAATGCAAATAATAACAGAAATCTGTCAAAACAGACCACCAGGTAGAAACTGATTTTTTCGAAGACCTTCTGTCGATCAAATCGAAAAATGTTGAACTAACGAAAGTTGTATAACAACCTGGAGCAGAAGCCCAAACAATTACAGCTCAAACCGACGTACACGGATTTTTCACGAATTTTTACAGCGAAGCACAAAAATCTGTTTCGGGACAACAACTTTCCCAAGCATTACTTATCTCTCATTAGAGGTTACTCTTGGGACAAAAAGCAAATAAAAAGGATAAGGAGAGGTTATTACTGAAGCAATAACTTCCAAGACTCAACTAAAACTTTTGGGTTATCTCCCAATAAGTACTTTTCTTTAACACCTCTAAGTTAGGCATAAGAAGTAAGAAAGGAATCAAGTATTTTCAAATGAAGAAGCATTAAGATTAATACCAGAAATATCTTCAACAAGGCAAGGTATCTCATCAAAATAAGTTCTAAAGGATCCTCTCTCAATGCTCTTGGGTTTACTATTTTCATCAAATGGGTTTGCAGGAACAATCCAATCAAAATTCTTTTCTAAGGCTTCATGCATTCCTGAAAGTTTAAAAGGTATTGGTATCTTAATTTCCTCCCCATTAGGTTCGGTTTTGTTCATCTTTTCTCGTGTACCAATAACATCTACACATGATCCTAGCATATTAAAATGATCAAAGACTTTTCTAGCTTCCGTAGCAACGTCATAGAATTCTTTAAGCAAGGTTTCCAGAATAAAATCTCTCTTTTCGGGGTCCTAAATTTCTTTAAGTTTAAGAAACATTACTTGCATTATGGGGTTAAGGTTAACAAACCCAGCTTCCAATATGTGAACTAAAGAAGCTGCAGCAATTTCATAATTTGGAGCAAGTTTTGCAAGGGATCTATCCTCAATATCCTCATGCTTGCTAACATGATTAAAGAATTCTTCAATATTATCTTTCCCAATTATAGAGCCACTACCTATTGAAAGGTCTTTCTAGGTGAACTTGGAGATCAACATGGTGAGCTAAGAATGAGGAAACAATTTTTTTATGTTTTTGATAAAGAAAGCAAACTAGTACGTGTTTTTGATAAAGACACAAGCAAACAAAGCAGAAATAAACTAAGCAAAACAAAAATAACAAAGTAAAGAGATTGGTTATGAGGGACTCCCCTTGTGAAGATGTCCTTGACTCCTCGGCAACGGCGCCAGAAAAAGTCTTGCTTACTCAAGATGATGAGCTCATTGGGGAACCCTAAGAGGGAGGTATGATGAGTATAGCAACAAGTTTTCCCTCAGTTATGAAACCAAGGTTATCGAACCAGTAGGAGCAAGGAAACACCTCCAAGGTGTTGTTTCCAACTTGGAATCCTACACAACACAATCACAGAACTTTGCCCCCAACTCAGTGAGGTTGTCAATCTCACCAGTTTTTCTGAAAACAAAGGATTAAACGTATTGTGTGGAAGATAGTAATAGCTTTGCAGAAAGTAAATTGAAAACAGTAAATAGTAGATTGTAGATTGATGCTATAAGAAAGGACCAGGGTCCATAGTTCACTACTTGTGATTCTCCTTAAGATAGATGACATGTTGGGTGAATAAATTACAGCGGGGCAATTGACAAACATCGAGAAAGCATACATGCATATACTAATCATCTTGACTTCTATGAGATCTGATTGGGCATTACAACATTATACATAGACCGTAATCCAACTACATCTATGACTAATAATCCACCTTTAGGTTATCATCCGAACCCCCTCCAGTATTAAGTTGTAAGCAATAGATAATTGCATTAAGTATTGTGTGTAAAGTAAACAATATGATTGTTCTATGAACAAAGGATTGCTGTTTTCTCCCTAGTAGCAACAATACATCTAGTACCTTAGAGATTTCCGTCACTTTCCTAGATTACTAGAGGCATGAACCCACTATCGAGCGTAAATACTCCCCCTTGGAGTTGCTAGCATCTACTCGGCCAAGGTAGCTACTAACAACAGAGAGCATGCAAGATCACAAATAACAAAGACATGATAGAATCAATAATCAATCTGAAATAGCATCTCAATATCCATCAGATCCTCACAAACACAACATGTATGATTACAAATAGATGATCTTGATCATGAACGGAGCTCACAAGATCTAGACATGATAGCACAAAGGAGAAGAACCAACCATCTAGCTACTACATGGACCCGTAGTCCAGGGATGAACTACACACGCATCACACCGGAGGCAGGCATGGTGATGAACTACACATGCATCACACCCTAGCGCGGGTCAGGCCTGGCCGCGTGGCCAGGTGGTGTGTCCGACCCCTGGCCCCTCTCCGTCTCGTCTTCTGGCTCCGTGTCCCCCTCGGTGAAATATTGACTTTGGCTTTTGTCCCATCCAATTCCGAGAATATTCATTTTCTGACTTTCCTGGAACCAAAAACAGCAGAAAACAGGCAGCTGGCACTGTGGCATCTTGTTAATAGGTTGTCCAAGGAAGTGTATAAAAATACTCCAAAGTGTGGACAAAACATAAGAAAGTAGATATAAAACAAGCATGGAATATCAAAAATTATAGATACGTTAGCAACATATCAGGGCCCTAAAGTTAAGTAAGGAAAAGCAGTCGGGTCCTTCTCGAGCGAGCAACTGAGCCATATACTTCGTACTACTGTACTCACTTCACACATAGAAAAACACTCCTCACACTTTCGTACCAACGTGCTCGGGGTGTGCTTGGTGCTTCTTCTTCGCAGGGTGTGAAATGGAACGACAAGGCAGGTCGACGCACGTGTGGGCAGCGCCACGTTGTGGACAAGGGAGAGACCAGCCGAACAAGGTGTGCGTGGATGGTGATGAGGCAATGAAGGATAGAGAAAACATAATTTGGTTTGCATGCATATATATAGTAAAGGTCCTGAAATTTTGACAACACGTTCAACTTCTTGCTAAGAAATTGCATCTTGACAACTTAATAAAATTAGGTCAAACTTGAGCTACAAGTTAGCGTGATAGATTACTCTTGGATTAATTGTCTTTTCGAAGGTAGATGGGTACATCTTCTTTTAGTAAATGATACCATCGGTGTGAGTTTCCAACTATCAGGAAAGAACATTCTCGATTTTCCCATGTTTTGTGAATTTTAAAACTTCCTAGCTAACTCTACCGACTTGAATGAGACTCTGTGCCAATTTATTGAAATTAGGTCAAATTTAAACTATAAGTAAATTGTAGGTTGCTTGGAAGTTTACAAAAAAGCTTTTGAGTGGTTTTCGATGTACTCAATTCATGGTTAGCTCCAAAAGTCTTTTGGAAAATTTTAAGAGTCTATCTATCGTACTTACTTGTATTTAAAATTTGACACGATCGGTGGAAGCGAGTACGGTTTACATCGAAGACCTCAAAAAATAGGAAATTACATAGAGCTCCATAAATTTAGCACAAATGGCTCTAAAGTTAAGCAAGGAAAAGCAATTGGGTCCTTCTCGAGCGAGCATCTGAGCCATACCCTTCGTACTATTGTACTAGCTTCACACACAAAAAAATGCTCCTCACACTTTCCGACGAGCATGCTGGGGGTGTGGAAAAAACTGCACCCAACCCTGTGATTACACGTCATCCCATAAGTTTGAGTCCATAAAATTCCTCCATATGTGTAGCATTACTCGTGTGCTTGGTGCTTCCTCTTCGCAGGATGTGAAATGGAACGACAAGGCAGGTCAACCCACATGGGCAAGGCGACGTTGTGGATGAGGACGAGATTAGCTGGCCGGGATGTGTGGATGGTGATGAGTAGGAGTACTACTCACTGTACCCCGTACCTCTTGTTAGGAACCCATCACAACTTAGCGCTGACATTGCACCGTCTTCAAATTCCCCTCTTCACTGCTCTCACGTTGCCTCCTACGTGCTCTCGGCTCTCTTCTTTCTCCCATTTTTTTCAACAAGGGGGAAACTCCTAGTGGCAATATTTTTCATCATGCGAGGAAGCACCTATGTACTCCTACCAAATATGGGAACACCACCACGCCAAGCACCTTCATACGTAAAACATGGTCCACTATGTCTGGAAACTTAGCTTATGGCATTCAGAACAATATTCTTTGTACTCGCCATGCATAGTATTCATGGTGCTAAATGCTAAAGATGGAATCTTCTAGATGCTAGACATGACATAATCAAATGTAATGAAAGAGATCCAATGGTCGAAATTTTTGGGATTTGTCAATCTATATCCAACTGCCGATGTTTGAAGTTATTCATACACTATATAGTGGTATATATTGATATTGTGAAGCAACAGAGCAGTTTTTTCTTTGAAAAAGTCAAACACTTATTTCAGATTTTTTGATTTCAAGCAATACGCGTAAGAGGCACTAGTGAAAAATGGGGCTCTAGTCTCGGCCCATAACTGGCACTAGTCCCGGTTTCGCAATCGGGGCTGCCAAATCGGGACCAGAGACCCCTATCTCTAGTCCTGGTTTGCTATAGATCGGGACTAGAGGCCACCACGTGTCAGCGGCAACATGGCGGGGCTAGAGGACCTCTAATCCCAGGCCGTAACATCACCCGTGACTAAAGATCTTCCTGCTGCGGAAGAGAATTTGTGTGTTTCTCTGCTGCGGCATGTTTTTGTGTTTTCCTTATCCTTTTGTTCTTTCCATTTCATTTTTTTTCAATTTGTGTTTCATTACAATTTCAAACATGTTCTCGTACAGATATTCTATGCTACTACATACATAGTACACATTGATGCATATATAATTAATATTCGATCTGTTGCGAGCCGTCATCGCAATCAGATCTCGTTGGCGCTTTGTTTCTTTGTTCTATCTCCATTCTTTCACCCGACTCATTTAGAAACCGTGAGCCATCTTCGGATCCATCGTCTTCTACTCGACCCCGATACGCTCCACCATCTTCTGCTCCACGAAGGGGATTCTGTATAATGTAGAACATATCCACCTCACTTTCTCTGCCATTGAAGTCCATAGATTCACTAATACAGAAGATAAAACAGTACTAATGAAACAATAAGTAAAGTTATTACATCTCGAATAATCCAGTTGATGCAACAATAATATCATATGTTTCTTTGAAAGTTTTATGAAAGTTCTTTTGGAGGTACCCATCGGGGGTCAATTAGGAGTATATCGTAAACCACTGAGAGTTTAGACAGCAGGTTTAACTTCTTGCTAAGATTTTGCATCTTGAAAATTTAACAAAATTTTCTCAAACCTGAGCTACACAAGTAAGAGAACACGAGGGAGGAAGCACAAGACTTAAAAAAAAGAGGCAGCATGAGAGCAGCGCAGAGGAGGACTTGAAGGTGGTGCGATGTAAGAGCAAGCTATGATGGGCTGCTGACACGAGGTAGAGGGTACACTCCACTAGTAGTAAATGTATGGACCTACTACTAGTATATGCACGCAAAACAAGTTGAGTTTTCTCTCTCCTTCGCTGGATCTCACCATCGATCTCTTCTTTGTAGTCGTGGGTGCACAGTCCGGCTTGTCTCTTCCTCGTCTATAACATGGCGTTGTGCACGTGTGCCTTGGTACGGTACACCGATCTACTTCCAGCAACCGTTTTTTTTGTTCCAATATTCAAAATAATCATCAAGACCAGTACAAAAAGGCTCAAAGGTAACAATAATTACAAAAAGCTCCTCAGACCACCTTGTGACGATAACAAACCCTAGCGCTATAACAGAAGTGTCTCGCTCCTCCACGACCTCTAGTTCCAAAAATAAATAAATAATGTTAGCAATGTAATTTTCAGACAAAGTGTACCATGCTTTCTTACAATTCCCAACTTTTAGGATTTTTCAAGCAGACATAGAAAGAGTTTTCATTTTATTCATGTTCAATATTCTTGCTTTTTGATGAGGTTGTTGCATCATAATGCTAGATGTTGTATAGTTTAATCGCTAGGTATTGTGTATGTTGGTATAAGGCCGATAGTAAATGACGTGTCACTTTGTTATACCTAATATTCGGTTATACTATTGAACTTGCTCTCACGCACTTCTTGTAGATTATTAAATTAACCTAATTTGACAAATCGATGGAAAGTCATTTGAGTGGGTTAAATTAGGTAGAAAATTAATCCTGAAAAATATAACATGTAATTTATCCAATCACTTTATGTACTAGTAAATAAATGGCACATGCTATGAACTGTAATTTAGCCATATTAACCGTACTTCGTTCCGGAAAAAACGTTTACTTCTTTACCATGCTAATATGCACCGACCTATACCAAAATATGGCACACCATCATTATAGATATATAGAGTATGTCCATGACCTTGGTCACTTGCCTTTAAACCCAATAAAGTTCACACGGAGTACATGGTATAGTAGGCCATACCGTGAAGTGAGTTTTCAAGTATTTTACTGGTAGAATAAATTAAAGAACAAAGAATGCCCCCCCACACACATAAATCAAATTTTCGTACAAAGTGAACAATTCTTTCTTATAGTTTCCCAAGTTTAAGGATTTTTCAAACTCCTAAGCCAAAGCTCCACACACTTAAATGACTCTATGTCGATAAAACGAAATTAGGTCAAACTTGAATACATGTGAGCACGATAGACTATTACTCTTGAAAATTTCCAAAATTCTCCTAAAGGAACCAGACGACGAATATATCATGGGCCAACAATAGTTTCGAAAAGTGCCAGCACTCATTAGTATTTTCATAATGACAAATTGGCTTGAGCGACCAATCAAGGTCATGGCCATATCCACATCATAGTTTAGGACCCACGAGTCTAGCGCGATTGGGTAGTGAGTACAAGGCATGAGTGTCTAAGGGCATCCGTAATGTAGGACCCACCCGAGCTATATGGAAATTACCAAAATGTATAAGGTCAACATTTGCCACAAGATAGGACCCACATAGCTTATCATATTGCTCTGTGGAAGAGAGAGGAGAGAGGAGAAATGATGTTTCTATTCTATATGGCAACCCACAAGCTTGAGGCAACTTTATGTTCTCCACAATGTATAAGGTGAACCTTAGCGGATTCCATATAGGCATTAAGGTGTTTTTTTACACAATGTGGATGCCCTAAGAAAAAAGGAAATAATGGGCCCACTTGGTAGTGTATGAACAAGCTATAAAACTCGTATGCAAAAGTTAGCATCTTCAGTTTAGTAGGTCCCATGGATCATCTCGTTTAGACACTGTCTAAACGGTGGAGCTTACTCGCAGTATAGTAAGTTGTACTCCCTTAGTTTCAATATATATAATATGTTTTAGGTTTGTGAAGGTTATGTATCTAGTCATGTTTTAGTGTGTAGATTCGGAGTGAACATCTACGAACCTATACATTAAAATGTCATCTTGACAATTTAACAAAATTAGGTCAAACTTGAGCTACAAGTAAGCGTGATATATTGATCTTTAATTAAATGTCATTTCAGAGGTAGATGAGGACATCTTCTTTAGTAAAAAATGTTGTTGGTGTGAGTATCCGACTATCAGGAAAAACATTCTCAATTTTCTGAGTGATGACGATATTGTTCTTTTCTGCAAAGAAAGACCGAAGAATATTGTATATGAATGCCACAAGCCAAGTTTCAGACATATATAGTGGGTCAGCATGTTTTACTTACGATTCCCATGTTTTGTGAGTTTTCGATCTTCCTCTAGCTAAGTCCGTTCACTTGTATAACTTTATGTCGATGTATCGAAATTAGGTCAAATTTGACCTACAAGTAAATTGTAGGTTTCTTTGAAAGTTTTATGAAAAATCTTTTGGAGGTACCCATCGAGCTGTCAATTAATATATCAGAAACCACCGTAGGTTTTAATGAGAGGTTCAACTTCTTGCTAAGATTTTGCATCTTGTTAGTTTAATTAAATTAGGTCAAACTTGAGCTACAAGTAAGCGTGATAGATTTCTCTTGAATTAAATATCATTTTAGAGGTAGATGAGTGCATCTTCTTATAAAGAAGTGTCATCGGTGTGAGTGTCCAACTAACAGGAAAGAACATTCTCAATTGACGACGAGATCATTCTTTTCCGTAAAGAAAGTGTGAAGAATATTGGATCTGAATGCCACAAGCCAAGTTTTCACACATATACAGTGGACCAACAACATGTTGTACTTGCGATTTTGATGTTTTATGAGTTTTCAACCTTCCTAGCTAACTCCGCCCACTTGAATGACTTCATGTCCATGTATCGAAATAAGGTCGAATTTGAACTACATGTAATAAATTGTAGGTTGCTTTGAAAGTTTTATGATAAAATATTTTGGAGGTACCCATCAAGCAGTCAATTAATATACCAGAAACCGCAAAGATCTTTGACTACTGGTTCGACCTCAAGCTAAGATTTTGCATCTTGAAAATTTTGGACCCCTTTTGAAAACGATCACATGAAATAGGGAGAGAGGGGAAATGAGTTTTCTATTCTCTATGGGCAACCCACAAGCTTGAGGTGCACCTTAGGCTTAAAGATAACTTTATTTTTTCCACTATGTATAAGGTGAACCTTAGCGGATGCCACATAGTAGGCCTTATTAAGGTGTGCTTTTTTACACAATGCAGGAGTAGTACATTTCTTTGCTTAGACATATGCTCACCTCTATCCACGCGCTATATATGCTGAGAGAATAAAACATTGGTAGGGGAAGAGGGCAACAATGAAGAGGAGTTGAAGGTGGTTCCATGTCAGAGCAAAGTTATGATGGGTTCCTGACACGAGGTACTCCTGTGGCCTTACAGTGTACACTCTACTAGTATTAAATTTCAGGACCTATGCACGCAAAACAAATCATGTGTTTTCTCTCTCCTTCGCTATGCTCCATCTCTCATCCCCTTTCCCCTCACGCACCGGCCCGGCTGATCTCTCTCTTGTCCACAGCATGGCGCTTCGCACGTGTCCCTTGGTACGGAGGCTCTGTGTCTCTGGCATGTTCGGCAGCCGCACGTTGGTGTGGAGTAGGAACGAGGAGTACATAGGAATTAAACAACTTTGGTCCTTGGCGGCACAAATTTTTTAACTTTTCCGGTTTTTGAAATTTTCACTTGCTTCCCAAACATCGGGAGGGAAGGTTATTCAAAAGATCGGCCATTCGCAGTACTATACTTCTTATCTTATCTTTATCTTGTCTTATCTCTTACAATACCATACCGCTTCATATAGTGTACGGATTAACTTTGAACATTGAAAGTTGGATCAAGACTGGCAAATCCAAACATTGCTAACCGTTGGATGTTCTTTTCCATTCTTAGCATCTAGAAAGATTCTACTGATAGTCTTGAGCACGATGAACGCTAATATGCGCAAATCTCAAGACACACACTTGCTTCATTGCTCAGTTTCAGGGTCCTTGTGCTAAATGCATGGACTTGGATGCAATTTTCATTTTTATGAGGTCCTTGATGTAACTTGTACTTCCACCGACCGTGTTAACTTTTAAGCACCTCGCTCCTACGAGACCTACCATTAGATTGGCCATTCACAATACTTGTTATCTTATCTTTATCTTGTCTTATCTCTTACAATACCTTACCACTACATAGTGTACAGATTAACTTTAAACATTCTCTGTTGGATCAAGACTAGTAAATCCAAACATTGCCAAACATTGGATCTTCTTTTCCATTCTTAGCATCTAGAAAGATTCTACTGTAACATCCTGTTTTTTACGGGCTATTTTTTTTAACCAAGGGATGTTGCAACGTGATCAAATAAAAATAAATATTTTTCTAGATCTGTTAAATTTGATATTCGAAAGAAGGTTCTTGTATTTTTATTTGATTCTGACTTTGAATTTGAATTTCCCAAATTCTTTTCAATTTGTTTCTCTCTCCAACAGACTTATTTGGATTGCCATGCACGTACATGAAGTGGACGAACACGAGCTATCTTGTTTGCGCTCTACTTTCTTTTTCTTTTCTCTTGTACGGCTGCATGCATCGCACTCTCTCTTCTCTAATTATTTTTCTCCCTGGCACATGTACAAGTTGACTAGGCCATTAAGCCATACACCTAGGCTGTATGAGACGTCTGCAACGCAGCCAAACAGCCATTCTGTCGATTGCTTACACGTCAGGCCATCGACTCCAATTCTCCCATCAGCTACCGCCCTTCTCCACAACCCAGCCAATTGATACGTAGCGACGTGCTGTTGTTCTTCCTCTTTCCAAACGCACGAGCGATCCACTTAAGAAACGTTCGCACAAAAACTCCAGCAGCCGTTACCTAGTATTGATTCTCGACTTTAATCACGTCCATTACAAAGGCACCGTCCTCCTCCTATATAGTTCCAAACGAACGCTCTAAGTCTGCTTTTCCAACTTGCACACAGCCATGCGAGCCTAGACTCAGACCTCGATCCAATTTCACGAGAGCTGCACCGGGTGCCGTTCGCGTTTCGGGCAAATCTGGAAAACTAGAGGATGAGCTGTTGCATTATCAGAACCACAAGGAGGAGAATGACTGATCCACGAGACTAGATATTGGAGAGCTGATCATCCAGAGCGTACGGCGCCACTTGTTCAACTCGGTTCAGATTTCATCGGATGTTTACGTCGCACTCGGTGAGCATCCACGAATTTCCTTGCACATACACGTTAGATTAGAGTATATCTACCTCCTAGACATGGTTTCTCGCTGCAGTTTTGTAGTTGACTGCGTTGCCGGTGAACCGAACGCCATTCGGTGGCATAGGCATTCTAGAGCACCATGCACACGCCTCATGATCTTGATCCTAACTTAGAAACTGTGCCAAATAGCTCTGGAAACCCACCCGTACTATTAGATGCGAGTATGCTCGACGTTTTTCAATCTATTTTGAAAAGATTTTTAATACCAGTACATTATTCATGTCCATGCCTTGCATCTACCTAGTGTACTACTCGAACTGCTGCTAGCTATTTAGGTTTTCATGTCTCCTTAGTCTGAATTATGTACATCACCATATACCCATCTGCTAGTTTACATACTAATCGTTTACACATGAAAGCTTAGATACAATAATTTTTTACTAGGAGTAGATGGCATGTTCTCTGTACTGTGTTGCACGTGTTTACAGATGCTTAGCTATAGGTTTAATTGATGGTTGGAATTAACATGCTCTAGTGTTGCTACTGTTGTCACCAGCTAGTTACTCTTAGAAGAGTTTCTGATGTTTTTCTTACATTAGGATTGCCATACTGATCGTGCTTGCAAGTTGGAGTAAATAGTTTGATTTTGTTCGTGTAATATTTGGTACTGGTTTATTATTGACATACTACTGCCATGGTGGCTTTACTTATTTCATACCCGTTGTAGCGTAGATGTGCTCGATCGGTATTGCATGCACAAAATATTGTAATACTAGTTTAGTTGTGCTTTATTATTGCATGTGTACAGTTATAGTAGCTTTATGCATACTTCTTGTATTTCACGTGTATGCTTAATTATAGGGCTAGCTAGCATTGTGCATTGCATATTATTTCTATGTCACCTATAGTGGCTATATCAAAATTATATTTTTTTCCTAATATATTATTATTAGTCGAGAACGATAGACCGACTGATATTCCTCGAGCTGTCTAAACTTAGAATACCTATCCATATATCTTATCACAATATTATGTTGATATAATCTATCCTATCATCCTAGAATGCGAGTTATCCATTCACTTGATTCATATTCGAGTTACTACAACTCACTTCTTCGATCCTTACCAAATTGTTTTATGTCCTATTCTAGACCGACTCATACATTCGTTTTGATTTGTATTTCACTTGGTATTTATTTCCTTGGTATTTATTTGGTTGTCATTTGCTAGCGTTACAACGAGTAGGGAGTGACGAGTTTGGTCATGGACATAATCATCTTATCGAAGAAGAATGATTCATCAACGAAGGCATGCCCCTTTCATAATTATTCCTTGTTTTACAAGTGCATGTTGTTATTATTTTACAAATATTACTGCTATTTTGGTTATCCACATACCTTGATACACCTGTTGCCATACACAACCCTGAGTAGAGTTATATATTAATCATGTGGAGCAGAATTGCTTAGCCATACTCAGTAATATATAGGATATTCTATGTTGCCTCTTCGGAGGAATTGGATGACCTTCGGGTCACACACACCTTTTGAAACTTGTTGAGATTGTTGAGCTAGGCTGGTTAGCCGTTGTTGCTCCCTTCTACTCTATGCTACTCTGGGTGAAACTTACCATCTAAACATTGGCGCGGGCGACTGCTGGATCAAAGGAAGGAGCAGTTGGTTGCTCTTCACTAGATGGAGGTAGCAATCTGTCGTTCGTGCCGCATGAGGGCCTAATAAGTCTTAGATTTGAAGATTGTGACCAACGTACAACCACATGCTATAATGGGCATTGGCTTGGTCAAGTAAGTTAGCCAGCCTTAGGTGTCGATGTCGCCGTACCGCTGATGAGGTGTCTGCCTACGAGAGAACCTTCGGCACAGATGGGGGGACCAGTCTGGGGAAGTACTCTCAGTTCCGTGCACCATACCCGGTGGGCTCGTCACATCTTTGGGGGATCTAGCTAAAAGACCTTGTCACAATCCCTCTGCTGGTACATCAATAGGTGTGTACTAAACCAGCGGCCACTGGTGGGCAACAAGACGGGATTATGTCGTGTGGGAAAAGTGTACAACCTCTGCAGAGTTCAAACTATTCGAACAGCCGTGTCCACGGTCATGGACGACACATGAATCTTTCTTGAAATACAGGAACCTGTCTTGCTATTTCCCTATTTGCCCCTATCCTTATCCTGGATTCTATGAACCGTGTGAGTTGTCGTGGACAATCACACTATTGAGAAGTACCACATTGATGATAAACATGTTTTCATCTGAAGCTACTTTTATCAAAGCTACTATCAATTGCAAATAAAATTGGCTATTATGCAAAAGAACCCTATGACCTCCACATAAAGCCACATGTAGATATATCAGGTTTTGCATAAGGGGTATGTTGAGTACTTCATGTACTCATGGCAATTATTTTGTTGATACTTCATAGTACTACGGAGAAGAAGATGACTATGACTACACTGATGAGTGAGGCCTCGTGGACTACATCGACTGCCTATGGCTGATATGGAGTCACTACGCGTTTTATATTTCCACTGTGCTTTCTGGATGTAATAAATGTCACTAGACATTTTACTATGTTGTTACCCAGACTATGTAATAAATTACTTTTGTATGTCGGCAATGATATACATTTCTCTGTGTCGTCAACATTGATCTTGGGATTGACGAATAAACACAGGGGTGTCTAGAAGTTAAGTTCCGGTCCTCAGATCTACTGAGATAGTCTTTAGCACGATGAAAGCTAGTATGCGCAAACCTCAAAACACATACTTCATTGATCAGTTTCAGGGTCCTTGTACTAAATGCATGGACTTGGATGCAATTTTTATTTTTTACAAGGTCCTTGATGTAACTTGTACTTCCACCGACCGTGTTAACTCTCAAGCACCTCGCTCCTACAAGACCTATCATTAGATTGACCATTCACAATGCGTCTTATCTTATCTATTTATCTTGTCTTATCTCTTACATAACTACTATATAAAATGGAGCAGTTTTGAATTGGATCCATCGCACCAATCTTGACCATTGGGCTGTTAGATCCGATCGTTCAGAGCAGCTGGATTCATGTTGAATAGTACCTAGAGAAAACTCCACCATGTTCTAAACCATCATGTCACCACCCCAAAATTTCATAGCATACAGAAGGTTGTATTCTCATTATGTGTTGATAGTTATTACTAATAGACTTAATGTATGCATTTTGTTCTCTAACAAGACTATTGGTTAATAATAACTTAATGTTTGTTAAATCCATTTCATACAGTATATATATAGTGTGTGGCACGTGCGTTTTACTAGTCTCTTACAATACCATACCACTGCATAGCGGTGTACGAATTAATTTTGAACATTGACCGTTGGATTAAGATTGGCAAATCTAAACATTGCTAACCGTTGGATCTTCTTTTCCATTCTTAGCATCTAGAAAGATTCTACCGATAGTCTTAAACACGATGAACGCTAGTATGCACCTCAAAACACACACTTTATTGATTACTTTTCAGGGTCCTTGTGCTAATAAATGTATGAACATGGATTTAATTTTCATTTTTTACGAGGTCCTTGATGTAACTTGTACTTCCACCGACTGTGTTAACTCTCAAGCACCTCGCTCCTACGAGACCTACCATTTGATCGGCCATTCGCACTACTTCGTATCTTCTCTTTATGTTGTCTTATCTCTTACAATACCATACACCACTGCATAGTGTACGGATTAACTTTTAACATTGACCATTGGATCAAGACTAGTAAATCCAAACATTGCCGAATGTTGGATCTTCTTTTCCATTCTTAGCATCTAGAAAGATTCTATTGATAGTCTTTAGCACGATGAACGCTAGTATGTGCAAACCTTAAAACACACACTTCATTGCTCAGTTTTAGGGTCCTTGTGCTAAATGCATGGACTTGGATGCAATTTTAACTTTTATGAGGTCCTTGATGTAACTTGTACTTCCACCCGCCGTGTCAACTCTCAAGAAACTCGCTTCTACGAGACCTACCATTAGATCGGCCATTCATAGTACTTCTTATCTTATCTTTATCTTGTCTTATCTCTTACAATACCATACCACTATATAGTGTACGAAACATTGACCATTTGATCAAGACTGGCAAATCCAAACATTACTAATAACTGGTGGATCTTCTTTTCCATTCTTGGCATATAGAAAGATTCTGCTGATAGTCTTTAGCACGATGAATGCTAGTATGCGCAAACCTCAAAACACACACTTCATTGCTAAGTTTCGGGGTCCTTGTGCTAAATGCATGGACTTGGATGCAATTTTCATTTTTTATGAGACCCACTTGTACCTACTTAACAAAGGAAATCAGCGTGGGGCTCACTCCTGCAGTCTTACAGTGTGCTATGCCTCTATGTAAGGAAAATAAACTGTGTACTAATCTCTACTTTGTTGCACCACGTCCATCCTCCAGCTGATCTCTCCCTCGTCCACAGCGTGGCGCTGCGCACATGTGCCATGGTACTATGGTGACTTTGTGTCTATCTCTTTTTCCATAACTTTGCTCTGACATTGAACCGCTTTTAACACCTCTTCACTACTACCCTCTCGGGCTGCCTTCTCCAACCCCATAATCTCTTCTACAATAGCTCTTCATTTGTTTCCCCTTTATTTAGATCCTTCTTTTTCCTAGTACTACTATTTGCTTTACGGAAAACAACGTTCTAGTTTTCACAAAAAAAATCCTGTCACTTGGAAAATGGAGATCATCTCTTTTCATAATACTTCTTGGTAATTCCCATTGGCAAAATATTCTTTACCATGCCAAGATGCACCAATCTACATAATATGGGGAAATTACCTTAGGCTCCAAATCTTGTAGGATTCAACTAGACGTGATATTCGAATAATACCACATTTTCCCTATTCCTTTGTTTTTCCTATCCCACAAATCAAATAGGCCCAATGTTGAGACTCCCACGGGCAATATTGCCTACTACTCCAAGATGCACCCATATACCAAATTAATGTGGGAACAGTACATTAACTATGATGTCGATATGGCCATGATCTTTTTTTGGTCATCAGGGTTGAAACCAAATAATATTCATACATGGTGGGAAAATATCGCGGGGCTGGTTTTTAGAAGTTGTAAAATCCGATGGTTATCAGTTTTCTGACAGGCTGTACACGTGACGTGATAGGATGCCATGCGTAAATATTTGTTTTCTGTTTTCTTTATTACATGTGATTGTTTCAAAACGGGTTCAAAATTGTCAAGATACAAATTCTTAGCAGGAAGTTGAATTAGTCAAAACTCTTGACTGTTTCCGATATATTAACTGCCTGGGTACCTCCAAAAGCTTATTGTAGAATTTCGATAGCAATCTACCACTTTCTAGAGCTTCTAGTTTAAATATGAACTGATTTTGTTAAAAGAGACATAAAGTAATTTGAGTGGTCCGAGTTAGCTCGAAAGCTTTGAAAACTCATAAAACTTGGGAATCATACATAAAAAATTGTCCAATATATCTGGAAACTTGGCTTGTGGCATTCAAAACCATGTTCTCTGTACTTTTGGTGCATAGTATATTCATGGTGCTAGAGGCCAACAATAATGGAATCTTCTATATGCTAGACATGACATAATCAAATGTACTGAAAGAGATCCAATGGTCAACAATGTCAGGTTTTGCCAGTCTATATCCAACTATCGATGTTCGAAGTTATTCATACACTATATAGTGGTATGGAAATTGTGAAGCAACACAACCGTTTTTTCTTTTGAAAAGAAGTGTCAAGCACTTATTTTTGATTTTTTATGGTGAGCAATATGCATAAGAGGATGCGACATGAAAGTATTTGGTTTATTATTTGTTTTATTTCAATGTCTTCAAAACATTATCAAATTTGTAGGATGCATATTATTAGCACAAAGTTTAGTTGCATTTTTCAAATCCCGCGATGGTTCCCGATATATTGACAACATTGGTACCAACAAACGACATCTGTAAAATTCAAGAGCAACCTATCATGCTTACTTGTAGTTCATATCTGACATAATTTTGTTAAATCGACATAAAGTCCTCTAAGTGGGGGAAGTTATCTAGCTAGGAACCTTCAACAATTCTAAAACTAGGAAGTTATAAGAAAGCATGATCCACTTTCTCAAAAATGTGGGGCGGTGGCACCTTTTTCAACTAGGTTTGGCCTAGAAGGAGCGAGATGCTTCGGTTAACAACTTAACATGGTTAGTGGAAGTATACATGTTACATCATGAAGGACCTCAAAAAAGAGAAACTTACACCCAACCCATGTTTTAGTATAAAGGGGCCTGAAAATAACCATGGCAAAGCAGTCAGGATTGGCTCTCCTTCTCCACCCACTAGCTGAGGCATACCGTTCGTACTAGAACAACAACAACTTGCTTAACAAAGAGGAAATTGGTGCGATGCTCACTTTTGCCAGATCTTGCTGATGAAGTGCATCGAATGCGATGGGACGTATATATATATATGTATACATATCAAGTACAATATCCCTTCTCTAGTATTGGGAGTGTCATATTGTAATAACCTTCCATGCCGATGTTTGGCACAAAGCAAGTGAAAAAATCGAAACCTGAAAAGTTTGATTCGTGACTACTTTTGGCCGCTGCCCCAATCCTAGGCCCAAAGTGGTTCCTTCCTATGCACACCAACACAACATAGCTGACGAACACATGATAGACAGACACAGGACCGTCATACCATGGCTAGAGTTGACAGCGGCATCCCGTGAAAGTTCGGCTTCTAGTTCATTTTGAAGTACTCCTATAGAACTTCAAAATGAACTTGAGGCGGGACTTTCGTGAGATCCCGCTTGCAACCCTATCCATGGCACATGTGCTGAGCGCCACACTACAGATGAGGGAGAGATCAACTGGCAGGTGTGCGCGTGGGTGCCGAGAAGATACATACTTGATTACATTGTGTAAAATTTGACCGAATAAATAGAGTAACTAATACACTTGATTACTTTGTGTAAAATTAGTGTTGTTGGAGGTAGAGTAATACTTTCCAATAATGCTAATTTTCTACCAACAATCTTTATATATATTTAGAGTAAATCTTGGTCAAAGAAAAAAGACGCAAAACAAGGACGCCTTATTCCTCGTGACAGATGTAGAGTTATACTCCTACTTATGAAATTACTACAGTAGAACCTGTAAATAAATAATGTGTCTGGTCAAACCGATGTGACGAGACTATACTGCACCAGGATGTGACATGGTTAATTTATTACAAGAAAAGAAAAAACCTCTTTCAAAGAGCCATCTGATGGCTCTGAAATATAGCCATCTACGTCCACATTTAAACTAGATATTAATCATATTTTTGATGAAATATCTCTCTAAACCCTGCCACTAATGCTAATATTTAGAGGGGTATGCAATCCTTTCTTCATGTATTTTTCCTGCACAAATAATGTTGTTTAAAGGAGGGAATCACTATATTAAAGTCGAAGATACGAGATTTCCAACAACCAGAAGAAACTAGGAGCCGAACAATGGAGACAGACGCCGTAACGACCAACTATACGGCCGGAGCAAAAATTCCGACTGTATAGCTTTGGTCGTATAGTTGGCGCCACCACCGTTAGGTCAAACAGAACAACTTTCGTGAAGGGACCCCTATATAAAGAAGCCTCGAGCGACGAGAAATAGGCCCCTGGAGAAGCCAGACCTCGCAAAAAGTCTCGACCACAGATGTCCAACTGCCTCCAGATCTCCAAAACCTTCTCCGTAGCCATATTCCACCACTTGTGTAACACCCCAAAAATATTAATCAAGATTATCAAGTTCAAATCACCCAAGTTTAGGGTTAACAAAAACTTTTCTTATTAATTCTAATATGAGTGTATGTGTGAATTGCATTAGTGAATGAATGAGTGCAATTGCCATGTTTGATTGCTACAAATGATAAGGAATGGTTTAAATATGAATACTACATCATCTAGGCCATTTATAAACAAAATAAAAAGAAAAGAAATTCAAATATGAATCATATAATCAAATGGTCATTTTCAACAAAATTAACCACTAGACCACTTTGAGTGTTTCTAGTCAAAGATTTCTAACAGAAACATTTCCAATTCTTTTCACCCCTTGCTAGACCAAGTAAAAGTGAACCCAAGCCCACTTTACAAACCAACAGAAACAAATCCAAATCTATTTAAAGGACATTGCAAAATTGAATCAAGTTCATATGCATAGATCATCATTTTGCAAAAACCACTCAAATCAATTCACCTTGACTTTTCCAAGCAACCATAGACACCCAAGAAAGTACTCAGAACACTCACCAAAATTCATCCAAAAATTTAAAACTTAAATTCATGCGGCCATTTGGTCGAGCACCTTGCAGACATAGATAAACCACTACCTAACTTCTAGTGTTCCGAGAAGTGATCAATCTCCACTAGTGCCCCATTTATCTCCTCTTGTCTCCCCTAGTGCCTAGCAGCGTAGAGGACAGCTCCCCCTTTTCCGTTCGCGCCAGTGCAGCGCCGCCCAAAGCTCGCTGTGCTGGTCGACCAAGAACCACTTGCCACAGACCGCGCCGCCCTCTCCCACGATGCCCAGGAGACAGGCGCCACACCACCACGACCCTCTGTCCACCCCTTGACCGCAGGCAAGCCGTGGACCAGCCTAATCGCCGCGCCCACTTCCCTGTCTACCATGCCGAGAGCGTGCTAGAGCACCGCAGCTGACACGCACACACACACTGCGCCTTGACCTCACCACGCGTGCCCGCACTCACCGTGACCCCAGCTACCCCCCATACACACCAGTTCGCCACCACGCGGGCCATAGCCACTGTGTGTCGTCACGAACGCCGCCATTTCTGCCCAGAGAATGGACCGCGCCCGACCGTTCTCGACCGCCCCTTGTCGCGCCATCACTCGCATTAGATCGCCCCAAAGCACTGCATCGACCCCTACCCTCAGCCATGCCTATAGCTCACTGCAACGACATCGCCGACGAGGCCGAGCCATCCCGCTCTGCCCCTCTCCCCGTGTATACATAGAGGCCATCCCAACCCCAATTCTCCACACCATCTCACTCCCCTCTCTATCAGACACCTCTCACACCTCTCCCCGGAGCAAGGCGAGCACCACATCGCCAAAATTTCACCGGAGCCCGCCGCTGCAGAGGAGAAGAGCAACCGGAGCTAGGAGCCGCCACAGGAGACGCCGCGACCACCATTCAAACCGCCGTCGTCTACAATGTCGTTCGCCCCCATCGCCGACCTTAGCTGGAGCCCAGGTGAGCCCCCACGTACCCCCATGATGACCCACAAGTATAGGGGGTATATCGCAGTAGTTTCGAGGGAAGTGAAACCCAATTTATTGATTCGACACAAGGGGAGACAAAGAATATTTATAAGCCTTAACAACTGAGTTGTCAATTCAGCTGCACCTGGAAACAATCTTGCTCACATCAGTTTATAAGTGGCAACAGTTTTGTAGTAGCAATAGCAAAGTAGTAGCACTAGTAAAAGTAAAGACAGTAGTAATAGTTGAAGTAAACAGTAGGCATAGGGATGGATGGAAGGGCGTTGCATGGTAAAGACAATTCATATAGCAATCAATACATAGGGCATTTGAAGATAAATAAGATAAAGCATCCAAGTACTAGATAATCATAGGCATGTGTTCCATATATAGTCATATGTGCTCGCAATGAGAACTTGCACAACATCTTTTGTCCTGCTAGCCGGTTTGCAGTGGGGCCTCAAGGGAACTACTGGCAATTAAGGTGCTCTTTTTAATAGAGCACCGGAGCAAAGAATTAATACTCCGTGAACACATGTGATGCTCACATCAAATCCATCCCCTCCGGTTATCCCGATTATTGTCACTTTGGGGCCTTTGGTTCCGGACAACAATATGTGTATACAACTTTTAGGTAACATCACAAACAATACTATCATAATGAATCAATAACATGTTCATATCTGAAATCATGGCACTCGGGCCCTAGTGACAAGCATTAAGCATAACAAGTTGCAACAAAGACAAAAAGCACTAGTAATAGATAATAGGCACCATGCCCTAACAATCTAATGCCATTACATGAACAATCTCATCCAATCCCTACCATCCCCATAGCCTACAACAGGGGATTACTCACTCATGGATGGGGGAATCATGGATGCATGATGGAAAAGCGATGGCGACGATGATGGCAATGATCTCCTCCAATTCCCCGTCCCAGCAGGGTGCTAGAATGGAGTTTCTGGTTCTGATTCACGGAATCTGGTGGTAGCAGCATAGCGGAACTCTTTTTGGAAAAACGTCGACCCCCCCCCCTGGGTTTTTAGGTTAGGAGGCATCTTATAGGCGAAGAGGGAGGCCGAGGGGGTGACCGAGGCGGCCACACCACCCCCAGGCGCGGCCTGGCCTGGCCCGGATGGCCAGGTGGTGTGGGCCCCTCGTGGCCCTCCTCTGTCTCGTCTTCTGGCTCCGTGAGTCTTCTGGTGAAATATGAGTTTTGGCATATTTTCCGGGATTTTTCCTAATAGTTGATTTTTTGCACAAAAACTAGACACCAAGGTAATTCTACTGAAAACAGCGTCTGTCCATGTTAGTTGTATCCAAATCACACAAGTTTAGAGGAAAAACAATAGCAAAAGTGTTTGGGAAAGTAGATACGTTTTGGACGTATCACCCTACCGTCGGGATTAGGGTTTAGTCGCGCTCTAATCGCACGGCCCAGATTGAAAGATACCGTTTCGGTTTAGATGAGTCGCTGACGCGTGGGACTGTTCTGTCCGCAGCCCGCCGCGCCAGCGCTGTGCAGTTGGGCTAGCCCAGTTAGTTTCCCACACAGAGCCCGTCAATTCAAATAGATTTTTCCCATTTTTGTTAAATCTAGATTCTGTCAGTAGATTCAAAAATCATTTCAAAGAGATCTACTGAACAAAATTGCATGATTCCAATTTTGTTAGAAAGGTATTCAAATTATCTGTCCAAGCCCGTTGGATTAAAACCATTTGAAATTATAGATCATCTATATTAAAAATAACAAGGCTAAGACTTTTCCAACTTCAAACAATTTCAAAAATCAACCATAAATGCTTTTGATTTGATTCCAACTCTCAAAAATCACATTTGACAAGATCTATCTGAATATGTCAAAATATTTAGGTTTACATGCAGTGATCTTGAACTAGTACCAAAAGAATGCTAGATAGGCATTTCTAGTCACTTAAATTGTATGAAATAGTAATGTTAAAACTTTATAAAATGTGACCACCACTTTAAATCACATTCCCAAGTATTAGAATATGTGGTGATGACATGTGTCAACATGATCCCATATTTTAATTGGAGAATATTAAATCTTAAGTATTTTCAATGAGTAGAAATTACTTTTCCAAAATAAATTAAATAAGACTAAGTCTTTATTTCATGTGATGTTTGTGATGATGCTAGATCATCAAGTGTGAGCCTTAGTGTGCTAAATAGAAGTAGTTAAGTATTGTTTGGTGATTTTGTACCTCGTATTCATTTATAGACGATAGTACCAACCCGGGATACGAGGAGGAGGAGTACTACCAAGAAGAAGAAGAGAACTTCAACCACTGCACTACTCAAGGCAAGCCTAACACTACAAGTTAACTATGCAAGCCATCACTAATTGCAAGCTAGAACTATGCAAGCTAACACTTGCAAGCTTCATACTTATGCAACATAACCTATGCAAGATGCATTAGGCATGCTTTGGTTATGCAATTTTGATTATACCAATCCCAAGTTTTACTTGCAAGCTTTATTCTTTTACTTTTACCAAAGTTCTTTACCTTTAGTTATTGATTTGTGAGTATTGGAAAAATAGGATAGATAACATAAAGAGTATAAAGATAGGCCTGAGTAGTTATACTTAGATGCCATCCAAAGCATAAAACTAGATTTGGATAGTTACGCTTGATTAGCACCCCTCATTAGTGAATACCCTCAACTTTAGTGGCTAGTGCTAAGCATAAAAGTCGATCACTTTGGATGGGAATACTTGGTGAAAATGATTATGAAAACCTTGGAATGATGATTCATTCTATTGAAATGTTTTGACTTGTGTTGAGAATTACAATGATTGATGATGAAAATGTTGAAGCATGAGCCTTGGCCCTTTATAAAAACTGATGGTTGGGTTCGTATGCGATACCATTCCAATTTTACCATACAACCACAACACCTGAATTGGGTAGGGATTAACTAGAAGTTTATATGCCTTAGTATGGGTTCCCTCGTGGAAAGAGGTTGAGCTGAGGCTACCTCGTGAATGTGATTGTCCACCTATGTAGTGCCCAGGATGGCAGATGGCCATGGCTAGGAGGCCAAGCTCATAGGGGAGGTTCCTATACTAGAGTGTGTAGTTGAAAGGTTAGGATTGATTATCCGCATACTAAGTATGATGATTCAGGGTTATCTCTGACGGATGTATCGAATTTTGTGGTGAAAGTGTACCACCTCTGCAGAGTGTCAAACTATTTGAATAGCCGCGTCCATGGTCATGCACAGTTGGAGTGGCCATACTATTCCATTGTCAGATGTTTTCAAAATGACTTGTGAACCGAACTATGACCTTTACTTGACCACAACAGGGCTGTGGACATGAAAACTGGGTTCCCACTTAAGTGATTAAATTAGATTCTTTACTTTTGAACTCCTTATGAAATAAACCTGGCTTTTTGCAAATAAACCTAGAGCTTAAGGTTCCTAATAGAACTACCTTACTTGTTAGTTATAGTTTGCGAGTACTTAAAGAGTACTCATGGCTTTGTCCCTGGCTATTCCCGTGGCCATACTATAAGGAGGACTACCAGGAAGATGGACAGCAGGAGGTATATGACAACTAGGATCATCTCCCATCGTCAGCATTGCCTGTGACCCTGAAGATAGAGCCCCTACTACGTTTACTTTCCACTGGTTTGATTGTATTAAGACTAGATCATGAGATCCTTTATTTGTAAGACCTTTATTATGGTTTGTAATGGATGATGTACCGTGGTACCAATTCTGTTATGTCTCGAAAAAATGGTAATCTGGGATTGCGATGCATGGCATAACAGGCATCTGAGATTAAAAATCTGGGTGTTGACAAGTTGGTATCAGAGCCATCCTGTCCCTAGGAGACCCTAGTTAGAATGGACATCTAAACAAAAACTTAGTTTCAAAACAAAATAAGTGAGTATTTATGAAAACCTATTCCCACTCTTACCCTAGAGGTTCTTTCAAAAAATTCATGTTCCTCAAAAATTCTTGCAACCCTACATAAAAATTCGACACACTTGATCACCCCACTAACTTGCTCACCCTAAATTCTTATAGATGGATGTAAAGTATAGCAAGTTCTACCAGCTGGGCAACGGAGGTCACCTGATCTTTGAGAGAGATCTAGATGCACTTGTAGAGTATCTTGAGCACCCGCACCCAGAGTTCTACGGGGCACAACTCAACGATCACGTGGGAGGAGATCTACAGTGGCTGATAGTTGCAGATCTCTGAGGCAAGATGGAAGCACCCACTTCGGAGAAGATCCAATTCAGTGTTCGGGAGAACAACTAGCTAGATGGATTAGCCAGGGTTATGCAAGAAGCTCTTGCTCGTCTGTGTGGAAAAAACATCAACCAAATCATCGGGACTCGCTTTGCTCACTATGCAAGGCGTGATTCTATGAGAATGCCCTTGGAGATGCCAGGACACCAGGAGCTGAAGCACCAAGTGGATAATATCGACTTCATGTTGTATAATAGACAACCGGAGTTGGACAACGCCCGTGCCTATGCCCACCACAACCATGCCATTGTAGTCAGGAAGGATCAGACCCTCACCATCCTCGCCAAGGAGCGCCAATCACTCCGTCGTCAGCGTGACAAGAAGGATCACATCATCGATCATCTTCGCAAGAAGGTGGCCACTCTCTAGAAGACCATCCGTGAACAAGAGATCCAGCTTGAAGCGAAGGAGGAGGAAGGTGAAGATATCCGTGGAGATTTCTACTCTTACCTCAGTGATGATGATGACTACCTAGAGGACGATGCCATGGAGTTCCACACTCATGATGATGATTCTGCCTTCATTGATGATGATTATATGCACTTGAGCACTATCGTAGGAATGAGTTGTATCCGGTCCCATTGTATCATAGCTTCATAGAATGGTTCTTAAAACCGTTTGTTTTCTATTTGTGTTGTGGTGTGTGTTTGTATGGTGCGCTTGGACTGAATGAATGAATGAGAGGAAGTTGTTAGTTTACAAAAACCGAGTTATACTCCAAGTTTCAAGATTTTGAAACAAAACCATGAACCTTAGAAATTTCCCTCTTATCTCACTATCTATCTCAATCTTCATATGACTCGTGGAAATCTCGGAGGAAGCAGTTCATCTCAGGACCCAATGCTGTAGATTCTGCAAATGTTAGGTTCTGACCGTGAAGCTAGTAGAGCCGAACGCCAAGCCAACTTAGCCACTCTTCAATAGATAGCTCAGATGACCCACAATAATCAAGGTGACGGAAACCAGGATAACCATGGATCCAAGATCAAGCACTTTCAGAACACCAATCCCCCTATATTTAGTAAGTGTAAGGATCCCTTAGATGCTGATGACTGGCTGCAAACCATTGAGAACAACTTAGAGGTCGCATGAGTTGAGGCCAATAAAAAGTATTGTTTGCCATCCATTATCTGGCAGGTGATGCAAGAGCCTGGAGGAATAGCACCCGTACCATGAACGGAAGTCAGATGATGACTTGGGATGAGTTCAAAATCAAGTTCAGCCGAACTCATGTGCCCCCAGGTCTGATTAACAGGATGAGGGTTGAGTTCAGAGAATTGAAACAAGGAAGGATGACTGTGGTTGAGTACCATGACAGATTCTTATCTTTAGCTAGATATGCCCCTGATGAGATTGACATAGAAGCAAAGAATAAAGAGAGATTCCTGAACGGACTGCATGATGAGATACAAACCGTGCTAGTCAACATTCCATTTGATGATATTGAAGCTTTAGTGGACTCTGCCATTCAGATGGAAGGGAAGATCAATCAAGCCAATGACAACCGCAAGCGTCGCATGATGCACCAGCTTGGATCCCACCATACCCGGAAGTATCGCCCCAACCCGTCTGCAGGATATGCCCAAGAAACAACAGACCTCCTATGAACCGTCCGAGCTATCCCAACCGTGGAGGAGGAAACCCAAGGCCTGGAGTAAACCATAACAATAACCCCGAAAATTCCAATAACTTCAACCATGCAGTGCCCAAGTCCAACAACAACAACAATACTGCCCCAAGGACTAGAAGCAATGTTGTGCCCTTTGTAGGAAAAAACAAGTCCCTGATTACTTCCTTTGAATGCAGAGTCAAGGGTCATTACTCCAACAAGTGCCCCAAGAAGCTTGCAGCAACCACTAATGTGAATGCACCCGCTCAACAGCAACACCATGTTCAGCCTGGAAGGAGATTTGCCCCAGGGAACCCGCTCAACCGCAACGGCCGTCTGTTCCACATGAATGTTGAAGAATCTCAGGAAGCGCCAGATGTCGTGCTGGGTATGTTTTCTGTTAACTCAGTACTTGCAAGAGTGTTGTTTGATTCTAGAGCTTCACACTCGTTTGATTCTAGAGCTTCGCACTAATAAGATTCAACCAACAAAAATGAAGCATGTTATGATAGTTCAAATACCTGGTTCAACCACCAAAGCTAGAAAAAATTGCAAGGCTGTACCTATCAGAATCCATGGAATATATTTTTATGCTAATCTAATAGTACTTGGAACCAATGGTTTGGTAGTAGTACTAGGAATGGATTGGATGTCGAAACATAAAGGATTAATCGACTGTGCCAAGAAAGCCATAACCATGACCAGTAGCACTGGAGTATTAGTAGAGCATGTATCCGAGACATTGCCCCGTCAATTCAAATGCAAAAAGAGTCTGGCCCAACCAACCCTAGATCAAGTCAGAGTAGTCTGTGAATACCCCGACGTGTTCCCAGATGAATTGCCTGGTATGCCCCATATCGGGATATCGAGTTCATCATTGAACTAGTTCCTGGAACTGGACCCATAGCTTAGAGACCTTATAGTATGAACCCCTCTGAATTAATGGAGCTGAAGAAGCAACTTGATGCTATGCTGGAGAAAGGTTTGATTCAACCAAGTGTGTTGCCATGGAGATCGCCTGTTTTGCTTGTGGATAAGAAAGAGGGAGGTAACCGTTTGTGCACAAATTACCGGAAGCTAAATGATGTCACCATCAAGAACAAGTACCCACTGCCAAAGATAGAGGATCTGTTTGACTAGTTGACTAGTGCTAGAGTGTTTTCTAAGATTGATCTTAGAAATGGTTATCATGAACTCAAGATTCGTGTAACAGATATCCCAAAGACCGCCTTCACCACCAGATATGGATTGTATGAGTACACTGTCATGTCTTTCGGATTAAACCAATGCCCCCACTTTTCATGAATCTCATGAATAAGATTTTTATGAACTTCCTAGATAAGTTTGTCGTTGTTTTTATTGACGATATTCTGATCTATTCCAAGTCAGAAGAAGACCATGAGCTACACCTGAGAACCATCCTTGAAACCCTTAGAGAGCATGAGTTGTATGCCAAGTTTAGCAAATGTGAGTTCTGGTTAAAGGAAGTAGGATTCCTAGGACATATCGTATTGGAACGAGGAGTCGCTGTTGATCCTGCCAAGATTAAGGATGTTTAAGAATGGAAAACCCCAACCACTCAAACCCAAGTCCGTGCATTTCTCGGATTAGCGGGGTATTACCGCAAGTTCGTAGAAGGATTTTTGAGCATCACAAGACCAATGACCCAGTTATTGAAGAAAGTTCAGAAGTTTGAATGGCCAGATAAATGTGAAGCAAGTTTTCAAGAGCTTAAGAAGAGATTGATTTCTGTTGGGGATATACTTTCCAGGTATCCTCACTGTACCTCACTGACCAGGGTGGCCCACTTCGGGTTAGATCTTTGCTTCATGGGCAGCCCAGTCAGGGAGAAGAGACGGAGTCCAGTCCGGCTATCGGAAGGCCTAGAAGACTTACCGACATAAGCCCATAGTGTTACTTGTAGTTCAAGATGTACTATGTAACCGACTCTTAGTCGTAGCCTGATAAACCTCTCCTGTAAACCCTAGGACGGATATCTATATAAGCCATCCTAGGGAGAGCCTTTAGGGCACCCTCACAATAGTCTACAATATCAACTCGCACAGGCGAAACCCTTGTAACCCATATTCCGGCTCTGCCGTATTATTGGATTGCTAGCAGGAGTAGGATCCATCCAAAGCTGGCGGATTCGAACCTGGGTAAACTTGTGTGCTCACCGACCCGGAATACCGTATTTCTCACACCCCTCTCTTCCACACGCCTCGAGGATCCCCTCATGGCGTACTCGTCATCAATCCGACGATAGTTGGCGCCCACCGTGGGGCAAGTGAGCTTCGGATCTGCGTTCCGAGTGGAATCTACAAGAATCGGACTCAGTGAGACTATCGTCGTCGGTCGCATCCTCTACGCCATCGATGTCCCTCTCATCGTTCTCGACGATACTTGGATTCTGGCTAGGGAGGCCGTGACTGCTTATACCATCATGTCTTTCGGCTGAGACTGTCCCACCCACCCCAGCGGTGATGATAGAGGCAGAAGAAATATCTGGGTCCCCTTTGTCCGCAGAGGCGGTAGAGTTCAGGATCTTAGAAAATCCTAATCCCACCTAGCCCGCACCCATTGCGGAGATAGTGGAGAAATCAGAGTCTGAAGCAGACCTTGCGGTTCAAGTCGAATCTGGAGTGGATATCCCTAGCGAGGCTGAATCCCAGATCGATCCACCTGCTGAAGTCGAAATCCAGGAGGATCACAACAACAACCTTGGTTTCGGCTCTGCCAACGCCGGAACAGATCAACCATTCCTAAGGCACACATTGAGGCGCATGATAATGCAAGACGCAAGCGTGGATGAGGTTCTTGAAACCATCAAGATCTTCAAGGAAGCCCACGAGGAAAGCCACAACTACCTCAGGACCCATACATCGCACTTCGTTGGATATGTTGGATCCGGATCCAGCTCTCCCGATGCTGGAGACAACACTGACTCAGTGCTGGAGGAGATCGGAACAAACACCGACTTACCCGCATCCTCGGATGACTCGATGACATCGGAAGATTTTTGAAAGTTCTCCGTGGAATATGAAGAGGAGTACAACTCCAAAGCTGTAGAAGAAGGAGAATCCATGGATAAAGGATCTGGGGGAAAATCTCCAAAAGCGCAGGACGACTTGGATATCGAAGATAATCCCGAGGTCCAGATGTCCGAGAGTACCGATCAGAGCTTGACTCTGGGAAAAGGACCCAAAGCGTCTTTGCTACTAGCGCTGCCAAGAAGGAAAAGAAGAAGAACAAGGCCCCGGCAAAAGATCTTCCGCCAGAGGATGTCATTGCGGAGGAATATGAGGAAGACTCGGATGGAACACTTATCCTAGACGAGCCCAAAGAAGAATCGGTGGATGGACACGTGGTCACCGCAGGTGCGCATAAACTCATCGATGCTACATTAATTACACCTATCCAAACAGCCGCAAAACATACTGCTGAAGAACTAGATGAAAGGGCCCAAGCCCTGGAAGCACGTCGCCAAGTACTCCTGGATGAAGCCAAAAAAATCGAGGAAGAAAAGAAACGCATGGCAACTGCAGAGAAGTACATCTCTCGGCAACATCAAAAGACCCGGAAACGTCACACTCATGATGATCAATTTCCAGAAGTTCACAAGGTCCTCTTTGAAGGAGACCCGGGAATGCCTCGACTCGACAGCAAGGGAGATCTGGTGTACCCAATGCTGGTGCAAAACACTGTTGCAGCTCGAGATATCCTGGAAAATAATCCAGGCCCAGAACAGGTTCGATTGGGCATTAAGCTACTCACCAAGGGTCTGGAGCAGCAGAAGGCCGTGAAATCCGGAAGCGTAAAACTGGTCTCTCAATCCGACCAATGTCGCACGGATCCGGCCTGGAATGACGTAAGACCCCAACATCTTCCGGAACAGCATCACCATTCCAACCGTCAGGAAGCCAACTACTCAAGAACTGGATCTTCAGGACAGCATCACAGAACTACACGTGACTAGCGCAATGTTGCTCCAGCTGCTGAGCAAGAGGCAATTGCTGCACTGTATCCGAGGAATCCTCCCCGGCGAGAGTCGAACGATCACAGGGAAGAAGACAAAGAGAAACATCGGGAGGAGGATCGTCAAAGAATGCCACCTCCTAGACGTACAAGCCGTCCGGCTGAGCCCCACCATGGTGGGAGTGACGGACAAAGAAACGACAGACACCATGCTGAGACAAGCCAGCAGGGGGCTCGTCGCAATGAAGATCATCCCCGGAACCAGAATAATGACGCTTCGGACGGAGGCCGGCATTCAGCCGGAAACAATCCAGCTGCTCCACCCTCTCCACCAAGCAGCCATCACAACAGCTCCCAAGGAGGCCAAGGAAGGTGTCGTGGCGGAGGACGTGGTGGCAGAAGCCGAAGTCCGGCTCCAAGGCACCACAACCATAGCCGTCAATCTGGATGATCTTTGTCCCCAAGTGACGCAAGGAACTAGATTAACTCCAACATAGAGGCACGACGCTACAAAAACGATGATATATATGTGGGCTCAAAATGCTTCGGACCACACATAAGAGCAACAAAATTCCCGGAAGCATTCGCTATCTCAAGACACATCCAACCCTACGACGGTGTAGCTCGGCTAGATACTTGGCTCCAGGACTTTTTCCAAGCTTACTGCATCGCCAAAGGCGGAAATAGCCTGGTCGCAACCCGATATCTCCCACTGATGTTGCGGAAGACGGCACGATCATGGATCAATGAACTTCCGGAGAACACCATCCACAACTGATATGACATGCAAAGCACGTTCTTTCAGAATTTCAAAGGCACATATCGGAGGCCCTGTACGGTAGGAGACCTACAACGTTGCACCCAGAAAGCCAGAGAAACTTGCCGAGATTATCTCAGACGATGGATCAACACCATGAACTCCTGCGAAGGAGTAAATGACCAAACCGCAATTGAAGCTTTCATTGCAGGACTCCCAATTGGTTTACTACGTCATCGCTTGAAGTGTGACAAGGTCACTGATTTGGGAGAGATGATAGAAACAGCGAGCAAGTATGCAGATGCTGACGACGACACAGAGGGATTATTGAACGCCCTAGCTGTGCCACAGTCAGCAAAACAACCAAAGCAGCAAACTCAGAAGCGCAAGAAAACCTCGGAAGAAAAGGCCAACGCGGAAACGGCAGTGGTCACTGCTACTTTTGGGTATGGAGGATAAGGAGGACGTGGCGGTGGCCGTGGACGCGGTCGTGGGACATCAAGAGTCCAGGGTAGAGGAGACCAGCAGCCTGGCAAAACCTACTCTTGGGTCAACATTGGCAATAACCTATGTGTGCATCACTTAGATGCCAATGGGGGCTCGTCTCACACAAACGCCGAGTTTCGTTTTAAAGACGACACCAAGAAAGACGATATCGCTGGCTACAGGGCTAAGTGGAAGAAGGGAAAGAAGAATCCTGAAAAAGATAAAGAGACCAAGGAAGATTCCGACATGGAGGAAGCCGATGCTTCAAATCCCAAGCAGGAGGGATAGAAAACTTCACAACAAAGAAAGACACGTACGTCACCTTACTTGGATCTCAACCAACTAAGGTCAAGAATGCAGTTCCTCATGAGCTCAATGCGACAGTTCCGGCTATTCCTCAATTCTTGGACTGGCCATCACCTTTGACCGTGCTGATCATCTGCCTAAGTTGCACATGCGAGGAAAATATGCCCTAGTCGTCAACCCACTTATTGACGGCTATGGTTTCTCCAAGACTCTCATGGACAGTGGTAGCAGCATCAATATTCTGTATGTCGAAACGCTACGCCGGATGCGAATCTCGGATACCCAGCTGAATAACAGCTCTATGATCTTCCACGGAGTTGTCCCAGGTAGACAAGCAAATTCCCTGGGAGAGATCACTTTGGATGTTACCTTTGGAACTCTAAAGAACTATCGAACGGAAGCACTTTCCTTCGAAGAGGTCCTGTTTAAGAGTGTGTACCACGCTATGTTCGGACGTCCGGCTTACTGGGCTTTTATGGTTCGTCCGTGTTACATTTACAATATGATGAAAATTCTAGGTCCCAACGGCGTGATCACCATCAGGGGAGACCTGAAGAAAGCGCGAGAGTGCGAGGATGGAAATGCCGCCTTGCTGAAGCCGTGCTGCACGCCCAGGAGTACCAGTAGATCAAAAAGACCATAGATCCGTCCGAGATGCCCGCGATGAAGAAGGAAGTGACAAAGCCGAATCCGGAGTTCAAGGCATTGGAAGAGATGAAGAAGACGCCGTTGAAGGATGATGACCCCTCCAAGGTGAACCAGATATGCGTAGGCCTAGATAATGCATAGGAAAGCACGCTCGTCAAGTTCCTCCAAGCAAATCAAGATATCTTCACATGGCGGCCATCTGACATGACCGGAGTACCTAGGGAACTTGTCGAGCACTCTATAAATGTACACCCGAACACTAAACCCGTCAAATAGTCCCTACGATGTTTTGGCGATGTAAAGCGTAAGGCAATAGCTAAGGAACTAGCCCAACTCGAGTTAGCTGGATTCATAGAAGAGGTCATCCATACTGATTGGTCGGCCAACCCTATAATGGTCCCTAAAAAGGACACCACTGATTTAAGGATGTGTGTTAATTATACTGCCTTGAACAAGGCTTGTCCCAAAGATCCGTTCGCTCTGCCTAGAATTGATCAAGTTATCGATTCTACGGCAAGCTCGGAACTCCTTTATTTTCTCAACGCATATTCTGGTTATCACCAAATTCGGATGAAGGAATCAGATAAAATCAAAACGTCATTCGTAACCCCCTTCGTAACCTTCTGTTTTGTTACAATGCCCTTTGGGCTCAAGAACGCAGGAGCTACGTACCAGCGCACTATGCAGTGTTGCCTCCACGACCAAATCGGACGCAACGTACATGCATATGCGGACGACATTGCAGTGATGTACACAAAGAAGGAAACACTAATTTCCGACTTGGAGGAAACGTTCACCAATCTACGAAAATACAACATAAATGCTTAATCCGAAGAAAGTTTCTTTGGAATCCCAGCCGGAAAATTGTTAGGTTTCATCATGTCTCAAAGAGGCATAGAGGTGAACCGAGACAAGATCAAGGCTATACTCAATATTTCTAGGCCAAATCGCCTGAAGGACGTTCAAAGACTAACTGGTTTCCTTGCCGCAGTCAGTCGGTTTGTAAGCCAGCTCGGAGAAAGAGCCGCACCACTTTACAAGCTCCTGAAAAAGACCAAAAAATTCGTTTGGACTGATGAAGTTGAAGCTGCACTACAAGACTTGAAAGAAGTACTCTCGCCTGCTCCTATCCTTGTAGCACCGGAACCAAGGGAACCGATGTTGCTCTATCTTGCTGCGACAAATAGGGTCGTCAGTGTCGTCATGGTAGTGGAGAGACCAGAGGAAAATCAGGAAGACCTGGTGCAGCGTCCGACTTACTACCTCAGCAAGGTCCTAACTAAATCGAAGTAGCGGTATCTGCATTATCAAAAGCTGGCTTATGGTGTGTTTTTTGCATCTCGTAAGTTATGGCATTATTTTCAGGAACATCCAATTACCGTGGTGAGCATAACTCCCATGAGAGATATAATCAATAACAACAAGGCTACAGGACGCGTCGCCAAATGGGGCATAGATCTTTCAGCTTTCGACATTGAGTATAAACGTCGGACAACAATCAAATCCCAAATCCTTGATGACTTTGTCGCTGATTGGATAGACACAACAAAGAATATGACCATACCAGAGTCAGAATACTGGACCTTGCATTTTGACGGGTCTAAGGCACTGGGGGGCTCGAGGGCTGGCGTAGTACTCAAGTCACCCCAGGGAGATAAACTTTTCTATGTACTGCAGATCCACTTCATGATGACGAATAACATTGCCGAGTATGAAGCATTACTACATGGAATCTGGATTGCTAAGGACACCGGCATCCGGCATTTAATGTGTTATGGAGATTCGGATCTTGTTACCCAACAAGTGTCGGATATCTGTAAGGCAAACAAGCACATGGCAGCATATAGGGTTGTCATGGATGAACTATCTAAATCGTTTAAAGGGTTTGAATTTCAACGCATCCCTCGAACAAAAAATGAGGAAGCAGATGCACTATCTCGAATAGGCTCTGCCCAGAATAAGGTCCCGAATGGCGCTTTTTTAGAGCACCTAAAAGTTGCCTCTATAAAAGGAGTGGACGAGGAATATCCGACCAAATCCGACTCACCTTTAATAGCAGTTTTGGCTATATTTCCCAGCTAGACTCAACCCTACCTTGATTATTTGGTAGATGGCAAATTACCCGAAGATGAAGTTCTGAGCCAGCAGATCGCTTGACGAGCAAAAGCCTATATTATAATCAGTGGTGAGATCTATAAGAGGAGTGCGTCTGGGGTCTTCCAGTGTTGTGTATATCTGGAAGGAGTGGAAATCTTACGAGAAATCCACGAAGGGGAGTGTGGTCACCATGCTGCGGCCAAATCTTTAGTGGCAAAAGCCTTTCGACATGGTTTTTTCTGGCTTACAGCCAACGAAGATGTCGAATGGCTGGTCAAGACGTGCAAAGGTTACCAAAAATACGCCAAACAAGCTCATGTTCCAGCTGATCAGATGCGAACAATACCTATAACATGGGCTTCTGCGGTCTGGGGGCTTGACATGGTAGGACCGTTTAAACGGGCTCCAAGTGGATTTACTCACCTCTTAGTGATGGTGGATAAATTCACCAAATGGATTGAGGCTAAACCCATCACTAGTTGTGATGGAGCAACAGCCAGAAGATTTGTCGAGGATGTTATGATCAGATATGGTTATCCCCATAGCATTATCACGGACAACGGGAGTAATTTGTCTATGGGAGAGCTTGCCAAGTTCTGCAATGAACAAAATATTCAGCTTGACATTGTGTCAGTCACACATCCACAAGCTAATGGACAAGTCGAAAGAGAAAGTGGTTTAATCCTACAAGGCCTAAAACCAAAACTTGAAGCACCACTACGACGTGCTGCGGGGGCTTGGGCAGAGGAATTGCCTTCTGTAATTTGGATTTTACGAACAACCCCAAATAGGTCAACCGGATACACACCTTTCTTCTTGGTCTATGGCGCAGAAGCAGTTCTTCCTAGTGATTTGATTCATACTTCTCCTATAGTTGTCGCGTATATCGAAGAGGATGCCGAGATTTCTCGACAAAATGATCTCGACTTAGTCGAAGAAGTGTGCGTTGTTGCTGAGATGAGATCAACAACCTATCAGCAAAAGTTATGCAAGTATCATAACCAAAGATTCAGAAACCGGTCTTGCAACAAGGGCAATTTGGTTCTCCGGCTTGTCCAACAAAGAAAGCACAAACTTTCCCCAGTATGGGAAGGGCCCTTTTTAGTTAGTCGAGTATTGCATAATGGTTCTTACTATCTAACAAATATGAGGCCAGACATAGAAAGACCTTCTACTATGAAAAGAAAGAGAGCTGAAGGCAGTACAAACCCGGAAGAATTAGACAAACCATGGAATATTGCTCAACTACGTCACTTTTATTCTTAGTTTATCCTTCTTTGTAATCATATATGTGTACATGTTCAAAAAGAAATAAAGTATTGGTTGCCTCAAAAAATTTCTGAGAAATTTTTTACCATCTTATTTCCGAATGACCATGTCACAGTCGAAAATCCCAGAATACTTGAAAGTACTTTATGCTCATGTTTGTTGTGGTTTAGATTTCCAATTCTAAAATTGCTACCTTCGGGTAAAAATTTAAATTTTATAGTCTGTGCTTTGGTTATTTGTCTGATTGCCGGATGTGGGCATTTTCCGAGTAGTGAATTGTTGGTACTGGAAGCCGGCTTTGTTTTCGAGTTTAAACTGGTTTAGGAATTGAGCTCCATTGCTCGGCAAAGTTTCCGTGCTAAAGGTTAACCGGCTCACGAAAGGGACGAGGCGGAAATCCAGATAAACAATAAACGCAGACAAAAAACACAAGTGCTTATGCAAACATTTAAGGCACATAACTTTAAAGCCAAAAGTGCTGAATAGATAAAATAAAACTTAGCACTAGCAAACATATCATACTACTTATTTACAGACCCAAATTGTTTTCAGAATAACACATTGTTCTTTCTGATACTCTATGATGTAGGGGGAGAGGTAGGAGCTATCGGCTCGCTGGATACATCAGCCTCGCTTTGATAACTTTCCGAGATGTTCAAATCTGATGCGATTTGATCATCATCGGAAACTTCTGCTATTTCTTCGGTAGGCGGAGGTGGTGTGTCCATGCGAGTGAAGAAAGGAGTGTCGTAGCAGGTTAAGTCAGCTACGTGACACCCATATCCGGCGTAGGAGTCCATGATATCCTTGGTGTCTTGCTCATGTCCGTCTTCATCCACTTTGCAGTACCCTGTGGCTACTTGCTAGATTTCCATGTTTCCATGGTGGCTCATAACCATGGTGATACCATTCTGCGCTACAGTTCGCTCGTAGGACCTATTCCAGTCCTGGACAAGCTGCGGCATCTCCTTGGCCTTGTCTCGCACCTCAAAACCGGACATGCTATGCATGTCCGGAACCTTGAGAACTTTGCCAATATCCTCAATGGATTGGCGGAAGTCATGCAGCAAATCACCGACTTGTGTAAGCCGGCTGGTGCGAGATTCGGTGGAGGCTGAGTCCACTAAGTTCAGAGGACCTACGCATGTAATAAAAAATGGTTAATAAAAGAAATCCTACATCGAAAGAGTCAAAAGATGCAGGAAAGTCAGAAAGATGGAAACATACCAAGGATGACATCGTCGACTTTGGTTTTCTCTTCCCGAAGACTCTGGAGTTCAGCCCGGAGTGCCTCGGCAATGTCCCTTCGAGATTTTCTTATCCTGGAGTGCAATCTTGCGATCACGCTCCTCGGTAGCCATGGAGGAGGACTTGAGAACTTGAGAAATTCTCTTCTCATGATCCGCCTTAAGCTTATCCAACTCTTGGAGGAGATCCTTGTTTTCCACCACCAGGGTTTTAAGATTCCTGGCCTCTTCAATCATAGCACAGGACTGCTTCCCCAGTGCTGTAGTCAAAAGAACAACAGTTGAACAAAAAATTGACTAGGAAATCAAAGGAAAGGTTTGAGTACTGAAATGATTACCTTCAGCCTCATCCCTAGATACTTTCAGTTGAGAATTCTCAAGTCGGAGAGCTTTGATCTCTCTCCGCTTGTTGCAGATATTCTTCAATAATTCCTGATTATATGAATTAACTTTCTGTAAGTCAGAATACCCAGAATCACAAGTCTACTAAAGACTCAGGATAATATTGTAACTAATATCACCACGAGCCTTGGGGGCTACACTAGTTCATTCTTTGGCATCCTAAGAAAGCATAAACCCAGATTGTCTGTCCAACTTCATGCTTGGGGGCTAGAGGATATGATATGAAATACAGTAAAACGTGAGTTGGAATTCCGACTTACATGTTGTTCATGTGTGAGTTTGTTCAAGCACATGTTCACTTCAGTGGTAACCTTCTTGGTGAGGGTGAGTGGAATAATTGGTGGTGGTGGAAGCACACCAGCTCTTAATCCCTCATCGCGAAGGCGGACTTGTTCAAGAAGTTCGGAGTACTTGACGTCCTCCGCTTCTATTGCTTATTCTTCGGCAGTAATGGTCCGGCTTTCTAAACATTGTCGGGCCAGCTGCTGGATTTCCTTTACCGATTTCTGAGAAAGGCCAAGTTTGGCAAGTCCCAGATTGCTTAGGAGATTGTCGGTGAAGATTTCTGCCGAGGGATCATTACCGGAAGAGGGTTCACCCTTATCAAGACCTAAGTCACCCATGGTGACATCAGTTTGCGATTCAAGGATCGCTGGCTCTGCTGAAGGAGCCGGATCTTCTACAACGGTCGGAGATGGAGTAATCTTCGGTACTGCAAAAGGCTGAGGGGCAGGAGTCGGAGGAGCCACGGCAGGAGAAGCCAAATTTAGCTTCGACTGACGCAGGGGCTTGGAAGTAACTCCCTTCCCCTTGTCCTTGATGAGCTATTTAGCTCTGAGAAGGTAATAGAACAAAGAACATTACATCTCGGAAAGAATTATGAACAAAATACAGAGACCTTATGAGGAAAGAATACCTCTTCACAACAAGCACTTCCTTTTGTGCCAATGGCCACTGTCGGAGCTTTGCGCTTCCGAGGAACAATGTCCGGTAGTGGAACCAAAAAACCCTCCTCTTGAGAAAACTCAGGAGGATAACCCTCGATAGGAGCAAACTCTGATTTGGGGAGGTCGGCAAGCGGAAAAGAAGAAGTATCTCAGTATTGCGAAATAATATAAAGATGAGCACATAAAAAGAGATGTTGCTGAAGCTTACCAGCACAATGGGATCTTTCGCTGTATGCATGTCTAGGGACAACTCCGGAATCTTCCTCTCAATCCGCTCCATTATCAGCCGCCTGATCTGGCTTACATAATCTTTTGCCGTGTAGGCTTTGGGGCTGATGCGAAGGGAATCCTTCTTCGATGACGTGATGGAGTGCATCAGTCGATCTCCATGATGTTGAAGAGGCTGGATCCGGCGTGCCACCCAGCAGTGAACTAAGGCGGACCCTCTCAGGCTCTTGTGTTTCATCAAATACTCTATCCGCCTCTTGGCGAGAAGCAAATCGTCACTGAGAGCCAGAGCGACCTCATCCCAGGATTCTTGGGGCGTGGCAGCTCCGTCGACGAAAGCCGGCAAAGCAGTAGCTTTGCTGGGAGCGGGAATAACCTTTTGATAGAAAAAAGTGGACGACCATTGCTTGACCAACTCACTGTTCATAATCTGAGGATAGACGCGCTCTCGCCTAACCGAAAATCTAATAGTGCTGGTAATATAAGGATTACTGGCAATAATGGAATTTCTCCGGACATGGAAGTAATACCGGAAAAGAACGAGTCTCGGCCTAATGCCGAGATACCCCTCGCACAAAGATGCGTACGCGCTCATCTCTAAGATGGAGTTCGGGGGGAGATGATGGAGTTGAACTCCGTAATGATCTATAACCTCAGAGAAGAAATCTGAGGGAGGAAAGCTCAAACCTCTGTCGAGGTGAGTGCCAAAGTGAACTCGCTCGCCATCGCGAGGGTTTGGAACCATGTTCCAAGTCATCCCCTCTAGCAGCGGTGGCAGCCCAATAGCAATAGATGCTATGTCCACATCTGGCTGATGCAGTCGCACCAGCAATAGGGCAGCCTTCGTACCTGCGACCAATTGCGGCCGCACGCACTCGCGTAGCGCACTTATATCTTGAAACTTCGCCAGAAGGGCCAACATGCTTGAAGGGACAGCGTCCAGCAGAAATATCGTCTAATAAATGTGCCTAAGACACGACTGCGCCTTCTTCAAATAATGGAGCACTCAAGAAGAATGATCCTGCAGGGTTGCAAGCGTGATCGCATGATCGTGGTCCACCCAAAATTACCCACTCGCCTGCAGCTGCTCCTGGGTCAATTTGTTCATTCGAATGGCCACCCAGTCTTTCTCATCCTGTGGATGACGAGCGCTGACAACTACACCAAGCAGGCAGCAAAGTGTGAATACAAGCCATCGCCGCAACTGTCTAAAATAAAAGAGGAGAAGGCAGAAAGCTAACATTTGAACTTCTCATTCAACTACGCCACTTCCTCCAAGAGATACTTCTCGCGGGCGGTGGCCTTCTCAGCTTTCGACTTCCATACATCCGCACTACTGCGGATGATGGCCAACTCACGCTCCAATTGCTTCATGCGATCATGTAGTCGTGAAAGCAATGATAATTCCTCCACCTTTGAACGCGGCTGCGCCGAGGTTTCATCGGTGGGAGGAAAGTCATGAGGACCACTCGGAGGACCCTAGGTACAATAAATCAAGAGGCAAATGAGACTCATCAGACATCGATAAACAAAGAACTGCAGTCAAATTTGATAATTTGTCAAGGGAACACCCTCCCACAAAAGCATGGTTCAGGCAAAAGGCTAAGCTACAGCTATTACACATGAAGACTAGGGAGCATTTTGCTTCTTCGACTTTGACTTCGATTCGGGGGCTTCATCATATCCGTGGCAGTCTCCGATGCCACAGACTTGCCGGTGGTAGCCCTAGATGACGCGGTCTTTGCTGCCTTTGCTCGCCGCCGCTCCTCAGAGTATTTGGCGACTGTCTCGATAAGCTGAGGCCCATATTTAGCGCAGCTACCAGCGAAGGGAGCAAACACTACCTGCTGGCCTCCGGCGTCGACAGGCATTGCCTCCGAGATCGTGGCATGATCCAACTCCACGCCATGGGCTTGCACCATCACGAGTGACATGGTGGCACCGATGGACCGCTGAGAGTTCTTGAATTCCGTGGGAATACCTCCAACGAGGTCATCAAGGTTGTCGATCAGCCTGGCTTTGGGAGTTAGGTCCTCACGGATGTGACTGAGCACATTCTTGGCCTTTCCCAGTGTCTCCTGGAGGGAAACACTACGGTCTTCGACTGCAGCAACGGCGCCAGCCAACGCATCCGCGCGACGCAGGGACTGGGCGTCAAAGCTCAGGCCCTCGGCATCTGCATACACAAGGTGTTAGCACAGCAACATGACGGCATGAAACAAGGAGCAACACAAGTAAAAAACCAGAAATACCTGAGAGAGCCTTGGCAATCGAGAAAAGTTGTTCTTCAAACAACTTCTCCCTTTCAGTAGTGGAAGAGCGCAAATCCTCTTCGTTCTTTCGCGACTCCTCCAGGGTTGCGTCTGCTTCGTCGTGATTCTTTGCCGCCGCAGCAAGCCCCTTCTCCGAGGGATGCAACACGACGAAGAAGCTCATTGTGCTCACCTACAAAAGAACGATGCATAGATACAATTGAGCCGACAAATTTTCACGAAGACAAAGACAAAATCCAAAAGCTAACCTTCGACTGCGCGGAGGACCCGACCAACGGCGATCATCTCGCTGATTCCGATCCGTGCAGATTCCGCTGTAACAAAGATCCAAAACTCACCTACACGACCGTGGGCACCAACTATCATCAGATTGAAGACATGTACGCCAAGAGGGGATCCTCGAGGCATGTGGAAAAAGCGGGTGTGAGGCCATGGTATTTTGGGCCAGTGAGCACACAAGCCTTACCCAGGTCCAAATCTGCCGGCTTTGGACGGATCCTACTCCTACTATCAATCCAGCAATACGGCAGAGCCGGAATATGGGTTACAAGGGTTTCGCCTGTGCGAGTTGAGATTGTAGAATATTGGGTTGCCCTAAAGGCTGGTCCCTAGGACGGCTTATATTGATATCCGGCCTAGGTTTTACAGGTGAGACCTATCCGGCTACGACTAATAGTCGGTTACAGAGTACATCTTGGACTACATGTAACTAAACAAGCCTAAGCCGGTAAGTCTTCTGGGCCTTTCCATAGCCGGATGGACCTCCGTCTTCTCTCCCTGTCTAGGCCACCCGTGGAGCAAAGCTCTAACCCTAAGTGGGCCACCCTGGTCACCGAGTCACAGTTGGTATACACGGAAAGTATATCCGCAACAATATATAGTTCCACAATAGTCTCCCACTTGCACTAGAGTCAATCATCCCGACATCACATGTCTAGGCATCTAATGCCCTTACGTGCACCTCATTATTAGGTTGTGGAAGCAGAATTTTCAACAGACCCGCAACGTTTGCATCCATGTGTACCTTGCATAACTTGATATCACCTTGATCCACAAACTGGCGAATCAGGTGGTACCGTATGAGTATATGTTTGTTCTTCTAGTGTTGTCTAGGTACCTTGGGTTGTGCAATAACACCATTGCTGTCACAATACACGTCTAATGGATTGGTTGATCCCTGAACCACACCAAGATCCATTAGGAAGTTCTTGATCCAAACGGCTTCCTTTGCCGCCTCCGAGGCAGCAATATACTCACTCTCTGTTGTGGATGCAGACACAGTCTCTTGCTTGGAAGTCTTCCAGCGCACGACCCCTCCGTTCATTACAAACATATATCCATATTGCGAACGAGAATCATCAGAGTAAGTCAGGTAATTCGCATCGTGTAACCCTTTACACTGACTTCAACCTCACCTCCACAAACTAGGAACACATCCTTAGTCCTTCTCAAATACGTAAGGATGTTCTTAACCGCTGCCTAGTAGATTTCTCCAGCGTCCGCCTGGTATCGTCTCACAACACTTAGAGCATAGTAAACATCTAGCCTAGTACAAACAATGGCATACATGATGGATCCGACTGCTGAAGCATACAAAATCACACTCATCCGACTTCGGTCATCAGTTGTCGAAGGATACTGGGTAAGAACCCCTTCTTAGAAGATTCCATGTTGAACTTTCTCAACACTTTGTCCAAATATGTACTCTGACTCAATCAAATGATCCGCCTTGATCTATCCCTATAGATCCTGATTCCTAGTATGTAAGTAGCCTCACCCAAGTCCTTCATTGAGAAACTCCTTTCCAATGACTCCTTGGTTTCTTGCAACATCTAGACATCATTTCCAATCAGTATTATGTCATCCACATATATGATCAGAAAGTTTACTTTGCTCCCACTAAACTTCTTGTATAAACAAGAATCGTGATCACTCTTGATGAAGCCAAACAATTTGACTACCTCATCAAAGTGAATATTCCAACTCCGAGATGCTTGCTTCAACCCATAAATGGACTTCTGAAGTTTGCATACCGTGTTAGGATTAGCCGGATCGACAAAACCCTCGGGCTGTATCATATACACATCCTCGGTTAATTTTCCATTAAGGAAAGCCGTCTTGACATCTATTTTCCATATCTCATAGTTGAAATTGGCTGCTATAGCTAAAATGATCCAAACTGACTTAAGCATCGCTACGGGTGAGAAAGTCTCATCGCAGTCAACTCCTTGAACTTGTTGAAACCCCTTTGTGACAAGTCGTGCTCTATAGATAGAAATATTTCCATCCATATTAGTTTTCTTCTTAAAGACCCATTTGCACTCGATGGGTCTTGCACCGTCTGACAGATCAACCAAGTTGCAAACTTTATTTTCATCCATGGACTTTAAGTCGGATCTCATGGCTCCAAGCTACGACTCAGAATAAGAACCCAACATCGCTTCCGAATAAGGTTCCGTCTCATCATTGTCCAACAGTAACACATCACGAACACTTTGTAATATAGCTGATCTTCGCAGTGTAGGTGCAGCTGCCAGCTCAGCTACCACGACCAGCTCAAGCTCAAAGGCTTTTTCCGACTCGCTACTAGTCGGTATCTCTCGAATTTCTTCGAGCTGCACCATACTCCCACTGACTCCCCGACTACGAGTTTCTTTCTCAAGGAAGACATCGTTCCGAGCGACAAACACTTTGCCCTCTCCCTGGTTGTGGAAGTAGTAACCCAAGGTTTCCCTAAGATACCCCATGAAAATACACTTATCTGACTTGTCTATGAGCTTGTCTGACTGAAGTCGCTTGACAAATGCTTAACAACCCCAAATCTTAAGAAAAGATAAACTCGGCTTCTTGCCAATCCACATCTCATGTGGTGTCTTCTCTACCGATTTTGATGGTACTCTATTTAGTGTGAACGCTACAGTTTCTAGAAAATAACCCAAAAATGATAACGATAGATCCATCCTACCATGTCTAAAAAGGTCTGATTCTGCCTTTCTGACACACCGTTTCTCCGCGGTGTTCCCGGCAGAGTGAGCTGCGGAACTATTCCACAATTCTTTAGATGGTCATCAAACTCATGGCTCATGTACTCGCCTCCTCAGTCCGACCGAAGAAACTTTATTTTCTTGCTGAGTTGATTCTGTACTTTATTCTAGAATTCTTTGAACCTTTCAAAGGCTTCCGACTTATGTTTCATCAAGTAGATATATCCATACCTACTCAAATCATTAGTGAAGGTAATGAAGTACTCATAATCGCCTCTAGCTGTTGTGCTCATCGGGCCACATACATCACTATGCACTAGTCCCAACAAGTCGGACGCCCTTTGACAACTCTTTGTAAAAGGTGTCTTGGTCATCTTTCTAAGTAGGCAGGATTCGCATGTCTCAAACAACTCCAAGTCGAACAAAGTTAGGAGTCCATCATCATCGAGCTTATTCATGTGTTTCCAAGTTATATGACCAAGCCGACAGTGCCAAAAGTAAGCCATATTCAGATCATTTGGTTTCAACCTTTTCACATTTATGTTATAGACCGCCTCACCATCAAGATTCAAAAAAAATTACCTATCCTGGATGGGTGCAAAACCATGAAACATATCATTAAAATATAAAGAATAACCATTATTCTTAATATTCGACTCATAGCCCCATCTCAGCAGACATGAGGCCGAAATGATGTTTCGACTAAGCACTGGAACATAATAACAATTATTTAGCTCCCTTAAGAATCCTGAAGGTAAATGAAGTTGCATAGTGCCGACTTCCAACATAGCGACTCTCGCTTTATTGCTGACTCAAATGTCAACCTCACCTTTGGCCATGCTCCTAGATCTTACCAGTCCCTGCAACAAGTTGCAGATGTGAATTACTAATCTGGTATCATATACCCAAGAACTATTAGGTGCATCATTAAGGTAAATGTCTATAACATTGCATACAAGCGTACCTGAGTTGGAAGTCACACCTCCACTCTTGGCTTTATCAACCAAATACTTGCTGCAATTCCTCTTCTAGTGGACATCTGCCTTGCAATAGAAGCAAGTGCATCCGGCTGAAGGAGATGGCTTAGTCCCCAAGGAAACACTCGGGATTGAATCCTGAGCATTACCTCCTGACTTAGCCTTCTTCTTCTTAGTAAAAGAACTCTTCTTGAACTTAGCCTTATTCTGTACCATCAATACTTGACTGACACCCTTCTTGAGATCAGCCTCTTCCTGCCTTAGCATCCCATTTAATTCAATGAGCTTCTTATCCATACCATGCATGTGGTAGTTCGAGATGAACTGGCCATATGCACTAGGAAGAGAGTTCAGAATTATGTCCGTAGCGAACTCTTCGCTAATGGAGTAGCCCAACCTCTCTAGAGACTGCACGTAACCAACCATCTTGATCACATGCAGACTTAGTGGATCGCCATCCTTCAGCTTACAACTCAGCAAAGCTAGAGAGACTTGATACCTCTCGGTTTTTTCCTAAGCCTAGAACATACTTTTGATGCTTTCGATCATATCGTAGGCCTCAACATTCTCGAACTGCTGCTGCAAGTCCGGTTCCATGTAAGAAAGCATAAGGCAGCTAATTTCCGTGGACTCATCACAAGTCCTACGGTTGGTATTGGTTGTAGCGACACTTGCATTCTCATTCGGCTCAACTAGAAGTGGGTTATCTAGAACATGGTTCCTCTTTTCTTGTTTGAGAACAATTCTTAGATTACGATACCAGTTGGTGAAATTAGTTCCGTTAAGCTTATCTTTCTCTAGGATGGTCCTCAACACAAAACTAGATAACTGAGGGAGACTGCTACTAGGTGCCATTATCTACAATAGAAAATATGCAAAACACTTAAGACATATATCCATAAAAGAGCAAGCATATTAAACATTTTAATACTTATGCTCCCACTAGAACCAACACCCCTACGATGGTTACTTAGTGATTCAGGATCCTAAATAAGCAAACCGACTAGTGAGCTTTAGCATCATAGTAGTTTTTCCCTCCAATTTTATGGGAAATTCTGTCTTACACAGCGATCCCCAAGGATGTCCATTCCATTCGGCAGGGACTCCATCTCGCATTCAATCTCCCTCCTTTCCTTGAAAGAGTCAAGGTCTCTCTAGACTTATCTTTTGCCTCTCTCCAGGTTCATAAAAAGGGAGTAAGACTGCTAGGCGTCAAGTAATCTAGGTAGGAAACTCCTTTTCAATCGCATCTCGTGCGACTCCTGTTGGTCGGGTGGCATCACATGCCCCGGCTCCCGACCGACTTTTCCCTGAGCCCCATAATCATTGTGATAAACCCGTCTAGCTTACCAAGTGCTTCCGCTGTAAGATTCCGAATCGAACCCACATAGTTGGAAAGAATTTATAGCACCTCAATTTTATGAGCCCACTACCAAAAATGTCCGACTTGTGATGGTCTAGCACTAGTGGGGAAACCGACTAGACATTCTTTGAGGGATTAAATTCTACCATCTATCGAATAGAGGTAAAACAGAGACATAAACATAAAACAAAATGAAGCAATTATAATGTGAAATGGTATAGCTCTCTTCATGGTGATCTCCATCTCCATGAAGCTTGTAAGTCGACTCGTGCCAAGTCTTGTCACGTGCCATGTTACACCTTGTCACTAGCTTGTACATTTACTTGCATGCCATCCGGGTTCTCCAAAAAGCTACACTAGCTAAGTAAATAAAATTACACGGAGAATCCGACATGCAGATCATAATACAATAAAATGACAGTACCTAGGCTCTAGCTAGCTGACAAAAACTGTAATACGCATATCATGTATAGATTGCACACATCGCCTGCACATAATCCATACCATTCACAACATCATCCTGCAAAAACAAGTTATGCATAAATATGACATCTACCAGCATTGTGAAACTCGCAACGACATCTAAGGCGCTATGATAGGGCAAAGCTTACGGTCCTGCTAGCGGGTAGTCCCAAAAACGCAGATCTCATCTGCATCCTGAACATGGATTTCTTCATTAGATAAAACAATTCTACCCAAATCTGATCCGTACTCCGATTCGATCAAACTCTTTGATCTTCGATCACCGCATCTAGATTTACATGTCACAGTCTACCCCGATGATGGAAGCCAACCGGTAGGGGTATGTCGTTCCATGAACTCAGCAGTATAATCTCGGAAATCAGATCATCCATTCCCCTATAGTTGATCCAATCAACCTCGTACAAAACCGATCTTTCTCATAGATCGACCACCAAAACAGCAATTAGATCCAATCTAACACCAACCGCATATCACATATGCGATATCTCGAGCCTAAAACCAGAAGCTATCGCTCTGATACCACTGTTGGGCCACGCATAGATAAAAAACTTTTCCCCTATGCGGTACTCCCAAGATCTAGCTCATGTGATAGCCCATGAGATTTACCACTAGACGGGAAGGTGCAGATCATTGATGAAGAGCGTCAGTTGATGATGTGCCAAATGATCCCATGTACATCACATCCACATCCACACGAACCTCCTTGTCTCCAGCGCTGCACGTGTAACGCCTCTAGCGGTATCCACATGGATAGGAAGTACCTCTAGGCAGCACTGCTAGATCCTGTCTAGCCCGAAATGGGAGTGGATAAAGTGACGGCTAGGTCAGGGACTATCCCTTGTCACTCCACTTATATACCCTCCTAGCTAGGCTCAATGCTTGATGCCCATTTAGGCTATACCCCAATCTCCACATGGATCAAATCCATATGGGATCCTTTCCCTGAAGTGTGTGACCCTATAGGTTCGCGTACACCTGGACACAACACGATTCACCACTACGATTCGATAGCTGGTGGTGGCCTCTAGGAAGACATGGAAGCTGTGTAAAGTTAGAAGAAAAACCTTTCACAATGTGACCTTCATCCAAGTCCCTTTGCCCCACGATATACCTTGTCAAGCTATAGGCGAATAGTTGCCATCCCTTTAATGGCTCGACTCTCTCTTCTCATTCCATGATATACGATTCACTGGACTAGCACTTAGTCCGACTCCTTGGTTAACACTTAACCAAGTAACACATGGTCATGCTTCCGAATCATATCACACAAGAGGGCCCAGAGAATATCTCTCCATTACAGAGGGGCAAATCGCATCTTGGTAATCCATGTCACGCAGCTTGATTCACAACCAGCCCGAACTCTACCTTTATAATTGCCCATTTACGAAACAATGTTTGATAGAACCTAAGCTGGTGATCCACAACTTGGATCATGCGATCACCTCAGGTCGAAGGATTACATTGCTTGTGACTTCAAATGACAACATGCTCGTTGCATATCAACTGTGGGTGAGTCTGACTCGCTAAACTTTTTAGCCATAAGTCAGAATAACATCACTATGCCCATGACAAGCGGATCCAAGTCATCAATAGACTTTCACATTTGTCTAAGTTGTGTGTCCAGCACAACCTCAACAACCAATGACACTTAGTATAAACAACATGTGTATATAGTTCCACGATTGAATCACATATTCAATGATATATATATGATGTTCATACTAGGAAAACTTAATATATTTATGAATACATTTGGGAATTACATCATACATGATTGGCTCTAGGGCATATTCCCAACAATCTCAGTATTACAACCATGGGTGAAAAGTAAGAAAAGAGATGTTTTGTGTCTCCTATGCCTTAGTCATAGGTTCTTCCATATAATGATGTTGTATATTGGACGTAATGTGACCCAAGTTTCTGGTTAGAAAACAAGTTCTAAGTTGTAAGAACATGTCTTGAGGTGATTCCTGAGTTAATCTTAGAACCAAAATTAAGTTTACCTAGTAGCCTCTATTTATACTAGCTCGTTGCGCAAATGATGATCGAGGTTTCCCGATCATGAACTGACTTTAAAGTCAACTGACAACTAGGTCACTTCATTACGAATGATGTGATGGACATTACCCAAGATAAGTATTGCGACATAATCAAGTCACATGGTTCATCGTTACAATAGATAAAAATGTAGTTTCCTTCTCGTTAGACCGTGAGATCATATTAATCACTATCTCCCGAGGATGCTTTGACTGCATCAACCGTCATGGCCATAATTGGGTGAATATAACGGTTTATATTGGGTATTCTAGAGGAATAGTTGAGGCTTATGTATCAAGATCGGGATTTGTTCACCTTCATGACGAGAAGATATACACGGCCGACTTGGTGATATTACATTCTTAAATGTTGCAACATGTGACTAGGTAACAGGGAGGGAATATCATGGGAATGAGTAAAATATAACTTGTAGGTAACAATATAGAACAAGGTATAGTACCGATGATCAGAACTCGAACAAGTCAGTATCGAAGTAACAAAGGGAATTGGATTGGATGTTTTATAGTTCAAACGACATTACATCGTGGAATGCATAGGGGTCATTGTGGGTATCTTGGTCCTGTTAATGATCATTAATATGAGAGGAATCTTGATCATTTTTGTGATGTTCCTGAGCCGTTGGGGTAACACGCTTAAAGGTACAATTTATAGTACTTAGGGTGAAGGGGTAGGTGGAATATTCTAGGGCATCAAACCCATATCCGTGCATAGACGGGAGTTCCGGTGGTAAGTTCGGCGGCGCCAGATCTGGCGCCAGAAGATTTCAGCGGTCGCCAATTTATTCCGGCCTTCTCCGGAATGGATTGTTGTAGGTGGTTTCGACGGGCACCGGTTTGGTTCAGCATAGATTCTAGCATCATCGAAACTAGCACTAGAATGTTTGTTCTTTTGTCTTCCCTTCCATGCTTCTTGCTTGGGCGTCTTGGATCCTAGGGCATCCTTGTCTCTTGCTCTTGGCATCATGGTCATGGACCTAGTCATACAACATGTACTTGAATCAAGTAGGATCCCATTCACATGATGACCAAAGGACGATAAGTGATGCAATGAGTTCACCTTGGTAGGAGTGGTTAGCATGACATGATATGCACCAATGGTGACAACCATGTGTTGGGATACATCATCTCCTCCTGCTTGAAAACAAGTCAACCTCGACGATGTGCCTTCATCATGCAAGGAAGGAGATGTTCCCTTGGTCTTGAGCGTGTATGCGGTTGGATCATCGGTATCAAAGACTTGTTCAAAGTTATTCATGAGGTTGAGGCCATTCTTGCCACCATGTTGTGGTTGAAGATTTTGTAGTATGTTCCTTGTAGGCGGGTGGTAGTCTGTCTTGGGTACCTTGCAAAACCGACAACAAATAGAGAGAATTGTATGCTGGATTGTTAGTATGGGTCACACTCGAATCTCTCTTCTCACATTTGGTGGCATGCGACGTGGCACTCATGATTTTTCCACTCATTTGAGGCTTGTAGCACTCCCTCATGTGATGGTGGTTCACTCTCTCGCCACTCTTCTCACAAGGGTCCTTAGCTTGCTTTATCTTGTGCACAGATGTCATGTTGGATGCAATAACTTGGTTTGGTGTCATAGGTTGGAGCACAACTTTCTTTTCATTCCACTTGAAGGAGTATTGGTTGGTATTACCATCATGTATGGTTCCTTGGTCGTATTGCCATGGTCTCCAAAGTAGCATGTGACACACGGTCATTGGCACTACATCACACTCGACGGTGTCTTCATATGGGCCAATCTTGAAGGAGACGTTAACCTTGTGGCTGATCTTGAGGGTGCCATTATCATCAAGCGATTTGACATGATAGGGGTGAGGGTGTTCCACGTATGGCAACTTGAATTTCTTACTAAGGTATGTGCTCACGAGGTTGTGATAACTTCCTCCATGGATGATTACCTTTATGGACTTGCCATCAATTCCGGCCCAAGTTTGGAAGATATTGAGGCGTTGGTCCTCTCTTGGAATGGAGTTTATTGTCAATACTTGAGCTATGACAAGGGAAGGGATTGGATTATGCTTACATAGAAGGGTGTCGTCCTCTTCGATTGCAGCTTCCCTTGCAATTTCTCATTGAGTCAAAGCTTCATATTCCTCTTCACCACGGAGTAGGTTGCGCCATTCTCATCCGTAAGCATGACTCTTGTGTTGGGGCACTCATATGACTTGTGAGCCTTCACACCACACTTGAAACAAGTGACTTGACTATTCGATGTCGTGTTGTGGGAGGATGATATCGTGGTTTTGGCTTGGTTGGATGAGCTTGGTGCTTGACTTGTTGGCTTTGAGGAGGCATTTGGATTGATGGAAGCAAAGTATGCCTTGGACTTATCATATGCATTCTCCTTTTGCAAGTGGCGCTCGACCTCGGTAGCTTGATGGAGGAGCTGATGAGGTTCTTCTACGGTGGAAGGCAACAATTTTCCATATTGGATGGCTCAACCCATTTAGGAACCTTGCTATTGTTTCCTCTTCAAGTTCACTCACATCGGCTCGCATCATCGTTTTCTCCATGTCCTTCTAGAACTCTTCAATTGACCTTGCGTCTTGCTTCAAATTTTGTAGATTGTCGAAGAGGTCTTGTCTATAGTTCTTAAGACGAATCTTTTGTACACCACTTCCTTCATCTCTTGCCAAGTGCCAATAGGAGGTTCTTCTTGCTACTCGCGATTTCTTTGATAGTATTCCCACCAAACATTGGCATAGTCCTCAAACTTAAGGAATGCCATTGCAAGTTTATTATCTTCAGAATAGTTGTGGACTCGGAAGATTTTATCAACTTTGAGTTCCCAATCAATGTATGCATCAACGTCTTCTTCTCCTTTGAACTTGGGGATAGAGAATTTGAGCTTCCCAAACTTGCTTTCATCATGCTCACGGTGGTAGTTGTGGTGGTCTTGTCTCATGCTTGCTTCACTTGGTGCACGTGGTGGAGGAGGAGAAGGAGCTTGATTGTCTCGAGGTGGCGGCAGAGGAGGAGCATGACGATTCTCAAATTCTCTTGGACACCTCTGCTAGGGATCATTTGCATCCATTGGTTTTTGATGAAGATGGGTTGAGCATGACAGTTGTTGTGTCTAGCCCAGCGTGCATCCTCAGCATCATCACTTATATCCCATTCCGGTTCTTGATTGATGTGATGTGGTTGATGATGGTCATGAGGTAGATGATGATGCATATCCTTGTGATGGTCTTCACCATGATGTTCTTGCTCTTGTTGAGGTTGCACTTGTATCATTTTGTGTTGCGGTGGGCGACCATGTCCTTCTTGTTGATGTGGAGGAGCATGATGATCATGGTGCCGATGATGTCTTGCATGGTGTGGTTGTTGAGCTTGTGGATTAACCGCTTGTTCATGTCGATGATGAGCTTGGTGTTCCCCATTATGGTGGTGGGGTTCTCCATGATGAGAATGTGAGCACAAAGACTCGCCATGACGACTTTAAGAATGTGTACGAGATGAACTTGACGAGCTTGAGCGATGTCCATGACGGTTGCCGATATTGGCAATAGCTTGGTGAAGAGCTTGGAATTGAGTGTGATGTTCCGCTTGATGTTGCCGATCATGGTAGTCGAACTCTCTAAAAGTGTCATCAAGACAGTTCTCGAGCCTCTCCAATTGGGTATTGAATTCCGTGCCCATAAGTTGTGGCGCCTGGGAAAACCCTCTTGGTTGTTGAAGTTGCCATCTCCGCTAGCTCCGTTTCCCCTAGACATGTTGTATAACCACAAATGGAAAGAAGGGTGATATTGGTGGAATGGTACCTTGCCTCACCGAGTCAAAAATTGAAAAGGTTGTTCTTACCGAGAGCAAAGCAAGTAGCGATACACAAGAAACACACATACAAAGTCCTATGGTGGAAGGTTATGAAGGTGAATACAAATGGAACAACCAAACGAAAAGGTTATTGTCAAAAGTGGGTAAAACCCAAAAGATCAAAATGCTAAAGGAAATGATCCAAAGAACTCGGAAACCTATAACTATACACACACGGTGGGGATTGATGTGGCTAGCAAGACTATGGAAAATGAGCGACGAACAAAAATGGTCCTTGCCCAGACTAATGCTCGTTGTCGTGCCAACTCAAGGAGAGACCAGAGGACATTTGCAAAAAGACTGAGAAGCAACAGATTTGCACGCTTGCCTTGCTCTTGCTCGCACTCTTGCTTATAATCTTTGGACTCTCTTTTATTTTGCTTTTTTGGTATATCTTTCATTCTATGTTATGGAGTCAACTTTTGATATTTCATATGCATTATCACTTTGTAAGAGTAAGTGCACTATGCTTTGGCAAACACAAAATGAGCTACTCTCGGTAGGTTAGGTAACACACAAAGGAAGAATGGGGGTTAACAAACGTGGTGCAAGTTATACCTTGTGTTGATGTCGTACTTTCAACCATTGGTGGAGGGATGGTTTGAGTTTCATGGTGTCGATGTAGAGCAGGAGAAGTTTTTGTGGAAACTTTGTTAGATGTATGAAACGCACACGAAACACAAACAGAAAGGAAAAAGGTCAAAATTGTGTGGAAAACTAGTTTCGGTGGGCAATCCGGCAGCACCGGTTCTAGTGCCAAAAAATTTCGGTGAGGATTCCGGTGGAGCTAGAATGTTCACCAGAAATTTAGGTGGCAGATCTGGTTCACCGGGTTTCCTGCCGGTTTGAGCTCGTGACGAACTCCAAAATCTTGATCCGTCAATTCGAAGGAAACTTGGTCGAATTGGGGCTAGGGAATGGACCAAACAAACATCATCACCCAAAGCACCAGACTTGTGGACAAGAACCACTAAAAATTCACCAAATCGAGAGATCGAACCAAAAGCAATTTGGGGCAATCTTTTTTGATATTCTCGAATTTATGGTGGAAATCGATGAACGAAGTCAAATCGGTGGCAACCAAGAGCTGCTGATACCACAGGTTATGGGTTCCCTTGTGGATTTACCCTTGGGGTGGCTCGATCTTCACAGATTTGAGGCGGGGACTGAGGGTAAACCCGATGAACATGATTGACTAAACTATAATGTAAGGTAAATATACAAACACACACAAAACACACACTATTCGATTTTCTCCTGTTGGCTCGAACAACCAATCCATTAGAATCCTCGGTTAGAGACATTGTGGTAGAATCACCAAAGGAGAGATCGGCAAGCAGATGGTAGAATCCAAATGAAGGAGAGAGTAGCAACCAAGTATATCCGAAAGGGGAGAGACCAAGAACTACTAGAATCCATGACAAGGAGAGACCAAACACTTGAGGAGGGTCTTGACAACTTGGGGAAGGGCACCGACTCCAAGGTCTTGTACAACTCATAGATAAACTATAGAGAGGGGTTCCCATCTAGGGTTAGGCACACGCCTCAATTAGTCATCAACTCTACCTAGATCTCAGCCACAAGGGGGCTATTTATAGTACTTAGGGCGAAGGGGTAGGTAAAGAGAATATTCCAGGGCATAAAACCTAGATCTGTGCACAGACGGGAGTTCCGATGGTAAGTTCGTCAGTACCAGATCTGGCACCAAAATATTTTGGTGGTTGCCAGTTTATTCCATCCTATATGTAATGGCTTGATGTAAGCGGTTTCGGTGGGCTCCGATTTGATCTGGTAATCGCCGGTTCGATTCAACATCAATTCCGGCATCACCAGAGCTAGCGCCGGAATGGTTCTTCTTCCCTCTTCTCTTCCATGCTTCTTGCTTGGGCATCTTGGCTCCTGGGATATCCTTGTCTCTTCCTCTTGGCACTGTGGTCATGGGCATAGTCATACAACATGTACTTGAATCAAGTAGGATCCCATTCACATGATGACCAAAGGACGATAAGTGATGGAATGAGTTCACCTTGGTACGAGTGGTTGGCATGACATGATGTGCACCAATCACTACAAGAAAAGTTGGCTTTTACAACGTACGATTTTCGTGGTTGATGGCCCATTTTTCATGCCTAAAAGTCTTCCGCGATGGATGGCATTCGTGGTAAAATCCCCTTCACAAATGAATCAACTAAGGATTTTTTTTCCGGCCGTGGCGAATCGCACCCTTTAGCCACGAAAACTTGTTCCATCGTAGATCTTTTCGCTAGTCGCGTTGATTCCTGACGTCATGCAAACTACCATGTGGCAACCGCCATTAACAGCCGATTACCACCGTTAACTGGCATAGAAACCGTGGTAGAAACCTGGCCCAGCCAAGGCCTGCTAATTATTAAGTGGGTCGGCCCATGAGCAGAGCCCAATAAGAAGGTGGCATGTTACTGTTTCGTCGTGCACTGCTTGAAATGAGCCCATTAATGAAGCCATCTGCAGCCCGCAAACTTCTAGGCCCGGTACTATTTCGGCATATAGAAGGCCCACGTTGGTCCAACACTGTGCGGCACATTAGTAGCCTGCACCAAGCTGGTCCGCAAAAGACAGACCCACCAACGGTCGTGCTGACAGGAAATTTGAGGTGCTCTAAAAAAGTTCCCACCAACGGCGCCTCAAAGTTCCTGGATGGCACTTTTTTAGAGCACCTCAAAGTTCCCACCAACGGCGCCTAGGTTCCATGAAAGACAGACCCACCAACGGTCGTGCTGACAGGAAATGTCTGTTAGTGACGTGACTTGACCATGACTAGTGTCAGATGACGTCAGAGACCAAGTTCCGGCTTAGTTTGAATTACGAGCTGGGAACACGACTAATGTACTGATAGGTCCGACTTGTTTTTGAGACCCGGATCGTATCTTTTGTTTTGCGGTTTCAGGAACCCTTCAAGATTCTACAAGCCGAAGATCAAGATAGACGATGATGAATCTGACTTTGGATCTTGGAGACTTCTAGGGGCTGCTGTTGGGGATATACTTTCCGGGTATCCTCATAGTTCCTCACTGACCAGGGTGGCCCACTTCGGGTTAGATCTTTTCTTCACGGGCGGCCCAGTCAGGGAGAAGAGACGGAGTCCAGTCCGGCTACGGGAAGGCCCAGAAGACTTATCAACATAGGCCCATAGTGTTACTTATAGTTCAAGATGTACTCTATAAATGACTCTTAGTCATAGTCGGATAGGTCTCTCCTGTAAACCCTAGGCTGGATATCTATATAAGCCGTCCTAGGGAGAGCCTTTAGGGCACCCAATAGTCTACAATCTCAACTCGCGCATGCGAACTGGTTGTAACCCATATTCCGGCTCTGCCGTATTACTGGATTGCTAGCAGGAGTAGGATCCGTCCAAAGCCGGCGGATTTGAACCTGGGTAAACTTGTGTGCTCACCGTCCTGGAACACCGTACGTCTCACACCCCTCTCTTCTGCACGCCTCGAGGACCCCCTCATGGCGTACTTGTCATCAATCCGACGACAGATTGTGCCCACCGTGGGGAAAGTGAGCTTTGGATCTATGTTCCGAGCGGAATCTGTGAAAATCGGAATCAGCGAGACCATCACCATCGGTCGCATCCTCTATGCCAGCGATGTCCCTCTCATCGTCCTCGACGAGACTTGGATTCCGGCTAGGGAAGCCGTGACCACCTAAACCATCATGTATTTTGGTGATATTGATGTTTACATCGGCTTTGCTGAACCTGTCCCACCGACCCTAGCGGTGATGATAGAGGCAGAGGAAATTTCTGGGTCCCCTTTATCCGCAGAGGCGGCAGAATTTCGGATCTCAGAAAACCCTAATCCCACCTAGCCCGCACCAGTTGCGGAGATAGTGGAGAAATCCGAGCCTGAAGCAGACCTGGCGGTCCAAGTTGAATCTAGAGTGGATCTCTGAGGAGAGACCGAATCCTAGATCAACCCACCCGCTGAAGTCGAAATCCACGAGGAGCATAGCAACAATGCTGGTTCCGGCTCTGATGACGCCGGGACCGACAAGCCTTTCCTGAGATATACAGTAAGACACATGATGATGCAAAACTCAGGCGTAGATGCAATCCTCGAGACCATCAGGCGTTTTGACAAAGCCTACTATGAAGACCGCAATTATCTCAGGGGGGGCGGATCGCACTTTGTCGGATATGTGGGATCCGGATCCGGCTCTGCTAATGCTGGAGACAACACCGACTCGGTGCTGGAGGCTATCGGAACAAGCATCGAATTACTGGCATCTTCGGATGACTCCATGACGTCGGCAGATTTTCAGAAGTTCTTGATACATTGCAAATGTATCTATAATTTTGATGTTCCATGCTTAGTCTTATCCACTTTCTTGTGTTTTGTTCCAACTTTGGAGTACTTTTCATATGATTTCTTGGACCAACCTATTAACAAGAGCCACAGTGACAGCTGCCTATTTTCTACTGTTTTTGGTTCCAGGAAAGTCAGAAAATGAATATTCCCAGAATTTGACGGGACAAAAGCCAAAGTGCCTATTTTTTTGGAAGTCATCAAGTGCCAGAATACGAGACGGAGAGGGCCCAGAGGCCGGCCACACCACCTGGACGCGTGGCCAGGATAGGCCCGCGCCAGGGGTGGTGTGGTGGCCCCTGGCACCCCCTCGGTCTCCCCTTCCGCCTATAAGATGCCCTCGGGACTAAAACCCTAAGTGCTCGATCAAAAATCCACAAAAGAGTATGGAGCCGCCGTCATCTCCATCCCTAGATCGGGAGGAATCTGAAGCTCTTCCCGGCACCCTGCCAGAGAGGGGAATTCACCCTGGAGGCCTTCTTCATCACCATCCAAGCCTCCGGTGTGATGCGTGAGTAGTTCATCCTTGGACTACGGATCCATGTAGTAGCTAGATGGCTGGTTCTCCTCCTTGGTGCTTTCATGTTTAGATCTTGTGAGCTCCATTCATGATCAAGATCATCTATTTGTAATTCTGCATATTGTGTTTGCGGGGATCCGATGGATATTGAGATGCTATTTTAGATTGATTATTGATTGTATCATGTCTTTGTCATTTGTGATCTTGCATGCTTTTCGTTGTTAGTAGCTATCTTGGCCAAGTAGATGCTAGCAACTCCAAGAGTTAGTATTTATGCTCGATAGTGGGTTCATGCCTCTGGTAATCTAGGGAAGTGACAGAAATCTCTAAGGTACTAGATGTGCTGTTGCTACTAGGGAGAAAACAACAATCCTTTGTTCATAGAACAATCGTATTGTTTACTTTACACAGTTCGAAAAGCAATAATCTGTTGTTTGCAACTTAATAGTGGAGGGGGTTCGGATGATAACCTGAAGGTGGATTATTAGTCATAGATGCAGTTGGATGGCGGTCTATGTATAAGGTTGTAATGCCCAATCAAGTCTCAAAGGAGTCAAGATGATTAGTATATGCATGTATTGCTTTCTCAATGTTTGTCAATTGCCCCACTGTAATTTGTTCACCCAGCATGTTATCTATCTTAAGTCGAGCCACCTCTAGTGAACTATGGATTCTGGTCCTTTTCTTTTACATACAATCTACAATCTTTTACTGCTTTGTGTTTACTTTCTTTAAACTTTTACTTCTTTCCATTCGATATGTTTAATCCTTTGTTTTCCGCAAAACACAGTGAGATTGACAGCCTCATCGCAAGTTGGGGACAAAGTTCTGTGGTTGTGTTGTGCAGGTCTCCACGTTGCTACTAGCACCGGTAGTGCGCCCTGCCAAGGCTCAGCTAGCAACACCTTTGGGGTGCTTCCTTGCTCCTACTGGTTTGATTAAACCTTGGTTTCATACTGAGGGAAACTTTCTGTTGTGCTCATCATACCTTCCTCTTAGGGTTCCCAACGAGCTCTACATCAACCACGCACCAGCACTTTTCTGGGCGCCGTGCATTGAGCCATTAGTTCTCCGTGGAATATAAAGAGGAGGTTAACTCCACAGCTGCTACAGAAGGAGAAGACATGGACGAAGGATCCGGAGAAAGCTCTCCCAAAGCACAGGACAATATGGATCTCGGAGATGATCCCGAGAACCAAATGGCCAAAAGTACCGATCAAAGTTTGACTCCGGGAAACGGGCCCAAAGCCGTCTTTGCGACCGGCACTGCCAAGAAGGCAAAGAAGAAGAATAAGAAAAACAAGACCCCGACAAAAGATCCTCCGACAGAGGAGGTGATTGCCGAGGAATATGAGGAAGACTCGGATGGAGCACTCATCCCAGACGAGCCCAAAGAAGAGTCGGTGGATGGACACGTGATCACTGAAGGTGCGCGTAAACTCATCGATGCTTCATTAACCACACACCTATTCCTACAACTGTAGAACACACTGCCGAGGAGCTGGACGAAAGGGCCCAAGCCCTAGAAGCGTTTCACCAAGTACTCCTTGAGGAAGCCAAAAACCTGGAGGAAGAAAAGAAACGCATGGCAACTGCGGACAAGTACAACTACAGGCAACATCAGAAGACCAAGAAACGTCATATTCATGACGACCAATTCCCGCAGATCCACAAAGTCCTCTTTGGAGGAGAACATGGGATGCCTCAGCGTGACAGCAATGGGGATTGGGTGTATCCAACACCAGTGCAGAACACCATTGCGGCTCGAGAAATCCTATGGGCTAATCAAGACATGGAGCAGATCCATTTGGGCATTAAACTACTCAACAAGGGTCTGGAGCATCAAAAGGTTACCCTGTCCGGAAGTCAAAAACTGGTCTCCCATTCTAACCAATGTCGCACGGATCCGGCCTAGGCTAATGTAAGACCCCAGCGCGTTCCGGAACAGCATCATCGTTACGACCGTCGGGTAGATAACTACTCAAGAACCGGATCTTCCGGACAACACTATAAAACTGCACACGACTGGCGCAACGTTACCCCACTTGCGGAGCAAGAGGCAATTGCTGCACTAAACCCGAAGAATCCTCCCCGATGAGAGTCGAAAGATCGCAGGGAAGAAGATAGAGAAAAACATCGAGAGGAGGACCGACAAAGAATGCCACCTCCTAGACATGCAAGTCGTCCGGATGACGGGCGAAGAAACGACGGACACCGTGCCGAGTCAAATCGGCAGGGGGCTCGTCACAATGAAGATCCCCCGCGGAACCGGAATAATGACGCTCCGGACGGAGGCCGGCGATCAACCGGAAACAACCTAGCTGCTCCACCTTCCCCACTAAGTAGCCATCATAACGGCCCCCAAGGAGGTCAAGGAGGACGTCGTGGTGGAGGAGGTGGTGGCAGAAGCCGAAGTCCGGCTCCAAGGCACCGCAGCCATAGCCGTCATTCGGGACGATCTTTATCCCCAAGTGACGCAAGGCACAGGATCAATTCCAACATAGAAGTGCGGTGCTACGAAAATGATGATATATACATGGGCCCAAAGTGCTTCGGACCACGCATAAGAGCTACAAAATTCCTGGAAGGATTTGCTATCCCAAGACATATTCAAGCCTACGACGGTATAGCTCGGCCAGATACTTGGCTCCAGGATTTTTTCCAAGCTTGTTGTATCGCTAAAGGCGGAAACAACCTGTTCGCAACCCGATATCTCCCACTCATGTTGCGGAAGATGGAACGATCATGGCTCAATGAACTTCTGGAGAACACCATCCACAACTGGTATGACATGCAAAGTGCGTTCTTTCAGAATTTCGAAGGCACATACCGGAGGCCCTGTAGGGTAGGAGACCTACAACGTTGCACCCAGAAAGCTAGAGAAACTTGCCGGGATTATATCGGACAATGGATCGACACCAAGAACTCCTATGAAGGAGTAAATGACCAAACTGCGATTGGAGCTTTCATTGCAGGTCTCCCAATTGGTTTACTACATCATCGCTTGAAGTGCAACAAAGTCACTGATTTGGGAGAGATGATAGAAACAGCGAGCAAGTATGCAGATGCTGACGACGATGCAGAAGGACTACTTAACGCCCTAGTTGTGCCACAGTCGGCAAAACAACCAAAGCAACAAGCTCAGAAGTGCAAGAATACCTCGGAAGAAAAACCCAACGTGGAAACGGCAGTGGTCACTGCTACTTTCGAGCCTGGAGGACGAGGAGGACATGGCGGTGGCCGCGGACACGGTCGTGCAATATCAAGGGTTCAAGGTAGAGGAGACCAGCAACCTGGGAAAACCTACTCTTGGGCCGACATTGCCAATAACCCATGTGTGCATCACCTAGATGCCAATAGGGGCTCGTCCCACACAAACGCCGAGTGTCGTTTTAATGACGATATTAGGAGAGATGATACCACTAGCTACAGGGCTAAGCGGAAGAAGGGAAAGAAGAATCCCGAAAAGGATAAAGAGACAAAGGAAGATTCCGACATGGAGGAAGCTGATGCTTCAAATCCCAAACCGGAAGGGAAGAAAAATTTTCCGACCAAGAAAGACACTTACGTCACCTTCCTCGGATCTCAACCAGCAAAGGTCAAGAAGGCAGTTCTACATGAGCTCAATGTAATAGTTCAAGCTGTCCCTCAATTCCTGGACGGGTCGAAAGTGGCAATTACCTTTGACCGTGCTGATCATCCGCTTAAGTTGCACAGGTGAGGAAAGTACGCCTTGGTCATCAATCCACTTATTGATGGCTATGGTTTCTCCGAAACTCTCATGGACGGCGGCAACAGCATTAACATTATGTATGTCGAAACGCTACATAGGATGAAGATCTCGGAGACCCAGCTGAACCACAGCTCTGTGATCTTTCACGAGGTTGTCCCAGGAAGACAAGGAAATTCCCTGGGAGAAATCACTTTGGATGTCACCTTTGGAACTCCAAAGAACTACTGGACGAAGGCACTTTCCTTCGAAGTGGTCCCGTTCAAGAGCGCATACCACACTATATTCGGACGACCGGCTTATTAGGCTTTTATGGCTCGTCTGTGTTACATTTAAAATATGATGAAAATTCCAGGTCCCAACGGTGTGATCACCATCAGGGGAGACCTGAAGAAAGCGCGAGAGTGCGAGGATGGAAATGCCGCCTTGCTGAAGCTGTGTCGCACGCCCAGGAGTACCAGGAGATCAAGAAGGGCATAGATCCGTCCGAGATGCCCGCAACGAAGAAGGAGGTGACAAAGCCGAATCCGGAGTTCAAGGCATCGGAAGATACGAAGAAGACTCTGTTGAAGGATGATGACCCCTCCAAGGTGACCTAGATAGGCGTAGGCCTAGATAGCGCATAGGAAAGCGCGCTCGTCAAGTTCCTCCAAGCAAATCAACATATCTTCGCATGGCAGCCATCTAACATGACTAGAGTACCTAGGGAACTTGTCGAGCACTCTCTAAATGTAAACCCAAACACTAAACCCGTCAAACAGTCACCACGACGTTTTGGCGATGTAAAGCGTAAGACAATAGCTAAGGAACTAGCCCGGCTCGAGTTAGCTGGATTCATAGAAGAGGTCATCCATACTGATTGGTCGGCCAACCCTATAATGGTCCCTAAAAAGGACACCACTGATTTAAGGATGTGTGTTGATTATACTGCCTTAAACAAGGCTTGTCCCAAAGATCCGTTCGCTCTGCCCAGGATTGTTCAAGTTATCGATTCTACGGCAGGCTCGGAACTCCTCTGTTTTCTCGACGCATATTCCGGTTATCACCAAATTCGGATGAAGGAATCGGATAAAATCTAAACTTCATTCATAACCCCCTTCAAACCTTCTGTTTTGTTACGATGCCCTTTGGGCTGAAGAACACAGGAGCTACATACCAGCGCACTCTGCAGTGTTGCCTCCATGAACAAATGAGATGCAACATACATGCATATGTGGATGATATTGTGGTGATGTCCAAAAAGAAGGAAACATTAATTTCCGACTTGGAGGAGACGTTCGCCAATCTACGAAAATGCAACATAATGCTCAATCCAAAGAAGTGTTTCTTTCGAATCCCAGCCGGAAAATTGTAGGTTTCATTGTGTCTCGGAGAGGCATAGAGGTGAAACAAGACAAGATTAAGGATATACTCAATATTTCCAGGCCAATTCGCCTGAAGGACGTTCAAAGATTCACTTGTTGCATTGCTACAGTCGGTCGGTTTGTAAGCTGGCTCGGAGAAAGAGCAACACCACTTTACAAGCTCCTGAAAAAGACCAAGAAATTCGTTTGAACTGATGAAGCTGAAGCTGCACTACAAGACTTGAAAAAAGTACTCTCATCTCTGTAGCATCCCAATTGTCGAACAATTGCAATGCTACTAGCTTAGTCTATATATATGCTACTTCCTACATATAATTGTTGCATCATAATTATATCATGCTCAGGTCATCATGCCACCTTGCATTTGAGCATCATATTAAAAACCCTTTTCTTTTGGTTCTTATCCTCATATTGCATTGTATTATTAATAATTTGCTTCTTGATATATTGTACTTGTTTATTGATTATTGTTACATGCCCAAATGGAGTTGAGGGCATCTCTCTTTAATCATCCCACCTACTAACTTGTCCATATCAACTTCCATGTGATCATCCTCATTCTACCATATACATGTATGTGGGCATATTAATTTGTTTATTTTAGTTAATTCTAGCCCACATATATAGTTGTATGGATCCTACTATTCGCATACACATGGTCATTTGGTTTGATCCAACCAAATTCAAAATGCCATGTGAGCTTGGCCTTTCTCAAACCCTTGTTTATTGCAATTATTTTATTTGGCCACCTCTTTTAGCTCACATACATGTCACATAGTTTGTTTTCACAAAATATGCACACATGCATGGGACATGCAATAACAAGGTCCATCTCTAGTACATGCAATATAAACTCTATTCCATGCTCACATGAAATGATATCATCTATGTGCTTTTGTTCTTGTTTTAAAATTCCATGTGAGTTTGTCTCTACTTGTTTTGTGTTTAAATCCTTCTCTCTAACCACCAAAACCTTACTTTTGCATGTGTGTGTAACACATACACCGGCACACATCTAATCCTACTTCTATGATCCATGCATGTGCATGTGTTAATACACATACACACACTTTCTATTCCTGCCTAAATCGTGGTATACATGTGGTTATATACACACACTCTCTAGATATTTATATATCGTGTGTACCCATGCATGCATGCAAGTGTATGTGTGGTGCATATATGCAATTCATGTGATGCCAAGCTACACCTTCACCAAACCTCCCTCTTGTTTTTCTTGGGCATGTGACCACTTCCCTCCTAACCTCTCCCTTTTTCTTGCTTTGGAAGTATAAGACCACCACGACCTGCCCCTCTCCCGGGTCCCTCTCCCCTCCTTTCTTCAGCTTCAAGACAAAGGAAAGAGGAAGAGAAACCCCCCACACCGATGCCCCTTCCTTTCTTGTGCAAAGCCACCACCCCCCATGTGCTTCCCCTTGATCCCTCTCATCCACCCAGCTCACCAAGCTCACCAAATCGAGATCTGCAGCCCCATCTCCCCTCTCCCTCTTCTTCCTCCCCAAGACCACTCCCATGGCACCAAAACCCTAGCCACGACCCCCTCTGTCCTTCTTCGTTCAGGTGGACGTCAAGCCGATCCGGGAGCACCAGGACACTCCCCGGCTTCCTCTTCTTCGTCCTGTACATGACCCCCACCAGGAGCTCGCCGGAGAAGCTGCATGACGCCGGTGGACTCATGTGTGAGGAGCTCGCTGTCTGCAAGCCCGCGCCCGTTCAACGCTTCCTCGAGCCGGACCAACCCACCAGAAGCACCTAGGTGAGCTCCTCTTCACCCTAGACATGACCCTCCTCTCCCTCTTGCACCGTAGCTCCACCGCAATTCGTCGAACGCCCTGCGCGCCCGTCGGAGATAGCAACCGCGCGCGTAGCTCAGGCCTCATGTTCATCGAGTCCTTGCCCTCGCTGTGTTGCTCGAATTCAATTGCTACCTGAAGGAAAGTTGTAGATTCGCAACCCTCTTTCAGATAAGCCATCACACGATCTAAACCATCCGCCATAGCTCTGGGAATAGTGCTCGCAAGACAGCTACACCTCTCAGATCTTCCACGTTCTGTTCTTGTGTTCATCACGAAACTGCACGAGAGACAGCCCACCTCCTAAGTCGCGGCCTGAACAAAAGTTGTAGACGGTCCTCCCCTCTTTAAAACGAGCCATTACACGCTCGATTTGGTTCAGCGAAGCGCCCAGAATCGTCCTCGCAAGATTGCTCCAGCTCTTGCGTTTTTCCTATCGAAATCCAGTCTGCACCGGCTCGTGTTTTTCCCTCTATTCTTCTCCTTGCCCCGTCCGTTGTAGACCTCTGTTTGAGAAACTTTGTACATGAACATTGTTGATCTAAGCGAGATCTACACTTTTTGTTTTTACATCATCAAAAAATTGTCGCTAGATTCGTCGCCATCGTCCTCCGAACTGGGCTCCAGATGCTGTTTTTCCCAAACACGAAATCTTAGTTCGTCAGTCTTCCCCGGAGTTTTTCCTTAAAGGTCCCTGTACTTTTTCCTGCCTCAACCCGCACTCCCCGGATCTGCCGCGTGGCAAGCCCTGGCTGGGTCACGCGCGCGGTGGACCCGCCCGACGCCGGTCCCATCTGTCATCCACACCGGCTAGCTCACCTCGCGGTGACAAAAGTTCCCGCCCACACCGCTGTGTCACCGAGCGCTGAGTCAGCGCAGGCCCCACTTGTTAGTGATGGTGGCTAACTTTCTCTGTGTACAAAAAGCCTCTGTTCTTTTCGGCTTTATTAGAAATCTTTTCCAGAATTTGGTTAATATATTTTAAATCCAGAAATTAATAACTTTTTATTAATAATTCCAAATAATACAAATAATATATGTTTTTGAATCATAAAAATGTGAGGATTTGAAATCTGCCCTCCAAATTAATGTTTGGTTAATTTAAATTTTCGAAATTGTTTATTTGCAAATAAAAATGCCTTTTCTTAAATAATTAATAACTTTAAATCTACAACTCCAAATTCAACAAATAATATGTCTAAATTGATCAGCGCGACGAGCCCGTTCTATCTATGCATTCCATGTTCTGAATTGCAACATGCATCATATAAATATAAAGTATACAGCAACTAATTTAGAGTTAAAATGTGATCAAAACTTATTAAAATGCTTTATTCTTGTACCCCACACCTCACCCATGCAATGCTACATTATTGCCATGCAAATTGGGCATCATTCATCAAGGCATGCTTGTTTGCTTATCGCATTTTAATTCATATGCTTGTGCACTTTATTTATGTTGGCCCCTGTTTGTTTGGTTCTTCTTCGAATAGACGCCGAGCAGGGGATATATCAGGAATCCCAGGAGTACTACCCAGATCCGTCTCTCGCTTCAACTGAGCTGCCAGGCAAGCACTACCACATGCTTGCATACATATAGTACCTATTGCCTCTATCTTATTCCTACATCATTGAGTCGCGACTGCATTAAATTGAATCCCAAGTACTGCATAGCCTTTACTTTTAAAACCCACCGAAGCTTGTTCCTCCATCCCATGAGCCATTACTACAGGAGTTGTTCGAGCCATGTGAGTCGTAGAATAGCATGTGTAGGGTATGTGAGTGTCTGATGAATAACGCCGGTACCTACATAACTTAACCTGAGTAGTAATGGGATAACTAATGAAAGAGGCACCGGTGAGCAATATCTGCTATTTGGTTTTTCATGCTCACTTGTGTCCCCTAGGACCCCGAGTACTTGATTCCTGTTCCTTGACTATTCGCACTATCCACATCCGGGAGGCCTTATGGACCCCCCTGAGCTAGAGCTTGATTCATTTCTATTTCTTGGGGCCACAAAGTAGTTTGGGGCTTTGTTACTATTCTGTACTTATGCCATGCTTACTGTTTTATTTAAGATTGTGCGTGGAGCACCTGTACTGTTTTGGATCGCGCCACGTTTTCGCGGTATTGACAAGCCCAGTCATATTTTCGGGTTCCCAGTCGTTTATAGCCATCGTCGCAAACCCTGGGTCCGTTCTGGAGCCGGCCAACTTCGTTGCAGGTAGCTTAGTGGGGTGGCCCCCTGAAATATTTCTGAATCCTTTGATCGCTTTGTCGTGAATGCCTCGTTGGGTTTTGAGTTGGTTTTTCCGAGGTTGATCGAGTGTGTGTTGCTATTTGTGCACCCCTGCAGGGTAAATCTTTCTGAAAGCCGTGTCCGCGGTTCTGGACGACTTGGAGCACAGTTTCTCGATCATAGACAAGTATCACTAAAGTACCGCTTTTAAGTTGACTAAGTACCTGACTAGTAAATAATGCAATGCTCATGGAATGGTTAATAAAACTGCCAACGGATGGGGTTGTTCGTCCGCTTTCTCGTTGGTAAGCGAGGAGGATGATGGATCTATTAATTATACTGTTACAATTGTTGTTACCAATTAAGGGATATCCGTCTATCTCTAGTTAGAAGGATGGTTAGCGAGTATCTATAGGCTTGTTAGTTATTATCTTTTGCTGCAATTCGTCACCCCAGGTATATGTCCCCTTTAGAGGCATAAAGACTTGCTGAGTACCCCTAGGGTCTCACACGATAAATTGTTTGATTCAGATGAACATGTGTACTCGCAAGATGGATACTCGGTGGAGGAGACAGATGATGTTGGCAACGATCACTCGGTGTAGAGATTCCGGGAACGGGGATCCGTGAGATCTGTGGGCGGGATGTGTTTATTTATGTGGCATCTTATGCCGATTTGCTTCTTATCCGTACTCGGATCTTGTTTTCCCCTTCCGCCTGATACTCTGATGTTTGATGTATGAGGAGCTATCCTAAACTATTATCTCTATCTCGGATATTTGGATCTTGCCGTATGGCGTTGCATTATTTCTATTTCTTTTAGATGGAATGGCTCTATGAACAGTTGTATGGTGGCTTGCATACATACTCACTTGTGTATGTAGTTGATCCCTTCGCCTGCCGATTACGCCGCTTGTTCTTGTCCCGATGTTCTGGAAGTGGTTAGGACGGCCGACAGGTCTACCTGTGAGTGGCCCCTAGGCCCCACCGTACTATTTTAACCACTTTTGCTCACCCAGGCATGCAACTAAGAGCGTAATTCACCGAGGTTGTTACAATTGGTATCAGAGCCATCCCGCCCTTCCGAGTCTCAGCCAAATGGTCGTTGTCAGTCTAGCAAATATTTTGGTAGCTATGTATACTAGGGGAAAAAAACAAAACGTGAGAGTAGGACTGCTTCCATTTTTCTTCTTACCCACCCACCCACCCTTTTCTGGTATGGAAGTGTAACATTTTCAATCCTCTTCTAAAAATTCAAACTAGGATTCACGTGTTCTGGGTTTCTGTAGTACCATAGAAAGTGTGTGTGTGTGTAGTTCCTTCTCTATCTGTTGCATCCAACTTGTTATCGTTATCTGCTTTTGGTTATCAACTATGGGTACACTCCATACCGACAGGCTTTTGTAAACCGACACGATCTATCCGACTCTTTGTTAACCGGCGCAATCTTTTTAAGGGTGTTCTTCCTTCCAGTATGCTTTCACAGAATGTGGAGTTGCTAATCTCTATCTGATAAGTGGTTTTGCGCATTTATTCGTATTTTAATGCCAGAAAATGCGGAAATTTTTTCTTTTATACATCTGTGTTTCCACACTCCTCTTCAGTCGTGTGTGAAACATTGTCTATCTTTCTTTTATCAACATGATCGTGCTAACTCATTCTTTTGTCACCGGCGCTTAATCCTGGAGTTTTACTTCATCATCAATTCTTCTGGGCTAAATACATAACATGTGTCGATCCGATGCTTGTGATCGTAATTTGGTTCTCGACAAAGCTATATGACACTTATCATGAGTGGAGTATGGTCAATGCTATCGACACAATCCTCCAAATGATGTCGGTTATCTCCTGTGATTTTGAATTACACCGTGATTATATCTATGCATATTCAAGTATCTTTGGCAATCCGGAGTTTTCGCAAGGCACTACGATGGTCTATCATCTGTTTATCATGTTTCCCATCTTTTTGAACTCCATATCCACAAAATTCTCTTTGATACGAGGGAATTGCATGTTTTTGCCTCTGATAGCTTTTCTTAAGGTATGAGCTATCATCGTTCCTTTATCCAAGATCTCTTTATCTTTGTAACCGGCGATCCGATCGACAATGTGAACCAGGTGGCATTTCTTGTTCTCTTCTGAAGGACTAGATAATCTATTCTGCCAGTGCATCTTCTTCAACACGAACCCGTGCTCTTAATATTGATCTTTCAAAGAGCGTTGAGCTCAGGAAGTGTTTCGAGCATTTGTTCGTTTCTCTCGCCTCTTAAACTTGGTATTCTGGGAATATCTTGTTAATCCGTGGTGGTATATCTTCATGATATGCTTTCTTATTCTATATCAATGGAAGGACATGGAAGATCAACTATGTCTCTTTCTCTCAAGCTTCGTGAACACTACCTGTGTGCAAAGTTCTCAAAGTGTAATTCTCGCTTTTTGAAGTCACCTATCTCGACCACGTCCTTCTGCTAAATACATGGCTTCAATTTTTGGAATCAGCAAGTCCATTGTTAATTCCATCCTCCACCCTCGACCAAAACCCGGAGTTTTTCCTTGTTGGCAAAGTTATCATCATCGTTTCGCCGAAGTTTCCTCAAGACTGCTATATCTCTCGCAATCATTTCAAGAAGAACATGGAGTTCTTTTCACCTCTGTCTCGTCAAGTAATCTTTTGAAATCCTCTCTCTTTATCTTCTATCCTCAATCTGACGGATGTCATGAAGAATTTCTAGATCTTTTGTAATCCTTCTATTCAAGTTGTTGCTATATTTTCCTTATCTATCGAATCTTGCAGCTGTTCTCCATAATCTTTCTTCATATCCTTGCCGGTGTTTTGGGATCTTCCGACATGACGACAACATCATCATCTTTATCTACTCTGGATCCAACGAATCATTTGCATCATATATTTGTTTTCCTATGGAGTTCCATAAGTCTTTTTGTCATAATCTTTAGTCGTTTTCGGTAGTTGGGTTGCATGGTTTTCCTCTTCATGTGCGGAGTAATGCTTTGAGTGCGGGGTGGAGTAGCTACCATACCACTACTCTTATCATTCGCTCTTGTACATTGGATTGGCGGATTAATGTAATTTAACTCATTCCACGGATGTAGAAGTGGCCTTTATCCATCGATACTTTTACTTCCGTCCTTGTTTTCCGGAGTGCTCTCTTGAAGAAAGTAATCAATAATCTATTATTGGTAATCTCGCCCTTTCTACATGGAGCAAAATCTTTAATTATCTGGTGGGAACAAAGACAAACTCTTTTATGTCCTCGTCTGACTACCGGTGCTCGACATTCCCAAACAAGATGGAAGGAAACTATCTTTCTCTTTGTTTCATCAATTCTTTTTCTAAGGTAAAGCCAATTATGGTTGATGCCATCAGCCGCAAATCTATTGCGTTAGCCTCAAGGTTAAAGAAAGCAATAAGTATCTCTACAATAAACTCCAGATCCTATATACTCTTTTTCTTCTCGGGATTCCACCATAATCTAGCATCACATCCGTCTCTGGAAGTTATATCCGCGCACCTCAATTGCATGATCCTTTGGTTCTTACCAGCGCAAGAAGAATCTAATCCGACAATGTCTAACTAAATCTTTCTGTTGATATCAAGGAACTCTATTGTTTGAAGGCAATATTGTTTCCGAACTTCTTTTCTCAAATCCGAGAGAAGAGACAATGCTATTGTCATAGTGGTTCAAAACCTCTCCAATCTAGCTCTTTTCTTCCGGCGAGACAAAGATTCATCCTCTCTCGTATCGGTAAATCTTTAATCTTAATGGTGTGTCGTTTCTTTCTCCCTGATACACCGTCCTTTCTATTTCTTTCATAAGTGGTTCTATTCTTGTATCATGTTTCTTGAGAAAACCGGAGCTATGTTCATCCTATCCTTCTTCTTTCACGACAATCCTTCAATTCTTCTAACCCTTTGTGTCTCAAGCAAAATGCAAGACTCGCAACAAGTCTAGCAAGTTTTGCAAGGCGTAATCGTCGCACCACTCCGTTGTTCATCATCTTGGGAACGCAAGGATCACCTTCGGTCCGAACAACCGCCTCTCCTTGTGTTGTTCTCTTTTTCCTAGGAATCTCGGGGCGAGATTCTTGTTTAGTGAAGGAGAGTTGTAGCATCCCAATTGTCTAACAATTGCAATGATACTAGCCTAGTCTATATATATGCTACTTCCTACATATAATTGTTGCATCATAATTATATCATGCTCAGGTCATCATGCCACCTTGCATTTGAGCATCATATTAAAAACCCTTTTCTTTTGGTTCTTATCCTCATATTGCATTGTATTATTAATAATTTGCTTCTTGATATATTGTATTTGTTTCTTGATTATTGTTACATGCCCAACTGGAGTTGAGGGCATCTCTCTTTAATCATCCCACCTACTAACTTGTCCATATCAACTTCCATGTGATCATCCTCATTCTACCATATACATGTATGTGGGCATATTAATTTGTTTATTTTATTTAATTCTAGCCCACATATATAGTTGTATGGATCCTACTATTCGCATACACATGGTCATTTGGTTTGATCCAACCAAATTCAAAATGCCATGTGAGCTTGGCCTTTCTCAAACCCTTGTTTATTGCAATTATTTTATTTGGCCACCTCTTTTAGCTCACATACATGTGAGATAGTTTGTTTTCACAAAATATGCACACATGCATGGGACATGCAATAACAAAGTCCATCTCTAGTACATGCAATATAAACTCTATTCCATGCTCACATGAAATGATATCATCTATGTGCTTTTGTTCTTGTTTTAAAATTCCATGTGAGTTTGTCTCTACTTGTTTTGTGTTTAAATCCTTCTCTCTAACCACCAAAACCTTACTTTTGCATGTGTGTGTAACACATACACCGACACACATCTAATCCTACTTCTAAGCTCCATGCATGTGCATGTGTTAATACACATACACACACTTTCTATTCCTGCCTAAATCGTGGTATATATGTGGTTATATACACACACTCTCTAGATATTTATATATCGTGTGTACCCATGCATGCATGCATGCAAGTGTATGTGTGGTGCATATATGCAATTCATGTGATGCCAAGCTACACCTTCACCGAACCTCCCTCTTGTTTTGCTTGGGCATGTGACCACTTCCCTCCTAACCTCTCCCTTTTTCTTGCTTTGGAAGTATAAGACCACCACGACCTACCCCTCTCCCGGGTCCCTCTCCCCTCCTTTCTTCAGCTTCAAGACAAAGGAAAGAGGAAGAGAAACCCCACACACTAATGCCCCTTCCTTTCTTGTGCAAAGCCACCACCCCCCCATGTGCTTCCCCTCGATCCCTCTCATCCACCCAGCTCACCAAGCTCACCAGATCGAGATCTGCAGCCCCATCGCCCCTCTCCCTCTTCTTCCTCCCCAAGACCACTCCCATGGCACCAAAACCCTAGCCATGACCCCCTCTGTCCTTCTTCATTTAGGTGGATGTCAAGCCAATCCGGGAGCACCAGGACACTCCCCGGCTTCCTCTTCTTCGTCCTGTACATGACCCGCACCAGGAGCTCGCCGGAGAAGCTGCATGACGCCGGTGGACTCATGTGCCAGGAGCTCGCTGTCCGCAAGCCCGCGCCCGTTCAACGCTTCCTCGAGCCAGACCAACCCACCAGAAGCACCTAGGTGAGCTCCTCTTCACCCTAGACATGACCCTCCTCTCCCTCTTGCACCGTAGCTCCACCGCAATTCGTCGAACGCCCTGCGCGCACGCCGGAGATAGCAACCGCGCGTGTAGCTTAGGCCTCATGTTCATCGAGTCCTTGCCCTCACTGTGTTGCTCGAATTCAATTGCTACCTGAAGGAAAGTTGTAGATCTCGCAACCCTCTTTCAGATAAGCCATCACACAATCTAAACCATCAGCCATAGCTCTGGGAGTAGTGCTGCAAGACAGCTACACCTCTCAGATCTTCCACATTCTGTTCTTGTGTTCATCACGAAACTGCACGAGACACAGCCCACCTCCTAAGTCGCGGCCTGAACAAAAGTTGTAGACGGTCCTCCCCTATTTAAAACGAGCCATTACACGCTCGATTTGGTTCAGCGAAGCGCCCAGAATCATCCTCGCAAGATTGCTCCAGCTCTTGCGTTTTTCCTGTCGAAATCAAGTCTGCACCGGCCCGTGTTTTTCCCTCTGTTCTTCTCCTTGCCCCGTCCATTGTAGAACTCCGTTTGAGAAACTTTGTACACGAACATTGTAGATCTAAGTGAGATCTACACTTTTCGTTTTTACATCATCTCGAAATTGTCGCTAGATTCGTCGCCATCATCCTCCGAACTGGGCTCCAGATGCTGTTTTTCCCAGACACGAAATCTCAGTTCGTCAGTCTTCCCCGGAGCTTTTCCATAAAGGTCCCTGTAATTTTTCCCGCCTCAACCCGCACTCCCCGGATCTGCCGCGTGGCAAGCCCTGGCTGGGTCATGCGCGCGGTGGACCCGCCGGACGCCGGTCCCATCTGTCATCCGCATCGGCTAGCTCACCCCGCGGTGACAAAAGTTCCCGCCCACACCGCTGTGTCACCGAGCGCTGAGTCAGCGCAGGCCCCACTTGTCAGTGACGGTGGCTAACTTTCTCTGTGTACAAAAAGCCTCTGTTCTTTTCGGTTTTATTAGAAATCTTTTCCAGAATTTGGTTAATAAAATTTTAAATCCAGAAATTAATAACTTTTTATTAATAATTCCAAATAATACAAATATTATATGTTTTTGAATCATAAAAATGGGAGGATTTGAAATCTGCCCTCCAAATTAATGTTTGGTTAATTTAAATTTTCGAAATTGTTTATTTGCAAATAAAAATGCATTTTCTTAAATAATTAATAACTTTAAATCTACAACTCTAAATTCAACAAATAATATGTCTAAATCGATCAGCGCGACGAGCCCGTTCTATCTGTGTATTCCATGTTCTGAATTGCAACATGCATCATATAAATATAAAGTATACAGCAACTAATTTGGAGTTAAAATGTGATCAAAACTTATTAAAATGCTTTATTCTTGTACCCCACACCTCACCCATGCCATGCTACATTATTGCCATGCAAATTGGGCATCATTCATCATGGCATGCTTGTTTGCTTGTCGCATTTTAATTCATATGCTTGTGCACTTTATTTATGTTGGCCCTTGTTTGTTTGGTTCTTCTTCGAATAGACGCCGAGCAGGGGATATATCAGGAATCCCAGGAGTACTACCCAGATCCGTCTCTCGCTTCAACTGAGCTTCCAGGCAAGCACTACCACATGCTTGCATACATATAGTACCTATTGCCTCTATCTTATTCCTGCATCATTGAGTCGCGACTGCATTAAATTGAATCCCAAGTACTGCATAGCCTTTACTTTTAAACCCCGCCGAAGCTTGTTCCTCCATCCCATGAGCCATTACTACAGGAGTTGTTTGAGCCATGCGAGTCTTAGAACAGCATGTGTAGGGTATGTGAGTGTCCGATGAATAACGCGGTACCTAAATAACTTAACCTGAGTAGTAATGGGATAACTAATGAAAGAGGCACCGGTGAGCAATATCTGCTATTTGGTTTTTCATGCTCACTTGTGTCCCGTAGGACCCCGAGTACTTGATTCCTGTTCCTTGACTATTCGCACTATCCACATCCGGGAGGCCTTATGGACCCCCCTGAGCCAGAGCTTGATTCATTTCTATTTCTTGGGGCCACAAAGTAGTTTGGGGCTTTGTTACTATTCTGTACTTATGCCATGCTTACTGTTTTATTTAAGATTGTGCGTGGAGCACCTGTACTGTTTTGGACCGTGCCACGTTTTCGCGGTATCGACAACCCTAGTCATATTTTCGGGTTCCCAGTCGTTTACAGCCATCGTCGCAAACCCTGGGTCCGTTCCGGATCCGGCCAACTTCGTTGCGGGTAGCTTAGTGGGGTGGCCCCCTGAAATATTTCTGAATCCTGTGATCGCTTGTTCGTGAATGCCTCGTTGGGTTTTGAGTTGGTTTTTCCGAGGTTGATCGAGTGTGTGTTGCTATTTGTGCACCCCTGCAGGGTAAATCTTTCTGAAAGCCGTGTCCGTGGTTATGGACGACTTGGAGCACAGTTTCTCGATCATAGACAAGTATAACTAAAGTACCGCTTTTAAAGTACCTGGCTAGTAAGTAATGCAATGCTCATGGAATGGTTAATAAAACTGCCAACGGATGGGGTTGTTCGTCCGCTTTCTCATTGGTAAGCGAGGAGGAGGATGAATCTATTAATTATACTGTTACAACTGTTGTTACTAATTAACGGACATCCGTCTATCTCTTGTTAGACGAATGGTTAGCGAGTATCTATAGGCTTGTTAGTTATTATCTTTTGCTGCAATTCTGTCACCCCAGGTATATGTCCCCTTTAGAGGCATAAAGACTTGCTGAGTACCCCTAGGGTCTCACACGATAAATTGTTTGATTCAGATGAACAGGTGTACTCGCAAGATGGATACTGGGTGGAGGAGACAGATGATGTTGGCAACGATCACTCGGTGCAGAGATTCCGTGAACGGGGATCCGTGAGATCTGTGGGCGGGATGTGTTTATTTATGTGGCATCTTATGCCGATTTGCTTCTTATCCGTACTCGGATCTTGTTTTCCCCTTCCGCCTGATACTCTGATGTTTGATGTATGAGGAGCTATCCTAAACTATTATCTCTATCTAGGATATTTGGATCTTGCCGTATGGCATTGCAATATTTCTATTTCTTTTAGATGGAATGGCTCTGTGAACAGTTGTATGGTGGCTTGCATACATACTCACTTGTGTATGTAGTTGATCCCTTCGCCTGCCGATTACGCCGCTCGTTCTTGTCCCGATGTTTTGGAAGTGGTTAGGACGGCCAACAGGTCTACCTGTGAGTGGCCCCTAGGCCCCACCGTACTATTTAACCACTTTCGCTCATCCAGGCATGCAACTAAGAGCGTAATTCACCGAGGTAGTTACAATCTGCTCCTATCCTTGCAGCACCGGAACCAAGGGAACCAATGTTGCTCTCTCTCGCTGCGACAAACATAGTCGTCAGTGTCGTCATGGTAGTGGTGAGACCAGAGGGAAATCAGGAACACCTGGTGCAGCGTCCGACTTACTATCTCAGCGAAGTCCTAACTAAATCAAAACAGCGATATCCGCACTATCAAAAGCTGGATTATGGTGTGTTCTTTGCATCTCATAAGTTACGACACTACTTTTAGGAACATCCAATTACCATGGTGAGCACAGCTCCCATGAGAGATATAATCAATAACAGCGAAGCTACAGGACGCGTTGCAAAATGGGGCATAGAGCTTTCAGCTTTTGATATTGAGCTCAAACCTCGGACAACAATCAAATCCCAAATCCTTGCTGACTATGTTGCTGATTGGACAGAGACAAAGGAGAATATGACCCTCCCTGAGTCGGAATATTGGACCCTATATTTTGATGGGTCTAAGGCTCGTGGGGGCTCGAGGGCTGGCGTGGTGCTCAAATCACCCCTAGGAGATAAAATTTTATACGTGTTGCAGATCCACTTCACAGCGACAAATAATATTGCCGAGTATGAAGCACTGCTGCATGGAATCCGGATTACTAAGGATATCGGCATCCGATGTTTGATGTATTACGGAGATTCGGATCTTGTTGATCAGCAAGTGTCAGATATTTGTAATGCAAATAAGCACATGGCAGCATATAAAGCTGTCGTGGATAATTTATCTAAATCGTTTGAAGGTTTTTAGGTTCAACACATCCCTCGAGTAGAAAATGAGGAAGCAGATGCATTATCTCAAATAGGCTCTGCACGGAAAGAGGTCCCGGATGGAACTTTTTTAGAGCACCTCAAAGTTCCCTCAATAAAGGGAGTGGACGAGGAATATCCGACCAAATCCGACTCACCTCTAATAGCAGTTCTGGCTGTAACTCCCAGCTGGACTCAACCCTACCTTGACTATTTGGTAGATGGAAAATTACCCAAATACGAAGTCCTGAGCCGGCAGATCGTCCGACGAGCAAACGCCAATACTGTAATTAGTGGTGAGCTCTATAAGCGGAGTGTGTCTGGGGTTTTTCAGCGCTGCGTATCTCTGGAAGAAGGAGTGGAAATCTTAAGAGAAATTCACGATGGTGAGTGTGATCACCATGCTGCAGCCAAATCTTTAGTGGCAAAAGCTTTTCGACACGTTTTTTCTGGCTTATAGCCAAGGCAGATGCCGAACGGCTAGTTAAGACGTGCAAAGGCTGCCATAAGTACGCCAAACAAGCTCACGTTCCGGCTGATCAGATGTGAATAATACCTATAACATGACCTTTCGCGGTCTAGGGGCTTGACATGGTAGGACCGTTCAAACGGGCTCCAGGTGGATTTACTCACCTCTTAGTGATGGTGGATAAATTCACCAAATGGATTGAGGCTAAACCCGTCACTAGTTGTGATGGAGCAACAACCAAAAGATTTGTCGAGGATGTTATAATCCGGTATGGTTATCTACATAGTATTATCACGGACAACGGGAGTAATTTCTCTATGGGAGAACTTGCCGAATTCTGCAAGGAACAAAATATCCGGCTTGACATTGTGTCAGTCGCACATCTGCAGGCTAATGGACAAGTTGAAAGAGCAAATGGTTTAATCCTACAAGGCCTAAAACCGAGACTCGAAGCACCACTACGACGTGCTGCGGGGGATTGGGCAGAGGAATTACCTTTTGTAATATGGAATTTACGAACAACTCCGAACAGGTCAACTGGATACACACCTTTCTTCTTGGTCTATGGCGCAGAAGCAGTTCTTCCTAGTGATTTGATTCACACTTCTCCTAGAGTGTCCGCGTATATCAAAGAGGATGCCGAGATTTCTCGACAAAATGATCTCGACTTAGTCGAAGAAGTTCACGTTGTTGCTGAAATGAGGTCAACAGCCTATCTACAGAAGTTACGCAAGTATCATAGCCAGAGAGTCAGAAACCGGTCTTACAATAAGGGCGATTTGGTTCTCCGGCTTGTGCAACAAAGAAAGCACAAACTTTCCCCAGTATGGGAAGGGCCATTTTTAGTTAGTCGAGTATTACACAATGGTTCATAGTACCTAACTGATATGCGGCCAGTCAAAGAAAGACCTACTACTAAGAAGAGAAAGAGAGCTGGAGGCAGTACAAATCCGGATGAGTTAGACAGACCGTGGAATATTGCTCAACTACGTCCCTTTTATTCTTAGTTTATCCTTCTTTGTAATCATATATGTGTACATGTTCTGTGTTTTGGTTGCCTCAAGTTTTTCTGAGAAGTTTTTACCATCTTATTTCCGAATGGTCATGTCACACGTCGAAAATCCCAGAATACTTGAAAGTACTTTATGCTCATGTTTGTTTTGGTTTAGATTTCTGATTCTAAAATTTCTACCCTTGGGTATAAATCTAAATTTTCTAGTCTATACTTTGGTTATTTGTTTGATTGCCGGATGCGGGTATTTTCCGAGTAGTGAATTGTTGGTACTAGAAGCCGGCTTTGTTTCCTAGTTTAAACTGGTTTAGCAATTGAGCTCCGTTGCTCGGCAAAGTTTCCGTGCTGAAAGTTTAGCCGGCTCACGAAAGGGACGAGGTGGAAAGCCAGACAAATGATAAGTGAAGATAAAAAAGTATAAGTGCTTATGTAAACATTTCAGGCAGAAAATATCAAAGTCAAAAGTGCTGAATAGATAAAAGCTTAGCACTAGCAAAATTATCATAATACTTATTTACAGATCCATAATGTTTTCAGAATAACACATCTGTTCTTTTTGATTATATATGATGCAAGAGGAGAGGTAGGAGCTGCCGGCTCGCTAGATACATCGGCCTCGGCTTGATAGCATTCCGAGATGTCCAAATCCGATATGGTTTGATCATCGACGGAAACTTCAGCTGCTTCTTCGGGAGGAGGAGGCAGCGTGTCCATGCGGGTGAAGAAGGGAGTGTCGTAACTGATCAAATCAGCTACATGGCACCCATATCCGGTGTAGGAGTCCCATATCCATCTTCGTCCACAGTAGAATACCCTCTGGTCACTTGCCAGATTTCGATGCTTCCATGGTGGCTCATGACCATTGTGAGAGCGTTCTGCGTTGCGGATCACGTGTAGGACATGTTCTAGTCCTGGACAAGTTGCGGCATCTCCTTTGCCTTGTCTCGCACCTGAAAGTTGGACATGCTATGCATATCCGGAACCTTGAGCGATTCACCAATATCCTCGAGGGATTGGCGGAGGTCATGAAGCAAATCACCGACTTGGGTAAGCCGATGGGTGCGACGCTCGGCAGAGGCGGAGTCCGTCAAGTTCAGAGGACCTATGCATATAATGCAAAACGGTTAAATAAATCCAACATCGAAAAAGTCGAAGAATGTAGACAAGTCAGAAAGATGGAAACATACCAAAGATGACATCATCGACTTTGGTTTTCTCTTCACGAAGACTATGGAGTTTAGCCTGGAGTGCTTCAGAAATGTCCCTCTCTCTGAACAAGTCATTGGTAAGATCCAAGATTTTCTTCTTGTGGAGCGCAATCTTGTGCCATGGAGGAGGATTCAAGAACTTGAGCAATGCTCTTCTCATGATCCTCCTTAAGTTGGTGTAGCTCTCGACGAAGATCTTTGTTTTCCACCACCAAGGTCTTCAGATTCTCAGCCTCTTCAATCATAGCGCATGACTTCTTTACCAGTGCTGTAATTCAAAAGAACAACAGTTCAACACAAATATTCGACTATCAAAATGCAAGACACGGTTTGTGTCTCGGAATGTTTACCTTCAGTCTCATCCTTGGAAACTTTTAGTTCAGCATTTTCAAGTCGGAGAGCTTTGATCTCTCTCCGCTTATTGTAGATATTCTTCAACAATTCCTGGTTATGTGAATTAACTTTCTATAAGTCAGAATACCCAGAGTCAGAAGTCTACTAAAGACTTGGGCTAATATTGTAGCTAATATCAGCACGAGCCTTGGGGGCTACACTAGTTCATTCTTTGGCATCCTAGGGAAGCATAAACCCGGATTGTCTATCCAACTTCATGCTTGGGGGCTAGAGGACATGATATAAAGTACCATAAAGAAAAACGTGAGTTGGAATTCTGACTTACATGATGTTCATGTGTGAGCTTGCTTAGGCACATGTTCACTTCAGTGGTAACCTTCTCGGTGAGGGTGAGCGGGATCACTGGTGGAGGTGGTCACACGCCAGCTCTCAGTCCCTCGTCGCGAAGGCGGACTTGTTCGAGAAGTTCGGAGTACTTGACGTCCTCCGCTTCTTGTGCTTCTTCTTCGACAGAAAGATTTTGGCTTTCCAGGCATTGCTAGGCCAGCCGCTTGATTTCCAACGCAGGTTTCCGAGATAAGCCAAATTTGACAAGTCCTGGATTGTTCAGGAGATTTTTGGCAAAGGTTTCTGCCGAGGGATCATTACCCGAAGAGGGTTCATCCTTATCAAAACCTGAGTCACCCATGGTGACGTCAGTCTGCGACTCAAGGATTGCTGGCTCTGCTGAGGGAGCCGGTTCTTCTGCAACAATCAGAGATGGAGTAATCTCCGGCGCTACAGAAGGTTGAGGGGCAGGAGTCGGAGGAGCCACGGCAGGAGAAGCCAAACTTAGCTTTGTCTGACGCAGGGGATTTGAAGTAGTTCCCTTCCCCTTGCCCTTGATAAGCTGTTTAGCTCTGAGAAGGTAATAGAATGAAGAACATTGCATCTTAGAAGAAATCAAGAGTAAAGTACAAAGGCGGAAGTTGTGAGGAAAGTTACCTCTTCACAACTGGCACTTCCTTTGTGCCAATAGCCACTGTCGGAGCTTTGTGCTTCCTAGGCACAACGTCCGGCAGCAAGACCAATTCCTCCTTCTGAGAAAACTCGGGAGGATATCCCTCAATAGGAGCTAATTTGACTCGGGGAGGTCGGCAAGCTGAAAAGAAGATAGTATCTCAGTATTGCAAAATAACTTAAAGGTAAAACACATAAAAGGGTTGTTGCTAAAGCTTACCAGCACAACGGGATCTTCCACTGTATGCATGTCCAAGGATAGCTCCAGAATCTTCCTCTCCATCCGCTCCCTTATCAGCCATTTGATTTGGCTTATATAATCTTGCGGCTTTAAGGCCTTGGAGCTGATGCGGAGGGAGTCCTTTTTCGACGCCGTGATGGAATGCATCAGTCGGTCGCCATGGTGCTAGAGAGGTTGGATCCAGCGTGCCACCCAGCACTGGACCAAGTCAGACCCTCTCAGGCCCTTGTGCTTCATCAGATATTCAATCCGCCTCTTGGCGAGAAGCAGATCGTCACTGAGAGCTAGAGCGACCTCGTCCCAAGATGCTTGAGGCGTGGAGGCTCCATCGAAGAAAGCCGGCAATGCAGTAGCTTTGCCAGGAGCGGGTATATCATTATGATAGAAAAAGGTAGCCGGCCATTGTTTGACCGACTCACTAGCTAAAATCCGAGGATAAACACGCTCATGCCTAACCGAAAAACTAATCATACCATTAATGTAAGGATTACAAGCGGTGATGGAATTTTCCGGACATGGAAATAGTACCGGAAAAGATTGAGACTTGGCCTAATGTCGAGATACCCCTCGCACAAAGATGCATAAGCGCTCATCTCTAAGATGGAGTTCGGGGGGAGATGGTGAAGTTGAACACTGTAGTGATCTATCACCTCAGAAAAGAAATCTGAGGGAGGAAAGGATAAACCTCTGTCTAGGTGAGTGCCGAAGTGCACCTGCTCGCTGTTGCGATGGTTGGGGATGGCTTCGCCAAAGCCGCTCCGCCAGTCACCGGCGCGGAGGAGCCCTTCTTCTTCTACAATGCAGATCTTGTCATCATCATGGACGCACGGGATCTAGACCCCGCGGTTGCTCTCCTTTTCCGCTGCCGTTGTCATCGCTGCTACGACGGAGGATGATGTGGAAGCCATTTTTCCAGTGCGCTGGTGACCTTGGATGGGCGGCGCTGGGAATTTTTGGTGGCAAGGGAGCTCTGTGCGCATGGGAGAAGTAGGGGAGAAGGAAGCGATGCTGGGAATAGGTGAAGAAGATAAGGAAAAGAAATCCTCACCCCTTATAACCGCCAAGTCGCGCCAAGATTCATGCAAATGTTACAGTAAACATGCCACGCATCGTGGAAAGAACTAGGAAGCCTCCACGCGATGATTACGTCGCCTCGATCTCCACGCACGCATTAAAATGGCTCCTCGGTTCCGCAAAAGATAGACCCACCAACAGTCATGCTGACAGGAAATGTCTGTCAGTGACGTGACTTGACCATGACTGGTGTCAGATGATGTCAGAGACCAAGTTCTGGCTTAGTTTGCGTTACGAGCTAGTAACACAACTAATGTACTGATATGTCCGACTTGTTTTTGAGACCCGGATCGTATCTTTTGTTTTGAAGTTTCAGGAACCCTTCAAGATTCTACAAGCTGAAGATCAAGCTAGACGATGATGAATCCGACTTAGGATCTTGGAGACTACTGCTGTTGGGGATATACTTTCCAGGTATCCTCACAATTCCTCACTGACCAAGGTGGCCCACTTCGGGTTAGAGCTTTGCTTCACGGGCGGCCCAGTCAAGGAGAAGAGACGGAGTCCAGTCTGGCTACGGGAAGGCCCAGAAGACTTACCGACATAGGCCCATAGTGTTACTTATAGTTCAAGATGTACTCTGTAACTGACGCTTAGTCGTATCCGGATAAGTCTCTCTTGTAAACCCTAGGCCGGATATCTATATAAGCCGTCCTAGGGAGAGTGTCAACACCTGGATTTTTAATCCCAGATGCCTGTTATGTCATTCATCGCAATCCCAGGATTACCATTTTTGCGGGACATAACAGATTGGATATCACAGTACATCATCCATTACAAACCATACATAAGGTCTTACACAAATAAGGATCTCATGATCCAGTCTTAATACAACAAGCAGCGGAATAAAAGATAAGCGTAGCGGTGGGGGTCCATCTTTAGGGGCACAGGCAATGCTGACGAAGGCAGATAGTCCTAGTTATCATAGCCGTCCAACTGGCCATCATCTTGGTAGTCTCCTTCATAGTCTGGCCATGAGAATAGCCAGGGACAAAAGCCATGAGTACTCTTTAAGTACTCGCAAACTAACACTAACAAGTAGTATAGTTCTAAGTTAAAGTGCTAACTCTAATTTTAACTATAAAGTTAAGTTTGAAACCTAAGATGGGTTCAAAAGAAAAGAAAGATAAAATAAAGTTCTAGAATCACTTAAGTTGGAAAGCTAGTGTCATAAACACTACCCTGTTGTGGTCAAGTCAAGATTCATCATTCCTTTCATAAGTTATTTTGAAAACATCTGACAACGAAACAGTATGGCCATTCCAACTGTCCATAACCGCGGACGCGGCTATTCGAATAGTTTGACACTCTGCAGAGGTGGTACACTTTCACCACAAGATTCGATACATCTATCAGGGATAACCTTGAATCATCATACTTACTATGCAGATAATCAAAGACAACCTTTCCTTTACACACCCTAGTATAAGCACCTCTCCTATGAGCATGGCCTCCCAACCATGACCATCTGTCATCTTGGGCACTGCATAGGTGGACAACATTGAGAGGTAGCCTCAGCTCAAACCGGTCCCGCGAGGGAACTAATACTAATGCATATAAACTTCCGGCTAGGCCTTACCCAATTCAGGTATTGTGGTTGTACGGTAAATTTGGAATGGTATCGCATCCGAATCCAACCATCAGTTTTGTAAAAGGGTTAAGGCTCATGCCTCAACATTTTCACCATCATAAACCATTTGTGTTTCTCAACACATGTCAAAACATCTCAATAGAATGACTCATCATTCCAAGGTTTTCATAATTCATTTTCACCAAGTATTCCCATCTAGAGTGACTCAAGTTTTTATCTACTCTAAAGTACTAAGTTAAGAGTGTTCACTAAGGTGGAAAGATGGGGTCAATCTCATGCCATAGAATGACATCTAAAGTTTATCTAAATAGTCCAAGTTTTATACTCTTTATTCTACCTTCAAAGCAAGTAAAATACTTTGGGTAAAATAAAGGAAGTAAAGCTTGAAAATAATACTTGGGGTAAGTAATAGTCAAAGTGGTATAACCAAAGCATGCCTAAAGCATCTTTGCTCAATCATCTAGCTTAATTCTAGCTTGCTAAGCATTATACTTGCAAGTGTTAGCTTGCATTGTTAATGGTGGCTTGCCTTGTGCAGTGCAGTGGTTGAAGTTTTCTTCCTCCTTTTGATAGAACTCCTCCTCCTCGAGAGCTTAGTCGGTACTATCGTCTATAAATACAGACGGAATACACAATCACCAACAATACTTAACTAGTCTAATTAGCACTCTAATGCACACATTTGATGATCTATTATCATCACAAGCATCACAAGTTTTATTAACTAGTTTGATTCTTTTTTTAAGAAAAGTAATATCTACTCATTGAAAATTAACTAAGATTTAATATTCACCACTTAAAATATGGGATCATGTGGACACATGTCATCACCACATATTATAGCATGTGGGAATCTGATTTAAGGGATGGATCACAATTACTTTGGTTTAAGTTCATTATGTAATGATTTAAAGTGACTAGAAATGCCTATATAGCATTATTTTGGTACTAGTCCAAAGTCACTGCATGTAAACCTTAATATTATTACATATTCAGATAGGTATGGTGAAATGTGATTATTTAGAGTTGGAATCAACTCAAAAGCTATCATTGTCGTCGGATTGAGGACAAGTACGCCATGAGGGGGTCCTCGAGGCATGCGGAAGAGAGGGGTGTGAGACGTACGGTATTCCGGGACGGTGAGCACACAAGTTTACCCAGGTTCGAATCCGCCAGCTTTGGACGAATCCTACTCCTGCTAGCAATCCAGTAATACGGCAAAGCCGGAATATGGATTACAAGGGTTTCGCCTGTGCGAGTTGAGATTGTAGACTATTGTGTTGTAAGGTGTTCGCCCTAAAGGCTCTCCCTAGGATGGCTTATATAGATATCCGGCCTAGGGTTTATAGGAGAGATCAATTCGGCTACGACTAGGAGTTGGTTACAGAGTACATCTTGAACTACAAGTAACATTATGGGCCTAAGTCGGTAAGTCTTCTAGGCCTTCCCGTAGCCGGATTGGACTCCGTCTTCTCTCTCTCTGACTGAGCCGCCCGTGAAGCAAAGCTCTAACCCGAAGTGGGCCACCCTGGTTAGCGAGGAACTGTGAAGATACCCGGAAAGTATCCCCAACAGCAGCCCCCGGAGGCCTCCAAGATCCAAAGTCAGATTTCATCATCGTCTAGCTTGATCTTCGGCTTGTAGAATCTTGAAGGGTTCCTGAAACTTCACAACAAAAAATACGATCCGGGTCTTAAAAGTAAGTCGGACCTTTCAATCGGTTACTGGATTTTCCAGCTCACTTTTAAACTAAGCCGGAATTTGGTCTCTAACGCCACCTGACACAAGCATGATCAAGGCACGTCATCTGACAGACGTTCCGTTAGCACGACCGTTGGTGGGTCCGCGGTTCGCGGAACCGAGGCGCCGTTTCAATGCGTGCATGGAGATTGAGGCGACACAATCATCGCGTGGGCCCTTCCTAGTTCTTTCCACGACGCGTGGCGGTTATACTGTAGCTTTTTCACGAATCTTGGCGTAGGTAGGTGGATATAAGGGGTTCGGATTTCTTCTTCTCCTTTCCACCAGTGCTTTGTCGTTCCTTTCCTCCCAATCCCCCTGCGCGCTCAGAGCCTCCTCGCCCTCCCCCCACAGAGCTCCTAGCGCCGCCCCTTTTAGGTCACTTTCTCACCGGAGAAAAATGGCTTCATCATCTTCTTCCTCTGGTTTGGCAGCGGTAGCGGCGGCGGCATCGGCGGAAGCAACTGCGGAGAAGGAGAGCTTTCGAGGAATCTAGATCCCCTGCACCCTTGACGAGGACGGCCTCAAGAACGTGGAGAAGGAGGGGCTTCTCGCCGCCGGCGACTGGCGGACCGGCTCCGGCAAAACCGTCCCCAACCCGCGCGAGGGCGAGCGTGTCCACTTCGGCACCCATCTGGACCGAGGTCTGTCTTTTCCTCCCTCGGAGTTCTTCTCCGAGGTGATAGATCACTATGGAGTTTAACTCCACAATCTTCCTCCCAATTCTCTTCTAGAAATGAGCGCATATGCTGCGCTTTGCGAGGTCTTTCTCGGCATTAGGCCGAGTTTGCTTCTCTTCCGGTATTATTTTCATGTCCGGAGAAATTCCATCACTACCGGTGTTCCTTACATCACCGGCACCATTAGCTTTTCTGTTAGACGAGACCGGGCATATCCCAAAATTTCTGTCAGTGACTCGGTCAAACAATGGCCAGCCACTTTTTTCTACCATAGGGATATTCCGGCTCCCGGGAAAGCTACTGCTTTGCCGGCTTTTGTAGACGGAGCCGCCATAGCCCAGCCTTCCTGGGATGAGGCTGCTCCGGCTCTCACCGACGATCTGATCCTCGCTAAGAGGCGGATCGAATATCTGATCAAACACATGGGTCCGAAGGGATCTGACTTGGTCCAGTGCTCGGTCTCATGTCAGATCCAGCCACTTCAGTACCACGAGGATAGACTGATGCACTCCATCACGTCTTCCAAAAAAGACTCCCTCCGCATCAGCCCCAAATCCTACACCACTCGAGGCTACATTAGCCAAATCAAGTGGCTGATCAAGGAGCGGATCGAGAGGACGATTCCAGAGATTTCTCTGGATATGTACACAGCGGAAAACCCCGTGGTGCCAGTAAGCTTCCATCAATATGTGTTCCAATCTCTAAGTTATATACTACAGTGCTGATATGCTTTCTTGTTTTCAGCTTGCTGACCTCCCCGAGTCGGAGCTTGCTCCACTCGAAGGATATCCTCCTAAGTTTTCTCAGGAGACTGAAGTGGTCCCATTGCCGGACCTTGCGCTCAAGAAGCACAAAGCTCCGACAGTGGCTGTTGGCACAAAGGAAGTGCCTGTTGTGAAGAGGTAACTTTCATTCACAATTTCCGCCTTTGTACCTTTCTCGAATTTCTTTCTGAGATGTAATGTTTCCGACTTTACTACATTCTCAGAGCAAAGCCTCTCATCAAGGGTAAGGGGAAAGGGATTCCTGCGAAGCCCCTGCGACAGACGAAGCTCACCATAGCTTCTCCTGCCGTGGCTCCTCCAACTCCTGCCCCTCAACCTTCTGCAACTCCGGCAATCATTCCTTCTCCGGTGGTCACAGAAGATCCAGCTCCTCCAACGGAGCCTGTGATCCTTGGGTCACAGACTGACGTCACCGTGGGTGCGTCAGCTCAAGATAAGGGTGAACCCTCTTCGGACAATGATCCCTCGGCTGAAGTCTTCGCTGAAAACCTCCTCAGCAATCCGGGACTTGCCAAGTTTGGCCTATCCCGGAAATCTACAGAGGAAATCCAGTGGCTGGCCAGGCAAGTCTTGGGAAAAAGCCATCTATCCCCCGAGGAGGAAGAGCAAGAAGTAGAGGACGTCAAGTTCTCTAACCTTCTCGCTCAAGTCCGCCTTCGCGACGAGAGGATCAGGACTGGCGAGCTTCTAACAGCCCCAGTAATCCCTCTTACCCTCGCCGAGAAGGTGGCAGCTGAAGTGAACGCGGGTTTAGACAAACTCACCCGCGAGCAATATGTAAGTCGGAATTCCAACTCTTGTTTTTACATTATGTTATATCATATCCTCTAGCCCCAAGCATGAAGTAGGATATAGAATCCGAGTTTATGCTTCATTAGGATGCCAAAGAATGAACTAGTGTAGCCCCCAAGGCTCGTGCTGATATTTAGCAAAAAATATTAGCCTGAGTCTTAAGTAGCTTTCTGACTTTGGGTATTCTGACTTACAGAAAGTATGTTCCTATAACCAGGAATTATTATCCAATGTCTGCGATAAGCAGAGAGAGATCAAAGCTCTCCGGCTTAAAAATGCTGAGCTCAAGGTAGCCAAGGATGAAGCTGAAGGTAAACATTTCGAGATTCAAACCTTGTCTTTTGCTTTTTCAATGTCGAATTTTTCTGAACTATTGTTCTTTTTGACTTACAGCGTTAGTGAAACAATCCATCGCTATGATTGAAGAGGCCGAGAACCTCAAGACCCTAGTGGTGTAGAACAAGGGACTTCGCCAAGAGCTGGATAAGCTCAAGGCGGATCATGAAACGAGCATAGCTCAAGTCCTGGAATCCTCCTCCATGGCCATTGAAGAGCGCGATCGCAAGATTGCCGCTCAAGATAAAGTTATCTCGGACCTCAAGAATGAGCTTGGCAGAGAGAAGGACATCTCCCAGGCGCTCCGGGCTGAACTCCAGAGTCTCCGGGAGGAGAAGGCAAAGATTGACGACGTCATTCTTGGTATGTTTCCCCTCTCTGACTTATCTTTTCTTCGACTTCTATCATTGTCGGTTTTTTTCTTAACTTGTTTTGTGTATAAGTCCTCTGAACTTGACGGACTCTTCCTCATCCGAGCCCCGCACCCACCGGCTTACCCAAGTCGGTGATCTTCTTCATGACTACCGCCAGTCCCTTGAGAACATTGGCGAGTTCCTCAGGATTCCGGACATGCCAAGCATGTCGGATTTTCAGGTGCGGGAGAAGGCCAAGGAGATGCCACAGCTTGTTCGGGACTGGAACATGTCCTACGCATGGATTGCTGCGCAGAACGCTCTCACCATGGTCATGAGCCACCATGAAAACATGGAGATATGGCAAGTGACCAGAGGGTACTACAAGGTAGACGAAGACGGCCAGGAGCAAGACCTTCAAGCCATCATGCACTCCTGCGCTGGATATGGGTGCCACGTAGCTGATCTGACCAGCTACGAGATCCCCTTCTTTACTCGCATAGCTACTCCGCCACCTCCTCCAGAAGAAACCGAAGAAGTTTCCGACGATGAACGGACCACCTCGGATCTGGACATCTCGGCACGATATCAAGGCGGAGAAACCAGCGAGCCGACAGCTCCTTCATCTCCTCCTGCATCATAGACCACAAACTTATGTATTATTCTGTGAAAGAACATGACGCGTTTGTAAATATTAAGTACTATTGACTTTTGCTAGTGCTAAGCTTTTAATCTATTTAGCACTTTTTGGCTTTTGAAATTTTTGCGTGCCTAAAATGTTCACATAAGCAGTTGAAATTTTCCGTCTCTACTTATCGTTTATCTGGCTTTCCGCCTCGTCCCTTTCGTGAGCCGGCTAAACCTTCAGCCGGAAACTTTGCCGAGCATCGGAGCTCAATTGCTAAACCAGTTTAAACTCGGAAACAAAGCCAGCTTCCAGTACCAACAATTCACTACTCGGAAAATACCCTCATCCAACAATCAGACAAATAACCCAAGTAAAGACTAGAATTTTTAGAGTTATACCTGAAGGTAGCAGTTTTAGAATCGGAAATCTAAACCAGAACGAACATGAGCATAAAGTACTTTCAAGCATTCTGGGATTTTCGACTATTACATGATCATTAGGAAATAAGATGGTAAAAACATCTCAGAAAAACTTTGAGGTAACCAAAACTTTTATTTCTCACAGAACATGTACATATGTATGATTACAAAGAAGGATAAACTAAGAATAAAAGGGATGTATCTGAGCAATATTCCACGATTTGTCTAACTCATCCGAATTTGTACTGCCTCCAGCTCTCTTTCTCTTCTTAGTAGCAGGTCTTTCTTTGACTGGCCTCATGTCAGTTAAGAAGTACGATCCATTGTGCAATACTCGACTAACTAAAAAGGGCCCTTCCCATACTGGGGAAAGTTTGTGCTTTCTTTGTTGCACAAGCCGGAGAACCAAATAACCTTTATTGAAAGATCTAGTTCGGACTCTCTGGCTATGATACTTGCGTAACTTCTGCTAATAGGCTGTAGATCTCATTTCAGCAACGACGCGAAATTCTTCGACTAAGTTGAGATCATTTTGTCGAGAAATCTCGGCATCCTCTTCGATATACGTGGCCACTCTAGGAGAAGTATGAATTAAATCGCTAGGAAGAACTGCTTTTGCGCCATAGACCAAGAAGAAAGGTGTGTATCCTGTTGAGCTGTTCGGAGTTGTTCGTAAACTCCAAATTACAGAGGGTAATTCCTCTGCCCAAGCCCCCGCAGCACGTCGTAGTGGTGCTTCGAGTCTTGGTTTCAAGCCTTGTAGAATTAAACCATTTGCTCTTTCGACTTGTCCGTTAGCCTATGGATGTGCGACTGACGCAATGTCAAGCCGGATATTTTGCTCATCGCAGAATTCAGCCAATTCTCCCATGGAAAAGTTACTCCCGTTGTCCGTGATAATACTATGCGGATATCTATACCGGATTATAACATCCTCGACAAATCTTTTGGCTGTTTCTCCATCACAACTAGTGACAGGTTTAGCCTCGATCCACTTTGTGAATTGGTCCACCATCACTAAGAGGTGAGTGAATCCACTTGGGCTCGTTTAAAAGGTCCTACCATATCAAGCCCCCAGACCGCAAAGGGCCATGTTATAGGTATTGTTCGCAGCTGATCAGCCGGAACATGAGCTTGCTTGGCGTACTTTTGGCAGCCTTTGCATGTCTTGACTAATCGTTCGGCATCTGCCTGAGCTGTAAGCCAGAAAAATCCATGTCAAAAAGCTTTTGCCACTAAAGATTTGGCTGCAGCGTGGTGACCACACTCGCCTTCGTGGATTTCCCTTAAGATTTCCACTCCTTCTTCTGGAGATACACAGCGCTGAAAAACCCCAGAAACACTCTGTTTATGGAGCTCACCTTTAACAATAGTATAGGCTTTTGCTCGTCGGATAATCTGTCGGCTCAGTACCTCGTCTTCGGGCAATTTGCCATCTACCAAACAATCGAGGTAGGGTTGAGTCCAGCTGGGGATTACAGCCAGAACTGCTATCAAAGGTGAGTCGGATTTGGTCGGATATTCCTCACCTACTCCCTTTATCGAGGGAACTTTGAGGTGCTCTAAAAATGCGCCATCTGGGACCTCTTTCCGCGCATAGCCTATTCGAGATAGTGCATCTGCTTCCTCATTTTCTGCTCGAGTGATGTGTTGAACTTCAAACCCCTCGAACGATTTAGATAGATCATCCACGATAGCTTTATATGCTGCCATGTGCTTATTTGCATTACAAATATCCAAGACTTGCTGAGCAACAAGATCCGAATCTCCGTAACACATCAAACGTCGGATGCCAATATCCTTAGCAATCCGGATTCCATGCAGCAGTGCTTCATACTCGGCAATGTTGTTTGTCACTGTGAAGTGGATCTGCAACACGTATAAAAGTTTATCTCCTTGGGGTGATTTGAGCACCACGCCAAGCCCCGAGCCCCCTCGAGCCTTAGACCCATCGAAATAGAGGGTCCAATATTCCGACTCAGGGAGGACCATGTTCTCCTTGGTCTCTGTCCAATCAGCGACAAAGTCAGCAAGGATCTAGGATTTGATTGTTGTCCGGGGTTTGTACTCAATATCGAAAGCTGCAAGCTCTATGCCCCATTTGGCGACGCGTCCTGTGGCATCGCTATTGTTGATTATATCTTTCATGGGAGCTTTGCTCACCACGGTAATTGGATGCTCCTGAAAATAGTGTCATAACTTACGAGATGCTAGAAAAACACCGTAAGCCAACTTTTGATAGTGCGGATACCACTGTTTTGATTCTGTCAGGACCTCGCTGACAAAGTACGTCGGACGCTGCACTAGGTGTTCCTGATTTTCTTCTGGTCTCTCCACTACCATAACGATACTGACAACCTTATTTGTCACAACAATGTAGAGAAACATCGGTTCCTGTGGTTCCAGCGCTGCAAGGATAGGAGCAGATGGGAGTACTTTCTTCAGGTCTTGTAGTGAAGCATCAGCTTCGTCAGTCTAGACAAAATCCTTGGTATTCTTCAGAAGTTTGTATAATGGTGCGGCTCTTTGACCAAGCCGGCTTACAAATCTACTGACCACAGCAATGCAACCAGTTAATCTTTGTATGTCCTTCAGGCGAGTTGGCCTGGAAATATTGAGAATAGCCTTGATCTTGTCGCGGTTCACCTCTATGCCTCTTTGAGACACGATGAAACCTAACAATTTTCCGGTTGGTATTCCAAAGAAGCATTTTTCGGGTTAAGCATGATGTTGTATTTTTGTAGATTGGCGAACGTCTCCTCCAAGTTGGAAATCAACGTTTCCTTCTTTTTGGACATGATCGTGATATCATCCACGTATTCAGCCCAAAGGGCATCATAACAAAACAGAAGGTTCTGAAGGGGGTTATGAATGAAGTCTTGACTTTCCCAGATTCCTTCATCCGGATTTGGTGATAACCGGAATATGCATCAAGAAAACATAGGAGTTCTGAGCCTGCGGTAGAATCGATAACTTGATCAATTCTAGGAAGAGCGAACGGATCTTTTGGACAAGCCTTGTTCAAGGCAGTATAATCAACACACATCCTTAAATCAGTGGTGTCCTTTTTAGGGACCATTACAGGGTTGGCCGACCAATCAGTATGGATGACCTCTTCTATGAATCTGTCTAGCTCGAGCCGCGCTAGTTCCTTAGCTATTGCCTTACGCTTTTCATCGCCAAACCGTCGTAAGGACTATTTGACGGGTTTAGCATTCGGGTTTACATTTAGAGAGTGCTCGGCAAGTTCCCTAGATACTCCGGTCATGTCAGATGGCTGCCTTGCGAAGATATCTTGATTTTCTTGGAGGAACTTGACGAGCGCGCTTTCCTATGCGCTACTTAGGCCTACGCCTATCTGGGTCACCTTGGAGGGGTCATCATCCTTCAACGGCGTCGTCTTCGTCTCTTCTGATGCTTTGAACTCCGGATTTGGCTTTGTGACATCCTTCTTCGTTGCGGGCATCTCGGACGGATCTATGCTCTTCTGGATCTCCTGGTACTCCTGGGCGTGCAGCACGGCTTCGGCAAAGGCGGCATTTCCATCTTCGCACTCTCGCGCCTTCTTCGGGTCTCCCCTGATGGTGATCACGCCATTGGGACCTAGAATTTTCATCATATTGTAAATGTAACATGGACGAGCCATAAAACCCTAGTAAGCCGGACGTCCGAATATAGCGTGGTATGCGCTCTTGAACGGGACTACTTCGAAGGAAAGTGCCTCCGTCCGATAATTCTTTGGAGTTCCAAAAGTAACATCCAAAGTGATCTCTCCCAGGGAATTAGCTTGTCTTCTTGGGACAACTCCGTGAAAGATCACAGAGCTATGGTTCAACTGTGTTTCCGAGATCTTCATCCGGCATAGCGTTTCGACATAGAGAATATTGATGCTGCTACCACCGTCCATGAGGGTCTTGGAGAAACCATAACCGTCAATAAGTGGATTGACGATTAAGGCGTATTTTCCTTGCTTGTGTAGTTTAGGCGGATGATCAGCGCGGTCAAACGTGATTGCCACTTCCGACCAGTCCAGATACTGAGGGACAGCCAGAACTGTTGCATTGAGCTCGTGGAGAACTGTTTTCTTGACCTTTGCTGGTTGAGATCCGAGGAAGGTGACGTAAGTGTCCTTCTTCGTGGGAAAAGTCTTCTTCCCATCCGGCTTGGGATTTTAAGCATCAGCTTCCTCCATGTCGGAATCTTCCTTGGTCTCCTTCTCTTTTTCGGGGTTTTTCTTTCCTTTCTTCCGCTTAGCTTTGTTGCCCGCGGTATCATCTCTCTTGATGTCATCATTAAAACGACATTCAGCATTGGTGTGGGACGAGCCCCCATTGGCGTCTAAGTGATGCACACATGGGTTATTGGCAATGTCGGCCCAAGTGTAGGTTTTTCCTAGTTGTTACTCTCCTCTGCATTGGACCCTTGACGTCCCACGGCCACGCCCGCGGCCTCCGCCACATCATCCTCATCCTCCAGACCCGGAAACAGTAGTGACCACTGCTGTCTCCGCGTTGGGTTTTTCTTCCGAGGTATTTTTGCGCTTCTGAGCTTGTTGCTTTGGTTGTTTTGCCAACTAATGCACAGCCAGAACATTGAGTAATTCCTCTGCATCGTCGTCAACATCTGCATACTTGCTCACTATTTCTATCATCTCTCCCAGATCAGTAACCTTGTCACACTTCAAGCGATGGCGTAGTAACCCAATTGGGAGACCTACGATGAAAGCTTCAATTGCAGTTTGATCATTTACTCCTTCGCAGGAGTTCTTTGTGTCGATCCATCATCCGAGAAAATCCCGGCAAGTTTCTCCGGATTTCTGGGTGCAACGCTGTAGCTCTCCAACCGTACAGGGCCTCCGATATGTGCCTTCGAAATTCCGAAAGAACGCACTTTGCAAGTCATACCAGTTGTGGATGGTGTTTGCCGGAAGTTCATTGAGCCATGATCGTGCCGTCTTCTGCAACATAAGTGGGAGATATCGGGTTGCGACCAGGCTGTTTCTGCCTTTAGCGATGCAGCAAGCTTGGAAGAAATCCTGTAACCAGGTGTCTGGCCGAGCAATGCCGTCGTAGGCTTGGATATGTCTTGAGATAGCAAATCCTTCGGGGAATTTTGTAGTTGTGATGCGTGGTCCGAAGCAATTTGGGCCCACGTACACGTCATCATTTTCATCGCGCCGAGCCTCTATGTTGGAGTTGATCCCGTGCCTTGCGTCGTTCGGGGATAGAGATCGTCCCGAATGTCGGCTGCGGCTGTGGTGCCCTGGAGCCGGACTTCGGCTTCTGCCACCACCTCCTCCGCCATGTCGTCCTCCTTGACCTCCTTGGGCGCGGTTGTGATAACTGTGTGGTGGAGAGGGTGGTGTAGCTGGATAGTTTCCGGCTGATCGCCGGCCTCCGTCCGGAGCATCATTATTCCGGTTCCGGGGAGGTTCTTTACTATGACGATCCCCCTGCCGTCTTGTTCCAGCGTGGTTTCCGTCATTCCTTCGTCCGTCGTTCCCACCATGGTGAGGCTCAGCCGGACGGCTCTCATGTCTAGGAGGTGGCATTCTCTGACGATCCTCCTCCCGACGTTTCTCCTTATCTTCTCCCTTTCGATCGTTGAATTCTCGTCGGGGAGGATTCCTCGGATTCAGTGCAGCGATCGCGTCTTTCTAGGCTGCTAGAGCGACATTGCTCCAGTTATGTGTAGCTCTGCAATGCTGTCCCGACGATCTGGTTCTTGAATAATTGTCTTCCCTGCGTTCGGGGTGATGGTACTGCGCCTGAAGGTAATGGGATCTTATGTCAGCCCTGCCGGATCTGTGCGACATTGGTTAGAATCCGAGACCAGTTTTTGACTTCCGGACAGGGCGACCTTCTGCTGCTCCAGTCCCTTGTTGAGTAGCTTGATACCCAAGTGTATCTCCTCTGGCCCTGGATTAGCTGATAGAATTTCACGAGCTGCCACGGTATTTTGCACTGGTGTTGGGTATACCCAATCTCCGTTGCTATCCTTCCGTGGCTTCCCCATCTCATCTCCGAAAAGGATGGCACAGACACATGGGAATTGGTTGTCATCTATGCGATGCTTCCGTGTCTTCTGATGTAGACGGGACATGTACTCCTTGTTTGACATGTGCTTCTTCTCCACCTCGATGTTTTTGGCTTCATTAAGGAGTTGTTGACGACGCGCTTCTAGGGCCTGGGCCCTTTCGTCCAGCTCATCTGCAGTAAGTTCTGCAGCTGTAGGGATAGGTGTGGTTAAATCGGCATCGATGAGTTTACGCGCACCTTCAGTGATCATGTGTCCATCCACCGATGCTTCTTTTTTTGGCTCGTCAGGGTTAAGTGCTCCATCCGAGTCTTCTTCGTATTCCTCGACGATTACCTCCTCTATGAGGGCGTCTTTTGCCGGGGTCTTGTTCTTCTTCTTGGCCTTCTTGGCAGCGCCGGTAGAAAAAACGGCTTTGGGTCCGTTTCCCGAAGTCAAGCTCTGATCAGTACTTTCAGACATCTGGACATCGTGATTATCTCCGACGTCCATGTCATCCTGCGCTTTGGGAGAGTGTTCCCCGGATGCTTCATCCATGGCTTCTCCTTCTTCTACAGCTTTGGAGTTGTACTCCTCTTCATACTCCGCGGAGAACTTTCGGAAATCTGCCGACGTCATGGATTCATCCGGGGATGCGGGAACGTCGGCGCTTGTTCCAATTGCCTCCAGCACCGAGTCGGTGTTTTCTCCAGCATCGGCAGAGCCGGATCCGGATCCGACATACCCGACGAAGTGCGATGCGTGCTTCCTGAGATACCTGCGGCTTTCGCGATCAGCCATATCGAAACTTTTAATGGTTTCGAGGATTGTATCTACGCTAGCGCCTTGCAGTATCACACGTCTTAGTGTGTACCTGAGGAAAGGCTTGTCTGTCCCGGCATCGTCAGAGCCGGAATCAGTGTCGTTGATATGCTCCTCCTGGATTTCGACTTCCACGGGTGGGTCGATCTGGGATCCGGCTTCTCTAGGGAGATCCACTCCAGATTCGACTTGGACCGTGAGGTCTTCTTCAGGCTCAGATTTCTCCACTATCTCCGCAACTGGTGCGGGCTCGGTGGGATTAGGGTTTTCTGAGATCCGGAACTCTGCCGCCTCTGCGGACAAAGGGGACCCAGAAGATTCTTCTGCTTCTATCATCACCGCTGGGGTGGGTTGGGCAGGTTCAGCGAAACCGATGTAAACATCAATCTCGCCAAAAGACATGATTGTATAAGCAGTCACGGTCTCCCTAGTCGGAATATAAGTCTCGTCGAGAACGATGAGAGGGACGTTGCTGGCGTAGAGGATGCGACCGACGACGATGGTCTCGCCGATTCCAATTCTTGCAGATTCCGCTCGGAACGCAGAACCAAAGCTCACTTGCCCCACGGTGGGCACCAACTATCGTCGGATTGAGGACAAGTACGCAATAAGGGGGTCCTCGAGGCGTGCGGAAGAGAGGGGTGTGAGACATACGGTATTCCAGGACGGTGAGCACACAAGTTTACCTAGGTTCGAATCCGCCAGCTTTGGACGAATCCTACTCCTGCTAGCAATCCAGTAATACGGCAGAGCTGGAATATGGGTTACAAGGGTTTCGCGTGTGCGAGTTGATATTGTAGACTATTGTGTTGTAAGGTGTTCGCCCTAAAGGCTCTCCCTAGGACGCCTTATATAGATATCCGGCCTAGGGTCTACAGGAGAGATCAATCCGACTATGACTAAGAGTTGGTTACAGAGTACATCTTGAACTACAAGTAACATTATGGGCCTAAGTCGGTAAGTCTTCTGGGCCTTCCCGTAGCCGGATTGGACTCCGTCTTCTCTCTCTCTGACTGGGCCGCCCGTGAAGCAAAGCTCTAACCCGAAGTGGGCCACCCTGGTCAGCGAGGAACTGTGAGGATACCCGGAAAGTACATCCCCAACAATCATGGTTGATTTTATAAAAATATTTAAATGTGCAAAAGCTTCTGTCTTGTTATTTTTACTAGGAGATATCTCTAACTCTAATTGAGTTAAATCCAACGGGCTTGGGTAGATCTTTTCAGTAGCTTTCTAACAAAATTGGAACCACTCCATTTGGATTTGTAAATCTCTATGAATTGATTTTCAAACTAGGGGACAGAACTATGTTCAAACCTAAATAGAAAAACCTAAGTTTGAATTAAATGGGTCACGCGGGAAAGCTAACGAGCCGGCCTAGTGGCACTCCGCGGCGCGGGGTACAGCTGACAGGGGGGTCCACTAGTCAGCGGCTCTTTACACGCGAAGTGGTACGGGGCGATGTGGGTCGTTAGATTAGAACTAAGATCTATGGCTGGGGCTCGTCGTCGATGGCGGACAGGTCGCCGGCGAGGTCTAACCCTAGCGGCTTGGTGGGGGTGCTCAGGGGGCATACCAGGGCTCTAGCGACGACGGCGAGGCGGGCAAACGAACTGGTGGACGACGGCGAACTCAAGGGTGGTCGCGGCAGCTCCTGGGGTGGACAAAATCGACGGCCCCTTCTTTTCCTCTACAGCGGGCTTCTCCGGCCAAATTCCGGCGAACAAGTGCTCAAGCTGCTCCGGCTAGAGGTGGGAAAGGACCAGTGAGGAGAGGGGAGTGGAATGGTGTGAGTGATTTGTGCTGGGGTGGCCTCTATTTATAGCTCGACGAGGCGACCAAAAGGGATGGGCGGGCGACTTCGGCGAGGGCTGTACAGCGTGCTAGCGGCATGGCTTGAGGTAGGGGACGGTGGCATGCCTCCTGGCGGTGCTCTACGGCTTAAATGCGTGGCTAGGGGCGGTGGCAAATGGTCAGGCGGTGCTCACGCTCTGAGCGGCAGAGGCAGCGTTCGACACGGCATCCGGTGGCTGCAGGTCAAGCGGCGGTGAACGGGCATGTCCGGGCGGTTCCTGGGGTCGTGGCGAAGTAGTGAGCGCAGGCTGCGGTCGAGGCGCGGCGTGTGCGCGCTTGTCGGGCGCGGCGCTCTGGCACGTGCTCGGCATGGTGCAGAATCTCTGGGCGTGGCGCTCTGCGGGTGGTCCATGGCTTGGCTCTGCTCGGGGAGGGGACAGAGGGCGACGGTGTGGTCTGGCCTAGCTCCTAGACATGGCGATAGAGAGAGGGGCGGTATGTTGCTGTGTTGGCAAGTTTGGCCGGCGAGCATGTCCTCGGGGTGGCGTGGCACTGTTGCTAGGGACAAAGGGGTGGGGTGATTAGACTTTCGTTAGAGCTAGAAGGGACAGAGGGAGTAAATTGAGGTCAATTGGGTGGCAAAACCCTATAGAAACAGTGAGCTAGGATTAGAGTGTGATTCATGCCTGCCAAGTGTTTGTGAAAATGGCCAAAAGAAATTTAGTTTTGAATTTTGAAAAGATTTTTGGTGGGTGTTCTAGTCATAAGCTTGAGACTCTGTGGTTGCTTGGGTTTTGAAAATGAAGCTCATTTGAGTGGTTTTTGAAATAGGGTGATCTTGATACCTACACTAGATTCAATTTTCAAATGTCATTTAAAATTAGAGTTTGAAATATTTTGGCAGATCATAAAGTGGGCCTTGGTACATCATTACATGTACTAGCAAGGGGTGAAAAGATCCACATTTGTCTCTGTTAAGAATTGAGTCCTAGGAATAGCCAAAGTAGGCATGCTGATTAAAATGGCACAAATGACCATTTCTTTCTTTTAGTCATTTTGATTTGCTTTTCTTTGGGAATTGTTTGGGAATGATCTAGATGATGTTTATTTCCCCTAAGAATCATTTTACAAGAAATGGGTCACTTAATCATGGCAATTCAAATCAACTCCTAATTTAAATGCACACACATATGAATGCTTTAATAATTTTAATTGGAAAAGCTTTTGTTAACCCTAATTTTGATGGTTTGGATCTTAATAACCTTGGATTAAAGTTTTGGGATGTTACAAACCTTCCCCCGTTAAAAAAAATCTCGTCCCTAGATTTACAAAGAAAACTATGAACTAAAGAGATCTAGGAACTCTGTCCTAATGTAATCTTCTCGCTCCCAAGTGGCTTTGTCTTCGGTATGGTTGCTCCATTGAATCTTGAGAAACTTGATACTCCTGGTCCTGGTAGTTCTGTAAGCTTCTTCTAGGATACGGATGGGCACTTCACAATATGTCAGGTCATTGTTGATCTCCACAACTCTGTGATCGATGTTCTTAAAGACTTCCGTCTTCTCCGGCACTTCCATGCATTTGCGAAGTAACGAGATATGGAACACATTGTGGATGGCTGACATCTCTTCAGGTAGTTCCAGTTGATACGATACTTCTCATCGATGGTTCAGAATCTTGAAGGGCCCGATATATCTAGGGGCTAACTTTCTTTTCAGACTAAAGCGTTGGGTTCCCTTCAATGGTGAAACCTTGAGATATACAAAATCTCCGACATTGAAAGTCAGGTCTCTCCTTCTCTTGTCAGCATAACTCTTCTATCTGGATTGGGCGGTCTTGAGGTGCTCATGGACTTTGTGAACCTTCTCTTCGGCTTCTCGGAGAATGCCAGGTCCAAAGATCTAACTCTCTCCTACTTGCGACCAATTCAAAGGGGTACGGCACTTTCTTCCGTATAGGAATTCAAATGGTGCCATTTGCAAACTAGCTTGATAACTGTTGTTATATGAGAATTCTGCGAAAGGCAGGCAGTCTTCCCATTTTGATCCATACTGTAACACACAAGTTCTTAACATATCCTCTAGGATCTGGTTGACTCTCTCAGTTTGTCCATCAGTTTGCGGGTGATAAGCGGTGCTTAAATTCAACTTGGTTCCTAATCCTTCCTGAACTTTATGCCAAAATCTCGAGGTAAACTGAGTTCCTCGATCTGATACTATGGTCTTGGGGGTTCCATGCAGACTAATAATCTTAGCAATATACAACTCTGCTAGCTTCGAAGTCTAGTAGGTAGTCTTGACAGGGATAAAGTGAGCTACCTTGGAGAGTCTATCAACTATGACCCAAATTGAGTCATTTCCCCTACTGGAAGTAGGCAAACTGGTGATAAAGTCCATTCCAACGGAATCCCATTTCCATTCCGGAATCTGCAATGGTTGCAACAGTCCTCCGGGTCGCTGATGCTCTGCCTTGACTCTTTGACAGATGTCACACTTGGTGATGTAGCTTCCAATTTCTCTCTTCATCTTGTGCCACCAAAATTGCTCTTTCAAATTTTGATACATCTTTGTTCCTCCGGGGTGGATAGAATAAAGAGTATCATGAGCTTCCTGCATGATGACTTGCTTCAGTTCCGAATCTACTGGCACACAGATACGTCCTTTGTACCACAGCACTCCTTCTTCGTCTTCAGTGAATCCAGGTACCTTTCCGGTACCAATACGACGTTTGATTCCATCGATACTTTCATTTCACTTATGGGCTTCCTTGATTTGGCTAATCAAAGTGGCTTGAAGTTTAATGCTAGCTAAGAATCCATTGCTAACTAATTCAGTTCTGAACTGCTCCAACTCCTCATACAAACTTGGCTGCTTCTCCTTGATCATGGTGTTTAGCCTGCAAGGCAATCTGCTAAGAGCATCCGCTACCACATTGGCCTTGCCGGGGTGATAGTGAATGTCAAGGTCATAATCCTTGATTAACTCTATCCATCTCCTTTACCTCATATTCAACTCCTTCTGAGTGAAAATATACTTCAAGCTCTTGTGATCTGAGTAAATCTCACAGCGATTACCCATCAGATAATGATGCCATGTCTGCAATGCCAAAACTACGGCTGCTAGTTCAAGATCATGGGTCGGATAGTTATGCTCATACTGCTTCCGTTGTCGGGACAGATAAGCGATGACTTTGCCTTCTTGCATCAACACATTTGATGTCTAACATGATAATTATTGGGGCTGATATCAATCTCTTCTTCAGCTCCTGGAAACTGGCTTCACATTTGTCTGTCCATTCAAACTTCTTGTGTTTATTCAAAAATTGGGTCATGGGTCTGGCGATGCTCGAAATCCTTCTACGAACTTGCGGTAGTATCCCGCTAATCCGAGAAATGCACGGACTTGGGTTTGAGTGGTTGGGGCTTCCCATTCTTTGACATCTTTGATCTTGGCGGGATCAACAGAGACTCCTCCGGCAGACACAATATGTCCTAGGAATCCTACTTGTTTCAGCCAAAACTCACACTTGCTAAACTTGGCATATAACCAATGCTCTCTCAGGGTTTCTAGGATGATTCTCAGATGTTGCTCATCCTCTTCTTCTGACTTGGAGTAGATAAGGATATCGTCGATAAACACAACTACAAACTTATCCAGGAAATTCATAAAGATCTTATTCATGAGATTGATGAAATAAGCAGGGGCATTGGTTAATCCAAAATACATAACCGTACTCGTATAAACCATAGCGAGTAGTAAAGGCGGTCTTCGGAATATCCGTTGCACCAATCTTAAGTTGGTGATAACCAGTCCTAAGATCAATCTTTGAGAATACCTGGGCTACAGTCAACTGATCAAATAGATCCTCTATCTTTGGCAAGGGGTACTTGTTCTTGATGGTGACGTCATTCAACTTTCTATGATCTGTGCACAAATGGTTACCTCCATCTTTCTTGTCGACGAATAACACTAGTGATCTCCATGGCGATGCACTTGGTTGAATCAAGCGTGTTGCTAACATGGCATCCAACTGCTTCTTCAGTTCCACTAACTCTGAGGGGTTCATGCTATAGGGTCTCTGGGCTCTGGGTCCGGTTCCAATGATTAGTTCGATAATGAACTCAATATCCCTATCCGGGGGCATACCTGGCAATTCATCTGGGAATACGTCGGGGTATTCACAGACTACTTTGACTTGGTCTATGGTGGGTAGGGCTAGACTCTTGTTGCATTTGAATTGGCGAGGTAAGGTTTCAGAGATATGCTCTACTGTTACTCCTGAGCTACTGGTCATGGTGATGGCTTTATTAGCATAGTATATCATTCCTTTATGCCTTGACATCCAGTCCATACCTAGTACTACTTCCAATCCTTTGGTTCCAAGTACAATTAGGTTGGCATAAAAATCTATCCCATGTATTCTGATAGGTACAACTTTGCAAAATTTTCTAGCTTTTGAAGTTGAACCGGGGATTTGAACTATCATGACATGCTTCAGGTTGGTTGGGTGAATATTACTAGTGCATGCAAATTCTTCGGTGACAAATGAATGCGATGCTCCCGAATCAAACAACACCCTTTCTAAAACTGAGTTGACAGAGAACATACCCAGCACTACATCTGGTGCTTCTTGGGCTTCTTCGGCGTTCATGTGGAAGAGACGGCCATTGCGGTTGTGAGGGTTCCCTAGGGCAAACCTTCTCCCTGGTTGAACACGACGCTGCTGTTGAGCTGGGGCATTCACATTGGCAGTGGCGGTAGTCTTCTTGGGACACTAATTGGAATAGTGACCCTTCACTCCACACTCGAAACAAGTGATCTGGGACTTGTCTTTTGCTGCGATAGGCACAGCATTGCTGCCAATTCTAGGTGCAGTGTTGTTGTTGTTGTTGTTGCTCTTGGTGGGTGCACAGTTGCAGTTGTTGGCATTGCCGGAGTTGTGATTGTTTCCTCCGAACTTCACATTGCCTCCGCTACGGTGGGGGTAGCTGGGGCGAGACATTGGGGGTCGATTGTTCCTTGGTGCATATCCTAGTGAGGGGTTGGGACGGTACTTCTGGTGACTGCTGTATCCAGATTGTTGCATCATATGACGTTTGCGATTGTCATTTGCCTGGTTAATCTTCCCTTCCATCTGAATGGCAGAGTCGACTAGGTCTTCGAGATCCTGGAAACGGATGTTGACGAGGACAGTCTGCATCCCATCATGCTGTCCGTTCAAGAATCTCTCCTTCTTTTTGGCCTCCGTGTTGATCTCATCAGGTGCATATCTGGCAAGCGACAGGAATCTATCATGGTACTCTACCACAGCCATTCTGCCTTGCTTCAATTCTCTGAATTCATCCCTCATTCTGGTGACTAAGCCCTACGGCACGTGGGTGCGGCTGAACTTGATTTTGAAGGCTTCCCATGTCATCACTTGACCATGCTTCATGTTACGGATACTAGTCCACCAAGCTCTTGCATCTCCCGCCAGGTAGTGGGTGGCGAAGAGAACTTTCTCGTTGTCATCAACTCCTGCAACTTCTAGGTTGTTTTCCATTGTCTGTAACCAGTCATCAGCATCTAGTGGGTTTTCAGCTTGGTTGAAGATTGGGGGATTGGTATTCTGAAAGTTTTTGAGTTTGGATCCATGGTGATCCTGGTTTCCATGCCCTTGGTTGTTTTGGGCCATCTGAGCTATCTGCTGCAATGTTGCTAAGTTGGCATGGTGTTCTGCCCTGCTTGCTTCTTTGTCTGCGATAAGATTCTGCAAGATCTGCAGCATTGGGGCTTGCGACGAGCTGCTCCCTCCTTGGTTTCCACGAGTCATCTAAAGATTGAGGTAGATAAAGGGATAATAGGGAAAGTTCTAAGGTTCATGGTTTTGGTTTCAAGGCTAAAACATTGAGTTTGACTCAGGTTTTGCAACTCACTTCATTTCATTCATGCAAACAAGCACACGATACAAACACACACCACAACAACAAAGGAAAACAGATGGTTTGAAGAACCATTCTACAAGCTACAATAAAGTGGGACCGATACATCTCATGCTATGATAGTGCTCTAGTGCATCTACTCATCATCGATGAAGTCGGAGTCCTCATCGTTAGTGTAGAAGTCCACAGCATCCTCCTCCAGAAATTCATCATCATTGCTGAGGTAAGAATCCATGTCTCCCTGGATGTCTTCACCCTCCTCTTCTTCCTCCTTTGTTGCAAGCTGAGCTTCCTGCTCCTTGATGGTCTTCTCGAGGTCGGCCACCTTCTTGCGAAGATGGGCAATGGTGTGATCCTTCTTCTCGCGCCGGAGGCAAAGAGACTGACAGTCCTTGACAAGCAGTGAGAAAGTCTAGGCCTTCTGGGCGGCAATGGCACGGTTGTGGTTGGCGAACTCCCTAGCATTGTCCAATTCCTTCTGGCGATCATACAGCAGGAAGTCAAGGTTCTCCACTTGACGCTTCAGCTTCGGGTGACTTGGCATCTCCATCGGCATTCCCATGAAGTCACGTCTTGCGTAGTGAGCAAAACGGGTTCCTTGGATTTGGTTGACGCTAAGGGCACATAGACGTGCGAGAGCTTCATGCTTTGCCCTGGCTAATCCATCTAGCCAGTTGTTCTCTCTCACGGAGAACTGGATTCTCCCGGACGTTGGTGCTTCGATGCTTCCTCTAAGATCAGCGGTTACTAGCCACTGTAAATCTCCTCTTGGGGGTCCTGGAAGTTGAGCTCCAAGAAACTCTGGATGTGGGCGCCCCAGTAACTCCGACAGTGAATCCAGATCCCTCTCGAAGATCAGTTGACCTCTGTTTCCCAACTGGTAGACCTTGTTGAACTGAGTCTCCATCTACAAGAATTAAGGATGAGGAAATTAGTGAAGTTCTCAAGTGTGTCAAATTTTAAGTAGTAATGTAAGAATTTTGAGGAAAAGTAATTTTTGAGAAAGAATGAATTCCCAAGGATAAGAGAGGAAATAGTTTTTTCATAAATACTCACTTTGGTTAAATTAAGTTTTTGTTCGGACGTCCATTCTAACTAGGGTCTCCTATGGTTAGGATGGCTCTGATACCAACTTGTCAACACCCGGATTTTTAATCCCAGATGCCTGTTATGTCATTCATCGCAATCCCAGGATTACCATTTTTGCGGGACATAACAGATTGGATATCACAGTACATCATCCATTACAAACCATACATAAGGTCTTACACAAATAAGGATCTCATGATCCAGTCTTAATACAACAAGCAGCTGAATAAAAGATAAGCGTAGCAGTGGGGTCAATCTTCAGGGGCACAGGCAATACTGACGAAGGCAGATAGTCCTAGTTATCATAGCCGTCCTACTGGCCATCATCTTGGTAGTCTCCTTCATAGTCTGGCCATGAGAATAGCCAGGGACAAAAGCCATGAGTACTCTTTAAGTACTCGGAAACTACCACTAACAAGTAGTATAGTTCTAAGTTAAAGTGCTAACTCTAATTTTAACTATAAAGTTAAGTTTGAAACCTAAGCTGAGTTCAGAAGCAAAGAAAGATAAAATAAAGTTCTAGAATCACTTAAGTTGGGAAGCTAGTGTCATAAACACTGCCCTGTTGTGGTCAAGTCAAGATTCATCATTCCTTTCATAAGTTATTTTGAAAACATCTGACAACGAAATAGTATGGCCATTCCAACTATCCATAACCGCGGATGCAGCTATTCGAATAGTTTGACACTCTGCAGAGGTGGTACACTTTCACGACAAGATTCGATACATCTATTAGGGATAACCCTGAATCATCATACTTAGTATGCAGATAATCAAATATAATCTTTCCTTTACACACCCTAGTATAAACACCTCTCCTATGAGCATGGCCTCCCAACCATGACCATCTGTCATCTTGGGCACTGCATAGGTGGACAACATTGAGAGGTAGCCTCAGCTCAAACCTGTCCCGCGAGGGAACTAATACTAATGCATATAAACTTCTGTCTAGGCCTTAGCCAATTCAGGTATTGTGGATGTACGGTAAATTTGGAATGGTATCGCATCCGAATCCAACCATCAGTTTTGTAAAAAGGTTAAGGCTCATGCCTCAACATTTTCACCATCATAAACAATTTGTGTTTCTCAACACATGTCAAAACATCTCAATAGAATGACTCATCATTCCAAGGTTTTCATAATTCATTTTCACCAAGTATTCCCATCTAGAGTGACTTAAGTTTTTATCTACTCTAAACTACTAAGCTAAGTGTTCACTAAGGTGGAAAGATGGGTTCAATATCATTCCATAGAATGACATCTAAAGTTTAACTAAATAGGCCAAGTTTACTCTTTATGCTACCTTCAAAGCAAGTAAAAGACTTTGGGTAAAATAAAGGAAGTAAAGCTTGAAAATAATACTTGGGGTAAGTAATAGTCAAAGTGGTATAACCAAAGCATGCCTAAAGCATCTTTGCTCAATCATATAGCTTAATTCTAGCTTACTAAGCATTATACTTGCAAGTGTTAGCTTGCATTGTTAATGGTGGCTTGCCTTGTGCAGTGCAGTGGTTGAAGTTTTTCTTCCTCCTCTTGATAGAACTCCTCCTCGAGAGCTTGGTCGGTACTAAATACATACGGAATACACAATCACCACAAATACTTAACTAGTCTAATTAGCACTCTAAGGCACACATTTAATGATCTATTATCATCACAAGCATCACAAGTTTTATTAACTAGTTTCATTCTTTTTATTTAAGAAAAGTAATTTCTACTCATTGAAAATTAACTAAGATTTAATATTCACCACTTAAAATATGGGATCATGTGGACACATGTCATCACCACATATTCTAACATGTGGGAATGTGATTTAAGGGTTGGATCACAATTACTTTGGTTTAAGTTCATTATTTAATGATTTAAAGTGACTTGAAATGCCTATATAGCATTATTTCGGTACTAGTCCAAAGTCACTGCACGTAAACCCCAATATTATTACGTATTCAGATAGTTATGGTGAAATTTGATTTTTGAGAGTTGGAATCAACTCAAAAGCTATCATGGTTGATTTTATAAAAATGTTTAAATGTGCAAAAGCTTATGCCTTGTTATTTTTACTAGGAGAGATCTCTAACTCTAATTGAATTAAATCCAATAGCATTGGGTAGATCTTTTCAGTAGATTTCTAACAAAATTGGAATCACTCCATTTGGATTTGTAAATCTCTCTGAATTGATTTTCAAACTAGGGGACATAACTAAGTTTAAACCTAAATAGAAAAACCTAAGTTTGAATTAAATGGGTCGCGTGGGAAAGCTAACAGGCCGGCCCTGTGGCACTTCGCGGCGCGGGGCACAACATACAGGGGGGTCCACCAGTCAGTGGCTCTTTACACGCGAAGCGGTACGGGGCGATGTGGGTCGCTAGATTAGAACTAGGATCTACGGCTGGGGCTCGTCGTCAACGACGGACAGGTCGCCGACGAGGTTTAACCCTAACGGCTCGGTGGGGGTGCTCAGGGGGGATACTAGGGCTCCCGCGACGATCTCAAGGCGGGCAAACGAACTGGTGGACGACGTCGAACTCAGGGGTGGTCGCGGCAGCTCCTAGGGTGGACGAAATCGACGACGCCTTCTCCTCCTCTGCAGCAGGCTTCTCCAGCCAAATTCCGGCAAACAAGTGCTCGAGTTGCTCCGGCTAGAGGTGGGGAAGGACCAGTGAGGAGAGGGGAGTGGAATGGTGTGAGTGGTTTGTGCTGGGGTGGCCTCTATTTATAGCTCGACGAGGCAACCAAAAGGGATGGGCGGGCAACTCCGGCGAGGGTTGCACAACGTGCTAGCGGCGTGGCTTGAGGTAGGGGACGGTGGCCTCCCTCCTGGCGGTGCTCTACGGCTTAAATGCGTGTCTAGGGGCGGTGGCAAACGGTCGGGCGGTGCTCACGCTCTAAGCGGCAGAGGCGGCGTTCCACACGGCGTGCGGTGGCTGCGGGTCAAGCGGCGGCGAACGGGCATGTCCGGGCGGTTCCTAGGGTCGTGGCGAAGCAGTGAGCGCGGGTTGCGGTCGAGGCGCGGCGTGTGCGCGCTTGTCGAGAGCGGCGCTCTGGCGCATGCTCGGCATGGTGCAGAAGCTCTAGGCGTGGCGCTCTGCGGGTGGTCCACGACTTCGCTCTGCTCGGGGAGGGGACAGAGGACGGTGGTGTGGTCTGGCCTAGCTCCTAGACATGGCGAGAGAGAGAGGGGCGGTTTGCTGCTGCGTTGGCAAGTTTGGCCGGCGGGCATGTCCTCAGGGTGGCATGGCACTGCTGCTAGGGACAAAGGGGTGGGGTGATTAGGCTTTGGTAAGAGCTAGAAGGGACAGAGGGAGTAAACTGAGGTCAGTTGGGTGGCAAAACCCTGTAGAAACAGTGAGCTAGGATTAGAGTGTGATTCATGCCTGCCAAGTGTTTGTGAAAATGGCCGAAAGAAATTTAGTTTTGAATTTTGAAAAGATTTTTGGTGTGTGTGTGTTAGTCATAAGCTTGAGATTCTGTGGTTGCTTGGGTTTTGAAAATGAAGCTCATTTGAGTGGTTTTTGAAATAGGTGATCTTGATTGAATTTTCAAATGTCATTTCAAATTAGTTTTTGAAAGATTTTGGCAGATCATAAAGTGGGCCTTGGTACATAATTACATGTACTAGCAAGGGGTGCAAAGATCCACGTTTGTCTCTGTTAATAATTGAGTCCTAGGAATAGCCAAAGTAGGCATGTTGATTAAAATGGCACAAATGACTATTTATTTCTTTTATTCATTTTGATTTGTTTTTCTTTGGGATTTGTTTGGGAATGATCTAGATGATGTTTATTTCCCCTAAGAATCATTTTACAACCAATGGGTCACTTAATCATGGAAATTCAAATCAACTCCTAATTTAAATGCACACACATATGAATGCTTTAATAATTTTAATTGGAAAAGTTTTTGTTAACCCTAATTTTGATGATTTGGATCTTTATAACCTTGGATTAAAGTTTTGGGATGTTACAGAGAGCCTTTCGGGCACCCAATAGTCTACAATCTCAACTCGTGTAGGTGAACCCCTTGTAACCCATATTTTGGCTCTGTCCTATTACTGGATTGCTAGCAGGAGAAGGATCCGTCCAAAGCCGGCGGATTCGAACCTGGGTAAACTTGTGTGCTCACCGTTCCAGAACACCATACATCTCACACCCCTCTCTTCCGTACGCCTCGTGGACCCCCTCATCGCGTACTTGTCATCAATCCGACGACAACTAGTTCCCACATGTGGGTTGGCCCATTATGTTTACGGTCTTTTACAGTTTCAGCCTTTCTGAAGCCTATGCCAATATCATAAAAGGTGTATAATTAGTGAGCATATTTTACTGTTCATCGTCGGCCGAATACAAGACATGCCAGTAACAAAGCCTGATACTGTTCCCTAATCGGCTTAGCTGGCGTAGTTATGGTAGTGCGTACCGCCATGTGTGGACGACATCAATTAAATGTCTGCATGGCCTATGTGAGTTATCTAGATATTACATCAGCTGCAAACTTCTTAAAATTATTACATATTCTCAACTCAAGGGAAAGAAAATTCGGCATTTCAGTTGACAATCGAGTTGATAGCACAGTCCTCGATTTGCTTTCTCAATCGATCACCTCCATCTTCCTTTGAGTGTAACAACTACATTTGAGGAGACATGGTATTACAGCCCCCTCTTTGGTGGTGATAGCAATAATTGCAGTCTGAAACTAAGTAATAACAAGTTAATACATCAAACAAGATAAACTACTCATTTGATTGATATGACAGGAGCTATGCACTGGAGTTTACAGCTGGTCAATGGTTCAATTATCGACCAACACGTCAAACAAACAAGACAAGCAAGCACGCATTAAACAAATATGCCTACCATGAAACGAGTAATCAAAAAATGTGTGTGTCTGGCTTAGAATTTCAGCAAATATAAACTAGCCAGGTCATTTCAACAAATATATATGGAAGCACTTGTATACCATAAAATGCAAGAGACGTTGGGTGACTTGGAATTTGCATTGAGCTGCACAATGTCATGCAGTTATTGTCATAGCGAAGAATGAACAAGATAGAAATTATAACCGCATCATACGAGAACTTGTAGAGCAGGAATGGAAACCATGAATGAACTATATATAGTAGAGGATAGTTATGTCGTTCCTTCAGATGAACTAGAACTAGATGCAAGATATAATGGCGTCGCTCGTGAACCTGTAGAACAGTACAAACAAGCATTAGACAAGTGTGCCTACAATGAAATGAGCAAATAAACAAAGTGTTTCTTAGAATTTTACCAAATATAAACTAGCTAGGTCATTTTAGCAAATATATATGGAAGCAGTGGTATCTCCTGGAATGCAAGAGTCGGTGGGTGACTCAAAATTTGCGGTGAACTACACAATGGCATCATAAGTGAACTTCCAGAGTAGGAATGTATACCACGAGTGAACTACATAGTAGAGGAAAATTATGCCGTTTCTTAGGATGAACCAGCTCCAAATAAGGGAATAATGGCGTCGCTTGTGAACCTGTAGAAGAGTCTATGCAAACCAACATGTTCATTAATCCATTCTAAGCTCTATGCAAGAAAAAGAAAATAGTTAGTGATGCAGCTTTTGAAGAACCCGATGGCAACAACAAAATTATAATCGAATTGGTATGAAGAGTTTAAACGGGTACTACATGATAGCAGAATGATGCCAAGGAGGAAATAATAACATGAACTTATCTTAGGACAAACCAGATAGATTCAGTAACTATGGAGGAGGGAATCCACACTAATATTTTCCACTAATTTTACATTTTGCAAGAACTACACGATAGCAGGCAATTACTATTGTTCAGAGTAGCTAAGAACATGTGCATTACTTTAAAATTTGTAGAGCAGCAAATGCAAACCAACATGTCTAGTGACCTACTCCGTAGTATGTAGCACGAAGAACAGGCATGCACATTGACTTGGTGTGTAGCATGATAACAAAAATGTCATTCAATCTGACAGGCTTGAACCTACTATATTGCTGAAAAAACAAAAAAAGAGTTGGATATTTGGTTACCATGGTCGGATAGGCTTCTAAGCATCATCTGTACCATCGCGGGTGACATCCTTGTCACCGAGAGTGCTACAGTTGTGTCGACTGTTTGCGTTGAGGAAGCAGATCTTGGGCACTCGATGTCGCCTTTAGAGCGGTGGACGAGAGCATCACTGAAGTAGATCTTGAGAATCGGTGCACTACATGGTTGCTCCGATACAGTACGGGTGGGGTGGATGCCGGTGGCGTTGAAGCAGATCTTGGGCAGTCATTGATGGATCGGCATCGTGGATAGGAAAGTGGGGTAAGGAAGTTAGGTGCAGTGGACGACGACTGACTCGGTGACCTAGATTAGGTGCGTTGGATGTCGGTGAAACGGCAATGGTGCATTGGATGAGGCCGCAGCTGATGCAGCTCTGGTATACTGTTGGGTGAGGAGTGCATGGTGTCATGTTCTAGCGGGCAAAGCTAGCCAGAAAAGTGCTACGGGAGGTTCCGAGCGCAAGAAATTTCATAGTGTTTGAAATGGAGAGGTGCGAGGGAGTGGGGACCACATGATTTTGGTATTGTTTGAAACAGAGGGGCGCGAGAAATTTTGCAGTGTTTGAAACGGAGGGGCGCGAGGGAGTGGGGACCACGTGATTTTGGTATCATTTGAAACAAAGGGGGCAAGAAATTTCGTAGTGTTCGAAATGGAGGGGCGTGATGGAGTGGGGACCACATGATTTTGGCCGTCTAGCAATCTTGTCTGTCCATCCCAAATCAACGGGCCAGAGGGGATACCTCCCCTTCAAAGGCTCTAGCGCGGACGCCTATGCAAGCAATCGTTGGGTGTCCCAGAGTAGACTATAGTGGTAGATGTCTAGGTTACTGTAGTAGCACACAATTAATCGGGCTAGCTGGGGGGATGTGATTTTGGTGCTCCACGAGTTCAAACTTTTACTAATGGTATTCAGGAGTGAATGCATGCAGCTAAAAAAGTACTTACATGATTACGTTCATGACATTATTAGGATACTGAGTTTCATGCAGCGTGTAGTATAATGAGTGGATTCTATTAGGTTGATCATATTACTCGTACTCCCTCTCCGTATATGTGTTGATCACAGTCTATTTACTGAGGTGCATGCATCTGCGAACAAGCTCCACTTCGGTGATGACTCTCGCTAATCAACGCAGCTCACACATACTGTAGTTTGCAGTCATAACCAGACTTCTAATGAAATCGGACTAGTAAATCATAAGCATAGTTATAGTGTTGTTTTAGAAGTGTATTTTACGTAGTAGTAGGAGCATCATCCAAAATAAACGGGCCAGAGCGTATACCTTCCCTGCGAAGGCTCTAGCATGAATACCTATGCAAGGAATCATTGGGTGTCCCTGGGTAGACTATAGGGGTAGCTGTGCTTGTGACCCAAAGTACTCCAGACAATAGCTGGGTGTCCCTCATGCTGATGGTGCATTTTCTTTTCTAGATACTAGACACCTCCTCCTGATAGTATATGTCTAAACCATGGAGCAGTTGAGTAAGAAAAGGGATTCCCTAAGGTCAGTCTAGTACTATACACAATGTCTAGTGCAATAAAGAAATGAAAAAGAAACCAGAGAAGGGAACAAGGTTGAAAAAAACTTGTAAGTTAAGAGCAAGTCTAGCATCTCGCCTACATTTTCTCCCCTATGTGTGTATATGTAGGGGCCTCCCCTAAAGGCTGGTCATAGTGGAGAGTTCATTTATTAGGTAATAGACTCATTTCACCTTGGTATGTGTGATTAACTCACTCCCACATAAGCAATTTTACTGAGTTGGACCTTAGTTACTCATGAAGTTATTTCCACTATGACTAGCCTAAAAAAAATTCTTCCCCTAAATTTTGCTTATCTCCAGCAGCAACCCTATATTATCTCCCCTATATCATAACCACAATATTTTAATAGAGAAGAGAAAAAAATCGCCCAACAACTCACTCATCAACGTAGGGCCCACATATAGGGGAGGCAGAACAGTTGATAGTATACTAGACACTGGATCCCTATACATCTGACAAAGTAGAAGTATGACCAAATTTAAAGATCACTCATTGACGATTTAATTATTTTGATTCATCAGACATACTCTCCCTCCATCCTATTTTTTTTTGATAATGCCCTCCAACCTAATTAAAAAGGACTACTATACAACAAGTATATTTGACTAAATTTGAATGTTTATGTACACTAAACAATGACTACTATACAACAAGTATATCGTTACAAAAGCTCCACAAAGCGCATTCGATTTTTAAGAGTGCAATACAATTATGTGAAGACGGATGAGGAAAAACAATTCATGCACCCAAAAGAAAAAAAGAGCGCCAGGGGAAGTCTTCTCTCTTCCTAGTTCCTACTCCAATGCAAAATCTTTCCCTGTCTCAGATTCGGCGATTGCAACACTATGGCCGCCCTGCGGACGCACGACCTCGACGACTTCCGCAATGGTCGCGACCTGGACGACCAACATGAGATGGCTTATCTATTCCTACTTAGCGGGGCATGACCTCGACGACCTTCGCGATGGTAGCTGCTGGCTACAGAGCTCCATGACTTCCTTCTTCAAATTTTTGCACTCAGTGTGAAGTGTCGAGGAGTCACTCTCTTAAGATCATGCGAGATTCTTTTGAAAATCCAAATCGTGTTGGAGGGAGATCACATTCTAGGTTGATCTCGAAGTTTTTTACAGAATGTTGATCTTATGTTTGTTGATTTCATCTACTTTGGCCGAGATTCTAGCCCTGACTTCCTGCATGGAAAATTCATCATCAGTAAGAGAGCATGGAGTGCATGCAGAGAAGAACATAAAAATGCTAATACATGTATAGTGCCTACCTCTCTTCTTGGATCGAGAGCAGGCACGATGGCATCGTACGCGTCAGAGATATCCGTCATGCTATCGACCCATGGGGGTGGAAAATTCGACGCTCGAGCCGCCTGCTCTGGAAGATGTACAAAGATGGTTCAATAGTAGGAGTAGACATCCCAGGAATCAACAGAAGTACAAACCTACCTAGACTCTTGGTCCCCATGATAGCATATCTTCAGATCCACGCGCGAAGACAAGCTCTCGCCCCATGGCTGGTCTCCTTTCTCGGTCTGAGCCTATAGGTCACCCTACTGGTGGGATTTCTCCATGGCTCTAACCACCATCATCTTGTTGTTCTTTCGATGAGACATGTTATTTTGTGACATTGCTAGATGAAGAAGTAAATAAGAAAGGGAGGATCAGTGGAAGAAAATGGTTTCTACAAAGGCGGAACGAGGTAGTACTACTAGGAGAGAGAGGAGATTGAATATTGGAAGAAAGATAGCAAGGTCTGGGTCTTTTCTTCGCCCTTTTAGCAATCTCATTGGTCCATCTAAGACCCAGCGAGAAGGATGAAGGCTCTGCCGCAGTAGCAAGGAAAACCTAGGTGTATTGGAGTAGACTATATGGGTAGGCCATCATACTAGCGATCGAGCTACTAGTTGTAAATATTTATTACCCACCCAAAGTTCTGTATTAATGTCTTGTCAAAGCAATGGACAAGATTCCATCCAAGAGATGTGTTTTTTATTTGCTTCTTCAGCTAGTACGCGTGACGGAGTAACTAACAAAGGGCTTGTTTGGTTCAAAGGAATTTCAAAGGATTTGTGAAGGAATTTTCCCTTAGGAAATATTCCTACATTGTTCGTTTGATTCAAAGGATTACAATCCTTAGGAATTCCTTCAAGGTAATCCTTTGCTCTCTATTTTGTAGGGAAAAATCCATCGACTCCAACCTCATGGTAGGATTCCTTTACCTTTCCTATGATTTAAACACATACTTGATCCAAATTACTATAGTTTTCTATTCCTGTAGGATACAAGAGGTCATGCTACTCCAATCCTATGATTTTCCTATTCTTTTTTTTTGAGAATCCGGCAAATCAAACGAGCCCAAAAAAGGTTTTCTTTATTGTTTCTTTCTACTCAGATGAGTGGGTCCCCTACATGGTCTAAATGGTGGAGTAGATTTTATTTTCTTAGTGCATCCACGATGTTGGCCACAAGTTATCCATTAGGGAAAAATGGATAAAGAGTTTCACATACATAGTGGAGCCTTTCCATAAGCTCAAAAACTTAAAGGTGACCCTTGAGGGTAGTCCATAAGCATTAAAATATTATTATTAGGTACAAATAGCAATAGAAACAAATTCCAATCACAACACCATGTGAGACGGTAGCTCTTACACGCGGGTCATAGCTTATGGACAAATTCAACTAGATACATAGTGGTGCAGTCAATTGGCTTATGCTGTATTAAGTGGGTCCCATCTTAAGGATTACTTTTTGCCGACCAGTCTAGTAAATTTCTAGTAGATTCAAAAAAAGTCTAGTACATACATTTCTTAGCCATGTCTAGTAACGGCTCATGCTGTGCTTGCTACTACTAGTAGTAGTAGTAGTAGTAGTAGCAGCAGCAGCAGTAGTAGTAGTAGTAGTAGCAGTAGTAGCAGTAGTAGCAGTAGTAGCAGGAGTAGCAGCAGTAGCAGTAGCAGTAGCAGTAGCAGTAGTAGTAGCAGCAGTAGTAGTAGTAGCAGTAGCAGCAGCAGTAGCAGTAGTAGTAACAGTAGCAGTAGCAGTAGCAGTAGTAGTAGTAGCAGCAGTAGCAGTAGCAGTAGTAGTAGTAGCAGTAGCAGTAGCAGTAGTAGGAGCAGTAGCAGTAGTAGTAGCAGCAGCAGCAGCAGCAGTAGTAGTAGTAGTAGTAGTAGTAGTAGTAGCAGCAGCAGTAGTAGCAGTTGTAGCATCAGCGGCAATAGTAGAAGTAGCAGCAGGAGCAGTAGCAGTAGCAGTTGTAGCAGTAGTAGCAGGAGTAGCAATAGTAGTAGCCATAGTAGTAGAATAAGTAGGAGCAGTAGTAGTAGTAGCAATAGCAGTAGGAGCAGTGGTAGTAGTAGCAGCAGCAAGAGTAGTAGCAACAGTAGCATCAGTAGTAGTAGTAGTAGCAGGAGTAGCAGCAGTAGTAGTAGTAGCAGTAGTAGCAGCAGTAGCTGTAGTAGCAGCCATAGTAGTAGCAGCAATAGCAGTAGCAGTAGTAGTAGCAGCAGTAGTAGTAGTAACAACAGTAGCAGTAGCAGTAGAAGTAGTAATAGTAGTAGTAGAGCAGCAGTACTAGTAGCAGCAGTAGCACTCTCAACACCCGGATTTTTAATCCCAGATGCCTATTATGCCATACATCGCAATCCCAGGATTACCATTTTTGCGAGACATAACAGATTGGATATCACATTACATCATCCATTACAAACCATAATAAGGTCTTACACAAAGAAAGGATCTCATGATCCAGTCTTAATACAAACAAGTAGCGGAATTATAAGCGTAGCGGTGGGGTCCATCTTCAGGGTCACATGCAATGCTGACGATGGGATCTAGTCCTAGTTGTCATAGCCATCCTACTGTCCTTCTTCCGGATAGTCCTCTTCATAGTCTGGCCACGGGAATAGCCAGGGACAAAGCCATGAGTACTCTTTAAGTACTCGCAAACTATCACTAACAAGTAAGGTAGTTCTAGTAGGAATGCTAAGTTCTAAGTTTATTTGCAAAGTTTAGTTTGAAACCTAAGTTGAGTTCAGAAACAAAGAAAGATAAAATAAAGTTCTAAATCAAATAAGTGGGAAACTAGTTTTCATGTTCACAACCCTATTGTGGTCAATGCATTTCATAAGTCATTTTGAAAACATCTGACAACATAACAGTATGGCCACTCCAACTATCCATAACCGCGGACGCGGCTATTCGAATAGTTTGACACTCTGTAGAGGTGGTACACTTTCACCACAAAATTCGATACATCCGTCAGGGATAACCCTGAATCATCATACTTAGTATGCGGATAATCAATCATAACCTTTCAATTAAACACCCTAGTATAATCACCTCTCCTATGAGCTTGGCGTCCCAGCCATGGCCATCTGCCATCCTGGGCACTGCATAGGTGGACAACATTGAGAGGTATCCTTAGCTCAAACCTCTCGCACGAGGAACTCGTACTAATGCATATAAACTTCCGGCTAAGCCTTACCCAATTCAGGTATTCAGGAACTCGTACTAATGCATATAAACTTCCGGCTAAGCCTTACCCAATTCAGGTATTCAGGAACTCGTACTAATGCATATAAACTTCCGGCTCATGCCTTAACATTTTCATCATCATAAACCAATTGTGTTTCTCAACACATGTCAAAACATCTTAATAGAATGACTCATCATTCCAAGGTTTTCATAATCATTTTCACCAAGTATTCCCATCTAAAGTGATCAATTTTTTGGTTTATCTCTAACCACTAAGTTAAGAGTTTTCACTAAGGTAGAATGCTAATCTCAATCTCATGCCATAGAATGACATCTAAGTCTAACTAGATAGGCCAAGTTTTATACTCTTTATGCTATCTATAAACAAAGGTAAAGAACTTTAGTAAAGTAAAAGGTAAGACTGGTAAGTAAAACTTGGGATGGGTATAACTCCAAAGGGTATAACCAAAGAATGCTTAAGGCATTTTCTTAGGTTATCAAGCTTGCAAGTGTTAGCTTGCATTGTTAATGATGGCTTGCCTTGGTTGGTGCAGTGGTTGAAATTCTCCTCTTCTTCCTCGGGGTAGAATTCCTCCTCTTCATAGACTTGGTCGGTACTATCGTCTATAAATACATACGGAATACACAATCACCAAACAATACTTAACTAGTCTATTTAGTACACTAATGCACACACTTGATGATCTAGCATCATCACAATCCTCACAAGATTTAATGAACTAGTTTCATTTATTTTATTTGAGAATAGTAATTTCTACTCATTGAAAATAACTAAGATTTAATATTCTCCAATTAAAATATGGGATCATGTGGCCACATGTCATCACCACATATTCTAATGCATGGGAATGTGATTTAAACGTTTGCTCACATTTCAATAAGTTTAGGTTCATTATTTAAAAGTTTTAAAGTGACTAGAAATGCCTATATAGCATTATTTTGGTACTAGTCCAAAGTCACTGCATGCAAACCTAAATATTATTACATATTCAGATAGATATTATCAACTGTGATTTTTTAGAGTTTGAATCAACTCATAAGCTATTATGGTTGATTTTTGAAAAATGTTTGAATATAAAAAAGTCTTTGTCTTGTTATTTTTGCTATGTGAGATCTCTAACTCCAATTGATTTAAATCCAACGGGCTTGGATAGAGATTTTAATTATCTTTCTAACAAAATTTGAATCATTCATTTTGGTTCAGTAGAATTCTCTGAATTGATTTGTAAACTAGTGGACAGAATTGAGTTTAAAACTAAATAGAAAAACACTTATTTGAAATCTAGGGCCAGCACGGGAAACTAAATGGGCCAACCCAGTGACACTTCGCGGCGTAGAGGGCAGCTGACAGGGGGGTCCCGCATGTCAGCGGCACAACTAAACATGAAGCGATACAGGGCGATGTGGACCGTGTGATTAGAACCTAGATCAACGGTCGTGGCTCATCGTCGACAACGAACTGATCATCAGCGAGACTGAACCCTAGCGGCTCGATGGCGGTCGATTGGGGGCTTACCAGGGCTCCAGCTAACGTGGCGATGGGGGCGATCAATCGTGGAGACGAGGCGGACTCAGGCGTGATCGCGGCGGCTCCTGGGGTGGTCGCAATCGGCTGCCCCTTCCTCCTCTACTACGGCGGCTCGGGTGGAAATTCCGGCGAACGGTGGCTCAAGTGGCTCCGGGGATGGTGTGAGGGACTTGGTGGGAGGTGGGGAGTGTTGGAGTGGGGAGAAATGGTGCTGGGGAGGGCTCCTTATATAGCCCAACGAGGGGACCGTGGGGTGCGACGGTGAGCTCATCGGTGACGGCAGTACAGGGTGCTAAAGGCATGGGCAGGGTAGGCAGATGGTGGGATGCCTCCTGGTAGTCATCTATGGCGCAATGGCGCAGCTAGGGGTGGTGGCCTTTGGTCGGGAAGGGTCGACGCTCTACGCGGCAAAGGTGGTGTTCGACGCGGCGTGCGGTGGCTGCTGGTCGCACGGCGGGAAATGGGCGTGTTCGGGAGTGTGTTGGGGTTAAGGCGGTGCGGCGTGTGCAAGATGAGGTCGAGGCGCAGCGTGTGCTGGCCTGTCGGGGACGGTGCTCTGGCGTGCTTCATGCATGGCACAGAGGCTCGATGCGCGGCTGCTCCTCGGTGGTCTAGGGCTTGGCTGCTTCTGTGGGGTGGACAGGGGGTTGCAGTAGGGTGCGGCAGAGCTATAGACATGCTGGATTGGCGTGGCTTGGTCGCTAGGGCGTTGCCCACGTTTGGCCGACGATGACCTTACTCGGTCGGCGCGGTACTGGCGCTGCGGGGTAGGAGGGGGGTTGTCTGGTGCTTAGTTAGGCTAAGAGGGGACAGAAGAGAGATGAGAGGTTTCAATGGGGGACAAGAACTTAATTTGCAACAGTATTAATTAGGCCAAATTTTCTCTGCCTACCAACTGTTCGACAAAATGGCCGCAAGAATATTTTGTTTGAATTTTGAAAAGATTTTTGGTGGGCGTGTTAGTCATATGCGTGAGCATCTGTGGTTACTTGGGATTGTCAAGGTGAACTCATTTGAGTGGTTTTTGAAAAATTGGGATCTATGCACATACACTTGATTCCATTTTCAAATGCCATTTAAAATTAGTGTTTAAATGTTTTTGTAAGATTTCAAAGTGGGCCTTGGTAGATATTTACTTGTACTAGCAAGGGGAGCAAAGATCTAGAATTATTTCTGTTAAGAATTGACTTCTAGGAACTCCTAATGTGGCCTAGTGGATTAAAATGGAAAAAGTGACCATTTGCATTTATTAATGTTATTTGATTACTTTTCCTTTGGATTTTGTTTTTGAATGATATAGATGATGTGGCCTTCACCTTTGAATCATTTTACAACCATCAGAACAATCAAACATGGCATTTAAAACAATTCCATATTAATGCAAACACACATGCATTCATATTTATTTTTAATAATAAAAAGTTTTTGTTAACCCTAAATTGGGTGATTTGGATCTTAATAACCTTGATTACAGATTTGGGATGTTACAAACCTTCCCCCCTTAAACAAAATCTCGTACCGAGATTTATGAAAAACTAGGAACTAAAGAGATCTGGAAACTCGGTCCTAATGTAATCTTCTCGCTCCCAAGTAGCTTCTTCTTCGGTGTGGTTGCTCCATTGGATCTTGAGAAATTTGATACTCTAGGTCCTGGTGGTTCTGAAGGCTTCTTCCAAGATACGGATGGGCACTTCATGATATGTCAGATCTTTGTTGATATCAATGGCTCGGTGATCGATGTTCTTGAAAACTTCGGTCTTCTCCGGCACTTCTAGGCATTTGCGAAGTAACGAGATGTGGAACACATCACGGATGGCTGACATCTCCCATGGAGGTTCCAGTTGATACGATACTTCTCCTCGGCGATTCAGAATCTTGAAGGGTCCGATATATCTGGGGGCTAACTTACCTTTTAGACTAAAACGTTGCGTTCCCTTCTATAGCGAAACTTTGAGATATACAAATTCTCCGACGTTGAAAGTCATGTCTCTACGTCTCTTGTTGGCATAACTCTTCTGTCTGGATTAGGCGGTCTTAAGGTTCTCACGGACTATGTGAACCTTCTCTTTGGCTTCTCGTAGGATGTTGGGTCCGAAAATCTGACTCTCTCCTACTTGCGACCAATTCAAAGGGGTACGGCACTTTCTTCCATATAAGAACTCAAATGGGTCCATTTGCAAACTGGCTTGATAACTGTTGTTCTATGAGAATTCTGCGAAAGGCAGACAATCTTCCCATTTTGATCCATACTCTAATACACAAGCTCTCAACATGTCTTCTAAGATCTGGTTGACTCTTTCAGGCTGTCCATCGATTTGCGGTTGATAAGCTGTGCTGAAATTCAACTTGGTTCCCAATCCTTCTTGGACTTTCTGCCAAAATCTTGAGGTAAATTGGGTTCCTCGGTCCGACACTATGGTCTTGGGGGTTCCATGCAAACTGACAATTTTGGCGATGTACAACTCTGCTAGCTTAGAACTCTGGTAGGTTGTCTTAACATGTATAAAGTGGGCTACCTTGGATAGTCTATCAACGATGACCCATATTGAGTCATTTCCCCAAGTAGAAGTAGGAAAACCGGTGATAAAGTCCATTCCAACGGAATCCCATTTCCATTCTGGAATCTGCATTGGTTGCAATAGTCCTGCGAGTCTCTGACTTTCCGCTTTGACTCTCCGATAGATATCACACTTGGCGATGTAGCTTCCGATTTATCTCTTCATCTTGTGCCACCAAAATTGCTCCTTCAAGTCCTGATACATCTTTGTTCCTCCGGGGTGGATAGAATAAAGAGTATCATCAGCTTCTTGCATGATAACTTGCTTCAGTTCCGAATCTGCTGGCACACACATACGTCCTTTGTACCACAAAACTACTTCTTCATCTTCGGTGAATCCAGGTACCTTTCCTGTACCAATACGACACTTGATTCCGTCGATACTTGCATTTCCCTTCTGGGATTCCTTGATCTGACTAATCAAAGTGGGTTGAAGCTCAACGCTAGCTAAAAATCCTTTGCTAACAAGCTCAGTTCTAAACTGCTCCAACTCTTCATGCAAACTTGACTGGTTCTCTTTGATCATGGTGTTTAACCTACATGGCAATCTGCTAAGAGCATCTGCTACCACATTGGCTTTGCCGGGGTGATAGTGAATGTCAAGGTCATAATCCTTGATTAATTCTATCTATCTCCTTTGCCTCATATTCTGCTCCTTTTGAGTGAAAATATACTTCAAGCTCTTGTGATCTGAGTAAATCTCACAGCGATTACCCATAAGATAATGATGCCATGTCTTCAAGGCTAAAACTACAACTGCTAGTTCAAGATCATCGGTAGGGTAGTTTTGCTCATGCTGCTTTAGTTGTCGAGATAGACATGCTATGACTTTGCCTTCTTGCATCAACACACATCCGAGACTAATCTTGGATGCATCAAAGTATACATCAAAAGGCTTCTTGATATCGGGCATAATCAATATTGGGGCTGAAATCAATCTCTTCTTGAGCTCTTAGAAACTTGCTTCACATTTGTCGGTCCATTCAAACTTCTTGTCCTTCTTAAACAATTGGGTCATGGGTCTTGTGATGTTCGAAAATCCTTCTACGAACTTGCGGTAATATCCCGCTAATCCAAGAAATGCACGGACTTGGGTTCGAGTGGTTGGGGATTCCCATTCTTCAACATCTTTGATCTTGGCGGGATCAACAGTGACTCCTCCTACCGACACAATATGTCTGAGGAATCCTACTTCTTTCAGCCAAAACTCACATTTGGCTGAACTTGGCATACAACCGATGTTCTCTCAGGGTTTCAAGGATGATTATTAGATGTTGCTCATGGTCTTCTTCTGACTTGGAATAGATAAGAATATCATCGATAAACACCACGACAAACTTATCCAGGAAGTTCATAAAGATCTTATTCATGAGATTCATGAAATAAGCGGGGGTATTGGTTAATCCAAAAGACATGACCGTATACTCATATAATCCATATCTGGTAGTAAAGGCGGTCTTTGGAATATCCGTTGCACGAATCTTAAGTTGGTGATAACCAGTCCTAAGATCAATCTTAGAGAACACTCTAGCACCATTCAACTGATCAAACAAATCATCTATCTTTGGAAATGGGTACTTGTTCTTGATGGTGACATCATTCAGCTTCCGGTAATTTGTGCACAAATGGTTACCTCTATCGTTCTTGTCGATAAACAAAACGGGCGATCTCCATGGCAATGCACTTGGTTGAATAAAAACCTTTCTCCAGCATAGCATCAAGTTGCTTCTTCAGCTCCGCTAACTCTGATGGGTTCATGCTACAAGGTCTTTGAGCTATGGGTCCGGTTCCAGGAATTAGTTCAATAATGAACTCAATATCCCGATCCGGGGGCATACCGGGCAATTCATCTGGGAATACATCAGGGTATTCACAGACTACTCTAACTTGGTCTATGGTGGGTAGGGCTTGACTCTTCTTGCACTTGAACTGACGGGGCAAGGTTTCAGATATATGCTCTACTGATACTCCAGAGCTACTGGTCATGGTGATGGCTTTCTTGGCATAGTCGATCAATCCTTTATGTTTCGACATCCAATCCATTCATAGTACTACTTCCAAACCTTTGGTTCCAAGTACTATTAGATTGGCATAAAAATCTATCCCATGAATTCTGATAGGCACAGCCTTGCAAATTTTTCTATCTTTGGTGGTTGAGCCAGGGATTTGAACTATCATAACATGCTTCAAATTGGTTGGGTGAATCTTACTAGTGCATGCAAATTCTTCTGTAACAAACGAGTGCGATGCTCCAGAATCAAACAACACTCTTGCTAAAACTGAGTTAACAGAAAACATACCCAGCACGACATCTAGCGCTTCTTGGGCTTCTTCGACGTTCATGTGGAAAAGACGGCCATTGCGGTTGTGAGGGTTCCCTGGGGCGAATCTTCTTTCGGGCTGAACACGGCATTGCTGCTGAGCTAGGGCATTCACATTGGCAGTGGCTGCAATCTTCTTCGGACACTCATTGGAGTAGTGACCGTTCACTCCACACTCAAAGCAAGTGATCTGAGACTTGTCTTTGGCTGCAACAGGCACGGCGTTGCTTCTAGTCCTTGGGGCAGTATTGTTGTTGTTGTTGTTGTTGTTGGACTTGGGTGGTGCATGGTTGAAGTTGTTGGAGTTTCCGGGGTTATTGTTGTGGTTCCCTCCGGACTTCACATTTCCTCCGCTATGGTTGGGGTAGCTTGGGCAAGACATTGAGGGTCTACTGTTCCGCGGGGCATATCCTACGGACGGGTTGGGGCGATACTTCTAGTGACTGTTGGATCCACTCTGGTGCATCATTCTATGCTTGTGATTGTTGTTGGCTTGGTTGATCTTTCCTTCCATCTGAATGGCAGAGTTGACTAGCTCTTCGAGATTTTCAAAACGGATGTTGATTAACACCGTTTGCATCTCATCATGCAATCCATTTAGGAATCTCTCCTTCTTCTTGGCTTCAGTATTGATCTCATCAGGTGCATACCTAGCGAGAGACAGAAATCTATCACGGTACTCTACTATAGTCATTCTTCCCTTCTTCAGTTCTCTAAATTCATCTCTCATTCTAGAGACTAAACCTTGCGGCATATGGGTGGGGCTAAACTTAGTCTTGAAAGCTTCCCACGTCATGACTTGACCGTGGTTCATCGTGCGGGTGATGTTCCACCATGCTCTTGCATCTCCTGCCAGATAGTGGGTGGCAAACATAACTTGCTCATTTGTGTCCATTCCTGCTACTTCTAAGTTATTCTCCATGGTCTGTAACCAATCATCTGCATCTAATAGGTTTTCAGACTGGCTATAGATAGGGGGTTTGGTATTCTGGAAGTTCTTGAGTTTGGATCCATGATGATCCTGATTTCCATGTCCTTGATTATTGTGGGCCATCTGGGCGATCTGCTGCAGGGTGGCTAGATTTGCTTGGCGCTCTGCTCTACCAGCTTCACGGTCCGAAACTAGCATCTGCAGAATCTGCAGCATCGGGTCCTGTGATGAGCCGCTTCCTCCGGAGTTTCCACGAGTCATCTGAAGATTGAGATAGATAATGGGGTAAGAGGGAAAGTTCTAAGGTTCATGGTTTTGTCTTCAAAAGCTAAAACTTTGAGTTTGACTCAGGTTTGGCAAACTAACAACTTCTCATTCATTCATTCAAGCAAGGCACGCGATACAAACACACACCACAACAAAAGGGAAAACAGATGGTTTTAAGAACCATTCTATGAGCTAAGATACAATGGGACCGATACATCTCCTCCCTACGATAGTGATCAGGTGCATATATTCATCATCGATGAAGTCGGAGTCATCATCGTCGGTGTAGAAGTCCATGGCATCATCCTCCATGTAATCATCATCATTGTTGAGGTACGAGTGAATATCCCCTGGATGTCTTCACCTTCTTCCTCTTCTTCTTCTTTTGCTGCAAGCTGAGCTTCTTGCTCCTTGAGGGTCTTCTCGAGGCCGGCCACCTTCTTGCGAAGACGAGCCATGGTGCGATCCTTCTTTGCGCATTAACGACGAAGGGATTGGTGATCCTTGATGAGCAGTGAGAAAGTCTGGGCCTTCTGGGCGGCAATGGCAAGGTTGTGGTTGGCGTACTCTCGATCTCGAGCATTGTCCAGTTCCTTATGTCTGTCATACAGCAGGAAGTCGAGGTTCTCCACTTGGCGCTTCAACTCCAGGTGACTTGTCATCTCCAGAGGTATTCCCATAGAATCACGCCTTACATAGTGAGCAAAGCGAGTTCCCTGGATCAAGTTGACATTATGTGCACAAAGACGGGCGAGAGCTTCATGCATTTCCCTGGCTAATCCATCTAGCCAGTTGTTCTCTCTCACAATGAATTGAATCTTCTCAGACAGGGGTGCTTCCATCTTGCCTCAAAGATCAACAACTATCAGCCATTGTAAATCTCCTCCTGGATGGTCATTGAGTTGAGCTCCGAAGAATTATGTGTGCGGGCGCTCAAGGTACTCGAATAGTGCATCAAGATCCCTCTCGAAGATCAGTTGGCCTTCGTTCCCCAACTGGTAGAACTTCCAGTACTGAACCTCCATTTATAAGAATTTAGGACGAGTAAGTTAGTGAGGTGATCAAGTGTGTCAAATTTTATATAGAATTGTAAGTGCTTTCGAGGAACATGAATTTTTTTGAAAGAATCTCAAGGATAACAGTGGAAATAGGTTTTTATAAATACTCACTTCTTTGGTTTTGAAACTAAGTTTTTGTTTGGACATCTATTCTAACTAGGGTCTCCTGTGGTCAGGATGGCTATGATACCAACTTGTCAACACCCGGATTTTTAATCCCAGATGCCTATTATGCCATACATCGCAATTCCATGATTACCATTTTTGCGAGACATAACAGATTGGATATCACAGTACATCATCCATTACAAACCATAATAAGGTCTTACACAAATAAAGGATCTCATGATCCAGTCTTAATACAAACAGGTAACAGAATAATAAGCGTAGCGGTGGGGTCCATCTTCAGGGTCACAGGCAATGCTGACGATAGGAGCTAGTCCTAGTTGTCATAGCCATCCTGTTGTCCTTCTTCCGGATAGTCCTCTTCATTGTCTGGCCACGGGAATAGCCAGGGACAAAGCTGTGAGTACTCTTTAAGTACTCGCAAACTATCACTAACAAGTAAGGTAGTTCTAGTAGGAATCTAAGTTCTAAGTTTATTTGCAAAGTTTAGTTTGAAACCTAAGTTGAGTTCAGAAACGAAGAAAGATAAAATAAAGTTCTAAATCACCTAAGTGGGAAACTAGTTTTCATGTTCACAACCCTGTTGTGGTCAATTCATGTCACAATTCATTTCATAAGTCATTTTGAAAACATCTGACAACGGAACAGTATGGCCACTCCAACTATCCATAACCGCGGACGCGACTATTCGAATAGTTTGACACTCTACAGAGGTGGTACACTTTCACCACAAAATTCGATACATCCGTCAAGGATAACTCTGAATCATCATACTTAGTATGCGGATAATCAATCATAACCTTCCAATTACACACCCTAGTATAATCACCTCTCCTATGAGCTTGGCGTCCCAGCCATGGCCATCTGCCATCCTGGGCACTGCATAGGTGGACAACATTGAGAGGTATCCTCAGCTCAAACCTCTCGCGCGAGGAACTCGTACTAATGCATATAAACTTTCGGCTAAGCCTTACCCAATTCAGGTATTGTGGTTGTATGGTAAAATTGGAATGGTATCGCATCCGAACCCAACCACCAACTTTTATAAAAGGGCTAAGGCTCATGCCTTAACATTTTCATCATCATAAACCAGTTGTGTTTCTCAACACATGTCAAAACATCTCAATAGAATGACTCATCATTCCAAGGTTTTCATAATCATTTTCACCAAGTATTCCCATCTAAAGTGATCAAGTTTTTGGTTTATCTCTAACCACTAAGTTCAGGGTGTTCACTAAGGTGGAATGATAATCTCAATCTCATGCCATAGAATGACATCTAAGTCTAACTAGATAGGCCAAGTTTTATACTCTTTATGCCATCTATAAACAAAGGTAAAGAACTTTAGTAAAGTAAAAGGTATGGCTGGTAAGTAAAACTTGGGATGGGTATAACTCCAAAGGGTATAACCAAAGCATGCTTAAGGCATTTGCTTAGGTTATCAAGCTTGCAAGTGTTAACTTGCATTGTTAATGATGGCTTGTCTTGGTTGGTGAAGTGGTTGAAATTCTCCTCTTCTTCCTCGGTGTAGAATTCCTCCTCTTCATAGACTTGGTCGGTACTATCATCTATAAATACATACGGAACACACAATCACCAAACAATACTTAACTAGTCTATTTAGTACACTAATGCACACACTTGACGGTCTAGCATCATCACAATCATCACAAGATTTAATGAACTAGTTTCATTTATTTTATTTGAGAAAAGTAATTTCTACTTATTGAAAATAACTAAGATTTAATATTCTCCAATTAAAATATGGATCATGTGGACACATGTCATCACCACATATTCTAATGCATGGGAATGTGATTTAAATGTTTGCTCACATTTCAATAAGTTTAGGTTCATTATTTAAAAGATTTAAAGTGACTAGAAATGCCTATATAGCATTATTTTGGTACTAGTCCAAAGTCACTACATGCAAACCTAAATATTATTACATATTTAGATAGATATTATCAAATGTGATTTTTGAGAGTTGGAATTAACTCAAAAGCTATTATGGTTGATTTTTGAAAAATGTTTGAATGTAGAAAGTCTATGTCTTGTTATTTTTGCTATGTGAGATCTCTAAATCCAATGGGCTTGGATAGAGATTTTAATTATCTTTCTAACAAAATTTGAATCATTCATTTTGGTTCAGTAGAATTCTCTGAATTGATTTTAAACTAGTGGACAGAATTGAGTTTAAAACTAAATAGAAAAATACTTATTTGAAATCTAGGGCCAGCGCGGGAAACTAAATGGGCCAGCCAAGTGACACTCCATGGCGCAGAGGGCAGCTGACAGAGGGTCCCGCGTGTCAGCGGCACAACTAAACACGAAGCAGAACGGGGCAATGTGGACCATGCGATTGGAACCTAGATCAACGATCGTGGCTCATCATCGACAACGAACTGATCGCTGGCGAGACTGAACCCTAGCGGCTTGGTGGGGGTCGATTGGGGGCTTACCAGGGCTCCAGCTAATGTGGCGATGGGGGCGATCAATCCTAGAGACGACGACGGACTCAGGCATGGTCGCGGCGGCTCCTGGGGTGGTCGCAATCGACTGCCCCCTTCCTCCTCTGCTGTGGCAGCTCCGGTGGAAATTCCGACGAATGGTTGCTCGAGTGGCTCCGAGGATGGTGTGAGGGACTTTGTGGGAGGTGGGGAGTGTTGGAGTGTGGAGAAATGGTGCTGGGGAGGGCTCCTTATATAGCCCAACAAGGGGACCGTGCGGTGCGATGGTGAGCTCATCGGTGACGGTGGTAGAGGGTACTAAAGGCATGGGCGGGGTAGGCGGACATAGGGCTGCCTCCTAGCGGTCATCTACGGTGCAATGGCGCAGCTTGGGGCGGTGGCTTTTGGTCAGGAAGGGTCGATGCTCTGCGCGGCAGAGGCGGTGTTTGACGCGGCGTGCGGTGGCTGCTGGTCACACGGCGGGAAATGGGCGTGTCCGGGAGTGTGCCAGGGTTAAGGCGGAGCGGCGCGTGTAAGCTAAGGTCAAGGCGCGACGTGTGCTGGCATGTCAGGGATGGTGCTGTGGCGTGCTCCGTGCATGGCGCAGAGGCTCGCGGCTGCTCCGCGGTGGTCCAAGGCTCGGCTACTTCCATGGGGTGGACAGGGGTCACGGTAGGGTGAGGTGGAGCTAGGGACATGCTGGATTGGCGCGGCTTGGTCGCTGGCGTGTTCCCCACCTTTGGCCGGTGATGACCTTACTCGGGCGGCGTGGTACTAGCGCTGTGGGGTAGGAGGGGGTTGTCTGGTTCTTAGTTAGGCTAAGAGGGGACATAGGAGAGATGAGAGGTTTAAATGGGGGGACAAGAACTTAATTTGTAACAGTATTAGTTAGGCCAAATTTTCTTTGCCTGCCAACTGTTCAACAAAATGGCCGCAAGAATGTTTTGTTTGAATTTTGAAAAGATTTTTGGTGGGTGTATTAGTCATATGCTTGAGCATTTGTGGTTGCTTGGGATTGTCAAGGTGAACTCATTTGAGTGGTTTTTGAAAACGTGCGATCTATGCACATACACTTGATTCCATTTTCAAATGCCATTTAAAATTAGTGTTTAAATGTTTTTGTAAGATTTCAAAGTGGGCCTTGGTAGATCATTACTTGTACTAGCAAGGGGTGCAAAGATCCAGAATTATTTTTTTTAAGAATTGACTTCTAGGAACACCTAAAGTGTCCTAGTGGATTAAAATGGCAAAAGTGACCATTTGCATTTATTGATCTTTTTCATTTATTTTCCTATGGATTTTGTTTTTGAATGATCTAGATGACGTGGCATTCACCTTTGAATCATTTTACAACCATTAGAACAATCAAACATGGCATTTTCAAACAGTTCAATATTAATGCAAAGACACATGCATTCATATTTATTTTTAATAATAAAAAGTTTTTGTTAACCCTAAATTGGGTGATTTGGATCTTAATAACCTTGATTAAAGATTTGGGATGTTACAAGCACTAGTAGTAGCAGGAGTAGTAGCAGCAGCGGTAGCAGTAGCAACAGTAGTAGTTGTAGTAGCAGGAGTAGTAGCAGTAGCAGCAACAGCAGTAGTAGTAGTAGTAGTAGCAGTAGTAGTTGTAGTTGTAGTTGTTGTTGTAGCAGCATGAGTAGTAGTAGTACTAGCAGAAGTAGTTGTAGCAGTAGTAGTAGTAGTAGCAGCAGCAGCAGAGTAGTAGTAGTAGTAGTAGTAGTAGTAGTAGTAGTAGTAGTAGTAGCAGCAGTAGTAGTATTAGTAGCAGCAGCAGCAGTAGTAGTAGCAGTAGTAGTAGCAGCAACAGCAGTAGCAGCAGCCGTAGCACTATTAGTAGAAGTAGCAGCAGTAGGAGCAGCAGTAACATCAGTTGTAGTAGCAGCAGTAGCAGTAGTAGTAGGAGTAGTAGTCACATTAAATATACTTAGGGCTTGATGCATAATCATCACAAATGGTCACCAAAAGATTGAACAACAAACTTAAATAGAACTTAGGGCTTCTTTGGATAACAGGATTTAAAAACACAGGAATTTGTTTGGGTCACGGGTACAAAACAATGGATTGCAAAACACAGGAAACAGGATTTCAAAACATAGGAAATTAATAGGGTCGCGGGTATAAAATAGAGGAAATCTGTAGGCTTAAAGTCATTTCGTTGAAACATACGAAACATGTAGGAAAATTGCCTCAATCCTACACAAATGAGTGTAAAAAGGTGGATGTTGAAATTCCTATGGGATTGGGGTGTAGAAATGCAATCCATAATTTTGAAGGTATGATTCCTTTCATCCAAAGGGCTTCCTTATGAAAAAAATCATATGCGTTGGATTCCTCCAAAATTCCTTTGGAAATCCTTTGATCCAAAGATGCCCTTAATCAAGATGTAGGAACGCCTAGGATGATGCATGGTGGCATGGTGTCCGATCGACCTAGGGAGTCTTCTTAGTTTGGCAGAACTAGCGACCGACCTATCAGCACTTTCCCTTGCCAAGGCCTCCACTCTCTTTCCCGGTAGCTTCAACTCCCTTGGTATGATGGGGAGAGCATCTTCATAGCCACCTAGAGCTGGAGCAGTCCGGTCAAGAATGTAGTCTAATTTTAGCATTACAACTAGGCCGTCCTATATGAAAATTACCATTGGGTTAGTCCTTTGGAATTACCAAAACACCACAATGCATTGTATAAATTGACTAGAGATCAAATGCATCATTGCACCATCAAATTTACCTAAACAGCACAAGGTATCAGGTAAATTAAATTGCCTAAAGAGCACAATGCATCATTAGAATCACCTAACTCGATGAGTCCTCAGAATTATCTAAACAACTACTAGAAGGCATACCATTTAATTAGATTGATTAAACAACACAATGCGTAATCTGAATGGATAAAATAGCATAATGCATTATATGGATAGACAAAACCACATATATGCAGTCCATCATCAAAAATACCAAAACAACACAAGGTATCATGTAATTAAATTTAATAAACATCATCTGTATAATCAAAATTACCTAAACTGATGGGTCATTGAAATAATCTGAATAGCTAGAAGGCATATAAGTTAATCCCAAACAACAGAACATGGATCAAAATGGAGGAAACAACATAGTGAGGAGACATGACACAATGCATCATAAAAAACCAAAACAGCACAACGTGTCATGGAAAATTCCTAAATAGCACAATGCATCATCTAAGTACCAAACAGAACCCTGCATCACCATCATCAAGTATATTCCATAACTAAGTAGAACCACACAAAAGACAATTATCAAGAATATGATATATAAAGAACAGCACAAAAGACAATTATCAAGAATATGACATATAACTAAGTAGTTCAACAAAGGACCTACAGTACACATTGCAAAAATCTGACAAGATGCATGTCAGATTTGGGTTAAAGCCCAGTCCTCCAAATCTAACCTTGTTGCAGTTCGGGGGGGGGCGAACTTGCACAAGGGTCGATGGGTGGAGCAGATGAACATGGCACCACAAACAAAGAACTAGCCACATACACCGAAGAAGCACAAACAATCGCGGATGAAGGGGGAGCCACCAATAGGGGTTTTGCCATGTACGCTCCGAAATTTGGCACATTGGAAATGAGAGTCCAACCTACAGACAACAAGGATGCATTCGCCGCCGCATGAGCATTTGGTCCCAACGCACGCGGCGCCGGAGGCTTGGACGACCGCTTGGCGGGGAATGACGGTATCGGCGCGCCGGACAAAACCCTAAGGGTGATGGACACCTCACCTTGGGCACGACCTGCACACATGCAAAAGGCGAAGGATGCTTCAGAAAAGGCGCTGCGGCCAATGGAATCGAATAAGCCACCTGCAGCTCTGAAGCAGACCTTGATGAGCACCACAGCTCAACCACAAACAAAGGTTTTGGCACTGGTTTCATCGAAGCAAAGACTAGGTGAACGACTAAGAGTTGAGAGGTGAGTGTGGGAATGTGATAGCAAGAGAGGGAATGTTTGGGAAGGAGTTATAATGGGAGTGGGTAACCCTCTATCCGCTTTAGTAGTACCGTACTACAAAAAATATGAACTACATTTCACATATCATCACTTTTTGGCAAACTAGTTCATTTCGTCAAACCGACTAAAATAGTGGGTACCCTTTAGGTTTCAAACTTCTATATGGTACCTATTTTTCTAGTAGTAAGTACAGTACAATACTTTGTATTACCCTCCATGGTAGTATACAACATTTTTGAGATAGAGGAAATTGCACGATCCACCATCTTTTCATCGAACTTTTGCAAAAAAACACTTGTTGAACGTCATTTTTGCACATTTTAACAGTTTTTGGCCTAATATGTACAAATTTTGCTAGTTAGTCCTGTAATGAACGATTTAACCTCATTGGTAGCAATACTGACAAGTGGCCCGAATGTCAATGCTCTCGTTCACACACAAAGATTGAATGATGCTAAAAAGTGGATACTAACAAAATTTATCACCCACAATACTTTTTGGAAGCATGTAGCTAGGATGTAAGATACTTATTTCATATGAAACATCAATGTTTACACAAAGGTACCAAAATATTAGTCCATCAAACATTGAATTTGTGAAGGCTTTATTTGGTCATAATAAACTTGTTTTTAAACATAACTTGTTTGTAGATAAGATTTGACATTTCATTCACATAACCAAATGTCCATCTAAGAGTTTCTTTTAAAGTGTCAGGCGGACGATTTATGTCTGTTTATTACACCTCACAAAAAAAAGTACCTCAGTTTTTATAAACTTTAAGAAGATAATTATTTTCCCGTGATTTATTTTCTTGAGAGAAAACACGGTGAATATGGCTTGGAATGCCACAAGCCTAGTTTCCAGACTATGTTTGAACCATGTTTCACTTACGATTACGAAGTTTTATGAGTTCTGAAGGTTTCCTAGCAAACTTCACACTATTAAACTAATTTAAGACGATTTATTAATGTTAGGTAAATTTTGAACTATGAGTAAGTAGTAGATTGCTCTTAAAGTTATACAAGTATCTTTTGAAGGTACACACCCAGGCTGTCAATATACCGAAAATCAATGAATTTGATGAATTCAACTTCTTGCTAAGAATTTGCACATAGACAAATTTGACATTTATTTGAAAACAATAAAAAACATTGCACGATGTCCTCAAACTTGTACTACTTGCCATGATAAATGATTATTATCAAGGGAGTTCACATATTTTATAAAACTAACTAATTGAAAATATGGTCTGCCATGTATGAACATCCTTAGGCTTCAGGCCAAATACGAGGCTAAATGGCCTTATATATGTACAATATACTTTATGGTAATGTTCCCATGTTTGGTAGCTGAGTGCATCTTGGCATGGTGAATAATAATGCTGCCAGTACTGAGAGTTTCCAAAATTTAGGAATAAACAAATCATTTTAAAATTGGAACTACAAGTAAACGTGATAGAATGCTCTTAAAATGTTACAAACATCATTTGAGTCTTTATGGTACCGAGGCGGTCAATACTTAAAAAACCAACGAGAGTTCTATAGGATTCAAGTTCTTACTACGAATATGCATGTTGACAATTTGATCCTCACTAGCTTTGAACAAATATAATGAAAACCCTAAAAATGAAACCTTCCGCATGGTGTCCTCTTCATGTACTACTATTTGCAATGAAAAATAATTAATAACAGTGATTATTCATAAATTACGAAAAACTTGTTACAGAATATGGCCTGCCGTGTATGGACATTCTTGGGTTTCAAGCCGAATGACAAAGGTAACAGCCATATGCACATCATATTGTATTGTAATGTTCCCATATTTGGTAGAAGTGTGTATCTTGGCAATGTGAAAAATGGTGGCAACCACTGTTTCCAACTTATAGGAAAAATAAAACTTTTTCAATTTTCGAAGCGACAAGATTTTTTTGTAAAAGCAAGTACGAAGAAAAATGGCTTAGAGTACCACAACAATGCGTGGACCTAGATACACTTATGATTGGTTACCAAGTTTTATGAGTTCTCAAGCTTCCTAGCAAACTTCGACCACTTAAACAGATTTAAGTCGATTTTTCAATATTAGGTAAATATTGAACAACAAGCAAGTGGTAGTAAGATTGAAGTAATACGAAGAGAAAAATTTGAACTACGAGTAAGTGGTTAATTTTGAACTACGAGTGACATGGGTATATCCTATAGGTACTTGAGTTTGGTATATACGGTCCAGATACGGCAGAATCCCGCGGTGTTGCCAAGGCCCAATGAAGAATTCGAGTGGCCCATGGACCCTCCGATTACTGACGAGACAAGAAGAAGCTTAAGATAGAAAGTTCAAAGGGAAAACCCTAATCTGTAAGCGACTCGACCTGCTACCCGAGACCTAGCCTATCTATATAAAGGCTAGGAGGGGCGGCGAGGAGGGCAATCACAGCCCTAGTTTCCACAACTCTCGCTAGATTGCATTTGCGCACCCCTATAATACTCGATTCCTTCGATACTTCCAAGAGCATACAAGCAGGAGTAGGGACTTCTACGAGGCCTGAACCTGGGTAAACCTTGCGTCCCTATGTGCTTGTTTGCTAGCCGATTGATGCCTCCAGCGCTCCCTCCTTCTCCAAAACCCAAGTCCATAACAATGGGCATTGACGAGTTGAACCCTCGTCAATTGGTGCCGTCTGTGGGAATTGGGAGTGCTGATGTTGCGGCTTCTTCGACCCTGTAAACCGCGATCTACAACTCTGCAATAGCGGAGATTTGCCAGCTCTTTGGCGTGTTCAACTTCACCGTCCACACACCGGCTACATGCCCGGCTTTCGAGTTTGTGGGCGATGGGATCAGCCTGGCGATTGGGAGCTGCTGCTTCCAGGTGGGTCAACTGGGCATGCTTCGCATGCCTGACCAGCCAACGACACCTGCGATTGCTCCCGCATCGTGGTTCCCGCCACCAATCGGCCCCCTCGGTGAGCTTAATGCCTCGGCAACAGCTAGGAGCATGGACAACAACAATAGTCGCGGATCCAATCTGGGTGACCTAGCCACAAAAGATGGAGCCTACGGCTCTGGATCAGAAATATGTGGGAGCAATAGCTTCCCCAATCACTTCATGGGCGCCGTCATCAACCCAGGCGATACCAGCGTCAATCGCGAAAACGCCGGCACCGGATGTGGCACCGGACTGCCCAACGGCGGTATACCCAACGGCGGCCCCACCAACGATGGCAACAGCGCGCCTATCAATAATGGGACGGGAGGAGAACCGTCACTCGTGACGAATGAGAACACCGGCAAGCGTATGCTGATCAAGCTCAACGACAATGAGTGGGCCCGCTGTCGAGAAGCTCTACGGGGCAATCCTCTACCCCCAACACACCACGGGGCATGCTGATGGGCTACCATTGGCTGTTGAAGGAGGAATTCAAGCGCCAGTAGATGGTGATCGCGCAACTCGAGGCGCGCAGAAAGGCGGTAGACGAGTCGAGTCTTCGACGACCTGGGCTCTCCTCCACGAAGGATCCTCCTCCAAAGGCAATGAGTATGTGGCCAACAAGAGGCGATTTCGACTGGCCCACCTCACCGAGCAAGAACACGTAGACCCACGAAGGTCCTCGACTTTGGCTCTTTGATGGTGGATACGCGGGGCAACGTGCTCCCAAAGACGCCGCAAGCTGTGCTGACAGCAGCCACTATGTACCTCCTCAACAACTAGCCACCGGCTGGAGACCTGCGAGCTGCCATGCACCGATCTATGATCGTGAGCCTGGGGCTAATCGAGGCTGCCCTCGACAAAGAACCAACACCAGAGCCGAAGAAAATCAAGGCTCTGGACAAATACTACTACTCGTACTCCTCCAGTGACGACAATCACGATCTGTCACGACGACATTGCTCATGGCGGAATGACCGCGATTATGACGCGCGTGATGAAATCATGCAGCGCAAGGTAGACAAGATGCGGGAGAGGTGTGCTCGTTCGACGGACTCGGAAGAAGACGAGACCGAACTCTGCGGCGCCAGATGCTTTAGCAGGGCCATCAGGCAAAAGTGAATGCCTAGGGGTTCAAACTCCCGTCGGAGAACCCAAAATTTGACAGCCTGCTGGACCCGAAAATTTAGTTGGAGGACCACATCTCCTCCACCAGGCTGCACGGCGGGAGTCAAAGCACGGCCATGCAATTCCTACATCTACAGCTGCAGGGTGCCGCTCGTGCATGGGTCAACAACCTCCTGCATGGATCCATTCGCAGCTAGCTGGTCTACAGCTTCGTGCGCAACTTCAAGGGCACTTACAAAAGGCCTGCATTAATCGAAGAACTGAGAAGCTGCCAGCAAAGGTCTGGCGAGTCGCTGCGCTCGTACATCCAGAGGTGGTCCATCATCAAGAACTTAGCAGAAAACAGCTTGGAGGACCGCGCAATCGATGCTTTCAACGGTAGCGTTCGTCGTACAGAGCTCAGGGAGGAGCTGGGCCACTCGAATCCCAACACAATCGACCACCTGATGGAAATCATGAACGGTGGGCAGACGGAGAAGACTCAGTGAAAAACCGCACCTACTCCGACAATGACGATGACCTTGGGTGCAGACGCGATCGCGGAGGCAAACATCGAATGCACGTCTACGATAACCGCAATGAAGTCAATATGGTCGCAGCCGGCTATGCCGACAAACGCGACGACAACCGCAACAGCGGATATCGCAGTGGTGGATACCGTGATAGTGGGAAAACCACACAGGTGTGGCAGCGCCGCACTCGTGAAGAGGCACCCGCAACATCCATCCAGGACAAACTATCCGGACCATGCAACATGCACTTCTACATCGACAAGCACGACGACAAGAAAAAATCTAGCCACCTTCTCAAGGATTGTCGCGAGTTCCTCAAACTCCACGAGGGCCTGGCTCAGATGAATCGTGACGCGATCAACATGGGCTATGGAGCTGCCCCAGGCGCTGTGGCACATGGAGCTCCTCCACCACTGCCCGAACCACCACCACCCGCGGCCGCACCGGTCTAGCATCATGGTGGCGAGCCATATCCACGACCCGTGGGCAACATGGGATGATCCAAAAAGGGCGTCCCTCAAATCGAGCGCAGAAGGCCATCACTTGCTAAGTCAATCTGGCGATAAAATCTCCACCCTCCACCACTGAGTACCTCAGTGGAAGCGACTCCTGCATCACCTTTGACAAGCGCGATCATCCGTGCCAAGTTTCTCATCCAGTCCACTGTCCCCTCATACTCGAGGCGCATATTGGGGGCTTCAATATGAGTCACATCTTCATGGACGGCGGAAGCGGCATCAAACTCATGTTCACGAGTACCTTGCGTGCGATGAGGATCCCTCGAACTTGTTTGGAAATTTCAGACACAACAATCCACGACATCATCCCAGGGAAGGGCATATACCCCTGGGCAAAATTAACCTCGACGTCATCTTCGGCACGCCGCAAAACTTTCAGCGAGAGCGCATCGACTTTGAGGTCATCGATTCGCCCTCACAATACCACTACATCCTCGGACGTGTTGCGTTCGCTAGGTTCATGGCAGTGCCGCACTATGCCTACCTGTAAATGAAAATGCCAGGTCCAAACGGCATCATCACAATCAATGGAAGCTTCGAGAGGTCCAACAGCTGCGACAGGGAGTTCAACAGAATCTCCCAGTCCTTCGGCATGCAGGAGGAACTCGCGAGATTGAAGGAGTCGACAAACAACAGTCTACCTGCCCTAAGTAGGCCAAGTTCACCCGACCTGTCCTTCGACTCGTCGGTGCACACGAAGAAAGTCCAGGTCCACCCAACGGACCCAACCAAGACGGCCCTCATCGTCAACAACTTGAGATCCGCATAGGAACTCGCGCTCATCGAATTCCTCCGTGAGCACTGGGAAATTTTCGCTTGGTGTCCAGCGGACATGCCAGGGGTTCCCAGGGAATTTGCCAAGCACTCACTCAACATAAATCCAGACACAAGGCCAGTCAAGCAAACGATACAGCGACTATCTGAACAAAGAGCAAAAGCAGTCGGAATGGAGATAACCAGACTCCTCGACGCAAACTTCATACGCGATATCAAGGAAAGCACCTGGCTCACTAACACAGTGCTAGTGCCTAAAAAAGACACAGATATCCTGCGGATGTGCGTGGACTTCACCTCCTTGAATAAGCACTGCCCAAAGGATCACTTCCCATTGCCACGAATCGACCAAATCATCGAATCCACCGTGGGATGTGAGCGCCTCTACTTCCTTGATGCCTACTCAGGCTACAATCAGATTCGAATGAAGGAGGAAGACCATAAGAAAACATCGTGTACAACGCCTTTTGGTGTGTTCTACTACAACACGATGCCCTTCGGGCTAAAAAACGCAGGAGCCACCCATCAGCGGTGCATGCAGGCTTGCCTCAAGAACCAACTTGGTCGCAATATCCAAGTCTACGTTGACGAGATCGTCATTAAAACCAAAGAGGAAGCCATGTTAATCGATGATCTCCGCGAGACCTTCGCTAACCTTGACCGCTACTGGATCAAGCTCAATCCGGACAAATGAACCTTCGGCGTGCCATCCGGGCTACTCGGGTATCTCATCTCTGCGAGAGGAATCGAGGCAAAACCGAAGAAAATAAAGGCCATACTGGCCATGGAGAAGCCAAAGAACATAAAAGGTGTCCAACAGCTGGCTGGGCGAATTGCGGCGCTCAGTCAATTCATCAGTCGAATGGGCGTCAAGGCACTGCCCTTCTACCAACTTCTTTGCAAAGCTGACAAGTTTGAGTGGACAGACGAGGCGCAAGAAGAATTCGAAGATCTCAAGCGTCTACTATCCAAATCGCCAGTACTGGTGACGCCTCGCGAAAAGGAACCACTGCTGCTCTACATCTCCGCCACCAACTAGGTGGTCAGCCCGGTGCTCGTGGTGGAACAAGCCGAAGAAAATAAGGTCCACGGGGTCCAGCGCCCAGTATACTACCTCAGCGAGGTGCTCACGCAAACAAAACAGCAGTACCCGCACTACCAGAAGTTGTCCTATGACGTCTTCATGATAGCCAGGCGACCGTGCCACTACTTCCAGGAGCACCCAATCGTGGTGGTAAACGACGCCCCGCTCGGGCATATACTCAATAATCCTGACGCCACCTGACGAGTCACGCTCTGGGAAATCGAACTGTCTCCACGAGACATCGCATACGGGAAGCGCGACACGATCAAGTCGCAAGTCCTCCCGGACTTTCTCGTGCACTGGATGGAGAACCAGCTCCCTGACAAGCCAGATATGTCCTATCTTTGGACAATGCACTTCGACACATCCAAGCGACTGACATCGCCCCAAGGGGACAAGATGAAATATATTCTACGAATGCAGTTCACCGCCTCCAATAATGAAGCTGAGTATGAAGCCTTAATCCATGGGATGCGGATGGCGAAAGCCTGCGGCACCAAGCACCTCATCATTTACGGCGACTCCAAGCTGGTGCTCAACCAAATAATGCACGAGTGCGACGCATTGAGCGACAACATGATCGTCTATTGCGACCTATACAACACACTCGAGGTAGACTTCAATGGCTGCGAACTGTGGCACGTGGGCCACGAAAGCACCAAGAGGCGGATATACTCACCAACATTGGCTCCACTTGTGCCCCCATACGACCTGGGGTATTCCTTGAGCGATTCTGCGAGCATTCCATCAAGCCCAAAGCTCCAGGGAAGAAAGCAAGCACGCCAATGGATTCAGGGGCTACGCCACCCAACGAGCCAATGGCACTCGACAACATGGTGCTTGATACAGGACTCGAAGGGCCAATGGGCGTCCTGATGATCGAGCCATCTTGTACACAACCCTACATCACATATCTACTCAGCAAGAGGCTACCAGATGACCCGACTAATGCGCTACACATCGCGCGACGATCCAAGGCATTTTCCCTCATCGACGGTGAACTGTACAAGCGTAGTATCACATGAGTACTTCAACAGTGCGTTTCCAATGGGGACGAAAGGGCCGTCCTCCTCGACATACATGAAGGCACTTGCGGACATCATGCTGGCAGTCGCGCCCTCGTCCCAAAAGCTCTACGAGCCAGATTCTACTGGCCCACGGCCATGCGCGACGCCAAGGACATCATCAAGTGCTACAACACTTGCCAGCGATTCGTGGACAAACCATACGCACCTAGCGCAGAACTTAGGCCAATACCATTTGCTTGGCCCTTCGCACAATGGGGACTCGACATGGTCGACAAGCTCCCAAAGTCCTCGCAAGGAGGATATGTCTACCTCTTAGTCATGGTCGACAAATTCACCAAGTGGATCGAGGCCATGCCAGTGACGAATCAATCAGGAGCTAACGCTGTCAAGTTCTTCAAGTCCATTGTCTACCGCTTTGGAGTGCCACATAGCATCATCATGGACAATGGGACAAACTTCACCTCCAAGGAGTTCTTGGAGTTCTGCGAAAGCCTGAGAATCAACATAAGTTACGCCTCGGTGGCTCACCCGCAGACCAACGGTCAAGTGGAAAAGGCCAACGGCCTCGTGTGCGGTGGAATCAAGAAGCGACTCCTTCGGCCACTCAAACAAACCGCTGGATGCTGGCCAGACGAGCTGTAATCCGTACTTTGGAGCCTGTGCACAACTCCAAATAGCGCCACGGGCTATACTCCATTCTTCATGGTGCACGGTGTTGAGGCGGTGCTACCCGTAGAAGTGTGCTACAAAGCTCCACGAGTGGTCGCTTACAGCGAGCATAAGTCAACTCTTGCACTCGAAAATTCCGTCGACCTCCTTGACGAGGCACGGGAAATCGTAGCGGAGAGATCAACGATCTATCAATAGAACCACCACAACTACCACAGCAGAAGGTTACGCCCCAGATCCTTTGTTGAAGGAGACCTGGTCCTGCGACTGAAGCAATAAGGGCATCTCAAACTCGAGTCCCCTTGGGAAGGACCTTACGTGATTACAGAAGTAATCCCAGGTGGCGCCTATCGCCTTAAATATTTTGAGAGCGGAGTTGTATACTCCAACCCCTGGAACGTCGCGCATCTGTGTCGTTTCTACCCCTAGTCGTTTTTACATTACAAATAAGGCTATTTAGCTAGGCTACTTAGCCACACATTGTACCTCGTACTATCCTGCGAATAAATAAAGCTAAGTGCCCCGAACCTTTGTGTCTTTTCCTATTTTTCTTGCAATTTCATCACTCGGGTGCTGCGCCACCCTTTACACTTCTGTTCTATGAACCAATCACAGTATCCTTAGTAGCTGACGCACTACCAATCAAACCCTTGATAAACACCAACACAGCTGCAACACACTTGACAGGTTGGCAATGTGCTGAGATAAACATACGTCAGGCTAACGAAAAGGAACTACAGAGTACACTACACTCGAAAAATATATAAGCTAGCAAGCTCTACACATATCAATGGGTATTACATACACTCAACGCAAATCATACGAACTTTATAACACTCATACATCTATGTGCAGGATATAAACTACGCCACTGCTCTAGAAGATGAACGTTCGTCTGCTCTTCAAAGTAGTCGATGATGTCCTCCGCCGGCCGATCAACCACCTGGTAGTTTGGAACCATGTTCCAAGTCATCCCCTCTGGTGGCAGTGGCGGCCCAACAGCAACGGACGCTATGTCCACATCTGGCCGATGCAGTCACACCAGCGATAGGGCAACCTTCGCACCTGCGACCAATTGCTACCGTACGCACTCGCATACCGCACTTATATCTTGAAACTTCGCCAGAAGGGCCAACAGGCTTGAAGGGACAACGTCCAGCAGAAACATCGTCTGATAAATGTTCCTAAGACACGACTGCGCCTTCTTCAAATAATGGAGCACTCGAGAAGAATGATCTTGCAGGGTCACAAGTGTGATCGCACAATCGTGGTCCACCAAAAAGTACCCACTCGGCTACAGCTTCTCCTAGGTTAAGTTGTTCATTCGAATGGCCACCCGGTCTTTGTCATCCTGCGGATGGCGAGCGCTGACAACTACACCAAGGAGGCAGAAAAGTGTGAAGACAATGCATCGCCACGACTGTCTAAAAGAAAAGAGGAGAAGACAGAAAGCTAACATTTGAACTTCTCATTCAACTGCGCCACTTCCTCCAAGAGATACTTCTCGCGGGAGGTGGCCTTCTTAGCTTTCGACTTCCATACATCCGCACTACCGCGGATGATGGGAAACTCACGCTCTAATTGCTTAATGCGATCGCACATTCGTGAAAGCAACGATAATTCCTCCACCTTCGCACAGTCGTGATCGCACAGCCGGTGGTAGCCCTAGATGTCGCGGTCCTTGCCTCCTTCGCGCGCCGCCGCTCCTCAGAGTATTTGGCCTGAGGACCCCTGAAGAAAGGATCCAAGGGGAGAGAGATACCTCAGATGATGAATGCAAGGAACATCACCTAGAAACCTGGAGGAGGACGAGGGATTACCTCATCGTCAGGCACTCGCGAGTCATCTTCCGTGGGCGGAAGAGATCCATCTTGACGATGAAGGTGCAGCTCAAAAGACTTGATGTCGAACGCGCGCCAGGAGCCGTTGGTGACGTGGGTTCCCGCACCCTTCTTCTTCCCAACACCGACGGCACTAGTGCCCACGGTGGTGGTGCTGCCCTTCTTCTTGGCGGCCGCAATGGTGGCCGCACATCCAGCGGCGGCGCCTCCCTTCTTCTTGCCCATCTTTCGATGGCGATGGAAGCAGAGAAAGTAACTGGGAAAATGCAGAGCTGGTCCAGTGCCACGAAGGGGAAGCGCGCAAGGAAGCAGAGAGAACAGCAATAGCGAAGGAGGCACGAGCAAGAAGAGAGATGAGGAAAAATTATCGCAGCTGCGCTGCTACTTAACCTCCTCTCGAATGCCATCCAACGGCAAGCAGAAACTCTATTGGAGACGTGGTGCATATCGCCATCAACACGTGGCGAGGGTGAACCACGAACCATCCCCCACTACTCCCATTACACGTGAAAATCGAGGAGACACGGTTAAAACAGAAGATTACGCATGCCCAGTCAAATCGAAGTCAGAAAGTGAGACCCAACGCTCGTCACGTCCCGTCAAAGCAGGTCATGCGGGCAACTGAGGTCATCACATCGTCAGCACTGGCGTCATCGATTCCAGCTGAAGAAGATTTTGAATACTTTAGTTCTTGATCAAGTCTTTGACACAACCAAGCACTCGGGGGCTACTCCTAACAGGAGCGCTAGCTGCGCACCCGAAAGAATTTTTATGCAGGTGTATGAGCATTCAAGACAAACCCTTCACTTGAATCAATGATCCGATTGTGAATTGCGGGTTACTCCCATAGGGAGCGCTGGAAACACATTCGACTGAAACAAGCAACAAAAGACGACAGCAGTCGCAAAAATGTTCTTAGTCCCCACTCGAGTCTACGACTCGAATAGGCACTCGGGGGCTACTCCCATAGGGAGCGCTGGCCGCGCACCCTATGATTATTTGTACATCATACTGTGTGTCGATAACATCCACACTCGAATGCTATGGCACTCCGCCTCATATTATCCCTACAAAGAGATTACATCTCCTGGGCCACCCGAATCATCTCCACGATGACCAAAATTTCAGATACCACGCTTGCAGCATGAAGATAAGACATGAATAAGGCCTAGCAATGCATCTGCTATGCACTACTAGAAATATATCCGTGCCTGCAGGTACGATGAACATGCCTTGACGGACGCATCGAGTGTGCACACTTTTATACTAGAATTCGACTCATGTAAGACCTCCGCGGCTAGAGTCAAATTACGCTAGCACATTTTCGAATTCGAGTCCAGGGACTCGGGTTTGAGTAGATTGTGTTGGTTTTCCCTAAGGTAGTTAACTGATACCAATACATTGGATAAATCAGGCACGTATATCAACAATCCCTATGACACAAATTGAACACTCGAAAAAATGCCCAGACATGCACTCGAAAGACTTCATAAAGTCTCAAGTCGAATCTGTGATTCCACTAGACACTCGAGGGCTACTGACATGGGTATATCCTACATGTACCCAAGTTTGGTATATATGGTCCAGATACGGCAGAAGCCCACGGTGTTGCCAAGGCCCAATGAAGAATTCGAGTGGCCCACGGACCCTCTGATTACTTGCGACACAAGACGAAGCTTAAGATAGAAAGTTCAAAGGGCAAACCCTGATCTATAACCGACTCGACCTGCTACCCGAGACCTAGCCTATCTATATAAAGGCTAGGAGGGGTGGCAAGGAGGGAAATCACAACCCTAGTTTCCACAACTCTCGCCAAATTGCATCTGCGCACCCCTGTAATCTTTGATTCCGTCGATAATTCCAAGAGCAGACAAGCAGGAGTAGGGACCTCTACGAGGCCTGAACCTGGATAAACCTTGTGTCGTTGTGTGCTTGTTTGGTAGCCGATTGATGGCTCCAGCGCTCCCTCCTTCTCCAAAACCCAAGTCCATAACAATGGGCATTCATGAGTTGAACCCTCATCAACAAGTAAGTGGCTCAGAAGAGGAAGTAGTATGAAGAGTATAACTCGATCATCTTCTCTCTCGAGAAGGATCCAAACCCGACTATTTCCCTCGCTTAATTTTAGGGTGCTGCATGCTAAATGTAAGGACCTCGATGTAATTTCCTCCTTTTTACGTCCTTGATGTAAACTGTACTCTCACCGTTCGTGTAAAATTTGATCCTAAAATCAAGTGGTAAAATTAAAATGTATTTAAGCTTAGTTGTCAATGAGTATGAAAATTCTTGGATTTCAAGCCGAACAACCAAAGTCATGGCCATATCTACATCATACTTTATGCTGATGATTCATGATCCCATATTCAAGAATTTGCATGCTACCAAATTTGGCTATATTTTGAAAACAAACAAAGATGAAGTAGTATGAAGAGTATGGCTTGATGAGCATCTCTCTCGAGAAGGAACCGAACCCGACTATTTACCTTGCTTAATTTTAGGGTGCTTCATGCTAAATGTATGGACCTCGATGTAATTTCCCCCTGTTTAGGTTCTTGATGTAAAATGTACTCCCACCGTCCATGTAAAATTCAAACCTAAAAGTAAGTGGTAAAATTTGAATGTATTTAAGCTTAGCTCTCAATGCGTATGAACATTCTTGGATTTCAAGCCAAACAACCAAGGTCATGGCCATATCTACATCATACTTTATGCTAATGATGATCCCATATCCAAGAATCTGCATGTCGCCAAATTTGGCCATATTTTGAAAACAAATGAAGGGAAAGTAGTTTGAAGAGTATGGCTTGATTAACTGCTCTCTTGAGAAGCAGCAGACCACGACAATTTCCCTCGCTTAATTTTAGGCTGTTTTATGCTAAATGTAAGGACCTACTTTATGCTGATGATGATCCCATATCACAGAATTTGCATGCCGCCAAATTTGTCCATATATTTTCAAAACAAATAAAGAGAAAGTAGTATGAAGAGTATGGCTCAATTAGCTGCTATCTCAAGAAGGAGACGAACCCAACTGTTTCCCTCGCTTAATTTTAGTGTGCTTCATGCTACATGTAAGGACCTCGATGTAATTTCCTCCTTTGTACGTCCTTGATGTAAACTGTACTCTCACCGTCCGTGTAAAATTCAAACCTAAAAGCAAGTGGTAAAATTTAAACATATTTAAGCTTAGTTGTCAATGAGTATGAACATTCTTGGATTTGAAGCCGAACAACCAAGTCATGGCCATATCTACATCATACTTTATGCTGATGATTCATGATCCCATGTCCAAGAATTTGCGTGCCACCAAATTTGGCTATATTTTGAAAACAACCAAAGATGAAGTAGTATGAAGAGTATTGGTTGATGAGCTTCTCTCTCGAGAAGGAACCGAGCCCGACTATTTACCTTGCTTAATTTAGGGTGCTTCATGCTAAATGTATGGACCTCGATGTAATTTCCCCCTTTTTTAGGTTCTTGATGTAAAATGTACTACCACCATCCGTGTAAAATTCGAACCTAAAAGTAAGTGGTAAAATTTGAATGTATTTAAGCTTAGCTCTCAATGCGTACGAACATTCTTTGATTTCAAGCCAAACAACCAAGGTCATGGCCATATCTACATCATACTTTATGTTGATGATGATCCCATATCCAAGAATCTACATGCTACCAAATTTGGTCATATATTTTGAAAACAAATGAAGGATAAGTAGTTTGAAGAGTATGGCTCGATTAGCTGCTCTCTCGAGAAGAAGCTGAACCTGACTATTTCCCTCGCTTAATTTTAGGCTACTTCATGCTAAATGTAAGGACCTCGGTGTAATTTTCCCCTTTTTAGGTCCTTGATGTAAACTGTACTCCCACCGTCTATGTAAAATTTGAACCTAAAAGCAAGTGGTAAAATTTAAACGTATTTAAGCTTAGTTGCCAATGAGTATGGACATTCTTGGATTTCAAGCCAAACAACCAAGGTCATGATCCCATATCCAAGAATTTGCATGCCGCCAAGCTTAGTTGCCAATGCGGATGATTCATGATCCCATATCCAAGAATTTGCATGCTGCCAAATTTGGCTATATTTTGAAACCAAATGAAGAGGAAGTAGTATGAAGAATATGGCTTGATCAGCTTATCTCGAGAAGGAGCCAGACTGTTTTCCTTTCTTAATTTTAGGGTTCTTCATGCTAAATGTTTGGACCTCAATGTAATTCCCCTCTTTTTTGGTCCTTGATGTAAATTATACTTCCACCATCCGTGTAAAATTCGAACCTAAAAGCAAGTGGTAAAATTAAAACTTATTTAAGCTTATTAGTTGTCAATGAGTATGAACATTCTTGGATTTCAAGCCAAACGACCAAGGTCATGGACATATCTACATCATACTTTATGTTGATGACGTATGATCCCACCATATCCATGAACTTGCATGCCGTCAAATTTGGCCATATTTTGAAAACAAACGAAGATGAAGTAGTATGAAAACTAGGGATCAATCATCTACTCTCTCGAGAAGGAGCCAAACCCGACAATTTGCGTTGCTTAGTTTTAGGGTGCTTCGTGCTAAATGTACATACCTCGATGTAATTTTCCCTCTTTTCGGGTCCTCGATGTAAAATTTACTCACACCGTCCAAGTAAGTGGTAAAATTAAACGAATTTAAGCTTAGTTGTCAATGACTATGAACATTCTTGGATTTCAAACCGAACGAACAAGGTCATGGCCATATGTACATTATACTTTATGTTGATGATTTATGATCCCATATCCAAGAATTTGCATGCCCCCAAATTTGGCCATATTTTGAAAACAAACAAAGAGGAATTAGTATGAAGAGTATGGCTCGATCAGCTTCCCTCTCGAGAAGGAGCTGAACCTAACTATTTTCCTTTCTTAATTTTAGGGTGCTTCATGCTAAATTTATGAACCTTAGTCTAATTTTCCCCTTTTATGTCCTTGATGTAAAATGTACTCCCACCGTCCTTATTAAATTCGAACCTAAAAGTAAGTGGTAAATTTTAAGCGAATTTAGGGTTAGTTGTCAATGAGTATGTACATTCTTGGATTTCAAGCCGAGCGACCAAGGTCATGGTTATATGTACATCATAGTTTATGCTGATGATGATCCCATATCAAAGAATTTGCATGCCACCAAATTGGGCAATATTTTGAAAATGATCAAAGAGGAAGTAGTATGAAGAGTATGGCTCGATCAGCTGCTCTCTCGAGAAGGAGCCGACCTGATTGTTTTCCTTGCTAAATTTTAGGGTGCTTCATGCAAAATGTATGGACCTCGATGTAATTTTACCTATTTTTAGGTCCTTGATGTGAAATATACTCCCACCATCTGTCATGTTCCCATATTTTGGAGTAAATGGGTGAATCATGTCATGGTAACAATGTTTCCACTCAGAGTTTCCGACCATTAGGAAAAGAAAAAAAAATCAATTTTCCAAGTGAGAGGAGTGTATTTTCTGTAAAGCAGGTAGGAAGAATATGTATTTTCTATAAAAACAAAAGAGAAAGAAGAGAAACTATGAGTACAAAGGAGTCAGCTCGAGGGAGCAGGGAAGGCAATGAGTTGAAGCTGGTGCGATATCAGAGCAAAGCTATGATGGCTTCCTGACACGGGGTACAGGGTACAGTCACCTAGTAATACTATTACGGAACTAGTAGTAGATTTTAGGACCTTTAATATATAAGCAAGCAAAAGAAATTGTGTTTTCTCTCTCCTTCATTGCCTCATCACCATCCCCACACCACGGCTAGCTGATCTCTCCCTCATCCAAAACATGGCACTGAGCATGTGTGTCGACTTGCCTTGTCGGAAGCTCCGTGTCTGTATCAGGTGCGTTGTGTTCGTGTGCATAAGAAGGAATCAATTTGGTGCTTGGTGACAAAAGGTACAATACTCATACTATTATTAGTCGGAGTTCAAACTTTCCTGGTTTCAAAATTTTCACTTCCTTCCCAAACATATGGAGGGGAGGTCATTCAAAAGATAGTGGCGCACTGTATGTAGTACGTCCCATCGCATTCGATGCACGTCATTATGATCTGGCCAGCTTTACCACTACTCCATAGTACTCCATTCTTGTTCCATTTCACACCAAGCGAAGAGAAAGCCACCAAGCACACCCGCATCACGTTGGTTCGAAAGTACAGTAGAAGTAGTATGAAGGGTACGGCTCAGCCGCTTGCTCGAGAAGGACCCATACCTGACTGCTTTTCATTGCTTCATTTTAGGGACTTTGTGTTAAATGTAGGGACATCTATGTAATTTTCTATTTTTTGAGGTCTTCGATGTAAACTGTACTCTCACTGACCATGTCAAATTTTAACTAAAAGTAAGCGTGATAGATTTCTCTTAAAATTTTACAAAAATCTTTTGAATCTAAGTAGGAATTCGGCCATCAAAAACCACCAAACATTCTGAAAAATCATGTTCTTGCTATGCATCCACATCCCAACAAAGTTGACACCATTTTGATAACATTTCAAATAAGAATAAAAAGTATAATACTAGTTTTTGTGGCATCATGTTACGTGTATCTAGAAACATGTGTTACAAAAAGTATAATACAAATATTATTAATTATTATTTGGTTTCGATAATACTTTATGTTGATGATCCCATATCCAAGAATTTGCATGCCGCCAAATTTGGCCATATTTGAAAATAAACGAAGATGAAGTAGTTTGAAGAGTATGGCTTGATCAACTGCTCTATCGAGAAGGAGCCAATCCGATTGTTTTCCATGCTTAATTTTAGGGTGCTTCGTGCTAAATGTATGAACGTCGATGTAATATTACCTTTTTAGGTCCTTCATGTAAAATGTACTCCCACTATCCGTTTAAACTTCAAACCTAAAAGTAAGTGGTAAAATGAAAACAATTTTAAGCTTAGTTGTCAATGAGTATGAACATTCTTCAATTTCAAGATGAACGACCAAGGTCATGGCCATATCAACATCATACTTTATGCTCATGATAATCCCATATCCAAGAATTTGCATGTCACCAAATTCAGCCATATTTTGAAAATGGTCGAAGAGTAAGTAGTATGAAGAGTATGGTTCGATCAGCTGCTATCTCGAGAAGGAGCCGACCTGACTGTTTTTCTTGCTTAATTTTAGGGTGCTTCATGCTAAATGTATGGACCTCAATATAATTTTACCTTTTTTAGGTCCTTGATCTAAAATGTACTCCCACCGTCCTTGTAAAATTTGAAACTAAAACTAAGTGATCAAATTTAAATGTATTTAAGCTTAGTTGTCAATGAGTATGAACATTCTTGGATTTCAAGCCGAATGACCAACGTCATGTCCATACCTACATCATACTTTATCCTCATGAGTCCCATATCCAAGAATTTGCATGCCGCCAAATTTGGCCATATGTTGAAAACAAATGAAAATGAAGTAGCATGAAGAGTATGGCTCGATCATATGCTCTCTCCAGAAGGAGCCAATACGAAAGTTTTACTTTCTTAATTGTAGGGTGCTTCAAGCTAAATGTATGGACATCGATGTAATTTTACTTTCTTAATTGTCTGTTTAAACTTCGAACCTGAAAGTAAGTGGTGAAATTTAATCATATTTAAGCTTAGTTGTCAATGAGTATGAACATTCTTAGATTTCAAGCCGAACGACCAAGGTCATGGCCATATCTACATCATACTTTATGCTCATGATGATCCCATATCCAAGAATTAGCATGCCGCCAAATTCTGCCATATTTTGAAAATGGTCAAAGAGGAAGTAGTATGAAGAGTATGGTTCGATCAGCTGCTCTCTCAAGGAGCTGACCCGACTGTAGTCCTTGCTTAATTTTCGGGTGCTTCATGCTAAGTGTATGGACATTGACGTAATTTTCCCCCTTTTTAGGTCCTTGATGTAAAATGTACACCCAGGATCGATCTAAAATTCGAACCTAAAAGTTAGTTGTAAAATTTAGACGAATTTAAGGTTAATTATGAATGAGTATGAACATTCTTGGATTTCAAGCCCAAGTTCATGCCGATATCTACATGATACTTTATGGTGATGATTCATGATCCCATATCGAAGAATTTGCATGCCACCAAATTTGGCAATATTTTGAAAACAAACAAACAGGAAGTAGTATGAAGAGTATGGCTCGATCAACTTCCCTCTTGAGAAGGAGCCAAACCTGAATGTTTTCCTTTCTTAATTTTAGGGTGCTTCGTGATAAATGTATGGATCTTGATGAAATTTTATGCTTTTTAGGTCCTTGATGTAAAATGAACTCTTGATGTTTGTGTAAAATTTGAACCTAAAAGCAAATGGTAAAATTTAAACGTATTTAAGCTTATTATTTGTCAAAGAGTATGAACAATTCTTGCATTTCAAGTCGAACAACCAAGCTTATGGACATATCTACATCATACATTATTATGATGATGATGATCACATATCCAAGAATTTCATACCGCCAAAATTGGCCATATTTTTAAAACAAACATAGAGAAAGTAGTATGAAGAGTATGGCTCGATTAGCAGCTCTCTCAAGAAGGAGCTAAACCTGACTATTTCCCTTGCTTAATTTTAGGTTGCTTCATGCTAAATGTAAGGACCTTGATGTAATTTCCCCTTTTTATGTCCTTGATGTAAAATGTACTCCCACCGTCCGTGTAAAATTCGAACATAAACACAAATTGTAAAATTTAAATGTATTTAAGCTTAGTTGTCAATGAGTATGAAAATTCTTGGATTTCGAGCAAAACAACCAATGTCATGGCCATATCTACATCATACTTTATGCTGGTGATTTATGATCCAATATCCAAGAATTTGCATGCCGCTAATTTGGCTATATTTTGAAAACAAACAAAGAGGAAGTATTATGAAGAGTATGGCTCGATCAGCTTCTCTATCGAGAAGGAGATATACTATTTTCCTTTCTTAATTTTAGGGTGCTTCATGCTAAATGTATGGACCTCAATGTAATTTTCCCTTTTTAGGTCCTTGAGGTAAATATACTCCAACCATCCATGTAAAATTCAAGACGAATGGACCAAGGTCATGGCCATATCTACATCTTACTTTATGCTAATGATGATCCCATATCAAAGAATTTGCTTGCCACCAAAATTGGCCATATTTTAAAAAAAAATCAAATCCCTCTATTCAAGTCCTTGATGTAAAATGTACTCCCACCATCCAAGTAAGTGGTAAAATTTAAATGAATTTATGCTTAGTTGTCAATGAGTACAAACATACTTGGATTTCAAGACGAATGGACCAAGGTCATGGCCATATCTACTACTTTATGCTAATGATGATCCCATATCAAAGAATTTTCTTGCCACCAAAATTGGCAATATTTTAAAAAAAAATCAAAGAGGAAGTAGTATGAAGAGTATGGCTCAATCAGCTGCTCTCTCGAGAAGGAGCCGACATGACTGTTTTCCTTGCTTAATTTAAGGGTGCTTCGTTCTAAATGTATGGACCTCGATGTAATTCCCCATTTTTAGGTCGTTGATGTAAAACACCCACCATCCGTGTAAAATGTCAACCTAAAAGTAAGTGGTAAAATTAAACGAATTTAAGCTTAAATGTCAGTGAGTATGAACATTCTTGGATTTCAAGCCGAACGACCAAGGTCATGGTCATATCTACATCATACTTTATGTTGATGATGCATGATCCCACCATATCCATGAACTTGCATGCCACCAAATTTGGCCATATTTTGAAAACAAACAAAGAGGAAGTAGTATGAAAAATAGGGTTGAATCAGCTACTCTCTCCAGAAGGAGCCAAACTCGACTATTTTCCTTGCTTAACTTTAGGGTGTTTCATGTTAAATGTATTGCCCTCGATGTAATTTTCCCTCTATTCAGTTCCTTGATGTAAAATGTACTCCCACCGTCCTTGTAAAATTTGAACCTAAAAGTAAGTGGTAAAATTTAAGCGAATTTACGGTTAGTTGTCAATGAGTATGTACATTCTTGGATTTCAAGAAAATGACCAGGGTCATGGCCATATCTACATCATACTTTACGCCGATGATGATCCCATATCCAAGAATTTGCATGCCGCCAAATTTGTCCATACTTTTAAAATGATCAAAGAGGAAGTAGTATGAAGAGTATGGCTCGATTAGCTGCTCTCTCGAGGAGCCAAACTGACTGTTTTCCTTGCTTAATTTTAGGGTGCTTTGTGCTAAATGTATGGACCTTGATGTAATTTACCTATTTTTAGGTCCTTGATGTGAAATGTACTCCTATCGTCCGTGATGTTCCCATATTTGGGAGTAAATGGGTGAATCATGGCATGGTAACAATGTTGCCACTCGGAGTTTCCGACCATTAGGGAAATAAAAAATGAATTTTCCAAGTAACAAGAGTGTATTTTCCCTAAAGCAAGTAGGAAGAATATGTATTTGCTGTAAAAACAAAGAGAAAGAAGAGAAACTATGAGCATAGAGGAGGCAGCTCGAGAGAGCAGCGAAGGGGAGGAGTTGAAGGCAGTGTGATATCAGAGGAAAGCTGTGATGGCTTCCTGACACGAGGTAAAGGGTACAGTCACCTAGTAGTACTAGTACGAAACTTGTAGTAAATTTCAGGACCTTTACTATATATCCATGGAAAACAAATTGTGTTTTCTCTCTCCTTCACTGCCTCATCACCATCCCCACACCCCGGCTAGATAATCTCTCCCTCGTCTGAAACGTGGTGCTACGCACGTGTGTCGACTTGCCTTGTCGGCGGCTCCATGTAAGTATCAGGCGTGCTGCTTTGGTGTGCATAAGAAGGAACCATTTTGGGGCTTGGCAGCAAAAGTTACAGTACTCATACTATTATTAGTTAGAGTTCTAACTTCCTCGGTTTCTAAATTTTCACTTCCTTCCCAAACATCTGGAGGGAAGGTTATTCAAAACATAGTGGTGCATTGTATGCAGTACGTCCCATCGCATTCAATGCACTTCATTATGATATGGCCACCTTTACCACTACTCCGTAGTACTCCATTCTCGTTCCATTTCACACCCTGCAAAGAGGAAGCCAACAAGCACACCCTCAGCATGCTGGTTCAAACGTACAGTTGTCGTCGGATTGAAGATATGTATGCCGAGAGAGGGTCCTCAAGGCGTGTGGAAAAAGGGAGTTTTAGGCGGCAGTATTCCAGGACAGTGAGGACACAAGCTTTACCAAGGTTTGAATCTGCCGGCTTTGGACGGATCCTACTCCTATTGTCAATCCAATAATATGGCAGAGACAGAATATGGGTTACAAGGGTTTCACCTATGCGAGTTGAGATTATAGAATATTGGGTTGCCCTAAAGGCTGGTCCCTAGGATGGCTTATATAGATATCCGGCCTAGGGTTTACAAGAGAGATCTATCCGGCTATGACTAAGAGTCGGTTACAAAGTACATCTTGGACTACAAGTAACTAAATAGGCCTAAGTCGGTATGTCTTTTGGGCCTTTCCATAGCCATATGGACCTCTGTCTTCTCTCCCTCAGTGGGCCGCCCGTGGAGCAAAGCTCTAACCCTAAGTGGACCACCGTGGTTAGCAAGTCACAGTTGGTATAGCCAAAAAGTATATCCCCAACAGTAGCCCCTGGAACCCTCCAAGATCCATAGTCAGATTCCATCGTCCAGCTTGATCTATCTTTGGCTCGCAGAATCATGAAGTGTTCCTGAAACTCAAAAGAAAGGCAGGATCTCAGTCTCAAATCGAGTCAGACCTGTGAGTATATTATCCATTTTTCAAACTTGAAATTCAAATCAAGCCAGAACATGGTCTCTGATGTAACCTGACATCAGTCAAGGTCAAGTCACGTCACTGATAGACATTCCTGACAATGCGACCGTTGGTGGGTCCGCTTATCACGGAACCGAGGTGCCATTTTAATGGATGCATGGAAATCAAGGAGGCATAATACTCGTGAGGAGGTTACCCAACCCCTTCTATGATGCATGGCACGTTTGTTGTTCAGTTCACACAAATCTTGGCGTAGGCGAGGGATATAAGGGGTTCAGATCTCCTTATTCTTCCTTACCAGCGCCCTTGCCTTCTTTTTCCTCCCAACGCCACCGTGCGCAAGATCCTTCTTTTCCTTCCCCCAAACCACACAACGCCGACCATCTACGTTCCCCATTGTCCCCAAAATGGTTGGCGCTTCCTCTTCCAGTAGGGCGGCGACCTCTGTAGCAGCGGAGAAGGAGAACTCCCATGGAGTGTGGATCTCATGCGTCCTCGACAACAAGAAACTACGCATCATTGAGAGGGAGGGTCTTCTCCGCCCTGGCGACTGGCGGAGTGACTTTGACCAGATCATCCCCACCCCTCATGCCAACGAGAGGGTGCACTTTAGCACTCACCTCGACAGAGGTTTGAGCTTTCCCCCCTCAGAGTTCTTCTCTGAGGTTATAGATTATCATGGAGTTCAACTCCACAACTTCCCCCAAACACAATTCTAGAACTTAGTGCTTATGCTTCTTTGTGTGAGGGTTATCTCGGAATAAAACCGAGTCTCATCTTGTTCCGGTACAACTTCGGTACCTGAAGAAACTCTATAACTTCCGGTAATCCTTACATTACCAGAACTCTTAGCCTGAGTCTTAGGAGACACCGAGTATACCCCAAGATTAAGGCTAGCGAGTTAGTGAAGAAGTGGTTATCCATGTTATTTTATCATAAGGACAGACCGGCTCCTGACAAAGAAACTGCTTTGCCAGCTTTTGTTGACGGCGCTGCCACACCCCAAGAGTCCTAGGATACAGAAGCTCCGGCTCTTCCTAACGATCCGATTCTCTCCAAGAGACAGATCGAGTACCTGATGAAGCACAAGGGTCTAACAGGATCCGACTTGATCCATTGCTGGCTGGCACGCCGGATTCAACCCCTTCAGCACCATGGTGACCGACTTATGCACACGATCACCAAGAGTAAAGGTGACAGCCTCAGGATCAGCTTGCTCCCAATCCCGGACAAAGAATATGAGTCCCGGGTTAAATGGTTGATCAAGGAGCGAGTTGAGAGGAAGATTCCAGATATTTCTGTAGACATGTACACTGTTGATGAACCTTGACACCAGTCAGTTTCTAGTTGTTAGCTTCATACTTTATTATGTGCTCATCTATACTTTTTCATAGTTTTGCAATACTGAGATAATGTATCTTTCAGCTTATTGACCTCCCCGAGTCGGAGCTTGCTCCTCTCGAGGGATATCCACCTGAGAAACCAGTTCCTCAGGATGATGAAGAACTTGTTCCATTGCCGGACGCACTTACCCAGAAGAGCAAAGCTCCGACAGTTGTTGTGGGTGTCCAAAAGGTGCATGTTGTAAAGAGTTAAACTTTTATACAAGGTTTCAAATAGTAACTTGTATTTTCTCTCTAAATTGCAACGCACTTACTCTGTTACTATCCAGGGCTAAAACACTTGCCAAGGGTAAGGCACAAGGAAAACTAGGGAAGACTCTATGCCAGTAGAAATTGCCTCTGGGCTCTCCTGCAGTCCCGCCTTCGACTCCTACTGCAAGGCCATCATCAGTGTTGGAGGATATTTCTTCTCCGTGCATTGAAGATGTTTCGGCTCACACATCAGAGCACGCAAACCTCGGTTCACAAACCGATGTCACCGTGGGTGACTCGAAACTTGATAAGGGTGAACCCCCAAAGGGTAATGCTCCCTCAGCTGAGACCTTCACATATTATCTTCTGCAAAATCCGGTTTCACCAAACTTGGCCTTACTCGAAAAAGCATAGAAGAAATGCGTCAAACTCGTCAACCTTCTTGATCAAGTTCGTCTCCGCGATGATAAGTTGAAGGCTGGTGTGGCTCCACCACAACCAGTTATTCCTCTAACTCTCACCGAGAAGGTTTCTTCTGAGGTGCACATGAGCCTCAATAAATTAACTCATGAACATTATGTAAGTCATAATCCGACTCTTCTTTTTATTGTATTTTATATCATATCCTCTAGCCGCCAAGCATAAAGTTGGATAGGAAATCCGGATTTATGATTTTATAGGATGCCAAAGAATAAGCCAATATATCCCCCCAAGGCTCGTGCTGATATTTAACTTAGTTAAAATATTAGCCAAAGTTTTAGTAGACTTCTGACTCTGGTTACCATTCCGACTTACAGAAAGTTAATGCTTATAACTAGGAATTACTGAAGAATATTTGCAACAATCAGAGTGAGATTAGAGCTCTCTAGCTTGAAAATGCTCAACTAAAAGTTTCCAAAGATGAGGCTAAAGTTAAACATTTCAGGCCTCCTTTGTACATTTTGTTATTGATCTTGTAGCCAAATATTTATCCAGCTTTTATATCTTGCCAAAACTTGTGAAGCAATCCTGTAAAATGATTGAACAAGCCAAAGATTATAAAGTCCTGGAGGTGGAGAATGCTGATTTGTGTGTAGAGATGAATAAACTCAAGATGGATCATGAGACTAGCATTGCTAGTGTTCTTGAATCCAGAAATCATGCTACTGAAGAGTGTGACCGCACCATCGCCAAACAGGACAAAACAATCTCGGACTTGCATGATGCCTTGGATAGGGAGAAGGACACCACCCAAGCTCTCCGGAATGAACTCCGGAGCCTTCGAGAGGAGAAGGCCAAAGTAGATACTATCTTTGGTAAATTTTTCATCCCTGAATCATCGTGTTTCCGAATTGTGAAACTCGGATATATATATATTGACCTTGTTTTCTTTCTTATAGGTCCTGTCAACATGTTGGATGCCTCTTCATCCGAGCCTCATCAAGGATTGCAATACGTCCTATGCACGCACAGTGGCACAGAATGCCTTGACAATGGTAATGAGCCACCATGGAAGCATGGAAATATGGCAAGTTATCAAGGGTTATTCGACTATCGATGAAGATGTCAATGATCAGAACATCAAGGAGATCTGGTTATCTTGCGCCAGATAGGCCTCTCGCGTGGCCGAGTTGACCAATTATGACGAGCCATTCCTCACACCTATTGAAGTGACATCACCCCAAAGGAAGCAGTTGCTAAAGTTTCCAAAGACGATGATCATACAGAGTCTGACTTCTTGTCTCGGACAGATATCGGGGTGATACGGGTGATGTGTCGAGCGAGCCGGAAAATCCCGCCTCTCCACCTGCATCATAGAATGTGCCAAAAACAATGTGCTATTCTAAAAACAGTCTTATTGTAATAAGTAGGATATTATTTCTAGTACTAAGTTTGTAAGAATTTATGCTTTACTCCCTTTTAGCACTTTTGGCTTTTATTTGATGTGCTCGAAACATTACATAAGTACTTGTTTGTTTTTCCTATACTTATCATTTATCTAGCTTTCCGCCTCGTTCCTTTCGTAAGCCGCCAAACCTTCAATACGAAAACTTTGCCGAGCAATTGAGCTCAATTGCTAAACCAGTTTAAACCATGAATCAAAGACGGCTTCTAGTACCAACAATTCACTACTCGGAAAATACCGGCATCTAGCAATCATACAAAAACCCATGTAAACCCATGTATAAACTAGAAAAAAATTAGATTTATACCTGAAGGTAACATTTTTGGAATCGGAAATCTAACCAGAATAAGCATGAACATAAAGTAGTTTCAAGCATTCTGGGATTTTCGACTGTGACCTGATCATTCTGAAATAAGATGGTACATAAAAAACATCTCAGTAAGAACATTGAGGATACCAATACTTTATTTCACTTTGAACATGTAAACATATATGATTACAAAGAAAGAAACTTTAAGAATAAACGGGACATAGCTGAGCAATGTTCCAAGGACAGTCTATCTCATCCGGGTTTGTACTACCTCCAGCTCTCTTTCTCTTCTTAATAGCAGGTCTCTCTTTTTCTGATCTCATATCAGTTAGGTAGGAAGAACCATTGTGTAATACTCGACTAACCATAAATGGCCCTTCCCATATAAGGGCAAGTTTGTGCTCTCTTTTTTGGACAATCTAAAGAACTAGATCGCCCTTCCTAAAAAACCGATTCCTGACTCTCTGACTATGATATATGTGTAACTTTTGCTGATAGGCTGTAGATCTCTATTTGGCAACGACGCAAACTTCCTCGATCATATCGAGGTCCTCTTGTTGAGAAACTTCGGGATCCTCTTCGACGTACGCAACAACTAAGGGAGAGGTGTGAATAAGATCACTCGGAAGAATAGCTTTTGTTCCATGAACTAAAAAAGGGTGTATATCCAGTTAACATGTTAGGAGTTATTTGTAAACTCCATATTACAGACAGCCCCGCAGCACGATGTAGTGGTGCTTTGAGTCTTGGTCGTAGGCCTTGAAGAATTAATCCATTTGCCCTTTCGACTTGTCCATTGGCTTGTAGATGTGTGACTAATGTGATATCAAGTCGGATCCCCTATTCATTGCAGAATTAGACTAGTTCTCCCATGGAAAAGTTACTCCCATTGTCGGTAATGATACTGTGCGGATACCCGAATCGGATGATCACGTCGTCGACGAACTTTTTTGCTATTGCTCCATCACAGCTTGTGATGGGTTTTTCCTCAATCCATTTTGTGAATTTATCTTCAATTACAAGAAGGTGAGTGTATCCACTTTGATCCCGCCGAAACGGTCCTTCCATGTCAAGCCCCCAAATCGCAAAAGGCCATGTAATCATAATTGTTCGCAGTTGATCAGCCGGAACATGGGCTTGATTGGCGTATTTTTGGCAGCCTTTGCATGTCTTTACTAGCCGTTTGACATCTATCTTAGTTGTAAGCTAGAAAAATCCGTGTCTAAAAGCCTTTTCCCCTAAAGATTTGGCTAAAGCGTGATGTGCGCATTCGCCTCGTGGATTTCCCTTAGGATTTCCATGCCTTATTTCGTAGAAACATAGCGCTGAAAGATCCCAGATGCACTCTGCTTATAGAGCTCACCTCCCACAACTGTGTAGGATTTTGCTCGTCGGATGATCTACCAGCTTAGAACATCGTCTTCGGGTAGTTTTATCTCTACCAAGAAATCAAGGTAGGGTTTGGTCCAGCTAGGAATTACAGCCAGAACTGCTATGAGTGGTGAGTCGGATTTGGTTGGATACTCCTCATCAACTCCTGTGATAGAGGGAAATCTCAAGTGCTCCAAAAAAGCACCATCCGGGACATGTTTCCACGCAGAGCCTATTCTTGATAGAGCATATGCTTCCTCATTTTCTTTTCGAGGAATGTGTTGGACTTCAAACCCTTTGAATGATTTAGATAGTTCATCCACGATGTCTCTATAACCTACTGTGTGTTTGTTGGCGTTGCAGATATCGGATACTTGCTGAGCAACTAAATCTGAGTCTCCATAACACATTAGTCAGTGAATGTCGATGTCTTTTGCGATTCGAATTCCATGTAGCAGGGCTTCATACTCGGCAATATTGTTTATCGCTGTGAAGTGGATCGAAATACATAGAATAGTTTATCACCTTGGGGTGACTTGAGTACCACACCAGCCCCCGAGCGCTTTAGACCCGTCAAAATGTAGGGTCCAAATTTCCGTCTCTGGGAGGCCTGTGTTTTCGACTGTCTCTGTCCAATTAGTGACAAAGTCAGCCAGAATCTGGGACTTAATTGTTGTACGTGGTTTGTACTCAATATCAAAAGCTGCTAGCTCTATTCCCCACTTAGCGACGCGTCCTGTGTCATCACTGTTGTTGATTATGTCTCTCATGGGAGTTTTGCACACCACGGTAATCTTGTGCTCTCGTAAATAGTGTCGTAGCTTTCTGGAGGCGAAGAACACACCATAGGCTAACTTTTGGTAATGAGGGTACGTTTGCTTTGATTCAGTGAAGACATCGATGAGATAGTAAGTCGGACGTTGCACCAGGTGTTCCTGTTTTTCTTCCGGTCATTCCACCACCATGACGACACTGACGACTTTGTTTGTCGCAGCTAAGTATAGCAACATCGGCTCCCGTGGCTCTGGTGCTACAAGGATAGGGGCGGATGAGAGTACGGCTTTCAGATCCTGTAGTGCAGCGTCAACTTCATCAGTCTAGACAAATTTCTTCATCTTTTTCAAGATCTTGTATGGTGGTGCGGCTCTTTCACCGAGCCGGCGTACAAACCGACTAATTGGAAATTTTAAGTATAGCCTTTATTTTATCACGGTACACCTCTATGCCTCTTTGAGACAGGATGAAACCTAACAATTTTCCGGCTAGGATTCCAAAAAACACTTCTTCGGATTAAGCATTATGTTTTATTTTCGTAGGTTTCTGAATGTTTCCTCCAAGTCGGAAATTAGTGTTTCCTTCTTTTTGGAAATCATAGCTATGTCTTCTACATATGCATAGACATTGCGTCCAATTTGATTGTGGAGGCAATGCTGCATAGTGCGCTGGGATGTAGCTCCTGTGTTTTTTAGCCCAAAAGGCATTGTAACATAGTAAAAGGTTCTTTATTTTGTCTGACACCTTCATCCAAATTTGGTGATATCCGGAATATGCTTCGAGAAAACATAGGAGTTCTGAACTTGCTATCGAATCAATCACTTGATCAATTCTAGGCAAAGCGAGCGGATCTTTGGGACAAGCCTTGTTCAAGTCAGTATCATCAACACAAATCCTTAAATGAGTGGTGTGCTTTTTTGGGACCATTATAGGGTTGGCCAACCAATCAGTATGGATGATCTCTTCTATGAATCTGGCTAACTAGAGTTGGTCTAGTTCCTTAGCTATTGCTTTCATCGCCGAAACATCGTAAGGACTGTTTGATGGGTTTAGCGTTTGGGTATACATTTAGACTATGCTCGGCAAGTTCCCTAGGCACTTCGGTCATGTCAGATGTATGCCATGCGAAGATATATGTATTGGCTTTGAGGAACTCGACGAGCATGCTTTCCTATGCGTTTTCCAAACCTACACCTATATGGGTCACCTTGGAGGGGTCATCATCCTTCAACAGCATTGTCTTTGTCTCTTTCGATGCCTTGAACTCTGGAGTCGGCTTGGTCACCTTCTTCTTTGTTGCGGGTATCTCAGACGAGTCGATGTTCTTCTTGATCTCCTGGTACTCCTGAGCATCCAGTACAGCAAAGGCGGCATTTCCGTCCACGCATTCTCATTCCTTCTTCAGGTCTCAACGGATTGTAATTACACCGTTGGGACCTTGAATTTTCATCATGTTGTAAATATAACAAGGGCGAGCCATAAAAGCCTAGTAAGCCAGACGCCCAAAGATAGCGTGGTATGTACTCTTGAATGGGACCACTTCAAAAGAAAGTTCTTCCGTCCGGTAGTTCTTTGGAGTTCCGAAGGTAACATCCAAAGTGATCTCTCCCAGAGAATTTGCTTGTCTTTTAGGGACAACTCCATGAAAAATCATGGAGTTGTGATTCAGCTGTGTTCTGTTATATCCTCATCTGGCGCAACATTTTGACGTAGATGATGTTGATGCTGCTGCTACCATCCATGAGGGTCTTAGAGAATCCATAGCCATCAATAAGTGGATTGATGAGTAGAGCATACTTTCCTCGCCTATCCAATTTAGGCGGATGATCGCCTTGGTCAAAGGTGATTGTAACTTCTAACCAATCCAAAAACTTAGGGACAACCGGAACAGTTGCGTTGAGATCATGCATCACTGCCTTCTTGACCTTGGCTGGTTGAGACCCAAGGAAGGTGACACAAGTGTCTTTCTTGGTTGGGAAGGTCTTCTTTCCATCTAACTTGGGATTTGAGGCTTCTGCCACCTCCATATCAAAATCTTCCTTGGTCTCTTTTTCTTTGTCAGAATTCTTCTTTCTTTTTTGTTGCTTGGCCCTGTAGCCAGTGGATTCATCTTTCTTGATGTCGTCATTGAAATGACACTCAGCATTGGTGTGGGATGAGCCCCGTGGCCATCCGGGTGATGCACAAACATATTATTAGCGATGTCGGCCCAAGAGTATGTTTTGCCAGGTTGCTGGTCTCCTCTACTTTGGACTCTGGAAGTTCCACGACCTCGTCCCCGACCGCCTCCATGGCCTCCTCGTCCTCTAGACGCGAAAGTTCCATTGACTGTTGCAGTTTCCGGATTGGGCTTTTCATCTGAGGTGTTCTTGCGTTTTCCGGCTTGCTGCTTTGGTTGTTTTGCCGATTGTGGCACAACCAGCATGTTGAGCAGTCCTTCCGCATCATTGTCGGCGTCAGCATATTTGCTTGCCGTCTCTATCATCTCCCCCAAATTAGTCACTTTGTGACACTTCAAGCGATGACGTAGTAAACCAATTGGGAGTCCCGCGATGAATGCTTCAATTGAAATTTCGTCATTTAGTCCTTCGCAGGAGTTCTTCATGTCAATCCATCACCCGAGGTAGTCCTGGCAAGTTTATCCGCCTTTCTGAGTGCACCTTTGCAGATCTCTGACCGTGCAAGGTCTCATGTATGTTCCCTCGGAATTCTGAAAGAAAGCACTTTTCATAGCATACTAGTTGTGGATGGTGTTTTCCGGGAGTTCAGTAAGCCATGATCGAGCCGTATTCCTCAGCATAAGTGGGAGATACCGGGTCCTAACCAAGATGTTTCCTCCTTTGATGATGCAGCAGGCCTAGAAGAACTCCAGGAGCCAGGTGTCTGGCCCAGCCACACCGTCATGGGGCTAGATGTGCCTTGAGATCGCAAACCCTTCTAGAAAGTTTGTTTGTCGTACGCGCAGCCCGAAGCACTTTGGACCCACATAGATATTGTCCGACTCGTAGCGCGGCACCAGAATGTTTGAATTGATCATGTGCCTGGCATCACTTGGTGATAGGGCACGTTGTCTTGGTTGTTCACTACGGCTACGATGCCCATGAGCCAGAATCCTGCTCCTTCTGCCACCACATCTGCCACGACGCCCTCCCTGGCTCCCTCCATGAGTGTTGTTGTGGTGGCTTCTTATAGGAGAAGGTGGTGGTGGATTGTTACCCCAAGATGGGGTTTAATGATGATGGTTACCATGCCAACTTGTTCTAGCACGATGTCCATCGTTCCTTCGTCCGTCATTTCCGTCATTGTGGGGTGGCTCAGCCGGATGGCTAGCGTGTCTAGGAGGGGGCATCCTCTGCTGGTCCTACTCTCGACGTTGAGCTTCTTCGTCTTCCCTGCGATTGTTCGACCATCGCCGGGGAGGTTGGACCATTGTCGCAATGGCGTCTCGCTCTGCCGTTGGGGCAATGTTACTCCAGCATCATGCGGGTTTGTGCCACTATTCTGAAGATTCGATTCTTGAGTATTTATCTTCCTGATGGTCAGAATGGTAGCGTTGTTCCGACTCGCATCGGGGCCTTATGTCTTCATGTCGACCCGTATACGTGTGACATTGGTCTGACTTGGAGACTAGTTTTTCGCTGCCGGATGTGGCAACATTTTGCTGCTCCAGACCCTTGGTGAGTAGTTTCACACTTAGCTAGACCTGGTATTGACTTGGATTGTTTGCCAAGAGATCTTGATCCACAGCAGCATTTTCCACCGGCATGTTATACACTTGATTGCCCTTGTTGTCTATCTGAGGCTTCCCTGTGGCTATTTCTCCTTCGTAAAGGGTTTTGTGGACATCTGAATTTTTATTGGGCAATACAGGGCCATTCCGGGTCTTCTGATGTTGCCGGGTGCTTGGCTGCCCTGCAGCTTCGATACGCTTCTTTTCCTCAAGGATGTTTGTGGTTTCCTCGAGGAGTGCTTGACGGTGCGCTTCTAGGGCTTGGGCCCTGTCTTCCAACTCTACATGTGTGATTATTGTAGCCGTCAGGATGGGGTGGTAATTTCTTCTCCAAGGAGTTTGCGGGAACCAGGGTGACCACGTGTCCGTCAAATGGAGTGTCCTTAGGCTCATCTGGGATCCGAGCTCCATGTGAGTCCTCTTCGTACTCTTTGGCTATTACCTCATCAGTTGGAGGGTCCTTAGCCGGAGTCTTCTTCTTCTTTGCCCTCTTGGTTGCGCCAGTAGCAAAGAAGGATTGGGGTCCGAGTCCTGGAGTTAGGCTTCTATCAGTACCCTCGGACATCTGTACATCGGGATTATCCCTGAGATCCATGTCATCTTGTGGTTCGGGAGAGTTTTCTCCGGATCCCTCCTCCATGCTGATGTGCGGGCTTTGATCCATGGCTTCTCCTTCTTCCACGGTCTTGGAGTTGAATTCCTCTTCAACTTCCACGGAGAACTTTTGGAAATCTACCAATGTCATGGAGTCATCTGAAGATGCCGATAAGTCGACGTTTGTTCTGATTGCCTGTTGTGACCTCAGATCGTTAAGGATCCTATGTCCCTGTGATTAACATGCTAGTCCCTGGATCAATAGCTAGCACTTCACAGTCGATGAATATCATCTAAAACACAAGTCATTATTACACGAATAATCCAGAGTATATTTATTACAACTTGCATAGCTTATAGCTAGCACAAATAAAATAGCGGAAACAAAGTAAATCTTGAGTCCATCAACGCCTCAGGCTAGTTGTGTGAAGACCCACGATCCCTACGCACCTTTCAGTCTTCGGATTCTGCACATAAGACGTGCAGCCAACAAGTTGGGTCAATACTTTGAATGTATTGGCAAATTAGACCAAGGAAAGAATAAGAGTTTACCCTACTTTGTAAACATTCATAAGTAGTATAGGGTCGAATGGAACACGTGGATATTACTCACCAAGTGTCCAATCAACCTAGCACTTGGATATTACGCACCAAGTTACCAAAATCCCACCCAATGGCGATATTACTCACACCTTGGGGTTTATAAAACTTTAAGTTTGGAAAGAGAGAGAGAGAGGAAGATCTTTCAGAGGCTCCATCCTTCAGATGATCAAAGTGTTCTTTTCCGTGAACTCAGTTGATCGATCAGATTGCAATACTCTCGGGAGGTTGTGCACTTTCCCCACAATCCACGATCAAGTCCTTTTACAGACAAGACCATGGCGAAGCCTTCCCTTAGTAGCCCCTCTACCGGCTGGATCCAACCGTGCCAAGAACCTCCAAATGTTGGTACCCCGGTGAGGTTTCCCACTGAGTACTAAGCCAAGACAGAGCCCATATGTATTGTGGTTGCACTAGAAGCTTCTGAATTTTGAAACATGGCAGACTTCTTTGATTCTTGGGCGGCCATCCTCCACCAAAGATCCCACTCGTTGAACCAACAACCATTCCTCCTAGAAGAAAACTTAGTTTTATTTTGAAGGGGGTTTTGAGAAGAAAAGTTCGCTCGAGAGAGCTCTCATACTTAGAAAATGAGTCTTTCGAACCCCCCAACGGTACTTAGTATATATATAGCATAGCAATCATTACTTAGCAAAAGCAGGGGAAGTCTATTAGGATGCAAATTCCTAAATACAAAGCTACTCATGGCATACTACAAAACCGCACTTGCAAAATAAATAGTACTAAGAAATTCTACTAAAGACCTACACATGCATACTACAAGATTTGAAGAGTAAAACATGAATAGTCAAAAACTAGGACATAATATGCACAAGTGGTGTAACTTGCCTTGATCCGAGCAGCACTCTACACAACAGTACTTCTCCGCGCACTCCGAACAATCTAACGAAACACAAACATAGATCAAAACACAATTTGCACAAAACAATGCCATGAAGGTAAATATGCATGCATGCAACATGATAATATGCAAGGATGGATTCAATTTCGACCAAGGGTTTTATTCTGGGGTGTTGTTTAGTTGGGGATGTCTTTAGTAACGATTTCCCACAAATTTTAAGTATTTTGGATTAATACTTAATTAAACATGCTCATAAACAGATCTACACTTCCAATCTACCTCGAAACATATCTAAACACTCTAAGCATGATATAACAATTTTCCACAGAAGATCTAGTAGATACAAAACCAACGCAATAAGAATCAACTAAAACGGAGTTACGGATATTTTTCTAGAATTAAAATACTCCAATCTAAACTTTAAGTCCTACCACAATATTACTGCAGTAAACCAGCAATACTATTGCAGATCTGTGTTCTACTCAATTTTTCGAATCCAACGATATATTATACGCAATTTTTGGACAAGTACTCGATTTACTATTAATTAAACAAGATTAAAATGATTTCTGCCTATTTAAAAACAAAACAGATCGGCAGCCAGCTACGCAGCGCCAAGTGGCGGCTCAGGATTGGGTCGGCGGACCGACGCGGCGCTGACACGGTACTTCCACGTGGCGCGAGGGGATTGGTCGATACCCCTTCGGCCTGGCCATCTAATCCTAGGCGTTAAAATAAAATCGGACGGCTGGGGGGGTGGCCGGCGACTTACCGTGGCAGAGCAGACGTGGACGACGGCGGACGGTGGCAGCGCGTCGGTGGTGGTCGGCGGTCGTCGGCGTCGTTGCTGCGGTGCTCCCCCGGCTCGACGGAGTAGATGACGGCGATGACCTCCTCGTTGCGGTTCCGTTCCCGGGGGTGGCATCGGCTCCCTTCTCCCGAAGCAACGCCGAACGGCGGCTGGTTTTCGCGGACGCCGGCGAGACTCTGGCGAGGAATTGCGGGCAGCATAGGGCTCTATTCAAGGGGAGAAATAGTTGAGTCGTTGCGGTACTGTAAGGCGAAGGCATAGAGGGCGAGATAAGGTGGAGGGGTAGCTTCGAACCTCGTCCATCGAGATCGGCAGCGCACTCCGGCGAGATTGGCGGCGAGCTTACGAGCGGCAGCCCGGTGGCGGTTTAGAGGGATTTTTTCTAGGGTTTCGATGCGGCTCATCGCGGGGATTAAAAGGGGCCAGAGGATAAGGGCGGGGGTCGCGGAGTTTGCCTCCGATTCGGCCGGGAACAGTTCCCAGAGGCGGCGGCAAGGCGAGTTCGTTCCGAACTCGTCGGAACGACGAAGACGGGGTGGGGTCGGGGTGTCAGCGGCTACGGGGCGCGGTGCTTGCTGCGTGGTGCTGGGCTGGCCCACGCGCTATGCACCGCACACTCTTCAGGCGGGGCGGTGGTTAGGCCACGGGCTGGTCTAGTCGGCCCGCTAGGCTAGATCCCTTTTTTTATTCTTTTTTTTTGTTTCACTATTTGTCTTATATCTTTTGCAAACGGACTCCAAATTAAGTGAAATTGGTCTCTAAATTTTTTTAAAAATAAGGAGATTAGTATGGGGTTATAAGATAACACTTTTTCAAGGGTTTAGAAGGTTAGTTTTTGTATAACCCCTTTTTGTCTTTATATGACAACATGGTTTGGAAAAGTATTCGATGCAGCTTTTATTGTGTGATGCCATGATGCATAAGATATGATGCATGCTTCTAGTAACATCTGCAGTCGTAAAAATTGGGATGTTACAAACCTACCCCCCTTAAGAAGAATCTTGTCCCCGAGATTCAGGTTGGTTAGCAAATAGGTGTGGGTGTTCTTTCTTTAGGTCTTCTTCACGTTCCCACGTGACCTCTTCCTCGGAATGGTGATTCCATTGAACTTTGCAAAACCTGATAGTCTTGGTACGAGTAATTCTCTCAGCTGTTTGCAGAATCCTGGTGGGTTTTTCCTCATAGGTGAGATCGTTTTCCAGTTGAACCTCATCCAAAGGAACCGTATCCTTTAGCGGTGTTTCAGCCATTTCCGGGTGACACTTCTTTAGTTGTGACACATGGAATACATCATGAACAGTTAACACTTCGGGCAATTCCAACTGATAGGCAACCTCCCCTCTATGAGCCAAAATCCTATAGGGCCCTATGAATCGAGGAGCCAACTTACCCTTGATTCCAAATCTCTTAACTCCTCATAGTGGTGAAACTCGGAGATATGCACGATCTCCCACTTCATAAGTTACATCCCTGCGCTTAGAATCAGCATAACTCTTTTGCCTGGATTGGGCTACTTTTAACCTGTCTTGAATCTGTCTTACCTTTTCTTCGGCATCCTTGATCAGCTCAGGTCCAAACAAGCTACGTTCTCCAACTCCATTCCATAGCAGCGGAGTTCCACACTTTCTGCCATATAGAACTTCAAATGGAGCCATCTTGATACTAGTTTGGTAACTGTTATTGTATGAGAATTCCGCATATGGCAAATTATCATCCCAACTAGACCCATAGTCTAGTGCACAGGCTCTTATTAACTCTTTCCGTTTGTCCATCTGTTTGCGGGTGAAAAGCAGTACTAAACTCCAGTCGTGTCCCTAGAGACTCGTGTAGCAGTCGCCAAAACTTCAAGGTGAATTGGGTACCTCTATCAGAGACAATCCCCTTGGGTACACCATAAAGACTTACGATCCTTGACATATAAATCTTGGCAAGTTTAGCACTTGTATAGGTGGTCTTTACGGGAATAAAGTGGGCCACCTTTGTGAAGTGATCGACTACTACCCAGATAGAATCATACCTAGAACGAGTCCAAGGTAGTCCTGTGATAAAATCCATACCTACCTTGTCCCACTTCCAATTCGGGGAAAGGTAATGGCTGCAGTAGCCCTGCTGGTTTTTGATGTTCAGCCTTGACTCTGTTGCACACGTCACACAAGGAGATGTATTCAGCAATTTCTCTTTTCAAATTATTCCACCCGAATCTATCCTTCACATCCATGTACATCTTTGTATTACCATGTAAGATCTCACCATAATAAGGTAAGATCCCTGTGATTGCAGTGCTAGTCCCTGGATTGAAATGCTAGCACCCACAGTTTAAGATGAAGTACACAGAAACAAAGGTCATTATTACATTGCATATCTAGGAATATAATGGTTCTTACAACTCACTTAGCCCAAGGCTAAGATACTTAAGGTTCACATTACATAGCATAATAATAATAGAGTCTTTTGTCTTCATGCGCCACAGGCAAACATGTCGAGTGTAGACCCGCAACCCTACTCATCATCAGACTATCCTGCAACATAATAAGTTACAACCACAAGGGTCAGTACATTTGGAATTGTATTGGCAAGTCATACCATAGATACTGAGTATAATCCAACAACTACATGAATATATGGCTAAGTGGGGTTTTGGCTAACTTTGCTAAAAGCTAGTTTAACTTATAGTTTTTGAAGAGTAAGTTTTCTGATTCGAACACTAAGGTACCAATGATAGACATCACTGAACCTCTACCCATGTTCACCCACAAGTTTTAACTTAGAGAAATTTGGATGAGGAGATTATTGAACTGCTTCACTGTCTTGAGGCTCAGAAGTTGTCCATAACCGGGGACACGGCTAAGTACTTAGTTTTACCCTCTCGAGAGGTGGTGCACTTTCCCCACAAGACTCGACATGCATCGAGACAAGACTTTTCAGAAGCAATCCCTCAGACCACCACGGACGTGTTCCATCCTACCACATCTACAACCTTCTGTCCGTCTGTCTGAGTTCTTGCAACTTAGTTGGTCAAGGCAGAGCCCATATGCCATGTGGCTGCATTGGAAGCTTCGTGACAAGAACGTCTCCAATCTCTTTGTTCCTGGGTGGCCATCCACAAGTGTGATACACCAGCTGACCATAGACATGGCCCCTGGGTAACCACTCAACATAATCCAAGCAAGTCCCATTCCACCTAGGTGTTTCATTAATATTAGTTGTTTTCTTAGTCAAACAAAATAATATCTTTCCATACTATCTTATATGTATTTTCCACCCACGAATTCTAATAGCATGGCTAAGCACTCTAGCATACTAATAATTTCAACTAGGAGATACTACCAAGATATAGTCTATAGGGTAGCATAGCATAGTATAGTAACATATAAATAATCCTATCATGCTAAGATCTACCAAAATAACACTAGTGCAATAGTGAAAATAATAGGACATGAGATGAAATATCACTTGCTTTGGTAGCTAGGGGAATATGTACAATCGTCACAGCAACAAACTTCACAATCCACACAATCTACACAAAGAACAATACAACAACAATAATTCAATCAATAAAACATTACAAAAATATGAATGCATGCAAAATGCAATGATATGATCACAAATCTATAACTTATAGAGTCTATAGTACAGAGGGTAAAATACCTCATCCAAATGCATAAGAAATACCCCAAAACAATTTATAGAACAATTTTTATGAGCAAAATACTCCTAAAAAGGTTCTACCTATAATTCCAATTTTTCAGAAGCAAAAGTGGGAAATAAGGCCCCTATAATAAAGGTCTTATTTTTCTGAATCCATAGACACCAAATTTGCATTTTTCTGAATTGTGGATCAAAAGTTATGGATTTTCTAATTTTAATACAAAATCTGTCTAGATTTCTATTTAAACAAATATCCTGGGCGACGTGGCGCAAACTCATTGGCCGGTACTGGTTCGGTCGGATCGGCTGCTGCGGGCCGTTGGATCTTAAGTGACTACGGACGGATCTGATTAGCCCGTACCGCTTCGCCCTCGATCTAATCCTAGCTGCAGACAAAGGATCTAACGGTTCCAGGTGGCCTGGCCAGAGACGGGCGGCGCTGACCAGCTGCACGCGGCGGCGGAGTGTTGGCCGATGGTGTTTCGGCGATTCTACAGGGGCAGGGAGACCGTGGACACGTACCAGAGGTCGAGGAGGTCGTGGCGTTCTCGATGGAGGTTACGTTGGTGTGGGGGGTGCTCTGGCTTGGCCTCGATCCCTCGCCGGAGTTGCGTCGGTGACGGAGCTCGTGGCTCTGTGACGGAGATGACGACGTGGGGCTCGAACAAGCCAGCAAGGGGGTCAGTGAGATGCGCACGGATCAGCACGGTCTAGCAGAGGCCAAAAAGGGGCGGCGTAAACCCTACCTTCACCGGAAAAGGCGATGGACGGCAGCGGCAGAGGGGGTTCGCCGGAGTTGGACCGTGTCATCGACCTGGGGCAAAAGGAGGCATGCGGCCGGGGTTAAAACACGCGCCAGGTCACGGCAAATAAAACAGGGCAGAGAGTAGGGCGCAGTGTGGCCGGGGCTCACCGAAATTTTCGTCGGAGTTGCTTCAGACGGCGGCGATTTGAGGTGGCAATTGGGGATCCTGGGGGCTCTCCAGGGGAAGTGGTTGGGGAAATCTGTCAAGGAGGGGAGGGGATTAAGAAGGGGCCGTGATTGTGGCGATTAACGCACGGTAACGCTCGTAATCAACCGGAGTTGGTAACGACAGAGGAGGGGAGGGGGTGCCGGCCGTTTGCATGGAAGACGGTGAGGTGGCGTTGACGTGGCGTGGGGCCCGGAGGTAAGTGGGTGGGGGTGAGCTGAGGAGGTGTGCGAAAACACAGAGAGGGGGAGAGGGAGTCCGGGTGGGCTAGCTGGGCCGGTTTGGGCCTAAAGGCCAGAAACTGCTGCTGCTGTTTAAAATCCTTTTCCCTCCTTTTCTTTTTTCTTTTCGAATTTCTTTTCTAGGTTTTTGAATTTAGCAAAAGTGCTCCAAAAAGTCTCAAAATTTCACCAAATTTTTGGAGGACAAACCTAATGCAAGGTAGTACATGCCATGATGATATGAATGCAATGATGATGATTTTTAGGTAAAATTTTTGGGATGTTACAAATCTAAGCCCCTTAAGATGAATCTCGCCCTCGAGATTCGGGTTGGCTAGCAAATAGGTGAGGGTGATCTCTCCGAAGTTCATCCTCTCGCTCCCATGTTGCTTATGATTCAGTGTGATGGTTCCACTGCACTTTGCAGAATTTGATTGTCTTGGTACGGGTAATTCTTTCTGCTGTCTCCAGAATCTTAATAGGTTTCTCTTCATAAGTGAGATCATTCTCTAGCTGAACTTCCTCTAATGGTATAGTGTCTTTCAATGAAGTTTCTTCCATCTCTAGGTGACACTTTTTCAGCTGACTGACATGAAATACATTATGAACTGCTGACAGAGATTCTGGTAATTCTATCTCATATGCCAGTTCTCCTTTGCGGCTCAAAATCTTGAAAGGTCGTACATAGCTTGGTGCTAATTTTCCTTTGATTCCAAATCTCATCACACCACGAAGTGGTGATACCCTGAGGTAAGATCTATCACCAACCTCATAGGTAACCTCTCTACGTTTTGGATCGGCATAGCTCTTTTGCCGAGATTCGGCTACCTTTAGCCTATCCCTTACCATCTTGACTTTCTCTTCAGCCTCCTTGATTAGGTCTGGCCCGAACAAATTTCTTTCTCCTACTCCATTCCATAGCAACGGTGTAGTACACTTCCTTCCATAAAGGAATTCAAATGGAGCCATTTCTATGCTTGATTGATAGCTGTTATTGTAAGAAAACTCTGCGTATGGTAGACTCTCATCCCAACTAGATCCATAATCTAACGCACAAGCTCTTAGCATATCTTCCAATATTTGATTGGTCCTTTCTGTCTGTCCATCAGTTTGTGGATGAAATGCACTGCTGAATTCTAATCGAGTTCCCAATGACTCGTGAAGTTGTCGCCAAAAGTGCGAAGTGAATTGAGTTCCTCTGTCAGACACGATACTCTTAGGTACCCCATGCAAACATACAATTCTATTCATGTATATCTTGGCTAGCTTTGCACTTGTATAAGTGGTCTTCACTGGTACGAAATGGGCCACTTTTGTCAAGCGGTCAACGATAACCCATATAGAACCGTATCCAGATTTAGTCCTTGGAAGTCCGGTGATAAAATCCATACCAATTTTATCCCATTTCCAATCAGGTATTGGCAGTGATTGTAATAATCCTGCCGGTTTCTGATGTTCTGCCTTTACACGACTACACACGTCGCACAAGGCAATGTGCTCTGCTATATCCTTCTTTAAATTATTCCACCAAAACCTCTCCTTAACATCCATATACATCTTAGTGTTGCTAGGATGAATTGAATTTGGTGAGTTGTGCACTTCTTGTAAGATCAACTTCTTTAGTTCAAGATCCTGCGGAACACAGATACGTTTTTCGTACCATAAGATTCCTTGTTCATCTACATGAAATCCTTTTGCCTTGCCATCACTAACCTTACTTTTGATTTCTTCTATTTCTTTGTCCATCTTTTGGGCTTCTTGAATTCTGTTCATTAGTGTGGGTTGCACTTCCAAGGATGCAAGGTACCCTTCAGGCACAATTTCAAGTCTCAGCTCTCTAAATTGGGCACATAACTCCTCCGACAATTCTCCTTTATTGAGGCCATCTACATAAACCTTGCGGCTTAATGCATCGGCCACAACATTTGCCTTTCCAGGGTGGTATTGCAAACTTAAGTCGTAATCTTTGATAAGTTCTAGCCATCTTCTTTGTCTCATATTGAGTTCTTTCTGTGTAAAAATGTATTTCAGACTCTTGTGACCAGTGAACATTTCACAATGTTTTCCCATAAGATAATGCCTCCATGTTTTTAAGGCATGTACAACTGATGCCAACTCTAGATCATGAGTAGGATAGTTCACTTCATGATTTTTGAGTTGCCTTGATGCATAAGCTACAACTCTACCTTCCTGCATCAGTACACCTCCTAAGCCTTGGTGAGATGCATCGCAATATACTTGAAAGTCTTTCTCAAGGTTTGGCAGACATAACACTGGTGTTGACACTAGTCTCTTCTTCAACTCTTGAAAGCTGGTTTCACAAGCTTCTGTCCAAATAAAATTCTTCTCTTTCGTTAGCAGATCAGTCATAGGTTTTGCTATCTTAGAGAAATTTTCAATGAACCTCCGATAGTACCCTGCTAGGCCATGGAAACTACGGATTTCTTTAACCGATTTAGGAGGTTCCCATTCTGTCACAGATGCTACTTTTGTTGGGTCAACAGCTATCCCATTACCAGATACTATGTGTCCAAGAAAACCCACTTCGTTTAGCCAAAATTCACATTTACTGAACTTGGCATAGAGTTTGTGTTCCCTGAGTTTCTCTAGAATCAGGCGTAGATGTTCTTCATGTTCTTTGTTGCTCTTGGAAGATACCAATATATCATCGATGAATACCACTATGAACTTGTCAAGGAATTCCATGAATACCTTATTCATCATGTTCATGAAATAGGCTAGTGCATTAGTCAATCCAAACGGCATCACTATGTATTCATACAACCCATATCTAGTGGTGAATGCAGTCTTGGGTATGTCATGTTCTCTAATCTTTAGTCTGAAGTATCCTGATCGAAGATCAATTTTTGAGAACACACATGCTCCCTCTAGCTGATCGAAGAGATCATTTATTCTAGGCAGGGGATATTTATTCTTTATGGTCACTTCATTAAGTGAACGATAATCTATGCATAGCCTTTGACTTCGGTCCTTCTTCTCAACAAACAAAACTGGTGCTCCCCAAGAAGACGAACTTGCTTGCATAAATCCCTTTTTCAACTGTTCTCCCAGCTGTTTCTTGAGTTCTTTTAACTCGTCCACCGACATTTTATAAGGTATATTTTCTATAGGTCTAGTTCCTGGCAGTAGGTCTATCAGAAACTCCAGATCCCTATCTGGTGGCATGCCAGGTAATTCTTCGGGGAACACATCTGGGTACTCCTTCACTATTGGCACACTGTCTAGGCTAACCCCCTTAAGAGAATTAACCTTGCTCCCCTTGGGTTCAAAGTTAGACTTGAAACTGATCCTTTTCTTTTCTGGGGTGGTGAGCATAACAGTTCGCTTGGCACAATCGATCACTCCTTCATAACGGGTTAACCAGTCCATCCCTAATATTACATCTAATCCTTGGGACTCTAGGATTATTAAATTAACTGGAAACTTGTTCTTCCCAATTTCTAGGGTTATCTGTCGACACCCAGAATTTACTATCATTTCTCCACCCAGGGAGCTTACCTTAATGGGACATCCAATGGTTTCAGCAGAGATTTCGTTTTTGATTACAAATGCTCTTGAAATGAATGAATGCGATGCGCCAATATCGAAAAGGATAAGTGCAGGAAAGGAATTAATCTTGAACTTACCGATCATGGCATCAGATCCTTCTTGAATTTCCTCCACATTGATGTGATTCACATGACCCTTTTAGAATGGGTTTGGCTTAGCCCCATCAGTCTTCTTCTCTGGGCATTCATTAGCATAGTGCCCTGTCTTCTTGCACTTGAAACGTTCCACCTGACTGATGTCTTTCTTTGTTGGCTGACTATGACGATTCTGACCATTTTGGTTTCCATGGCCATGACCATTGTGGTTGTTCCTGAATCCACTTTTGTTATGTCCACGATGATTGTTTCCATCATGGTGATGGTTGTTGTTACGATGGTTATTATGATTCCCATTCTTGTGGAATCCTGAACTCCCACTTCCTTCACCATGAGAGTGCTTGTGAGGAGATCCTGATCCAAACTTATCAAAATGGTTCTTTCTCTTTCTACCCTCCACTTGCTTCATCTTGTTTTCTAGGATGGTAGCTTTATCACACAAAGATTGATACGTCAGAACATAAGCAACAGATAGTTGCATAGAAATTTCATCATTTAACCCATCTAGGAACTTCTCCTTTCTCTTTGCGTTAGTGTCAACATCATCTGGTGCATAACGTGACAGATTATTGAACTCTTTGATGTACTCAGAAATACTGCGGTGGCATTGCTTGAGATTGTGAAACTCCTTTTTCTTCAACCCCATTATTCCAGAAGAGATGTGAGTGGTGCGAAACCCATCCTCAAAGATTGCCCAAGTCACTTCCTCAATAGGGTGAGTAACTTGGAAATTGTCCCACCAAGTAGTTGCATGACCTTCTAATAAGTGTGATGCGAATCTGACCTTTTCTGCATCCGTGCATCCAACCGTGACTAGGTCCTTATTCACAGAGCGTAGCCAATCATTTGCTACCATGGGGTCAGTAGTACCAGAGAACTTAGCAGGTCTCAGCCTTAGAAATCTGGTCAGCATATCCAGAGGTGGTGGATTGTTCTGGTTGTTGTTATTGTTATTATTGTTGTTCTGATTTTGGTTTGCCATGAATTGAGTCATCATTTGCGACAATTGGGTCTGTGCAGCCATCATCTGCTGCATTCCATTTCCATTGTCATTGCTATCCTCGTTGTTGCGTCGGGGATGCATCTGTGGTTTTAATAAGGGTAAGTAATGATAGATAACCCAATAAAGTAACAACAATCAAACAAACAAGCACATGCAGGTTCAACATCACAACAATGACAGAGTTTGCGAAAATAAACACACTAGCATAGTCACCCACAAGTCGGTATGAACTATGCAACTCCATAATATTAAAACGATAGGTAGATGGAATAGTATCACTACTCCTCCATGTCAACTTCCTCCTCCACTAGTGCAAGTCCTGCTGCGGCGAATCCTGCCTTGTATTCCTCCAAGCTTGTAGTCAAAGCATCGATCTTTGTCTGTAATTCTCTCTTTTGTGTGCGTAGATTCTCTATCACCTCGTGATCCGCTTCCAGCTCAATGTCTTCAAGCTCTAACTTGGTCTCCAAGTCTCTAATCTTCTTGTTCTTCTCCTGAACTCTCTTTTCTTAGATCTTGAATTTCTTCTCTTGGTCTTCAAACTTCTTCTCCATTTCCTTGATTCGATTTTCCTGTTCCTGGAAGGCCTTGTCCTTCTCCTTAAGTTGGACTCGTAGTTCATCGTTGCTAAGCATCACATTAGACCTATCAGTATCAAGGTGTCTGATAAGGCTCTCTAAGTCCTGGAGGTAGTGACGCACGGGCTTGATAGACTCCTTAGTGGCCTCGTCCAACACAATTGGCTCTCCATCCTCGTCGCGCCTCCCAAAGAAGTGGGAGTAGTGGCTCCTGATCTCAGAAGAGTGACGTCCACATAGGCGTCCCAACAGTTCCTGCATAGTGACGTCGAGGCCCCTCTCCATGTCATCATGGAGTATCTTGAAGGCAATCGCCCCAGTTTGGGGCTCTGTCTCACGTCCTGGCTGGGTAACTCTGAATCCCCATAAGTCCTTCCTCTGAAACTTCCTCAGCTGAAGTCCCTGAATGGTAGGGATTGGAAGAGCGAGCACACCAACAAGCTCCAACATACGAGTCCCAAAGCGAGTCCCCTTGAAATCCGCGGCCATGCTGTAGACAAAATTCGGCATCTTTTGCATAGTATGGAGAAAATTAGTAACACACAATAGAGAAAGAAAACACAAGTCACAAAATAAAAATCAACCAACCAAACATTCCAAGTAGCAATACATTATTCAACTCAAGCAGTCAAGGTTCCAGACATAACTTATTTTTGCCATACCACATAGGTTGGTATGATCAAAATACTAACGTGATAAAATGCCAAAGTTGGTGGTCCAACTAGTATCTCACTCCTTCTTAACCAAGGTGGCAATCTGGGCATCCTTGGCAGCAATCTGCTTGTCTTGGTTGCATAGCTCCAAAGCCAAGCCTATGATATCCTTACTTAGGCGTTTCACAATGGCCTTTGAGTCTTGGACAAGACGCTTCTCCTCCTTGAGATCCTCCTGAGTATTGAGCATTCTATACTTGAGTCTCTCCCCAAGTTTCTCAATAGCTTCCCATGCAGCATTCCTTGCAGAGTCAAAGAATGACGTGTGCATTTCAGAGTTGGTGAACATGCAGAATCCCGTACTCTTGGGATCTTCTTCCTTGTTCTTGTACAAATGGAGTTGCACCCACCAATACTCTTGTCCTTCATCTTTCATAGGAAATCCCTTGTACACGGCTTCACCATTCATTCCCAAGCCGAGCATGAGGTTCTTGAGTGCATTGGGAAATTCTGTCTCACATTCCAGGGTCATAGTCAATAGTGGTCCCTTCTTGACAGATTCATTGATGGTGGACATCTACAAAAATAGATGAGAAAGGATGATTAGGGAAAGTTTTACGAGATCAAAAGACAAGTGTAAAGTTGGAATATAAAGTTATTTTTCCTAAGGGTTTTCCTTAGTCTAATCCATTCTAGGGTCACGAACCTACAGGCAACACAGTGCTCTGATACCATCTGTAAGATCTCACCATAATAAGGTAAGATCCCTCTGATTGCAGTGCTAGTCCTTGGATCGAAATGCTAGCACCCACAGTTTAAGATGAAGTACACAGAAACAAAGGTCATTATTACATCACATATCCAGGAATATAATGGTTCTTACAACTCACTTAGCCCAAGGCTAGGATACTTAAGGTTCACATTACATAGCATAATAATAATAGAGTCTTTTGTCTTCATGCGCCACAGGCAAACATGTCGAGTGTAGACCCGCAACCCTACTCATCATCAGACTATCCTGCAACATAATAAGTTACAACCACAAGGGTCAGTACATTTGGAATTGTATTGGCAAGTCATACCATAGATACTGAGTATAATCCAACAACTACATGAATATATGGCTAAGTGGGGTTTTGGCTAACTTTGCTAAAAGCTAGTTTAACTTATAGTTTTTGAAGAGTAAGTTTTCTGATTCGAACACTAAGGTACCAATGATAGACATCACTGAACCTCTACCCATGTTCACCCACAAGTTTTAACTTAGAGAAATTTGGATGAGGAGATTATTGAACTGCTTCACTGTCTTGAGGCTCAGAAGTTGTCCATAACCGGGGACACGGCTAAGTACTTAGTTTTACCCTCTCGAGAGGTGGTGCACTTTCCCCACAAGACTCGACATGCATCGAGACAAGACTTTTCAGAAGCAATCCCTCAGACCACCACGGACGTGTTCCATCCTACCACATCTACAACCTTCTGTCCGTCTGTCTGAGTTCTTGCAACTTAGTTGGTCAAGGCAGAGCCCATATGCCATGTGGCTGCATTGGAAGCTTCGTGACAAGAACGTCTCCAATCTCTTTGTTCCTGGGTGGCCATCCACAAGTGTGATACACCAGCTGACCATAGACATGGCCCCTGGGTAACCACTCAACATAATCCAAGCAAGTCCCATTCCACCTAGGTGTTTCATTAATATTAGTTGTTTTCTTAGTCAAACAAAATAATATCTTTCCATACTATCTTATATGTATTTTCCACCCACGAATTCTAATAGCATGGCTAAGCACTCTAGCATACGAAGTCTTTCAACTAGGAGATACTACCAAGATATAGTCTATAGGGTAGCATAGCATAGTATAGTAACATATAAATAATCCTATCATGCTAAGATCTACCAAAATAACACTAGTGCAATAGTGAAAATAATAGGACATGAGATGAAATATCACTTGCCTTGGTATCTAGGGGAATAGGTACAATCCTCACAGCAGCAAACTTCACAATCCACACAATCTACACAAAGAACAATACAACAACAATAATTCAATCAATAAAACATTACAAAAATATGAATGCATGCAAAATGCAATGATATTATCACAACTCTATAACTTACAGAGTCTACAGTACAAAGTGTAAAATACCTCATCTAAATGCATAAGAAATACCCCAAAACAATTTATAGAACGATTTTTATGAGCAAAATACTCCTAAAAAGGTTCTGCCTATAATTCCAATTTTTCAGAAGCAAAAGTGGGAAACAAGGCCTCTATAATAAAGGTCTTATTTGGCTGAATCCATAGACACCAAATTTGCATTTTTCTGAATTGTGGATCAAAAGTTATGGATTTTCTAAGTTTAATACAAAATCGGTCTAGTTTTCTATTTAAACAAACATCCTGGGCGACGTGGCGCAAACTCATTGGCCCGTACCGGTTCGGTCGGATCGGCTGCTGCGGGCCGTTGGATCTTAAGTGACTATGGACAGATCTGATTAGCCCGTACCGCTTCGCCCTCGATCGAATCCTAGCCGCAGACAAAGGATCTAACGGTTCCAGGTGGCCTGGCCGGAGACGGGTGGCGCTGACCAGCTGCGCGCGGCGGCGGAGCGTCGGCCGATGGCGTTCCGGCGAATCTATAGAGGCAGGGAGACCGTGGACATGTACTAGAGGTCGAGGAGGTCATGGCGGTCTCGATGGAGGTTACGGTGGCGTGGGGGCTGCTCTGGCTTGGCCTCGATCCCTCGCTGGAGTTGCGTCGACGGCGGAGCTCGCGGCTCTGTGACGGAGATGACGACCTGGGGCTCGAACAAGCCAGCAAGGGGGTCTGTGAGATGCGCACAGATCAGCACGGTCTAGCAGAGGCCAAAAAGGGGTGGCAGAAACCCTACCTTCACCGGAAAAGGCGATGGACGGTGGCGGCAGAGGGGGTTCGCTCGAGTTGGACCGTGTCGTCGACCTGGGGCAAATGCAGGCACGCGGCCGAGGTTAAAACACGCGCTAGGTCACGGCAAATAAAACAGGGCAGAGAGTAGGGCGCAGTGTGGCCGGGGCTCACCGGAATTATCACCGGAGTTGCTTCGGATGGTGGCGATTTGAGGTGGCAATTGGGGAGCCTGGGGGCTCTCCAAGGGCGGTGGTTGGGGAAATCTGTCGAGGAGGGGGAGGGGATTAAGAAGGGGTCATGATTATGGCGATTAACTCGCGGTAACGGTCGTAATCAACCGGAGTTGGTAACGGCAGAGGAGGGGAGGGGGTGCCGGCTGTTCGTGTGGAAGACGCTGAGGTGGCGTCGACGTGGCATGGGGCCCGGAGGTAAGTGGGTCGGGTTGAGCTGAGGGGGTGTGTGAAAAGACAGAGAGGGGGAGAGGGAGTCCGGGTGGGCTAGCTGGGCCAGTTTGGGCCAAAAGGCCAGAAACTGTTGCTGTTGTTTAAAATCCTTTTCCCTCCTTTTCCTTTTTTTTTTCTTTTTGAATTTCTTTTCTAGGTTTTTTAATTTAGCAAAAGTGCTCCAAAAAGTCTCAAAATTTCACCAAATTTTTGGAGGACAAACCTAATGCAAGGTAGTACATGCCATGATGATATGAATGCAATGATGATGATTTTTAGTTACAAATTTTGGGATGTTACATACCAGGATGAATTGAGTAAGGCGAATCGTGAGCTTCCTGAAGAATTAACTTCCTGATATCGGGATCATCGGGAACGCACAAATGCTTCTCATACCAAAGTGTCCCTTGTTGATCCATATAAAACCCTTTTGCTTTACCCTTGCTTATATTAGCTTTTATCTCTTCCAACTCTTCGTCCCCCTTCCGGGCCTTTTTGATTTGGTCCAAAAGCGTTGGCACTATCTCCATACTTGCTAAGTATCCCTCCGGAACTATTTCCAACCTGAGATCCTTGAACTGTTCACACAAATTCTTTGGAAGTTCTACCTCGGTAAGCCCATTTACATAGACTTTCCGGATTAAGGCGTCAGCCACAACATTGCCCTTTCCAGGATGGTACTACAGGTCCAAGTCATAGTCCTTGATGAGCTCAAGACATCTCCTTTGACTCATATTTAACTCATTTTGAGTGAAGATATATTTAAGACTCTTGTGATCCGTGAACACGTCACAATGTTTGCCCATGAGGTAATGTCTCCATACCTTGAGCGCATTTACAACTGATGCTAGTTCAAAATCGTGTGTGGGGTAGTTATTCTCATGGTTCTTAAGCTGCCGAGAGGTTTAAGACACTACTTTTCCATCTTGCATCAGTACACTACCAAGTCCTTGTCGAGAAGCGTCACAATAGACTTGGAAATCTTTTTGGATGTCAGGGAGACACAAAACTGGTGTTGTTATTAGGCGCTTCTTCAATTCTTCAAAACTCGCTTCACATGCCTCGGTCCATTGGAACTTCTTTTCTTTCTTCAACAATTTTGTCATAGGCTTTGCTATCTGGGAAAAGGTTTCAATGAACCTTCGGTAATATCCTGCAAGGCCCAAGAAACTCCTGATATCACCCACATTCTTAGGTGACTCCCATTCTGTCACGGAAGCTACCTTACTTGGGTCCACGGCAACTCCTTTAGCTGACACAATATGACCAAGGAATCCCACTTCTTTTAACTAGAACTCGCATTTGCTAAACTTGGCATACAACTTGTGTTCCCTTAACTTTTCCATAATTAGGCGCAGATGCCTCTCATGTTCGTTCTCATCCTTCGAATATATGAGTATGTCATCAATGAATACCACAATAAACTTATCCAAGTACTCCATGAACACCTTATTCATCATAGTCATGAAGTATGCTAGGGCATTGGTTAGGCCAAAAGACATCACGGTGTACTCATACAATCCGTATCTTATGGTGAAGGCTGTCTTGGGTACATCCTGTTCATGGATCTTTAACTAGAAATAACCTGATCGGAGATCAATCTTAGAGAACACACTATCTCCCTTTAATTGATCGAACAAGTCGTTGATATTGGGTAGAGGGTACTTGTTCTTGATTGTCACTTCATTCAATGACCGGTAGTCCATGACTAGTCTCTTGGTTTTATCCTTCTTCTCCACGAATAAGACAGGCGCTCCCCAAGACGACGCACTTGGTTGAATGAAGCCTTTGTCCAATTGCTATCTAAGTTGTTTCTTAAGTTCCTTCACCTCATCAACATCCATCTTGTACGGTCTCTTTTCTATCGGTCCAGTCCCAGGCATCAAGTCAATGAGAAACTCGATGTCTCGGTCAGGAGGCATCCCTGGCAATTCTTCCGGAAATACATCTGGATACTCCTTCACAATTGGCACATCCTCCAAGCTAACCCCCTTAAGAGAGTTCACCATACTTCCTTTGAGTGCAAAGGCTGAAAAGCGAATTCTTTCCTTATCCGGAGTTGTGAGTGCGACAGCCTTTTGGCACAATCTATGACTCCCTCATATTCGGTTATCCAATTCATGCCCAAAATTATGTCTAAGCCTTGTGACTCTAGAACGACTAGACTTGTGGGAACGACTAGATGTTTGCCGCTATTTCTTCTCCAGGAGAACTTACCCTTAGGGGAGTACTAATAGTCTCCATAGGTATCTTGCCTCTATCCACAAATACCCTTGATATGAATGAATGTGATGCACCAGTACCAAGTTAAGCTTGAACTTACCAATCACAGAGTCAGGTGCCTCACGAGCATCCTCCACGGAGACATGATTCACCATGGCTTTGATGAATGGATTCAGCTTCTTCCCATTTCCATTACCATTACCACGGTTGTGTCCGTTGTCGTTCCCATTGCCATTCCCATTCTTCATCTTTTTAGGGCAAGTAGTTGCATAATGCCCTGTCTTGTTACACTTGAAGCATGTCACTTCACTCCGATCCTTCCCATTGCCATTTCCATTGCGGTGTTTATGGCAATTGTGGTTATGTCCTCCATGACAATGACCATTGTGGTTGTGGCCGTTGTGGTTGTGGGGTGGTGGTGACGAAGTGCATTGCTTCTGATATGGGGCTGAGTTGTGCTTGTGTGAGGTGGACTTTCTCTTGCGGTTCTCTATACTCCTTTGCTTTGCTTCAACCACAACTGCCATGTCTAGAAGTTCCTGATAGTTATCAAACTTCAAAGCCACAAGCTGAATGGATATATCATCATTAAGTCCCCTTAGGAACTCCTCCTGTCTCTTGGCATTAGTGGAAACATCATCAGGTGCATAACGTGCCAGCTTGCTGAAAATGTCCCCATACTCGGAGACAGAGCGTTGTTTCAAGTCACGAAACTCACGTCTCTTTAGTGACATGACACTAGCAGCTACGTGATGAGTATGAAAGGCCACCTCAAACTGGTTCTAGGTGATAGCTTCAATATCAGGGTGGGTGACTTGGTAATTATCCCACCATTCAGCAGCTGGTCCCTCAAGTTGGTGCGCGGCAAAGCACACCCTGTCAGCTCCAGCAACTTGGACGGTGTCTAACTTCTTGTTGGTGGTGCGGAGCCAGTCATCTGCCACAATTGGCTCGGAACTACTTGAGAAAATAGGAGGGTTCAACCTCAAGAACCGAGTCAGGCGATCCTGTTGGGGCGGTGGAGGTGGTGGAGGCGGCGGGTTGTTGTTGTGGTTTTTCATGTTTTGAGTGAGGAGTTGGATCAGCTGATTCTAGGAGTTCAGAAGTTGTGCCATGTCTAGGGGCATGTTGTTGTTCCCACGTCTTTCCATCTGTGGGGTTTGGGAAACAAGTTAAGAAATAGATAGAAAGCCTAAGGAATAAACTCCTACCCTTATGTAAACACGAGAAAAGCACACGAGAAACACAAGGCACACATAGAACATAGTTTAACACAACTCAACCAAGTTTAACTAAACCAATATAGTTTTGGTACTTATTATGATCGCGAACAACGTTTGACTATAGAAATAAAGGTGGTCCGACTATCTACTCTACTCATCATCCACTTCCTCATCCTCAATAGTGAAGCCTTCCTTCTCCACCATTGACTTGTATAACTCCATGTCCTTTTTTGTGGCTTCAAGCTTCTCCTGAAGTTCCTTCACCTCATGCGGCTCCGGTGCAGTAGCTTCGAGCCTCTCTTGATTCCTTCACCTCTTGCAGCTCTTGGGTAGCAGCTTCGAGCTTCTCTTGAAGTTCCTTCTTCTCCTCCTGCAGCTCCTTGATCAAGCTTGACTCCTTAGTCATGGGCGCGATCTTCTCCTCCAAGCTCCTCTTGGCTGCTCGCAGGTCCTTCAACATGGTGGCAAAGTTCTTGAACTCCATTTTGCGAGTACAAGACTTGTTCCCTAATCCTCTTCTTCTTATCCTGCACCCTCTTCTCTTGATTAGCAAACTTCTTGTCTTGGGCGGCGATCTTCCCTCCTAGGGAGTTGATCTTCTCTTCCAGCTCTTCGATCTTCTCGTCCTTCTCCTTGACTAGGGCGCATAACTCGTCATTCCTCATGATCTCAAAGCAGCTTCCCTCATCAAGATCATTGATGTGGCACTCCAAGTCTTGGTATTGGATCCTTCGATGCTTGCATGTCGCTCTTTCCTCCGAGGTTAACTCAATTGGAACTCCCTTCTCATCACGTCTTCCGAAGAGTTTGATGTAGTGGCCTTCAACCTCTTCATGGTGCGTCCACAAAGGCGTCCAATGAGGTCCTGCATGCCGGTGCTAAGTCCTTTCTCCTTGGAGTCGCTGGTGACTGATGTCTACGCACTTCTATTCTTGTAGACAGTTGTTGGGCCTCCAAGTGCAGAGGTTTGTAGAACAGCAGCAAGTTTTCCCTTAAGTGGATCACCCAAGGTTTATCGAACTCAGGGAGGAAGTGGTCAAAGGTATCCCCTCTCAAGCAATCCTGCAATCAAGATACAAGAAGTCTCTTGTGTCCCCAACACACCCAATACACTTGTCAGGTGTATAGGTGCACTAGTTCGGCGAAGAGATAGTGAAATACAAGTGGTATGGATAATTATAAGTGGTAACGGTGATAGAAGATAGCTTGATAGCATGGAAGAGACTAAAGTAAAACTGAAATAAAGATGGAAGCAAGCAAACATGTAACAGATCTAGTAGAAAACGGTGTATCAATGCTTAGAAACAAGGCCTAGGGATCATACTTTCACTAGTGAACACTCTCTCATAAATATATCCTCTCTTTATGTTACTACTCTTAACTACTCTCCGATTGAACACTCTAATCGTTGGTAGGGCTATAACAGCACTCCTTAAAGTAAGCCTTTCCCATCTAGAAAACCCCACACTGTCACCTTGAGTACTTGATGAGTCCAACAAACACCACAATTTCATAAAGACATCCAACTCCAAATATAACTCATAACAAGTATTTGTAATCTCTAGCCTAAGTGCCACCATGGTGATACGCTGTCACTTTCACAAACATGGGGAGAGCAGAGATCTATTAAAGCACTTGGGTAGCAAGGTAGATCTACTTGATTACAAAGCTCATGATCACAATATGATCATGAATAGAGAGAGAGGTGAACACATAGCTACCGGTAGAACCCTTAGCCTCGAGAGAGAACTACTCCCTCCTCATCATGGGAATCAGCAATGGTGATGGAGATGGTGGTGGAGATCGATGGAGATGGCTCCGGGGGCACTTCCCCATCTCGGCAGGGTGTCGGAACAGAGACTTTCTGTCCCCCGAATCTCCTCTTCGGTCGCGGCGGCGCTGCGGAACTTTTCGTGGCTGGAGGCTTGACTATCTAGGGTTTATGCATCGGGAGGCTTATTATATGCGAAAGGCAAGGTTGGTGGAGTGCCAGGGGGCCCACACCACCTGGTGGCGCGGGTAGGGCTAGCCCGTGCCTGGGGGTGGTGTGGCCATGCCCTGGCCCTCCTCCGTCTCGTATTCTGGCTCTGTGAGTCTTCCGGTAAAATAGGAACTTTGGCTTTTGTCCCGTCCAATTCCGAGAATATTGATTTTCTGACTTTCCTGGAACCAAAAACAACAAAAAACAGGCAACTGGCACTATGGCATCTTGTTAATAGGTTAGTCCAAGAAATCATATGAAAAGTACTCCAAAGTTGGAACAAAACACAAGAAAGTAGATAAAACCAAGCATGGAACATCAAAAATTATAGATACATTTGCAATGTATCAGTGAGGTTGAGTAGAATGGCCTCCGTCTTGGGTTCAGACTCGCTGCGCCCCGGTTGGATGACTTCAATCGCCCAACATCCTTCCTTGTGCATCTTCCTCAACTCGCTTCCCTTGGTTGACGGCATGGGCAACTCCAACGTCTTGATGATGTCCAGAAGGCATTCCCCAAAGCGCAGGTACTTGATGTCTTCGGTGGTGTCGTAGTAGAAGGTCGTCATATTTAAGTTAGGAAAATCAAGATTAGACACAAAGTGATAAGGGAGAGAGTTACTAGAAGAGCATAAATAACTTAGAAGAATATAGAAAGCAAAAACACACAATGGTAAAGGTGGTTTCCAACATAGAAGAGCATAAGGCAACTTTGTGCTCTGATACCATCTATTGTGACCTCGGATCATTAAGGATCCTATGTCCCTGTGATTAACATGCTAGTCCCTGGATAAATAGCTAGCACTTCATAGTCGATGAATATCATGTAAAACACAAGTCATTATTACACGAATAATCCATAGTATATTTATTACAACTTGCATAGCTTATAGCTAGCACAAATAAAAAAGCGGAAACTAAGTAAATATTGAGTCCATCAACGCCTCAGGCTAGTTGCGTGAAGACCCACGATCCCTACGCACCTTTCAGTCTTCGGATTCTGCACATAAGACGTGCAGCCAACAAGTTGGGTCAATACTTTGAATGTATTGACAAATTACACCAAGGAAAGAATAAGACTATCTCTACATGCAAGGCTAAGTGTAGGCTTTGGGGTTCTTTTGCATAAGGCCAATTTTCTCTAAGTAAGAATAAAAGAGGAAGAGTTTACCCTACTTTGTAAACATTGATAAGTATTATAGGGTTGAATGGAACACGTGGATATTACTCACCAAGTGTCCAATCAACCTAGCACTTGGATATTATGCACCAAGTTCCCAAAATCCCACCCAATGGCGATATTACTCACGGCTTGGTGTTTATAAAACTTTAAGTTTGGAAAAGAGAGAGAGGAAGATCTTTTAGAGGCTCCATCCTTCAGATGCTCAAAGTGTTCTTTTCCGTGAACTCGGTTGATCGATCAGATTGCAATACTCTCTAGAGGTTGTGCACTTTCCCCACAATCCACGATTAAGTCCTTTTACAGACAAGACCATGGCTAAGCCTTCCCTTAGTAGCCCCTCTACCAGCTGGATCCAACCGTGCCAAGAACCTCCAAATGTTGGTACCCTAGTGAGGTTTTCCACTAAGTACTAAGCTAAGACAGAGCCCATATGTATTGTGGTTGCACTGGAAGCTTCTGAATTTTGAAACATGGCAGACTTCTTTGATTCCTGGGCGGCCGTCCTCCACCAAAGATCCCACTCGTTGTCCCGACAACCATTCTGCCCAGAAGAAAACTTAGTTTTATTTTGAAGGGGGTTTTGAGAAGAAAAGTTCGCTCGAGAGAGCTCTCATACTTAGAAAATTTTGAGTCTTTCAAACCCCCCAACGGTACTTAGTATATATATAGCATAGCAATCATTACTTAGCAAAAGCAAGGGAAGCCTATTAGGACGCAAATTCCTAAGTATGAAGCTACTCATGGCATACTACAAAACCGCACTTGCAAAATAAATAGTACTAAGAAATTCTACTAAAGACCTACACATGCATACTACAAGATTTGAAGAGTAAAACATGCATAGTCAAAAACTGGGACATAATATGTACAAGTGGTGTAACTTCCCTTGATCCGAGCAGCACTCTACACAACAGTACTCCTCAACTCACTCCGAACAATCTAACGAAACACAAACATAGATCCAATCACAATTTGCACAAAACAATGCCACGAAGGTAAATATGCATGCATGTAACATGGTAATATGCAAGGATGGATTCAATTTCGACCAAGGGTTTTATTCTGGGGTGTTGTTGAGTTGGGGATGTCATTAGTATCGATTTCCCATATATTTTAAGTATTTTGGATTAATACTTAATTAAACATGCTCATAAATAGATCTACACTTCCAATCTACCTCGAAACAGATCTAAACACTTTAAGCATGATATAACAATTTTCCATAGAAGATCTCGTAGATACAAAACCAACGCAACAAGAATCAACTAAAACGGAATTAAGGATATTTTTTCTAGAATTAAAATTCTCTAATATAAACTTTAAGGCCTACCACAATATTACTGCTGTAAACCAGCAATATTATTGCAGATCTGTGTTCTACTCAATTTGGCGAATCCAACGGTATATTATACGCAATTTTTGGACAAGTACTCGATTTACTATGAATTAAACAATATTAAAATGATTTCTGCCTATTTAAAAAGAAAACAGATCAGCGGCCAGCTACGCAGCACCAAGTGGCGGCTCAGGATTGGGTCGGCGGACCGAGGCGGCGCTGACTCAGCGTGCTGACACGATACTGCCACGCGGCGCGAGGGGATTGGCCGATACCCCTTTGGCCTGGCCATCTAATCCTAGGCGTTAAAATAAAATCAGACGGCTGGGGGGGTGGCCGGCGACTTACCGTGGCAGAGCAGACGTGGACGACGGCAGACGGTGGCGGCGCGTCGGTGGTGGTCGGCGGTCGGCGGCGTCATCGCTGCGGTGCTCCCCCGGCTCGACGGAGTAGATGATGGCGGCAGCCTGCTCGTCGCGGTTCCGGTCTCGGGGGTGGCGTCGGCTCCCTTCTCCCGAAGCGACGGCGAACGGTAGCTGTTTTTCGCAGACGCCCTTCAGACTCCGGTGAGGAATTACGGGCGGCGCAGGGCTCTGTTCAAGGGGGAAAATAGGTGAGTCATTGCGGTACTGTAAGGGGAAGGAAGAGAGGGAGAGATAAGGTGGAGGGGTGGCTTCGAACCCCGTCCGTCGAGCTCAGCGGCGCACTCTGGCGAGATTGGCAGCGAGCTTACGAGCGGTAGCCCGGTGGCGGTTTAGAGGGATTTTTTTTCTAAGGTTTCGATGCGGCTCGTCACGGGGATTAAAAGGGGCCAGAGGATAAGGGCAGGTGTCGCGGAGTTTGCCTCCGATTCGGCCGGAACAGTTCCCAGAGGCGGCGGCGAGGCGAGTTCGTTCTGAACTCGTCAGAACGAGGAAGACGGGGTGGTGCCGGGGTATTAGCGGCTGCTGGGCGCGGTGCTGGTCTACGCGGTGTTGGCTGTGTGGTGCTGGGGCAGCCCATGCGCTATGCGTCGCACACTCTTTAGGCGGGGCGGTGGTTAGGCCACGGGCTGGTCTAGCCGGCCTGCTAGGCTAGATCCCTTTTTTCTGTTTCACTATTTGTCTTATATCTTTTGCAAACGGACTCCAAGTTAAGTGAAATTGGTCTCTAAAATTTTGTAAAAATAAGGAGATTAGTATGGGGTTATAAGATAACACTTTTGTAAGGGTTTAGAAGGTTAGCTTTTGTATAAACCCCTTTTGTCTTTATATGACAACAGGGTTTGGAAAAGTATCCGATACAGCTTTTTGTGTGATGCCATGATGCATAATATATGATGCATGCTTCTAGTAACATCTGCAATCGTAAAAATTGGGATGTTACATTGCCTCTCGCACTGAGTCGTTGTCGTCTCCAGCATTGCAGAGCTGGATCTAGATCGAACGTAGCTGACAAAGTGCGATGTGCGCGTCCTGAGGTAGTTGCAGATTTCTTTGTTTGCTTCCTTGAAACACTTGATGGTCTCAAGGATCTCCTCCATGCTGGCACCATGCAACATCATACGCCTCAACGTGTGCCTTAAGAACGATTGTCCCCTTCCGGCATCGGTAGAGCCGGATCTAGAGCCGTAGCTGCTTTTAACTTCCTGAGTTTGACCTCTTTGGGGAGAAACTCCTGAGGTTCAACCTCTTTAGGGAGATCCGCTTTAGGTTTAGCCCCCACGGGGAGGTCTTCTTCAGATTCGATCTTCTCCACTATCTCCACTTCAGGTGCGGGCTAGGTGGGACTAGGGTTTTCCGAGACCCGGAACTCTGTCGCTTCCACAGACAAAGTGGATCCAGAAAGTTCTTCCGCCTCTGTCATCACTACTAGGGTGGGTTGGGCGGGTTCAGCAAAACCTAGGTAAACATCGATCTCGCCAAAGGACATGATGGAGTAGGTGGTCATAGGTTCCCTAGCCGAAATCCAAGTCTCGTCGAGAAGGACAAGACAGACATCACTAGCGTAGAGGACCTGACCAACAGCGATCGTCTCACCGATTCCAATTTGCACAGATTCCGCCTAGAACGAAGATCTGAAACTCACATGCCCCACGATGGGCAGAAACTGTGGTCGGGTTGAACACATGCATGCCAAGAGGGGGTCCTCGAGGCGTGTGGAAAAAGGGGTGTGAGGCGACGGTATTCCGGGACGGTGGGCACACAAGCTTGACCCAGGTTCGAATCCGCCGCCTTTGGACGGATCTTACTCCTGCTATCAATCCAGTAATACGCCAGAGCCGGAATATGGGTTACAAGGGTTTCGCATATGTGAGTTGAGATTGTAGAATATTGGGTTACCCTATAGGTTGGTCCCTAGGATGGCTTATATAGATATCTGGCCTAGTGTTTATAGGAGAGACATATCCGGCTACGACTAAGAGTCAGTTACAGAGTACATCTTGGACTACAAGTAACTAAATAGGCCAAAGTCGGTAAGTCTTCTAGGCCTTTCCATAGCCGGATGGACCTCCGTCTTCTCTCCTTGACTGAGTCACCCGTGGAGCAAAGCTCTAACCCTAAGTAGGCCACCCTGGTCAGCGAGTCACAGTTGGTATAACCGGAAAGTATATCCCCAACAACAATAGGAGTAGTACGAAGGGTATGGCTCAGCCGCTCACTCGAGAAGGACCCATACCCGACAGCTTTTCATTGCTTCATTTTAGGGCCCTTTGTGCTAAATGTATGGTCCTCTATGTAATTTTCTATTTTTTGAGGTCTTCCAAGTAAACTATACTCCCACCAACCGTGTCAAATTTTAACTAAAAGTAAGCACAATAGAATGCTCTTAAATTTTCTGAAAATATTTTGAATCTAAGCAGGAATTCAGTACATTGAAGACCACCTAATGTTGTGAACAAAATCATGTTCTTGCTATGCATCCGCATCCCGACAAAGTTGACACCGTTTTTGATAACATTTCAAATAAAGAATAAAAAGTATAATACTTTTTTTGTGGCATCATGTTACGTGTATCTAGAAACACGTGTTATAAAAAGTATAATACAAACATTATTAATTATTCTTTTGTTTTGATAATACTTTATGTTACTGATCCCATATCCAAGAATTTGCATGCCACAAAATTTGGCCATATTTTTAAAACAAACAAAGATGAAGTAGTATGAAGAGTATGACTCGATCAGCTGCTCTCTCGAGAAGGAGTCGATCCGACTTTTGTCCTTTCTTAATATTAGGGTGCTTTGTGCTAAATGTATGGATGTCGATGTAATTTACCCTTTTTAAGTCCTTGATGTAAAATGTACCCCCACTGTCCATTTAAACTTCGAACCTAAAAGTAAGTGGTAAAATTTAAACAAATTTAAGCTTAGTTGTCAATGAGTATGAACATTCTTGGATTTCAAGCCAATTGACCAAGGTCATGGCCATATCAACATCATACTTTATGCTCATGATGATCCCATATCCAAGAATCTGCATGTCGCCAAATTCGGCCATATTTTGAAAATGATCGAAGAGGAAGTAGTATGAAGAGAATGGTTCGATCAGCTGCTCTCTCGAGATGGAGCCGACCCGACTATTTTCCTTGCTTAATTTTAGGTGCTTCGTCCTAAATGTATGGACGTCGATGTAATTTTACCTTTTTAGGTCCTTGATGTAAAGTGTACTCCCACCGCCGTCTGTGTAAATTTGAACCAAAAAGTAAGCGCGATAGATTGCTCTTAAAATTTTCCAAAAATCTTTTAAAGCTAACCAAGAATTCTGTACATCGAAAACCACCAAAAGTTTTGAAAAAATCATGTTCTTGCTATGCATCCGCATCCCAACAAAGTTGGCATGGTTTTGATAACATTCAAATAAAGAATAGAAAGTATAATATTTTTTGTGTGGCATCCTGTTATGTGTATCCAGAAACATGCGTTATAAAAAGTATAATAATACAAACATTATTAATTATTCTTTGGTTTTGATATGCTGAGTTGTCAATGAGTATGAACATTCTTGGATTTCAAGACGAATGACTGATTAGGTCATGGCCATCTCTACATCATAGTTCATGATAATGTTCCCATATTTGGTACTCCTCCGTTTCAAAATATAAGATGTTTTAGCTTTATGAAAGGAGTGTATCTAGACACATTTTAGTGTGTAGGTTCATGTAGGTTTGACGTGAATGCATACACCAAAAGGGGTCTAGATACACTTCTTTCACAAAGCTAAAATATCTTATATTTTGAAACAGAGAGAGTAGATCGGTGCATCTTGCCATGATAAACATGCTGGAGGTGGGAGTTTCGAACTAGTATTAAGAAAAACATGTTCAAATTTCTGAGTGTATCTTTAGGGTCCTTGTTGTAAAAGTGTAGGTCCCAGATGTATTTTGGTTTTCGTACTAGACCGTTATGAAATTTTTATGCCCACCCTTGGATTTTTACGCGCACCTTCTTAGTAGTTCAGGGTAGAATCCTCGTTAGAAAGAAAAAGAAAAAGTTCCTAGTGATCAGAATTATTTTGATGTAAAGCAAGCACGAATATTTTGGATTTGAATGCCACATATCCAATTTTCAGAAAAAGAGGACTATTGTGCAAAAGTTGAGTAGTCTGTACTTCTACTGAACCAGGGGAACTAGAAAATTAACCCCAAAGCTAACAAAGAAAAAAACGGAGGAAAACACGAAGAGCAAAAAGAGATTATATGAGTATATACTAAATGGGAGGTAGCGCGAGAGCAGCGAAGAAGGAGTTGAAGGCGGTGAGATGTCATAGTAAAGCCAGTTTGATGGGTTTCTGACACGAGGTACAAGTACCTACGAGTAGTATATGTTTTCTCTCTCCTTTGATGTCTCTCACCATCCATCCTCTCTCCCTCCTACGATGAGCCCCGCGCACACCACCCGGCAGATCTCTCCCTCATCCCAAAGTGCGGCGCCGCGCACGTGTGCCTTGGTACGGTCGTGTTGTGCATGTGTGTCTCTAGCATGTTTTTGTAAGAAGAGTATCTACCGTGTTGGTCAGCTGCCTTGGTGTGCATATCTAGGAAGAGGACATCGCATATTTCACCATGTCATGTTCCGTGTGTTGCACAAACCACCACTTGGACAGTTTTTTTGCAGTTTTCACCAGTTGTTGGTCTGATCCATTGCAATTTCCACCACTTGGTCATCTAACCTATTTAGCTCCGCTGACAACATAAAAGACAACTGGGCCCGCCTTATCAGTACTCCCATTAATTAACAAGTTTGTAAAAAGTTACATATTCATACAAGGTTAATAATTCATCCAATATTTATAATTTTCTAAATGATTTGTTAAATGTAATAGTCTCTAATCTATATGTAGCACCATTTTGGAGCTTACTGGCAAAAGATAGTATTAGAGTCGGAGTTCAAACTTCCCGGTTTTGAAATTTTCACTTCCTTCACAAACATCCGGAGGGAAGGTTAATCAAAAGATAGTGGTGCACAAAGGATTGTTTATATTGTATGCAGTATGTTCCATCACATTCGATGCACTTCATTATGATCTGGCCAACTTTCCTACTGTACTCCGTATTACTTCATTCTCGTTCCATTTCACACCCTATGAAGAGGAAGCCACCAAGCACACCCGCAATACGCTGGTTCAAAAGTACAGTAGGAGTAGTATGAAGGGTATGGCTCAGCCGCTCGCTCGAGATGGATCCATACCTGACTTCTTTTCATTGCTTCATTTTAGGGCCCTTTGTGCTAAATGTATGGACCTCTATATAATTTTCTATATTTTGAGGTCTTCGATGTAAATTGTACTCCCACTAACCGTGTCAAATTTTAACTAAAAGTAAGTGCAATAGATTGCTCTCAAAAGTTTCCAAAAAACATTTGAAGCTAAGAAGGAACCTCTATCAAAGATTTTGCATGCCGCCAAATATGGTCATATTTTGAAAACAAACGAAGAGGAAGTAATATGAAGAGTATGGCTCGATCAGCTGCTCTCTTGAGAAGGAGTCGAACCCGACTATTTTCCTTTCTTAACTTTAGGGTGCTTCATGCTAAATGTATGGAACTCGGTGTGATTTGCCCCTTTTTAGGTCCTCGGTCTAAAATGTACTCCCACCATCTATGTAAAATTTAACCTAAAAATAAGTGGTAAAATTTACACGAATTTAAGCTTAGTTGTCAAAGAGTATGAACATTATTGGAGTTCAAGCCGAACGACCAAGGTCATGGCCATATCTACATCATACTTTATGCTGATGATAATCCCATATCCAAGAATTTGCATGTCGTCAAATTAATTTTGCCATATTTTGAAAACAAACAAATAGGAAGTAGTATGAAGAGTATGGTTCGATCAGCTGCTCTCTCAGGAATGAGAGCGGGAACCTGACTGTTTTCCTTGCTTAATTTTAAGGTTCTTCATGCTAAATGTATGGACCTTGATGTAATTTTCTGTTTTTTGGTCCTTGATGTAAAATGTATTCCCACCTTCCAAGTTAGTGGTAAAATTTAAACAAATTTAAGCTTAGTTGTCAATGAGTATGAACATTCTTCGATTTCAAGACGAACACTGAAGATCATGTCGCCATACCTACATCGTACTTTATGCTGATGATGATCCCATATCCAAGAATTTGCATGCTGCCAAATTTGGCCATAGTTTGAAAACGATCGAAGAGGAAGTAGTATGAAGAGTATGGTTCGATCGGCTCCTCTCTCGAGAATTGAAGGAGCCGACCTGACTATTTTTCTTGCTTAATTTTAGGGTTCTTTGTGCTAAATGTATGGAACTCAATGTAATTTTACCTTTTTTAGGTCCTTGATGTAAAATATACTCCCATCGTCCGTGTAAAATTCGAACCTAAAAGTAAGTGATAAAATTTAAATGTATTTAACATTAGTTGTTAACTAGTATGAACATTCTTCGATTTTAAGCCGAACGACTAGCAAGGTCATGGACATATCCACAGCATACTTTATGCTGATGTTTCATGATCCCATATCCAAGAATTTGCATACCGCCAAATTTGGCCATATTTTGAAAACAAACAAAGAGGAAGCAAGTAGTATGAAGAGTATGGCATGATCAACTTCTCACTCGAGAAGCTAACCCGACTGTTTTCCTTGCTTCATTTTAGGGTGCTTCGTGCTAAATGTATGGATGTTGATGTAAAAAAAGTTTCAGGTCCTTATTGTAAAATCTACTCCCATCGTCGTGTAAAATTTGAACCTAAAAGAAAGTGGTAAAATTTAAACAAATTTAAGCTTAGTTTTCAATGAGTATGAACTGTCTTGGATTTCAAGACGAACGACCAAGGTGATGATGTCCATATCTACATCATACCTTATGCTGATGATGATCCCGTATCAAGAATTTGCATGCTGCTAAATTTGGCCATATTTTGAGAACGAGCTAAGAGGAAGTAGTATGAAGAGTATGGTTCGATCTGCTGCTTTCTCGAGAAGGAGCCAACCCGACTGTTTTCCTTTCTTAATTTTAGGGTTCTTCGTGCTAAATGTATGGACATCTATGTAATTTTACCTTTTTAGGTATTTGATGTAAAATGTAGCCCCATCGTCCATGTAAAATTCAAACCTAAAAGTAAGTGGTAATATTTTAACAAATTTAAGCTTAGTGGTCAATGAGTATGAACATTCTTAGATTTTAGGCTGAACCACCAAGGTCATGACCATATTTACATCATACTTTATGCTGATGATGATCCCATATCCATGAATTTGCATGCTGCCAAATTTGGCCATATCTTGAAAACGATCGAAGAGGAAGTAATATGAAGAGTATGGTTCGATCATCTGTTCTCTTGAAAGGAGCCGACCGGAATAATTTCCTTGCTTAATTTTAGGGTGCCTAATGCTAAATGTATGGACCTTGATGTAATTTTACCTTTTTTAGGTTCTTGATGTAAAATGTACTCCCACCGCCCGTGTAAAATTCGAACCTAAAAGTAAGTGGTAAAATTTAAATGAATTTAACCTTAGTTGTCAATGAGTATGAACATTCCTGGATTTCAAGGCGAATGGCCAAGGCCATGGCCATATCTACATCATACTTTATGCTGTTAATGGTCCCACATCCGAGAATTTGCATGCCACCAAATTTGGCCATATTATGAAAACGATCGAGCAGGAAGTAATATGAAGAGTATGGTTTGATCAGATGTTCTCTCGAGAAGGAGCCGACCCGACTATTTTCCTTGCTTAATTTTAGGGTGCTTCGTTCTAAATGTATGGAACTCGGTGTGATTTGCCCCTTTTTAGGTCCTCGGTCTAAAATGTACCCCCACCATCCATGTAAAATTTGAACCTAAAAGTAATTGGTAAAATTTAAACGAATTTAAGGTTACTTGTCAATGAGTATGAACATTCTTGGATTTCAAGCCGAACAGCCAAGGTCATGGCCATATCTACATCATACATTATGCTGATGATGATCCCGGATCCAGGAATTTTCATGCCGCCAAATTTAGCCATATTTTGAAAACGATCAAAGAGGAAGTAGTCTGAACAGTATGGTTTGATCAGCTGCTCTCTAAAGAACGATCTGACCCGACTGTTTTCCTTGCTTAATTTTAGGTTGCTTCATGCTAAATGTATGGACCTCAATGTAATTTTACCTATTTTTGGTCCTTGAGGTAAAATGTACTCCCACCATCCGTGTAAAATTTGAACCTAAAAGTAACTGGCAAAATTTAAACAAAAATTTAAGCTTAGTTGTCAATGAGTATAAAAATTATTGGGTTTCAAGCCGAACGACAAAGGTCATGGCCTTATCTACATCATACTTTATGTTGATGATGATCCCAGATCCAGGAATTTGCACGCAGCCAAATTTATCCATATTTTGAAAACGATCAAAGAGGAAGTAGTATGAAGAGTATGGTTTGATCAGCTGCTCACTCGAGAAGGAGCCGACCCAACTATTTTCCTTCCTTAATTTTAGGGTGCTTCATGCTAAATGTATGGACCTCAATGTAATTTTACCTTTTTTGGTCCTTGATGTAAAATGTAGTCCCACCGTCCATGTAAAAGTCAAACCTAAATGTAAGTGGTAAAATTTAAATGAATTTATGCTTAGTTTTCAATGAGTATGAACATTCTTGGGTTTCAAACTGAACGGCCAAGGTCATGGCCATATCTACATCATACTTTATGCTGATGATGATCCTAGATCCAAGAATTTGCATGCTGCCAAATTTTGCCATATTTTGAAAATGATCGAAGAGGAAGTAGTATGAAGAGTATGGTTCAATCAGCTGCTCTCTCGAGAAGGATCCAACCCAACTATTTTCTTTGCTTAATTTTAGGGTGCTTCATGCTAAATTTATGGACCTTGATGTAATTTTACCTTTTTGATCCTTCATGTAGAATCTCCCACCGTCCATGATGTTCTAATATTTGGGAGTAGATGGGCAAATCTTGGCATGGTAAATGTTGCCAATATTATTCTTAACCATTAGGTAAAGAAAAATACAATTTTCCAAGTGACAAGAGTGTATTTTATGTATAGCAAGTAGGAAGAATATGTATTTTCTGTAGAAAAAAGAGCAAGAAGAGAAACTATGAGCACAAAGGAGGCATCTCGAGAGAGAAGTCAAGAGGAGGAGTTGAAGGCGATGCAATATCAGAGCACCTAGTAGTACTTTTAGTACGGAGTAGTAAATTTCAGGACATTTACTTTAGTAGTACTCCTTCCGATCCAAATTAACATTCTAAAATTTGTCTAGATTCAGATGTATCTAGTACTGAACATGACTAGATACATTTGAATCTAGACAAATCTGAGAACATTATATGGATAAGAGGGAGTAGTATATATGCACTCAAAACAAATTGTGTTTTCTCTCTCCTTCAGTGCCTCATCACCATCCCCACACGCAAAACAAATTTCAGGACATTTCGAACTTTTTTTTGGCACGGTGTGATTTGCCTTGAGATTTTGCCCTAGCAAACGACAGAAAAAATAGTAGTGCCTCAAACTAGCGGCTAGCATTACGGGACGGAGAATTTAAGAAATATATCTAATTTTATGTTATTATTCCTTTTTGCATACGTGTCTATGTTAACGTCTCGTGTTAGTTTTGCCCTAATATACCCAGTCGGAGGAGTCGATCTGATAACTGCAGGAGAACCGCCCACCCCTAATATTTTTTTCCTGAGAAACCGTGCGCCCCTCATCGTCTCCCTCTGCCGCTCCGGCCGCTTATGTACCATCGTAGCCCCTCTCCATCTTTGCAGAAAGGTAGAAACCTCCAACCCATCCCGACTAATCTTCCGCACTACTCTTCCCCAGAATGACATCTGTAGCGATGAAGCATAAGATATCTGAGTGCTACAGCCAGGCAATGGGATTGGGAAACCTCTACTACCGACCGCTGAGCAACAACACCAGTCGCGTCGATCTTCTGAGCACCGCTCGCCTGGCTCGTGGCATGGTTGGCATACGTCAAGGGATTGCGAAAGATCCTGGTCTCCCATTTGGTTTGCCCTCCCTACTTCACTCTGACCCATAGACATGGCCAATAGACCATGACGAGCAGGTAAAAATAAGTTTTGCATGATTTTTGTAGGATTCGAATCCTTAGATTCTTTCCTATGGATTACATTTGGATCAAAGGAATCGTGGTACCCAAATTCTTCTAAACTGCACCCCCATCCTTAAGTCCCAAAGGAATTGTAACATCTACTTGAGGCTGAACTCTCATCACGTGTGTAGGATCGAAACATGACATTCATGTAGGTAGTTTTCCTACATTTTACAATAGCCTGTTTTTCACTAGCAAACCTGTGACATTCCTGTGTTCTCAATCCTATGATCCAAAGAGGCCCAAGACTTTTGCTTCAGTGTCCCCCCTCTCTTCTCCAAACATACTAAACTGAAAACACAAGAACGAACATGATTTTTCATACCCGTAATGGAAGGTGTATTGGCAAATCAAGGCTATCCTTATATTTTAAGTTTCATGTGTTTGAAAAACACAAGATTTCTGTAAGAAGTTGGCTGTTTGGTTTACATGAATACAAAAACATAGGAGTCCTTTAAAACATGGGAAAATCAAAGTTAAACATCATGGGAGAGTATATTTATGGTGTCATCGTGTCTCTTGGGACCTCATTCTTGTTCTTTGCATGTGTAAGAATTTGAAAATGAGGTACAAGTTGGATATGAATAATTGCATATGAATTTTGGAGGATTATAATGCATAGTATTTTGGAAGATATCAAATTCCTATGGAGTCCCTTCTTAGTTCCTATGCCCTCCATTACATAAGAATCTAAAGATGGTATCCAACCTCATTTTATTTCTCAAACTCCTGTATTTGTTTCCTATTCACCATCCAAAGACACTTGTTACAAAACTCATGTGTTTTTAATTCCTAATATGAATTTACTGTACATGTCATGTCAATCCCGTGTTTTTCCTATTCCTACGTTTTTGAAAAACCATTGATCGAAAGAGGCCCCTAATCTTGTTAATCAATTATAGGAAAATTGCCTACGTTTTTTCCTCTGGTCCATTCCTCTGAACCAAACGGCTGAACAGTGCCACCATAGGAAACTTTCATATTCCTACCCTTTTTCATTAATGCAAACAAGACCCTATTTCTTGGTGTGTTTGTTTGCATGCATGATTTATTCATCATGTTTCTGCATTTTTCAGATAGTAGTTTTTCCACAAAGCTAGCTAGCACTCCCCCTTTGTCAAACACCTTGCATGCCCCTAGATATGAAGAAAATCTATTGCAGGGCATTGACGCTTTGCTGATACCACTAGACAATCCAACAGTAGAAGAATTTGTACCAGTTGATGATGACATACCCGAAACTTGGGATGATGAAGGATTTTAAAACAAGGGTTGCCGCCTTGGTGCCAACAGAGAATGGATTGCGATTGCAAAGCACCCGAGCATTGGTACCTCCAAAACATCTAAAGTAGGGCACATATCGAGTTGCCACGTGTGCAGTGTGTTGATATTTATCAATCGGGTAACCGGTGTTTCCCCATCCCCCCATGCACTTACAGCTACAAGCACGTGAGTATCGAGATGCTGAAGATACAAATAACAGAGAAACCGTACAGATTTGACAACCAATGGCACTACAGCGCGATGGCGGTGTTTGACAAATTTATTGCTACCATAGATTTTCCTAGTCACAGGGACTAGATTATCCTTCGAAACGACTATCTTGCACCATCAACGTATGTCAATGCCCATGAGTCTAATCAGTAGTTCTATTTATCACATATACATGGTGACAGAACGCGAGGAGATGTTCTGGTCTGGGAACCAAACAAGTGGAGTGAGTCCTGTTATTTAAAAGTAAAATTTATAAATTACTTACAATTGCATTGTTCGTGATACTTTTGCTAACTGAAATGCACACACCGGTATACTTGTAGGTCCACGTGTCATACAAGCTCCAGTAATTGAAGATTCAGAAGACGTACAGGCTGGTGATGATGCCGAGGCTGACGATATTGCATTACGCAGCTGGTACTTGGCAAAGCTTGGCTAGGATATCCTGTAGATTCACACCAGGGTAGCACAAACTAGTAGCCATGGTGATCCTATATCATACATGGGTAGATAGCTCCTCTCTTATCCCTCACTCCGCTACCATGTTTTATAGAGGGGCCTTCATCTAAATGACCCTGTAGCACCAGACTAGATCAGAAGGGACAATATTGAAGGGAGGTTAGTGTTTGTGGGAATCAACCATCCATTCATCCTCGAGCCCCCTAGAAACCCTGAACCTGTTACTGCCAATGTTGAAGAAGCTCTACCAGTGTTCATAGTAGACTGTGTGTTTTCTACACACGTGTGCTCTCAACATCGCCCATAACTAGTTCCAGATTGGAGTCGCATGCACGTCAATGGGAGGGGCTACCATAGGTTCATCAGTTCACTACACGGGAGCAAAACATAGAGAGTAAATGTTTGAGGCGCCAATGTGGTTCATGCGAACCCTGCCACGTTAGAACTATGTGAAGTTTGATCAAAATACAGAAAAGTTGATTATCAGCACTCGCAACATCATTTCTATAGCTAGTAGTTGTCACCATGTAATGTACAATACTACGTACATAGTACTTTCATACTGTATTATAGTATCAGCACTTGCAATATCATTTCCACTATTTCTTGTACTAGGCACCATGTACGTAATATCCTTTCATATTATGTGTTTGATGTTTCGCTATTCAAGCACTCAAGCTACCATGCCCAATTTTCTAGGCTATTAATTTTGGCATGATAGTCAGTAGTACTGCATTGGTGGTTATTTGATTTGCTATACGGTAGATATTGCGGGGAAATACAAACTTTCCTTTGTGCACAACATATGTCGGACCTTGCCGCATTTATTCTCTCACTAGCCCTAGCCCTAGCCCCATCTCTCTCTCACACATCACTCATTTATTGCCATTATGCTTCCCTCCATTGACGACCACCACCGCCACAACTTACTCGGGGCGGGTCGGCTTCAGGCCCGCAACCTCATCTATAGATCCATCGCATCCCTCAGAAATTGCGGTGGCAGTGTGGTATGTATATAATCTCCAAAATCCTTGATCTTGATGATGAGATGAGATCAAGCTTTTATTAGCGCTTGGTTAACATTAGGTTGGTGTTTAGTAGTTCTCATCTAGTTCATTTAACCCGTTTGTATACTACAATACAGTTTTACACATGTAAGCTAGTTCTGGGGCTAGATCTACGATGAACTGTAATAATAAGTTCAAATTTTGTATTGATCGATCCACAGCTAATGATGATTTGGGAGGCCACTCGGCATGTTTTGCTTTGTTGGTCTCAGGGGTGAAGGTCACTTTAATTTGGGCAAGTTAGGGCAGCTGCTACCCTACCCTAATTTTTGCCAAAATGTCAAGTGTATGTATGCATCTCTAGCATCGGCAGCAGATAGAACTCATCATGTTCGTCCGTTCATCTATTCCTGGGTGTTCGGTATCTGTACTACTCGATAATAAACTACACTAATGTGATGCCTATACCTTGGTATTACTAATATAACCGGCGTTCATGCTAGCTAGAGTTAAGACTTTGTGTACTTCGATAAGAAAATTGCTCCACTTTACTTACTTAGACGATCTTGTATTGTACTCTATCAGATAATACTGTATTTCACAATTATTGACAGCTAGTAGAGACATTATCTGTCCACGGGCATTTTTTTGCAGTGTTCGGGGAAGAAGCTGAAGCTTGGAGAGACTCATCATTGAAGAACATAGGAGAGCCCTACACAGTCTGGATGGAGGGGCGAGCCAGGAAAACCCGCATGGAGAACACGTATGATGAGTTCTACAAGGTGTTATTAATACCGGGAGGGTTAGATGTGCAGATCATACCTAGCTCCTTTTTGCCAATGTTTGGCGGGGAGTATCCAGAGGCCATCAAGATGAAGATATGTAAAGCTTGCAGCTGGGACGTCAACCTGAAAAAGCAAGATGGCAAGGTTATCCTTGATGAAGGACGGCTAGATACTGTCAAAGCACATGACTTGAAGGTAGGATACTTTTTGGTATTCAAGAAGCTTTCCCCCACTTCCTTTAAGGTCATAGTATTTGATCATGATAACTACGAGAAGGTGATCAGATGTGCAGGTTATCACCCATCATTTGAGGAACAATTTACTATATCGTAGGTGTATTAAGGTAGTGACTGTTCGCTTCTAATTATAACTATTTTGTAAAGTCATGCATTGTGCTAGAACATCATGGTACTTGATAACGCTAGGCTCCGTTGTGGAGGTATTTAATGTACTATGTTTGTAGCAAAACTACAAAACAAACATCTATTGTACTATTGCTAGTATTGTACTATCTCTGTTCCACGGTATCGTCTGGTCAATCATCTCTTGTTAGTTATGCCGCATACAAGAGTTGTAGTACCTAACAATCAAGTGGGTAGGTGTAGTACAACTCATGTATGCAGCAGAACTAACAAGATGATTGTTCGTTGTACTCTACTGCTAGTAGTAGTATTGTACTAGTACAAATGTACTACTACTAGGTACTATTTTTAGGAAAATAGAAGTTGTAAATAGACATCATCTGGTCAAACATACCAGTAGTAGTAACTCTACTCGGCATGCACGGCAGCATGCCGGCCAAGCTGTAATGCCCCAGGATGTGATATGGTTAATTTAGTGCACGGCAGCATGCCAGCCTAGCTATAAAATGCGCCAGGATGTGAGATGGTTAATTTAGTGCATTGAAGTGTGCCAACCAAGCTATATAGTAGACGTCTTGGATGCACCTCCAGAGGCCTTGCAAAAAAGGCTCGTTCAAAGAGCCATCCCATATTCCCCATCTCGGATGTTTATCCCCACTCGACAATGCCGCATGGCTGCATTTGGGATCGTCTCTAGTGCGCGCTTCACACATTTTCCTCGCCATCTCGCCCGCTGCATCGAAACTTGTAGGCTGCGGAACCCCTCTCCAAAATCCCCCAATAGTCAAGCTCTGGTCCGACCTCTTCCCCCAATCCATCCCGATGTCGCAATCGACGCACAAACGGATGCATGGCATCTGGAGCAAGGCCGGCTATGATGTTTTCAATGAAATCGCTATGCATCCGGACACAACCAGCACCGCCCGGCTAGCCGCATGCTCCAAGGAGCTGTACCGCCATGTCGCGAGCGGAAAAGGTAGCAGAAGCCCCAACGACCACTTCGTGACATGCGCCCCCAACAGCAACGTCTACGACCACATAATCTGGTGCTTTCACAGCCGGCAAGTCTACAGGGAGCCTTGATGTGAGCTCATCACCTTGTTGGTAGAGCCAACACCTATGGTAGATCTCGTCCTCCACCTCAGAGTTACCCACTTGAGGACTGCGGCCATAATGCCCTGTAACCACAAACACTGGGAGCCGTCTAAGCCGGTGCCCACAAGAGGCTCGCGGAGAGTAGATATCGTTGGCATTGGTAAAGAGGGCACCGTGTTCATCACCCAAATTTATGGCCACACCACGAACATTGTCATATCCCCCTGGTTCGTCAGTTTAGGGGCGTGTGAATCGCCACGGTACAAGGTGAAGGTTTGGTCGCTGTCTCTGTGGCATGAGCTCCATGCGTTCGAAATGGTGGCGACATCTGAGTTGTCGAGCAGGCCGTCATCGGTTGAAGTCACCCTAGAAGGGTTCACGTCGTACCTATCCTGGCCACGGTGTTACCTAGAAGCTTCTGAATCATTTGTCGGAATTCCCTGTGGATTAGGAGTATTGCATCGACAAGTTTCAAAGTGAGATAACACATCTAAATCTTCTTGTGATGATGCCAATGTTAAGATATGTAATGTCATACTAATTAATTGCTACTTTATGTTGGTGACAGATTCAATTCGTATGGGGAGAGGTGGAGCAAGATTGCAGTAATGTATACCTATTTTCAATGTACGTTGCTGACATAGTGGTCCCACAGGCGACGGTGTGACAAGAAAATTATAATAGGCATGAAAGAAAGCACTACTCGGCCAGCACTTGGACACGTTGTTGCGTTATGCTGAGTATTTTGTATGGAGGTCTATAACTGCTAATCTATTTTGTAGTAATACATATGTACTTGTACTTGGTCAGATTGACCGATCGAGTGCTGAATATGGATTCTTTTTCCTTTTAAGTCATGGCCTTTCTACAACTATTGAATTTCAAAGTCTGCATTGCTGAATCTCTCATTTCTTTTGGCTATTGCCTATACTTTTAAATCTGTCAAGTGCTGCTGAATATGAACTAGAAAACTATCGATATTTTTTATCTTATTCTGTACTGCTGAATCGTTCAAATGCTACTGAATCTGTCAAGTGTTACTATTACTAAAGTATTTTCTAGAACTAATACTGACGTACTGGTACTTATTTAGATGAAGTGCAGTAGATGGTCTTACTTTTCTTTTTAAACTTGTCCTTGTCACAATCTAGAAGAGCCTTGGGCATTTTGGGATGCATATATGGGGGGTCACACTTGTATTGATGTGAAGAGGAGGTATGCACACAAAAGCATACTTGATCATCAGTTTTGCTTGCAACAATGATCGAGTGTGTTTGGAGAAAAGGGCAAACTGCTCGTGCGACAAGGTATTTAGAGATGAAACATGAAATGGTTCCCTCTATACTGCTATTGAATTTCAGTGTCTGCATTGCTGAAACAGTCACTTTGAAATGCTGCAAAATCGGTCAAGTTCTATTGAATATGAACTAGGAATCTGTCGATATTTTTTCTATCTTATTTTGTAGTGCTGGATCTTTCAAATGCTACTGAATTTGTGAAAAGTTCTATCGTTGCTACTAGGCTGCTTCCACTAGAGCTTCTGCCTGTGTGTCATCGAAACCGTTGGATGTGTTTTGGACATGGATGGGAAGGTACCAAGTGAAATAATTGGATATCAGTCCAGTTTTGGCAACGCAGCATGTGTCCCTGGTTCTTTAGATATTTTTACAAGAATAAATGTTAAAAGAATTATCGATTTTTTTCCTCTGGTAGTGAGGTCTGTGTTCCGAATCCGACCGAGCTATAGCACAATGCAAATTTTTTACAAATGAGGAGATAAAATCTAGCCCATTTGGCCCCTCTTTATCCCAAAACAATTTAATTCGGCCTTTTAGGGGTCATGGGACTTGCTGACTACAACCCATTTAAATTTTAGAAACGAGCCCATATATAATATCGCATGGAATATAGCCCATTGAGTATAGGACATGTAGAATAGCCCAAAATATTTAATTCAGTGTTTTTGGAATTGCCCTTTAAAAATATCGCCTACCCATGTTTTCAAGAAACTACTCCATTATGTGGCATTTAATAAATTGAGATGCTAGGATCGCATCACGTTTATTTTAAGAGAGATAACATGGACAAACAAAATCGTTTAAGAAGACTAATGCATAAGTTATAGGTACTATAAAGCTTTTAATGATAATGTTCGTCTTATTTGTTTGTCATAGTGGCAATGCACAGAGTTTATACGTGTTTTGAAGTCTTGAGTTTTAATCTTATGCTTGGCATAAAATTATCTTGGGTTTACATTTTTTTCTTCTAGCAATATTGCTTTATGGAGAGGCTGACATCATGGACCTACCAGCCTGCAGCGTCCCTCGAGTTTGATGGGCGGGTTTGAAAACAAAGTAAGTACTTGTACAGAGAGGCTGGCGTCGGGGACCCACAAGCCAGAACATACCAGGGAGGCTGACATGTGGGCCCCATCAGCAAGACCATACATGGTTGCCGCATCGAGCAACATTGCCAAGGTCAAAACAGCAGACGTAGCCGGAAAAATGTCCATTATACACACGTTTCATTTACAGAGTGACTAACATGGGGGACCTAGTAGCCAGACCTTATACAGGTGCTGCATCGAGCAATGTTGCAAAGTACGAAACAGGGAGGGGCAAGCGAGAAAAAGTTCCAGCATGCACACATTTCTTCTAATGAGATGTTGACATGGGGGACTGCTGAGCACAACCCATAGAAATTAGAGAAAGCAGCCCATGGAGCATAGCCCTGAACATATTTTAGTTCGGCCTTTTAGGTGTCAGGGGACTGTTGGGCATAACCTAGTGAAATTTGAGAAAGGAGCCCATGTGGAATAGCCCATGTAGATAGCCAAAATATTTTTAACTTGGCCTTTTGGGCATTACCTCCCACCTCTCACAATAAAAAAGCTCTGTCTACCCATGTTTTAAAGAAACTGCTCCATTATGTGGCATTTTATAAATTGAGATGTCTGAGCGCTGCCATTTTATATTTTAAAAGAGATAAACATAGAAACACAAAATATTTTTAAGAAGACCGATAATAAGTTTTAGTACTAATATTTGTTTAATGACATATATTATATAAACATCTTTGGTGTAGTGGCAAAGAACTTGGTTTATGTCTATTTGATTTGAAGCTCTTGAGTTCAAATCCCCTTTGCGTACATATATATATATATATCTTAGGTTTACATTTTCCTTTAGTAATATCGCATTATGGAGAGGCTGACATCGGGGACCCACCAGTCTACAGAATTCCTCGAGTTAAATTGTCGGGTTTGAAAAAAAGTTAAATACTTGTACACAGAGGTTGGCGTCGGGGACCCACCAGCCAGAACATACAAGGATGAATCCCCTTTGCGTACATCAATATATCTTGGGTTTAGTTTTTTGTTTTAGTACTATCGCATTATGGAGAGGCTGACATCACGGACCCACCATCCTACAGCATCCCTCGAGTTAAATGGTCGGGTTTGAAAAAAGTTAAATACTTGTACAGAGAGACTGGCATTAGGGACCCACCAGCCAAAATATACAAGGATGCATCACGGACCCACAAGCCAGAACATAGCAGAGATGCTGACATGCGGGCCCTAGATAGCAAGAGCATACATGGTTGAAAAAGAGAAATGGTGGAAAGGTCAAAACAGCGGACACGGCCGAAAAACGTCCATCATACACAATTTTCAATTATAAAGAGACCAACATATGGGACCCTACTTACTCAATATGTTGAGCTCGTTGGAGAACCCCAAGAGGAAGGTATGATGAGTACAGCAACAAGTTTTCCCTCAGTTATGAAATTAAGGTTATCAAACCAGTAGGAGCAAGGACACACCTCCAAGGTGTTGTTTCCAACTTGGAATCCTGCACAACACAATCACAGAACTTTGCCCCCAACTTACAGTGAGGTTGTCAATCTCACCGGTTTTGCTCAAAACAAAGGATTAAACGTATTGTGTGGAAGATAGTAATTGCTTGCAGAAAGTAAACATAAAATAGTAAATAGTAGATTGATGGTAAAAGAATGGACTAGGTCCATAGTTCACTAGTGGTGATTCTCCTTAAGATAGATGACATGTAGGCTGAACAAATTACCGCGGGGCAATTGACAAACATCGAGAAAGCATACATGCATATACTAATCAGCTTGACTCCTATGAGATTTAATTGGGCATTACAACATTATACATAGACCGTAATCCAACTGCATCTATGACTAATAATCCACCTTCAGGTTATCATCCAAACCCTCTCCGGTATTAAGTTGCAAGCAACAGATGTTGGGGATATACTTTCCGGGTATCCTCAACGTTCCTCACTGACTAGGGTGGCTCACTTCGGGTTAGAGCTTTGCTTCACGGGCGGCCCAGTTAGAGAGAGAAGACAGAGTCCCATCCGGCTACGGGAAGGCCCAGAAGACTTACCGACTTAGGCTTATAATGTTACTTGTAGTTCAAGATGTACTCTGTAACCAACTCTTAGTCATAGCCGGATTGATCTCTCCTGTAAACCCTAGGCCGGATATCTATATAAGCCGGCCTAGGGAGAGCCTTTAGGGCAAGATCAGATAACACTAGACATCTCAGTAGTTTACAATTTCAACTCGCACAGGCGAAACCCTTGTAACCCATAATCCGGCTTTGCCGTATTACGGGATTGATAGCAAGAGTAGGGTCCGTCCAAAGCCGGTGGATTCGAACCTGGGTAAACTTGTGTGCTCACCGTCTTGGAACACCGTACGTCTTACACCCCTCTCTTCCGCACGCCTCGAGGACCCCCTCATGGCGTACTTGTCATCAATCCGATGACAGTTGGCGCCCACCGTGGGGCTAGTGAGCTTTGGATCTACGTTCCGAGCGGAATCTGCAAGAATCGGAATCGGCGAGACCATCGCCGTCGGTTGCATCCTCTACGCCAGCGACGTCCCTCTCATCGTTCTCGACGAGACTTGGATTCCGGCTAGGGAGGCCGTGACTGCTTATACAATCATGTCTTTTGGCGAGATCGATGTTTACATCGGTTTCGCTGAACCTGCGCAACCCACCCCAGCGGTGATGATAGAGGCAGAAGAAACTTCTGGGTCCCCTTTGTCCGCGGAGGCGGCAGAGTTCTGGATCTCAGAAAACCCTAATCCCACCCAGCCCGCACCAGTTGCGGAGATAGTGGAGAAATCCGAGCCCGAAGAAAACCTTGCGGACCAAGTCGAATCTGGAGTGGATCTCCCTGGAGAAGCCGGATCCCAGATCGACCCACCCGTGGAAGTCGAAATCCACGCAGAGCACATCAACGACACTGATTCCGGCTCTGATGATTCGGGACGGACAAGCCTTTTCTCAGGTACCTCAGGAAGCACGCATCGCACTTCATTGGATACGTTGGATCCGGATCCCGCTCTGCCGATGCTGGAGAAAACACCGACTCGGTGCTGGAGGCAATTGGAACAAACGCCGACGTCCCCGCATCCTCGGATGAGTCCATGACGTCGGCAGATTTCCGAAAGTTCTCCGCGGAATATGACGAGGAGTACAACTCCAAAGCTGTAGAAGATGGAGAAGCCATGGACGAAGGATCCGGGGAACACTCTCCCAAAGCGCAGAATGATATGGAAGTCGGAGACAACCCCGAACTCCAGATGTCCGTAAGTACCGCTCAGAGCTTGACTCCAGGAAACGGACCGAAAGCCGTCTTTGCTACCGGTGCTGCCAAGAAGGCAAAGAAGAAGAATAAGAAGAACAAGACCCCTGCAAAAGACCCTCTGACAGAGGAGGTGATTGCCGAGGAATACGAGGAAGAATCGGATGGAGCACTTATCCCAGACGAGCCGAAAAAAGAAACATCGGTGGATGGACACGTGACTACTGAAGGTGCGCGTAAACTCATCGATGCCGCATTAACCACACATATCCCCACAGTTGCAGAACTTACTGCAGATGAACTAGACGAAAGGGCCCAAGCCCTAGAAGCGCGTCGTCAACAACTCCTTGATGAAGCCAAAAACATCGAGGGGGAAAAGAAGCGCATGTCAAACAAGGAGTATATGTCCCGTCTACATCAAAAGACACGGAAGCGTCACGTAGATGACAACCAATTCCCACGTGTCCGTGCCGTCCTTTTTGGAGATGAGATGGGAAAGCCACGGAAGGACAGCAATGGAGATTGGGTTTACCCAACACTAGTGCAAAATACTGTGGCTGCTCGCGAAATTCTATCAGCTAATCCAGGACCAGAAGAGATACGTTTGGGTATCAAGCTACTCAACAAGGGACTGGAGCAGCAAAAGGTCGCCCTGTCTGGAAGCCAAAAGCTGGTCTCGGATTCCGACCAATGTCGCACAGATCCGGCATGGGCTGGCCCAAGATCCCACTATGTTCGGGCGCAGCATCGTCACCCCGAACGCAGGGAAGACAATTATTCAAGAACCGGATCATCAAGACAGCACCGCAGAATTACACATAACTGGAGCAACGTTGCTCCAGTAGCCGAGAAAGACGCAATCGCTCCACTCAATCCGAGGAATCCTCCCCGAAAGGGAGAAGATAAAGAAAAACGTCGGGAGGAGGATCGTCAGAAAATGCCACCTCCTAGACATGAAAACCGTCCGGCTGAACCTTACCATGGTGGGAACGACGGACGAAGGAACGACGAAAACCATGCTGGTACAAGCCGGCAGGGGGCACGTCACAGTCAAGAACCTCCCCGGAACTGGAATAATGACGCTCCGGACGGAGGCCAGCGATCAGCCGGAAACAACCCAGCTGCACCACCCTCTCCACTGCACAGTTATCACAACGGCCCCCAAGGAGGTCAAGGAGGACGACATGACGGAGGAGGTGGTGGCGGAAGCCGAAGGCCGGCTCCAAGGCACCGCAGCCCCAGCCGATATTCGGGACGATCCCTATCCCCGAACGACGCAAGGCACAGGATCAACTCCAACATAGAGGGTCGGCGCTACGAAAACGATGACGTGTACGTGGGCCCAAAGTGCTTCGGACCACGCATCAGAGCTACAAAATTCCCGGAAGGATTTGCTATCTCAAGACACATTCAAGCCTACGATGGCATTGCTCGGCCAGACACCTGGTTATAGGACTTCTTCCAAGCTTGCTGCATCGCTAAAGGTGGAAACAGCCTGGTCGTAACCCGATATATCCCACTTATGTTGCGGAAGACGGCGCGATCATGGCTCAATGAACTTCCCGCAAACACCATCCACAACTGGTATGATTTACAAAGTGCGTTCTTTCGGAATTTCGAGGGCACATATCGGAGGCCCTGTACGGTTGGAGACCTACAGCGTTGCACCCAGAAAGCCGGAGAAACTTGCCGAGATTATCTCGGATGATGGATTGACACCAAGAACTCCTGCGAGGGAGTAAATGATCAAACTACGATTGAAGCTTTTATTTCAAGTCTCCCAATTGGATTACTGCGCCATCGCTTGAAGTGTGACAAGGTTACTGATCTGGGAGAGGTGATAGAAACAGCGAGCAAGTATGAAGATGCTGACGACGATGCAGAGGGATTACTTAACGTCCTGGCTGTACCATAGTCATCAAAGACAAAGCAACAGGCTCAGAAACGCAAAAACACCTCGGAAGAAAAACCCAACACGGAGACAGCAGTAGTCACTACTGTTTCCGGGACTGGAGGACGAGGAGGACGTGGTGGAGGCCGCGGGCGTGGTCGTGGGACATCAAGGGTCCAAGGTAGAGGAGAGCAACAACCAGGCAAAACCTACACTTGGGCCGACATTGCCAATAACCCATGTGTGCATCACTTAGACGCCAATGGGAGCTCGTCCCACACCAACGCTGAATGTCGTTTTAACGACGACATCAAGAGAGATGATACCGCGGGCTACAAAGCTAAGTGGAAGAAGGGAAAGAAAAATCCTGAAAAAGAAAAGGAGACCAAGGAAGATTCCGACATGGAGGAAGCCGACGCTTCAAATCCCAAGTCGGAAGGGAAGAAAACGTTTCCTACCAAGAAGGACACTTACGTCACCTTCCTCGGATCTCAACCAGCAAAGGTCAAGAAAGCAGTTCTCCACGAGCTCAACGCAATAGTTCCAGCTGTCCCTCAGTATTTGGACTGGTCGGAGGTGGCAATCCCATTTGACCGCACTGATCATCCGCCTAAGTTGCATAGGCGAGGAAAATACGCCTTAATCGTCAATCCACTTATTGACGGTTATGGTTTCTCCAAGACCCTCATGGATGGTGGTAGTAGCATCAATATTCTCTATGTAGAAATGCTACGCCGGATGAAGATCTCGGAAACATAGCTTAACCATAGCTCTGTGATTTTTCACGGGGTTGTACCAGGAAGACAATCTAATTCCCTGGGAGAGATCACTTTGGATGTTACTTTTGGAACACCAAAAAATTATCGAACGGAGGCACTTTCCTTCGAAGTGGTCCCGTTCAAGAGCGCATACCACGCTATATTCGGACGTCCGGCTTACTAGGCTTTTATGGCTCGTATGTGTTACATTTACAATATGATGAAAATTCCAGGTCCCAACGGCGTGATCACCATCAGGGGTGACCCGAAGAAAGCCCGACAGTGCGAGGATGGAAATGTCACCTTTAACGAAGCCGTGCTGCACGCCCAGGAGTACCAGGATATCAAGAAGAGCATAGATCCGTCCGAGATGCCCGCGACGAAGAAGGAGGTGACAAAACCAAATCCGGAGTTCAAGGCATCAGAAGAGACGAAGACGACGCCATTGAAGGATGATGACCCCTCCAAGGTGACCCAGATAGGCGCAGACCTAAGTAGCGCATAGGAAGGCGCGCTCGTCAAGTTCCTCTGAGCAAATCAAGATATCTTCGCATGGCAGCCATCTGACATGACCGGAGTACCTAGGGAACTTGCCGAGCACTCTCTAAATGTAAACCCGAACGCTAAACCCGTCAAACAGTCCTTGCGACGGTTTGGTGACGAAAAGCGTGAGGCAATAGCTAAGGAACTAGCGCGGCTCGAGTTAGCCGGATTCATAGAAGAGGTCATCCATACTGAATGGTCGGCCAACCCTGTAATGGTCCCTAAAAAGGACACTACTGATTTAAGGATGTGTGTTGATTATACTGCCTTGAACAAGGCTTGTCCAAAAGATCCGTTCGCTCTGTCTAGAATTGATCAAGTTATCGATTCTACGGCAGGCTCGGAACTCCTCTGTTTTCTCGACGCATATTCCAGTTATCACCAAATCCGGATGAAGGAATCTGACAAAATCAAGACTTCATTCATAACCCCTTTCGGAACCTTCTGTTATGTTACGATGCCCTTTGGGCTAAAGAACGCAGGAGCTACGTACCAGCGCACGATGCAGCGTTGCCTCCATGATTAACTCGGGCGCAATGTACATGTATACGTGGATGATATCGCGGTCATGTCCAAAAAGAAGGAAACATTGGTTTCCAACTTAGAGGAGACGTTCGTCAATTTACGAAAATACAACATCATGCTTAACCCGAAGAAATGCTTCTTTGGAATACCAGCCGGAAAATTGTTAGGTTTTATTGTGTCTCAACGAGGCATAGAGGTGAACCATTACAAGATCAAGGCTATTCTCAATATTTCCAGGCCAACTCGCCTGAAGGATGTACAAAGATTAACTGGTTGCATCGCCGCGGTCAGTCGATTTGTAAGCCGTCTTGGTGAAAGAGCCGCACCATTATACAAACTCCTGAAGAAAACCAAGGATTTTGTCTGGACTGACGAAGCCGAAGCTGCACTACAAGACCTGAAGAAAGTACTCTCATCTGCTCCTATCCTTGCAGCACCGGAACCTCAGGAACCGATGTTGCTTTACATTGCTGCGACAAATAGGGTTGTCAGTATAGTTATGGTGGTGGAGAGACCAGAAGAAAATCAGGAGCACCTGGTGCAGCGTCCGACGTATTTTGTCAGCGAGGTCCTGATAGAATCAAAACAGCGATATCCGCACTATCAAAAGTTGGCTTACGGTGTTTTTCTGGCATCTCGTAAGTTACGACACTATTTTCAGGAGCACCCAATTACCGTGGTGAGCAAAGCTCCCATGAGAGATATAATCAATAACAGCGATGCTACAGGATGCGTCGCCAAATGGGGCATAGAGCTTGCAGCTTTCGATATTGAGTACAAACCCCGGACAGTAATCAAATCCCAGATCCTTGCCGACTTTGTCGCTGATTGGACAGAGACCAAGGAGAACATGGTCCTCCCGGAGTCGGAATATTGGACCCTCTTTTTTGATGGATCCAAGGCTAGGGGGGCTCAGGGGCTGGCGTGGTACTCAAATCACCCCAAGGAGATAAACTTTTATATGTGCTGCAGATCCACTTCACAGCGACAAACAACATTGCCGAGTATGAAGCACTGCTGCATGGAATCCGGATTGCTAAGGATATTGTCATCCGACGTTTGATGTGTTATGGAGATTCGGATCTTGTTGCTCAGCAAGTGTCGGATATTTGTAATGCAAAAAAGCACATGGCAGCATATAAAGCTGTCGTGGATGATCTATCTAAATCGTTCGAGGGGTTTGAAGTTCAACACATCCCTCGAGCAGAAAACGAGGAAGCAGATGCACTATCTCGAATAGGTTCTGCGCGGAAAGAGGTTCCGGATGGCGCATTTTTAGATCACCTCAAAGTTCCCTCGATAAAGGGAGTAGATGAGGAATATCCAACCAAATCCGACTCACCTTTAATAGCAGTTCTGGCTATAATTCCCAGCTGGACTCGACCCTACCTTGATTACTTGGTAGATGGCAAATTACCCCAAGACGAGGTGCTGAGCCGACAGATTATCCGACGAGAAAAAGCCTATACTATTGTTAAAGGTGAGCTCCATAAACGGAGTGTTTCTGGGGGTTTTCAGCGTTGTGTATCTCCGGAAGAAGGAGTGGAAATCTTAAGAGAAATCCACGAAGGCGAGTGTGGTCACCACGTTGCAGCCAAATCTTTAGTGGCAAAAGTTTTCGACATGGTTTTTTCTGGCTTACAGCTCAGGTAGATGCCGAACGATTAGTCAAGACATGCAAAGGCTGCCAAAAGTACGCCAAGCAAGCTCATGTTCCGGCTGATCAGCTGCGAACAATACCTATAACATGGCCTTTTGCGGTCTGGGGGCTTGATATGGTAGGACCTTTTAAACGAGCTCCAAGTGGATTTACTCACCTCTTAGTAATGGTGGATAAATTCACAAAATGGATCGAGGCTAAACTTGTCACTAGTTGTGATGGAGCAGCAGCCAAAAAATTTGTCGAGAATGTTATAATCCGGTATGGTTATCCGCATAGCATTATCACGGACAACGGGAGTAATTTTTCCATGGGAGATTTGGCTGAATTCTGCGACGAGCAAAATATCCGGCTTGACATTGCGTCAGTCGCACATCCACAGGCTAACGGACAAGTTGAAAGAGCAAATGGTTTAATTCTACAAGGCTTGAAACCAAGACTCGAAGCACCACTAAAACATGTTGCGGGGGCTTGGGCAAAGGAACTACCCTCTATAATTTGGAGTTTACGGACAACTCCGAACAGGTCAACAGGATATACACCTTTCTTCTTGGTCTATGGCGCAGAAGAAGTTCTTCCTAGTGATTTGATTCATACTTCTCCTAGAGTGGCCACGTATATTGAAGAGGATGCTGAGATTTCTCGACAAAATGATCTTGACTTAGTCGAAGAAGTTCACGTCGTTGCTGAAATGAGATCTACAGCCTATGAGCAGAAGTTACGCAAGTATCATAGCCAGAGAGTCCGAATTAGATCTTTCAATAAAGGTGATTTGGTTCTCCGGCTTGTGCAACAAAGAAAGCACAAACTTTCCCCAATATGGGAAATGCCATTTTTGGTTGGTCGAGTGTTACACAATGGGTCGTACTACTTAACTGACATGAGGCCAGTCAAAGAAAGACCTTCTACTAAGAAGAGAAAGAGAGCTGGAGGCAGTACAAATCCGGAAGAATTAGACAGACCATGGAATATTGCTCAGCTATGTCCCTTCTATTCTTAGTTTTATCTTTCTTTGTAATTATACATATGTACATGCTCTGTGAGAAATAAAAAATTTGGTTACCTCAAAATTTTCCTGAGAAGTTTTTACCATCTTATTTCCTAAAGACATTTCATAGTCGAAAATCCCAGAATGCTTGAAAAGTACTTTATGCTCATGTTCCTTCTGGTTTAGATTTTCGATTCTAAAACTGTACCTTCGGGTATAACTCTAAAATTCCAGTCTTTACTTGGGTTATTTATCTGATTGCTGGATGCGGGTATCTTCCGAGTAGTGAATTGTTGGTACTGGAAGCCGGCTTTGTTTCCGAGTTTAAACTGGTTTAGCAATTGAGCTCCGTTGCTCGGCAAAGTTTCCAGCTGAAGGTTTAGCCGGCTCACGAAAGGGACGAGGCGGAAAGCCAGATAAACGATAAGTAGAGGCAGAAAATTCCAAGTGCTTATGCAAACATTTCAGGCACACAAATAATCTAAGATAAAAGTGCTGAATAGATAAAAAAAACTTGGCACTAGCAAAAATCATAGTACTTAATATTTACAATCGCATCAGGTTTTTTCCAGAATAATACATAAGTTTTCTGGTCTATGATATAGGAGGAGATGAAGGATCTGTCGGCTCGCTGGCTACTCCGCCTTGATATCTTGCCGAGATGTTCGGATCCGAGATGGTCTGTTCATCGTCGGAAACTTCTTCGGCATTTTTCTGGAGGAGGTGGCGGAGTATCCACGCGGATGAAGAAGGGCGTCTCGTAGCTGGTCAGATCAGCTACGTGACACCCATATCCGGCGCAGGAGTGCATGATAGCTTGAAGGTCTTGCTCCTGGCCGTCTTTGTCTACTTTGCAGTACCCTCTGGCACTTGCCATATCTCCATGTTTCCTTGGTGGCTCATGACCATGGTGCGCAGCGGTCCACGCGTAGGACATGTTCCAGTCCCGAACAAGCTGCGGCATCTCCTTGGCCTTCTCCCGCACTTGGAAGTCCGACATGCTTGGCATGTCCGGAATCCTAAGAGATTCGCCAATGTCCTCAAGGGACTAGCGATAGTCATGAATGAGATCACCGACTTGAGTAAGCCGGTGAGTGCGGGGTTCGGACGAGGAGGAGTCCGTCAAGTTCAGAGGACCTACACACAAAACAAGTCAATGAAAATCTGACATTGATGAAAGTCGAAGAAAGAATAAATCAGATAGATGGAACATACCAAGAATGACGTCGTCAATCTTGGCTTTCTCTTCCCGAAGACTCTGGAGTTCAGCCTAGAGCGCCTGGGAGATATCCTTCTCTCTGCCAACCTCATTCTTGAGGTCCGAGATAACCTTATCTTGAGCGGCAATCTTGAGATCGTGCTCTTCAGTGGCCATGGAGGAGGACTCGAGAACTTGAGCTATGCTCCTTTCATGATCATCCTTAAGCTTATCCAGCTCTTGGCGAAGTCCCTTGTTCTCCACCACTAAGGTTTTGAGGTTCTCGGCCTCTTCAATCATAGCGATGGATTGTTTCACCAACGCTGTAAGTCAAAAAGAACAACAGTTCAGAAAAATTCGATATTGGAAAAGTAAAAGACAAGGTTTGAATATCGAAATGTTACCTTCGCTAACTTGAGTTCAGCATTTTTAAGATGGAGAGCTTTGATTTCTCTCCGCTTATCACAGACATTTTTTAACAATTCCTGGTTATGGGAATACACTTTCTGTAAGTCAGAGTACCCAAAGTCAGAAAGCTACTTAAGACTCGGGCTAATATTTTTTGCTAAATATTAGCACGAGCCTTGGGGCCTACACTAGTTCGTTCTTTGGCATCCTAATGAAAGCATAAACTCGGATTTCTATATCCTACTTCATGCTTGGGGGCTAGAGGATATGATATAACATAAGGTAAAAAACAAGAGTTGGAATTCCGACTTACATATTGCTCGCGTGTAAGTTTGTCTAAACCCGCGTTCACCTCAACTGCCACCTTCTCGGCAAGAGTAAGAGGAATTACTGGGGCTGTTGGAAGCTCTCCAGTCCTGATCCTCTCGTCGCGAAGGCGGACATGGGCGAGAAGGTCAGAGAACTTGACGTCCTCTGCTTCTTGCGCTTCCTCTTCGGGGGATAGATGGCTTTTGTCCAGGACTTGCCAGGCCAGCCGCTGGATCTCCTCTACGGACTTCCGGGATAAGCCAAATTTGGCAAGTCCGGGGTTGCGGAGGAGGTTGTCGGCGAAGACTTCAGCCGAGGGATCATTACCCGAAGAGGGTTCACCCTTACCTTGAGCTGACGCACCCACGGTGACGTCAGTGTGCGATCCAAGGATCACAGGGACTGTTGGAGGAGTCGGATCTTCTGCAACAACTGGAGAAGGAGTAATCACCGGTGTTGCAGAAGGTTGAGGGGCAGGAGTCGAAGGAGCCGTGACAAGGGAAGCTATGGTAAGCTTCATCTGTCGCAAGGGCTTTGAAGGAATCCCCTTCCCCTTACCCTTGATGAGAGGCTTTGCTCTGAGAGGGTAATAAAGTCGGAAACATTACATCTCAGAAAGAAATTCGAGAAAGGTACAAAGGCGGAAATTGTGAATGAAAGTTACCTCTTCACAACGGGCACTTCCTTTGTGCCTACTGCCACTGTCGGAGCTTTGCGCTTCCTGAGCGCAAGGTCCGATAATGGGACCACTTCAGTCTCCTGAGAAAACTCAGGAGGATATCCTTCGAGTGGAGCAAGCTCCGACTCGGGGAGATCAGCAAGCTGAAAACAAGAAAACATATCAGCATTGCAATGTATGACTTAAAAGATTGAAACACGTAAAAGGTGTATTGATGGAAGCTTACCACTACCACAGGGTTTTCCGCCGTGTGCATGTACAGAGAGATCTCCGGAATTTTTCTCTCGATCCGCTCTTTAATCAGCCATTTGATCTGGCTTATATAGCCTTGGCTGGTATAGGCCTTGGGGCTGATGCGGAGAGAATCTTTTTTGGAAGACGTGATGGAGTGCATCAGTCTATCCCCGTGGTACTGAAGTGGATGGATCCGACGTGCGACCCAGCACTGGACTAAGTCGGATCCCCTCAGACCCTTGTGCTTGATAAGATATTCGATCCGCCTCTTAGCGAGGATCAGATCGTCCGTAAGAGCCGGAGCAGCCTCATCCCAGGAAGGCTGGGCTGTGGCGTCTCCGTCGACAAAAGCCGGCAAAGCAGTAGCTTTGCCGGGAGCCGAAATATCCCTATGATAGAAAAAGGTGGCTGGACATTGTTTGACCGAGTCACTGGCAGCAATTTTGGGATAGGACCGGTCTCGTCTAACAGAAAAAATAATAGTACTGGTGATATAAGGAACACCGGCGGTAATAGAATTTCTCCGAACATGGAAGTAATACCGGAAAAGGAGCAAACTCGGCCTAATGCCGAGAAAGCCCTCGCAAAGCGCAGCAAACACGCTCATCTCTAGAAGGGAGTTGGGAGGAAGATTATGGAGTTGAACTCCATAATGGTCAATCACCTCGGAGAATAACTCCGAGGGAGGAAAAGACAAACATCGGTCCAGATGGGTGCCGAAGTGGACACGCTCGCCCTCGCGCGGATTGGGGATGGTTTCACCGGAACCGCTCCGCCAGTCGCCGGCGGCGAGAAGCCCCTCCTTCTCCACGTTCTTGAGGGCTGCCTTGTCGAGGGCGCAAGGGATCCAGATTCCCCGGAAACTTTCTTTTTCTGCAGCTGCTTCTACCGATGTTGCCGCCGCTGGCAGAGAGGAAGAAGTGGATGAAGCCATTTCTCTCCGGTGGAAAGGGGTGACCCTAAAGTGACAGCGCTAGGAGCTCTGTGGGAGGAAAACGAAAGGGCTCTGGGCGCGCTGGAGATTTGGGAAGAAAGGAACGGCGAAAGGCAGGTGGAGAGAAGAAGAAAAAATCTAGACCCCTTATATCTACCTACCTGCGCCAAGATTCGTGCAAATGCTATAGTGAAACCGCCACGCGTCGTGGAAAGAACTAGGAAGGGCCCACGTGATGATTGCGTCGCCTCGATCTCCACGCACGCATTGAAACGGCGCCTCGGTTCCGTGAACCGCGGACCCACCAATGGTCTTACTAACGTAACGCCTGTCAGATGACGTGACTTGACCATGCTTGTGTCAGGTGGCGTTAGAGACCAATTTCCGGCTTAGTTTTAAAGCGAGCTAGAAAATCCGAGTAACTAATTGAAAGGTCCGACTTACTTTTAAGACCCGGATTGTATTCTTTGTTATAAAGTTTCAGGAACCCTTCAAGATTCTGCAAGCCGAAGATCAAGCTAGACGATGATAAAATCTGACTTTGGATCTTGGAGGCCTCTGGGGGCTACTGCTGGGGATATACTTTCCGGGTATCCTCAACGTTCCTCACTGACTAGGGTGGCCCACTTCGGGTTAGAGCTTTGCTTCACGGGCAGCCCAGTTAGAGAGAGAAGACGGAGTCCCATCCGGCTACGGGAAGGCCCAGAAGACTTACCGACTTAGGCTTATAATGTTACTTGTAGTTCAAGATGTACTCTGTAACCAACTCGTAGTCATAGCCGGATTGATCTCTCCTGTAAACCCTAGGCCAGATATCTATATAAGCCGACCTAGGGAGAGCCTTTAGGGCAAGATCAGATAACACTAGACATCTCAGTAGTCTACAATTTCAACTCACACAGGCGAAACCCTTGTAACCCATAATCCGGCTTTGCCGTATTACTGGATTGATAGCAGGAGTAGGGTCCGTCAAAAGCCGGCGGATTCGAACCTAGGTAAACTTGTGTGCTCACCGTCTCGGAACACCGTACGTCTTACACCCCTCTCTTCTGCACGCCTCGAGGACCCCCTCATGGCGTACTTGTCATCAATCCGACGACAACAGATAATTGCATTAAGCATTGTGTGTAAAGTAAACAATACGATTGTTCTGTGAACAAAGGATTGTTGTTTTCTCCCTAGTAGCAACAGCACAAATTGTACCTTAGAGATTTCTGTCACTTCCTGATACATTGCAAATGTATCTATAATTTTGGATGTTCCATTCTTGGCTTTATCTACTTTCTTGTGTTTTGTCCACACTTTGGAGTACTTTTCATATGATTTCTTGGACTAACCTATTAACAAGAGCCACAGTGCCAGCTGCCTGTTTTCTGCTGTTTTTGGTTCCAGGAAAGTTAGAAAATAAATATTCTCAGAATTGGACGGGACAAAAGTCAAAGTGCCTATTTTTCTGGAAGACATCAGATGCCAGAATACGAGACGGAGAAGGGCTGGGGGCCGGCCACACCACCTGGCCACGCGGCCAGGCCTGGCCCGCGCCAGGGGGTGGTCTGGCCGACCCCAGCACCCCCTCGGCCTCTCCTTCCGCCTATATATTGCCCTCGGGACGAAAACCCTAAGTACCCGATCAAAAATCCACGAAAGAGTCTATAGCCGCCGTCATCTCCATACCTAGATCAGGAGGGATCTGAAGCTCTTCCCGGCACCCTGCTAGAGAGGGGAATTTACCCTGGAGGCCTTCTTCATCATCATGCAAGCCTCCGGTGAGATGCGTGAGTAGTTCATCTCTGGACTACGGGTCCACGTAGTAGCTAGATGGCTGGTTCCCCTCCTTTGTGCTTTCATGTCTAGATCTTGTGAGCTCCGTTCATGATCAAGATCATCTATTTGTAATTCTGCATGTTGTGTTTGCAGGGATCCGATGGATATTGAGATGCTATTTCAGATTGATTATTGATTCTATCATGTCTTTGTTATTTGTGATCTTACATGCTTTCCATTGTTAGTAGCTATCTTGGCCAAGTAGATGCTAGCAACTCCAAGAGTTAGTATTTATGCTCGATAGTGGGTTCATGCCTCTAGTAATCTGGGGAAGTGACAGAAATCTCTAAGGTACAAGATGTGATGTTGCTACTAGGGAGAAAACAACAATCCTTTGTTCCTAGAACAATCGTATTGTTTACTTTACACGCAATTCATAAAGCAATAATCTGTTGCTTGCAACTTAATACTGGAGGGGGTTCAGATTATAACATGAAGGTGGATTATTAGTCATAGATGCAGTTGGATGGCGGTCTATGTATAATGTTGTAATTCCCAATCAAGTTCCAAAGGAGTCAATATGATTAGTATATCTATGTATTGCTTTCTCGATGTTTGTCAATTGCCCCGCTGTAATTTGTTCACCCAACATGTTATCTATCTTAAGGAGAGCCACCACTAGTGAACGATGGATCCCGGTCCTTTCTTTTACATATAATCTACAAACTGTTTACTTCTTGGTGTTTACTTTCTGCAAACTTTTACTTCCTTCCATTCGATACATTTAATCCTTTTTTTCAGCAAAACCGGTGAGATTGACAACCTCATCGCAAGTTGGGGACAGAGTTCTGTGGTTGTGTTGTGCAGGTCTCCATGTTGCTACTAGCACCGGTAGTGCGCCCTGCCAAGGCTCAGTTAGCAACACCTTTGGGGTGTTTCCTTGCTCCTACTGGTTCGATTAAACCTTGGTTTCATAATTGAGAGAAACTTGCTAATGTACTCATCATACCTTCCTCTTGGGGTTCCCCAACAAGCTCTACATCAATACTGAGCCATCAAGCAATTTTTCTGGCACCGTCGCCAGGGAGTCAAGGACATCTTCACAAGGGGAGTCCCTCATAACCAATCTCTTTACTTTGTTATTTTTGTTTTTCTTAGTTTACTTTTGCTTTGTTTGCTTGTTTCTTTATCAAAAAACACAAAAAATTTAGTTTTACTAGTTTGCTTTCTTTATTGAAAACACACAAAAAATTAGTTCCTATCTTAAGTTGCCACTATGTCTAGCCTTGGTCCAGTCACTTTGTCACCTGAGGAAATGATTTTCACTTTTAAACAAGGAATTGAGGAGAGATTCAAGGAAGCTTGGTCTAGAATCTCTGATCTACATGAAAAAACTGATCCTAAAATGACTCAAAGCTTGTTCCTTAGCAGTTTTTACCTTGGAATTGTTCTTTGCTATAAATATGCTTTAGATGCTGTTGTGGGAGGAGATTTCCTCCAATGTAATGAGGATGATGCTATTAATGTTATAAACAAATTGATCCTCACTTACAACTTGCCTAGCCAAACTGATATTTCTTTCGCAAGAATATGCTAGATTGAACACTCTTGAGACTAGCACTACTAGCCTAAAACATTGCTATAATACGCTTAGGGAGCATCATAATTATGTTCCAATAAGTTTTGAACCATCAAAGTGGCTCCCCACAGTAAAGATTGATATAAATACTGAAACTTTTCAAGCTCGTTGTGATATCATGTCTAAATTTTGTCTTATGCCCAAAGATATTTATGAATCTTTGAATCTTTGGGGCTTACTGAAGGAGGAAAGGAAATATTTCTTGCTAATAATGCTACCATTTTATCTATTGGAATAGTTGAAGGAGTGTTTACAAAGATCCTTGGGAAAATGATTTCTACTAATTATCTTGTTATTGAATGTGCAGAAAAAGGACAAATTACACTTGGAAGGTCCCTATTAGAACTCCTTGGAGCAATAATAGATGTGGTAAAGGGGACCATGCACCTTTCTTCTCCACCAAACAATCATATTTTCCCCATGGTTAAGAATAAAAGTAAGAAAGGTAAGGGCAAGAAATTTGGTTTCAATGCTTCTTCATTTGAGAACACTTGATTCTTTTTCTTGCTTCTTTTTCCTAACTTAAAGGCGTTAAAGAAAAGTACTTACTGGGAGATAACCCAAAAGTTTTACATGAGTCTTGAAAGTTATTACTTCAGTAATAACCGCTCCTTATCCTTTTTATTTGCTTTTTGTGCCAAGAGTAACCTCTAATGAGAGAGAAGTAATGATTGGGAAAGTTGTTGTCCCGAAACAGATTTCTGTGCTTCCCCGTAAAAATTCGTGTAAAATCTTTGGATGTCTTTTTGAGGCGTGAAATTTTGTGCGTCTGCCTCAGGTTGTTATCTAACTTGCGTTAGTTCAGCACTTTTTGATTTGAGCAACAGAAGGTCTTCGAAAAAATTCGTCTTTACCTGCTGGTCTGTTTTGACAGATTTCTGCCATTTTCTGCATTTGCTTCTTGTTGGTTCCTTTTTGAGTTCTTTTGGGGAATTGAGATTTTTTAGGGTAGTGCTTCAGTAGCTAGTGTTCTAATGGAAGTTTATTGATGTTATAACTGAACCTTAAGACCTATTATCTTGATTGCACTAATGTTACTAATAAAGATTGTGTGAAGTTTTGTATGAAGGAAAAATTTCAGGTGTATGGAAGGAATGAGTAATGATATGAAGGATGGACTAAAGCTCAAGCTTGGGGATGCCACGCATGTCACCCCAAGAAATATCCAAGAAGTACAAGTGTCAAAACTTGGGGATTCCCAAGGCATCCCCCTCTTCATCAATAAAAATCACAGGTTTCTTCCAAATGCTTCATTTTTATTGTTTCATGCACAGTTGTGTTGTTCTTGGAGCGTCTTCTTTTTAATTTTTGTTTCGGTTTTTCGTTTGCTTTGTTTGCTTAGTTTTCTGAATAAATTTGTTGGACCCCCTCTTTCATACATTGGTTTTCAAATAGTTTGGTTTGGTTTGGAAAAGAGTAGGAAAGTTCATACTTAAGTGGTAAAAAGAGCTTATTTTTGACTGTGGCCTATGCTTTGTCATGCCATGTTTGATATTTTTTGGCTTTATGCTTAGTATTCTTTGTTGTAGCATGACTTGTTATAAACAATTGAGATTGCTTAATGTGCCTTTGTCGTGGTGGTGTCACGGCAGATGCCATGGATAGGCTAAAGGTGGGGACTAAGTGCACTAGAGGAATCCAGGGAGGGATAGTGTGGTGATTCCACACACAGAAGCTTTGTATTGTTCAATGATATTCCAAGGTTACAAGTGCTCCTTGAGCTATATTGGGGAGAGGAGGAAGAAGGAACTCTCTTACTCTCACCACTAGCTTGCTTTCAAGAAACTAGAACTGAACCAGTTAAGACCAACCCTTTCTACAAAGGCCCTAGCCCTCCTTATATAGGGGTGGCTAGGTCTCCAATTAGGGCATACGTGGAGGCATATTCCAAGGAATATGCTTCTTCCCAAAATAGCAAACCGACCAGGTCACTTTTCCCCAGCATAAGCCATGCAGAGGCTACGTGAGCCCCTCCGCGGCGCCAGCGTCATCCGACACAGGCAACGTCACCCTTGTCGGCCACGCCTCGGTGGTCCTAGCCTCTGTCCACTTCGCTCATGCTCTGCATACAGTGACCTCCTTTTGACCAGCGAGATACCTTCCTTCTCTTGCAAGCCTGATATAACCCGGATCATGCCTAGTTAATCCGGCCACACCTGTACCTGCATACAAGTTAGATACATCTTACCGACATACGATATAAGTCGGTCGGGACTCAGTTAGGCGGACGTCCTCCGGTCCGGGTTACCCCGTGATCCGGCCTGCCTTGAGGTGACTCGGCCAGCACTTGCTTTGACCTTGTTGTACCTCGGCTAACTCGGCCATTATACCCCGGCGTGACCCTACCTGGGGGTTTCCCCCCAACATTAGTCCCCGAAGCTGGTGCGGTCTTAGCTGCCTTAGCCGCTAAGGTCACAGCAGGTTCAATTTTACCGAGCCTTTTGCTCCTTTTCCGAGTTATCTCATAGTCCGGATTCCCTAGGTTTACTTTCCATGGGCACATTCCGAGTTTTCACTCGCTGGCTGGGTCACCCCATACTCATCCAAGTCATTCTTCCTTCTCTTGTACGCTTCCCCACGTGGAGGGTAATCATTACTTTGCCTCATTATAAGGGCATGCGCTAGTAACCGCCGCAGTTATTGTCAGATATTACTGTTGCACACGTCACATCGTGTCTGTCTCCTCGTTAACTGTATCATTGTGTCACGTCATGGGATCCGCTGCGCCCTGTGGCCCTTCCTGTGGCTCGTTTTTGATTGGTTGATCCGGATTATACACGTCCACATGGTGTGTCCCATCCACGCAGCACGATCCCACTACCTCTCCTGGGCGTGGTTAAATAGGGGAGGGGAGCGCCCCTTGGGTCTCTTCCCCATTCTCGTGCCCCTCTGCCTCTTCTCCTTCTTCTTCCCAGCGATAGCGCCGCCGCCGCACCGTTCCTCGCGCATCAGCGTCACCGCCACTCCCGCGCATCTCCTCCGCCACGGGTCCCCGCCAGTCCAGGCCACTGCCCCTACCGCCGTTAGGGACAGTGAGTACAATGACTTAGATATGACAGAGGAAGAACTCACTGTCGCGGAGCAGGAAATGGAGGAGGAAGCAGGGAACGCCGACCGTGGTGCTTGGGCTGGGTCCTGGGTATGCCAGGACGACCTTGATTGGTTGTACCGCACCCGGCGTATCCCGGAGGGCGTCATCGCCCGCCTTGCCGCCGAGGAACTTGCTCCCTCACCCAGTTCGGGTGAGTTCGTAGTATTCCTCTCCCACTTCCAGCGTGGGTTCGGCCTCCTTATCAGCGACTTCATCCACGACTGGCTCAACACCTACGAGCTTCAGCCGCATCATCTTCCGGTGAACGCCATCACTTCCCTCTCTGCCTTTGCTTCCACCATCAAGGGCTACACCGGATTGTGGCCCACCAAGGAGCTCTGGATCCGGTTTTTTGGTCTCCGCCGAAACGTGATGCCGAATAGGGAGCTTGACTCGGAGGACAAGCAGCTCACGCAGTTCGGCGCAGCTTCTATCTCTCCTCGGAAACAGTCGATCTTTCCCCGAGTCACGGGGCTCGATTCCTGCAAGGGCTGGGCCCGAACCTTCTTTTATATCAGAAATGGCACAACCGAAGATCTGATCCGGTTGCGCCCCTATGCTCTGGGTCCTCCTAATCCGGATCTATGGGACCAGATCCCCAAGAAACCCCACAGTCCTGGCGAACCAAGTCAACAAACGGTTCCAGGAGCTGAAGGATCAGGGATTGCGCAACGAGGACGCAATGATCACCTTCGTGCACAACCGATATCCCCCCTCCAGAAACGCACGCATAAATTTTTCCACATGAGCTGGCGCCGTGACCCCAACCGGACCTCCTCATTCGAGTTGAGCAACACCGAGATTTACCGTCGGGTCAAGGCCCTGCTTACCACGAACAAAAACTTCTCTGCTGAGTGGGTGTGGGGGATCGAGCACTTCTGCCGAGATAGGCTTCCTCCTGCGGTAAGTCTCGTGCCCCAATCTTTTTCCAAGTTAAATCATATGTCGGATTTTGCTATAGGTTTGATCCCTTTTCCTTTTCTTTCTCTTAGATGTTTCTTCAGCAAACTCTTGAGGATGGCACCAAGCCTTCTCTCAAGTGGGCGCCTGATCGAGATACCTCGGACGAGGAGGAGCCGGATCAGGAGATGTTCCTGTTGTTCCGTGATGTGACCAAGCGACACACCGGTAAACTCGCTTCCATTAGAGATTAGCCTGACGATGAAGATGAATCCGATGTTGAGGTGATGGAGGCATTTGACGTTGTCCCCCTTTCTTACGCTTTTCCGGCATCAGCTAACCCCGGTGGGCAGATCCATGAAGATCCTCCCCTTGCCACGGCTGAGCCAGTCCTGGTCGTATCGAAGAAAAGGGGGGCCGCATCTGCTTCTTCCTCCGGACCTTCTAAGCCAACCAAAAGGCGAAAGAAGTCCACAGACAAAGCTGCCACCAAGTCCACGACTAAGGACGTAGCCCGGAGAGCTCGCAAGGCAAAGGAGCCTTTGACCTCAGATGAGTAAGTCACTTCTCCCTTTGCTATTCATTTGTTCTTCCTTTGTTATAGTTTCTCATCATTCATCATCTGATTCGGTAGGGCCACGGTGGAGGTTCCTCAAAGTGGATCCAGCATTGCCTCGCCGCTCCGACATAGCCCTTCTCCCCCTCATGGCAATGATACACGCCTGTTGAGCCCCATTCAGGAGGGTTCAGCGGCTGCTCCGGGTTCTAGCCCACCTTGTCAAGAGGAGGGCACCCTCGGAACAGGGGGAAGCGGTTATGTCGAGGCAGCGGTTGCTCCAGCCATCGCCGAGGTAACTACAGTGCCTCCGCCAAAGCCAACCCCAGCACCAGCATCGGCTCCAGCACTAGCAGCAACAGCACAAGCACCAGCAGCAGCACCAAGCCCCTCCGCCTTGTCCGAGTCTTCCAAGACTCGGCGAGAAGGCACCAGCAGCACCAAGGCTAGCACTAAGGCAGCTCCTAAAGGCAAATCCATTGCAGCAACTTCAACCTCTCAGCAGTAGCCCGAGGGCAAAAAGGCTCCTGACACTACCAAGGCAACGTCTATCAAGGCTGGACAGCGTACACTTGCGTCCATGCTTTCGAAGAAGACCCCACCGACAAAGGACACCTCTGCTGGTCAGCTGATGCGCAACTCGTTTTGCACACTAGCCCTGCTGTTGCCCAGGTTGAAAGGAGGGAAGCCCGTGCTAAGGGTTTGGTTGCGCCCCACATGCTTAGCGGCGAGCGTTATCCTTTGACCTTGATCGAGTTCATTAACAACTGGAACAAGGCGGAGTTCGTCCATAATGATGATCTCCTGGAGAAATTCGGGCCTGCCGAGTTTGCTGCACAAATGAACACCGCTGCTAAGTTAATCAACCTTGCAGGTCGGATGATGGAGGTACGTTACTTTTCCTTTTCCTTAACATGTACTAGATATTAGTGATATAGCCATTAGTCCTCGAGCCTCCGGGGGAGTAACTTGTTACTCGGCCGGATGCTCCTTAAAGAACTAGCATAGCTCCTTAATAACTTCGAATATGCACACACCTAGAGCCGGGTTAAGTTCCACTTGGCCCGGATTTTGTACACTTCGAATATGCACACACCTAGAGCCGGGTTAATTTCCACTTGGCCCGGATTTCGTTCACTTCGAATATGCACACACCTAGAGCCGGGTTAAGTTCCACTTGGCCCGGATTGTGTACACTTCGAATATGCACACACCTAGAGCCAGGTTAAGTTCCACTTGGCCCGGATTTTGTACACTTTGAATATGCACACACCTAGAGTCGGGTTAAGTTCCACTTGGCCCGAATTTTGTACACTTCGAATATGCACACACCTAGAGCCGGGTTAAGTTCCACTTGGCTCGGATTTTGTACACTTGGAATATGCACACACCTAGAGCTGGATTAAGTTCCGCTTGGCCCGGATTTTGTACACTTTGAATATGCACACACCTAGAGTCGGGTTAAGTTCCACTTGGCCCGGATCTTGTACACTTCGAATATGCACACACCTAGAGCCGGGTTAAGTTCCACTTTGCCCGGATTTTGTACACTTCGAATATGCACATGACTAAGCTATCCTTTTGTACTCTTTTTAGGTGACCACCAATCGCCGGAGCACTGAGTTTCAGCGTCTCTTGGATACTCACAAGATGTTGCGCGTGAAACATACTACGCTTCTCGCCGAATACGAGAAAAGGGGTAAGTTTTCTCCTTGGCATTTTTCCCATTTCTCTTCGTCTTTTTCGCTGAACTAATAAATCATTCGGATTGTGCAGCTGGAGTCGAGGCCGAGAACATCCTTATGAGGAAAATTTTGGACCAAATAAAGGGTAAGTCATTTTTGCTTAACCTTCTTCTGCGCTCTATCTCCTTGTCTCCTTGGCTCGGAAAATATTCATACCTCGGCTTTGCCGGGTCAACAAACTATTTCAGCATCTCTTGAAGATAGTGTGCCCGTGCCTGATATGATGCTGCATTTTCTCGAACAAGCAGGGCAGCACCAGGCCGAACTCAAGAAGAAGGATGACGAGCTTGCCCTCCTTCGGACCAAAGATGAAGAAATTTCCAAGCTTAAGGCAGACATGAAAAAACTCAAGGTGCTCCACAAATCCGAACTTGATAAAGCTAGCCAGAATTTTACTGAAGAATGAGAACGTCTCAACCTCCAAATTTCCAAGGACCAAGAACTGCTTAAGGAGGCCGACATTAAGCTTGAGTCGGCAAATGCTGAGCTTGTGCAACTCCGGGAGAGGCATGACAATTGCACCAAGGAGCTGACCCAGATCCACAGCCATATCTCTCGTAAGTTCTTTTTCTTCAGCTGGCATGAATCTCTCCGGGTCAACCTTCCTCACCTGTTTCACTAGTCTTGTTTTCAGACAAATTTCCTAAGGGTGATGCCATTGCCACCACTACCATTGCAAAGTTCCGCCATAAGAGGGGTACCCCCGTTGGTCCTGGCGCCGAAATTATTTCCTATGACATGGAGGACTTGCTGGTCAACTTGTCTTCTCGTGTCAAAATTGTGAGGAACTATGGTAAGGATATCCTTGATGTGGCAATCCAGATCTTCAACGCATTTTGTCCTGATGAAGATACTCCGGAGGGGACCACCGCTCTCGTCTCCAAGTTAATGGAGTGCGAAACCCAGCTAGACCTTTGGAGGGAATCCGCTGGACACGCCGGAGCTGAAACCGTTCTCCACTACGTGCTTACGTGGTATGAGAAAATCAACCTCAATCTTCTTGAGAGGATGCACACCGGATCAAGGTGGTCCAATGATCCGGATTGGATAGCTCGGCGCAAGGCTTGTTCCCATAACCTCATTCAGTATGCCCCCATCCATCAATGGAATGAGGGACCAAGCTTTCTTGGCGCCACCGACGACGAAAATGCCGAAGATGATTCGGGTGATGATGAAGAGGACGAAGCCTCGGACGTCGAGGAAGGTGAAGATAATGTTGAAGCTAAGGCTGGAGCTGCACCTGCTGGCATCGAATTACCTCCCCCTGCTGCTCCTTGATCGAAAACACTTTGAAGTTTATCAGATCCCTAGTATGCCGGGTGCAATTGTATTAAGCACACAAGTTATATTTTGCTACTAAGTTTTTGCGCCGGATTAACTTGGGCATAGTCCCCGAGTTTCATTTTCTTGTTTCTCCAATTTCTTGGCTCGGCTCGTGTCTACCTTGGTTCGGTTTTATGACTTACGAGTCCGAGTTTCAAAAATTGACTTAACAATACTTGGAAACTTTAGGATTAGCTCAAAATAATTCAGCATAGTAAATATAAAGTAAGCATAAGGTTAGTCCGAATAAGAAACATCGGCTCGATTAAGTTCCTTTCCTTAGTCGTTTTTCATGTGCTACGCAATTCCAAACTTGTTCTCTTGCTTGCCATGAAGCCAAATCTTGTTGGACAGCAGCAAGTCGAAGAGTTAGGTTTTTGGTGCTCACACACTACTGATCCGACTTAGGTAGAAGCAACATACGCCAGCCGACATATAAATAATAAATACAGAAGACAACAAATATTATTAAGGCAGTCCCCGAGTTACTGCTCGAGGTGCCAAGATTTCATTGATAAGCTCATTGCCGGCATACATACCGACATATGAGAGACTAGGATACACACACTTCTTTGCTAAGTGTAGAAAGGACAAAGTAGAGCTACATTCCATGGACGCTTAGATTCCTCGCCGGACCTGTCCGCCTTGTTCTTCTCGTGGTTTTGCATCGATAAGATAATAAGAATCACTGTGCAATGCTTTGCTCATAATGAAAGGCCCTTCCCATGGGGGGGATAACTTGTGCATGCCAGCAGTACGTTGTACTAACCGGAGTACCAGATCACCTTCCCGGAAGATTCGGGGGTTTACTTTCCGGCTGTGATAGCGTCGGAGATTTTGCTGATGTATGGCGGATCTAGACAATGCCAATTCTCTCGCTTCTTCCAGCAGATCAACATCATTTTTCCTGGATTCTTGCACTTCGGCTTCTGTGTATTCGGTGACCCTAGGCGAGTCATGCTCTATGTCGGCTGGTAATACAGCTTCTGCCCCATATACCAGAAAGAATGGCGTATAGCCTGTTGATTGATTCGGAGTTGTTCTTAAACTCCACAGTACCGCTGGTAGTTCTTCTATCCATCACCCCGTTGATCTTTGCAGCGGCTCAATGAGCCAGGGTTTTATCCCGGATAATACCAATCTGTTGGATCTGTCCACTTGTCCGTTCGATGCGGGGTGAGCTATCGAGGCTACGTCTAGCCGGATCTTCTTATCTCGGAAGAATGGCGCAAATGCTCCTTCAGCAAAATTTGTGCCATTATCTGTTATGATACTGTGAGGATAAGCGTATCTCAAGATGATATCTTTGAGGAATGTCGCGGCGGTAGCTCCATCACATTTTCTTATTGGCTTCACCTCAATCCATTTTGTAAACTTGTCAACCATGACCAAGATGTGGGTCATGTTCCCTCTTGCTGGTTCGAAGGGGCCAACCATATCCAAACACCATACGGCAAATGGCCAGGTAATTTGTATGGTCTTGAGCTCCGACATTGGCATATGTGTCTTTGTACCATATCTTTGACAGCCATTGCACTTTCTTACCAGATATTCTGCTTGTTCAAGGCACTTGGCCAGTAAAACCCATGACGGAAAGCTTTTTCTACCAAGTCTCTAGACGAGGCATGATGCCCACATTCCCCTTGATGTATATCTCGAAGGATGTCAAGCCCTTCATTCGGGTCAACACATCGCTGGAGAACGTTTGTCACACCCCTTTTGTATAGCCCGGAATTGATGATCGTGTATGCTTTTGCTCTCCTCTGAGTTTGCCTGGAAAGCACCTCCTCAGCAGGCAAGGTTCCATCTTTCTAGAATTGAAATATGGGCAGTGCCCAAGCTGGTATAGCTCACACTGGGAACACATCCTCATCAATTTCCATCTGATCCACTGGCATAACCTCAGCCGGATCACGCTGTGCAGTCCCCGGGTCTTGCGAAGCAGTCCCCGGGTTTGCCGAGGCAGTCCCCGGATTTCGCGAACCTCTTCCCATATCAATGTCCATGGGCACAGCCTCCGATTCCAGATTTTCCGAGAATAAATTGACTCGAATTCTGGGGATGGCCTGATAGAGGGTTTTTTGAGGTTCTCTAGTGCTACACCTAGCGGGATTGCTTGCCGGGTTGATCCGAGCTTCGACAATACATCGGAGCTTCATTTTCCACCCGAGGTATATGATGAAATTCGCATCCCTCAAAGTACCCTGATATCTTCTGCACATGAAATTTGTACAGTGCCATATTTGCATCCAAAGCATCCCATTGTCCAGAGACTTGCTAGACTACGAGATCCGAGTCATCGAAGCATTGGATCCGACGTATCCCAATTTCTTTTGCCACTTTGAGCCCATGCACAAGTGCCTCATATTCTGCAACATTGTTTCATGCTATGAAGTGGATCTGCAACACATATTTCAGCTGGTCCTTCTTGGGCGAGGTAAGCACAACTCTGGCGCCTAACCCGGTTTTTGTTTTTGACCCGTCAAAGTGCATTCTCCAGTAGTTCGGATCTGGCAATGGTGGCTCATATTGCACCTCGGCCCAATCCACAAAAAAGTCAGCCATAGCCTGAGACTTGATTGCGTCTCTTCTGTCATATTGTGGCGCGTAAGGGGCTATCTCAATTGTCCATTTTGCAATTCTGCCACTTGCATCCTTGTTGCTCATTATCTCGGATATGGGGGCTCCACATATTACTTTGATGGGGTGCTCTTCAAAATAGTGCTTCAGCTTCTTAGCCGCCATATACACACCATATGCCATCTTCTGATAATGGGGATAATTTTGTTTCAAGGCTGATAATACCTCGCTCAGATAATATACTGGCCTTTGCACTGACTTACCCTCTTCGTCGCGCTCTACCACAATTACTGCACTTACAACTCGGTTGGTTGCGGCTATATAGAGCAACATTGGCTCCTTTGATAGTGGAGAGGCTAACACTGGTGCAGTGGCTAACATTTTCTTTAATTGGATAAAGGCTTCATTGGCCTGCGGCGTCCAAATGAACTTGTCCGACTTTTTCATGAGTTGATAGAGAGGCAGTGCATTTTCTCCCAACCGACATACAAACCGACTTAAGGATGCCAGGCAACCAGTGAACTTCTGGACATTCTTAAGGCACTTCGGCAGTTCCATTCGCTCTATGGCCCGGATTTTAGTTGGATTAACTTTGATACCTTGGCTGGAGACAAGAAATCCGAGTAATTTTCCAGTCGGGACACTGAAGGTACATTTCTCCGGGTTAAGCTTCATTCGGAACCTCCTTAGGTTCGCGAATGTTTGCCTGATATCATCAAGGAGCATTTTGCTTTCCTTGGTCTTGATAACAACATCATCCACATATACCTGCACATTTTGACCAATTTGGTCGTATAAACATTTCTGCATACATCTTTGGTACGTTGCCCCTGCATTACGTAAACCAAATGGCATGGTGCGATAGCAATAAGCCCCATACGGGGTGATAAACGCAGTCTTTATTTGATCACTTGGGTTCAGAGGTATCTGGTGGAAACCAGAATATGCATCAATGAACGACAACAGTTCACGCCCAGTAGTGGAATCTATGACCTGGTGTATCCTTGGCAGTGGGAATGGATCCTTCGGACACGCCTTATTCAGGTTCGTGTAATCGATACACATGCGCCAGACCACTGCCACGTTCGGATCATCCTTCTTCTTCTCCACCAGCACTAGATTAGACAGCCAATCCGGGTGAAGTACTTCCATGATAAATCCAGCTGCTAGCAGCCGAGCTATCTCATCTCCTATGACCTTTCTCCTGTCTTCGGCGAAGCGGCGGAGAGGTTGCTTCACCGGCTTTGCTCTGGGTCTCACATTCAAAGAGTGCTTGGCCAACTCCCTCGGAACACCTTGCAAGTCCTGTGTGGACCAAGCAAAAATATCCTGATTCTCACGGAGGAAGTTGACGAGCTCGCTTTCCTATTTATCATTTAACCGGGCACCAATTGTTACGGTGCGCTCTGGGAACATATCGTCAATAGGCACTTTCTTGGTATCCTTTGTCGCTTGGAATGAGACACTACCATGCAGGTTACTCAGCGCCGGCATATATTGCTGCGCGGATTGAGCCAATGTCGCCACCTCCTGGATCTTTCTCTTCTCTTGCGCAATCACAAGTGACTCGGCCAGGTTAGACCCGGCAGACGCACACTGAATGGAACGTCGGAAATCACCAGTTATGGTAATCACACCATTTGGCCTGGGCAGCTTCATCTTCAAGTAACTGATGTGAGTACTTGCCATGAACTTGTTCAGAGCTGGCTTGCCGAGTAACGCGTGATATGCGATCTCCAAATTGACAACCTCGAATTCCAAATTCTCAGTCCGACAGTTATCTCTCGTGTCGAACAACACGTCAACCCGGACCTTGCCAATGGGTTCACAGGAAATGCATGGCACAATGCCATGGAAAGTTGTCCTTGTAGCTTGGAGCATGTTCTCCGAGATACCCAACTTGCGCATCGTGTCCAGGTACATGATATTTATGCTGCTGCCATTGTCAATCAGCACCATTGAGAACCACACATTGATGTTTGGCCCAATGAATGTTGGGTCCAACACTAGAGCATACGAACCAGGACTTGGCATAAGCTTGGGATGATCTTTGATGCTCCAGGTAATTTCCTGGTCCGACCAAGGCATATACCTCGTCACCGCTGGCATTATCGCATTAACTTCCATGTGTCGGCGCTGCAAGCTCTTTCTGTCTGTCTCTTCTGTGGTGAACACACAGTAACTCTGATGATGCTCTCTGTACTCATTTCTCCCCTCATTTTCAGGGTACCTTTGATCTGGTTAATGCTGGTCTTCCACTTGATGCACCGCATCCCTTCTCTCATGGTTTTCATACCTCGGCGGAGGGGGAGGCAACATTAACTGTTGCGTGTTCGCTCCGGAGAGCAATTGCTGCCGGGGTAACTCCTGCCGAGGTTGATCATTCCGAGGTGCCTGAGCATTCCCTGAACCACTTTGTTCTATCTTCCGCATCCACTCACACTACCTGGTTGTGTGACTCGCTGGGTTACTCGGATTTGGCGTGTGAAATTTACACGGCTGATCCAGCATGGCCTCATAAGTATACCTCGGACGGTCCTTCTTTTCTTGCCACTGTTTCTTCTGCTCTGGCGTCCAAGTTTTCTTTCCATCATTCCTTGGGGTCCATTGCTACCCTCCAGTTTTCTGACGTTGGTTGCTTCCTGCTCCGGGTTGATCTTGATTCATAACAGCAACTTGTTGTGAACTGTACCGGTAATCCGGTCTATCATCTCTTCTTTTACCCCAGTAATCATTCCTCCAGGATGATCCGGCTCCATCTCGCTGGTAGTACTCCTTGTTTGACTCGTTTGACACGAGCCTAGGCTGAGTCGGATCACCCAAGGCATATGAATCAACAATTCGGATTGTCTCTGCTAATGTAGTTGGCATATCCCTTTGCAACCTTTGCCATAGCATGCTTGCATATCTGCACCCCTGAGCAAACCAAGCTATGGCCTGTGACTCGATCACACCCTCACACGAGTTTCGCACAGTGCACCAGGGGGTTAAGAACTCCCGATCTGTCTCATTCGGTCTCTTCTTGCACATTGCTAAGGTCTGTGGTCTGTTGGGCCTCTGATACGTGCTTGAGAAATTACTAACAAACATTTCCTCAAAGTCGATCCAACAGTTAATACTTCCGGGCGGCAAATTGTTTAGCCATACCCTCGCTAGCCCCTCTAGCATTTGAGGTACATATCTCACAGCCCATCTCAAGTTGCCCATTGCAATCTTTACAGCTGTTGCGTAGTTAATCAACCAATCCTCCGGCTTTGTACTGCCGTCATATGTCTTAGTGCCTCAAGGTAACTGGAAGTTAGGTACCGGAGGCTCCTTCATGATCCGGGGCCCAAAACACGCTGGACCCGGAGGACCTTGACATTCAATTTGCTCCAACCTATACAGCTGATCCAGTTTTAACCTGGCATTGTTAGGCATCAAGTTCCTGCTTCCCAATCTTGACCCTATCACGTGATAGTCCGGCCTAGGATATCCAGCGTTCACTATTTCCGAATCACCATCATTGTATCTATCTTGCTCTTGTGGAGCTGCTCTCTATTGCATACCCTGGCCGGCACTACGCTCTTGTCGTGGTATATTCCGCTACTGCGGTTGCCCTGCACCCGCTGAGTTGCGCTGTCTGGCATTGCCATTCACAGCGTTCCCTTGACCGGCGTTGCCTTGGTCACGGTTACCTCGGCCAGCTTCACCTCGAATCACACTTCATCGATCCTCGTTTCTCTACACTTCTTTTCCTTTCCCTGCCCTTGCCGGGTCATATGGGACTATCTGTTTGTTCCTTCTGGCCGAGGTTACTACCTCTTCTCTCCTAGGACCATCATAAGGAGACGACGCAGCCCCAGCTGATTTTTCGGGTTACCCACTGCCGAATGAACGATCTTGGAGGCCCCTGCTCTTTCCGGGTTAGCCCTGAGCAATTCTTCATTCTGTCTGTTTGTGATCCGAACTAACTCATTGACCCTATCTTGCTGTCTCTGACGGGCTTCACCCGTCAGACCTTCTAACTCGGATGCAGCTGCATCTGCTGCTCTAAGGTTCTTTGCCAGGGTACTATACTTTGGCAACCCCACGGACAAACAGTTCTCTGATTCCTCAATTCTGTTATCACCCTCTTTGTTCATTTCACTCATGAGGTTTCTCCCCTTCACTTTTACAGCATCAACCTTATTTGCCTTCGCGTACTCATGCAGTGTCATGTTCAACGACCGATGAGCCGCGGCTATCTTTTTCGCTCCCTCTAGTATTTTTTGCCTAGTCTCCTCTAACTCGGCCTGTGCCTGAGCTGGATCTACTACTGTTGTTACTGAGTTTACTAAGCTATCCATCGCCTGCTGCAACACATTCTCTGGCCTCTCTAGAGGAGGACCTCTACTTTTACTCGGTGCCTTGGGCGTTACCTCTGGATCTGGTGCTGGATCCTTGCTCGCGCCAGCGCCAGGCGTAGTCATCATCACCTCGGCGTGGTCAGGGGAGCAAGTGATACGCGCCCCACGAGCCACACTACTGGTTTCAAGCGTGCTAACATACGGACTCTGTTTTTGAAAGTGACTACTATGTCGATGAATTTGAGCTTCAGTCTTCCGGGATGCATGGAGAGTTGAGCAGAGTCTAGTCCTGATTGCAAGGGATGACCTTCCTTTCCTTCCAGACTCTAAATCTAGAGGGCTTAGACTGGGCAGACTATCTCGATGCTGAACTTCATGGGGTGCTCATCGGCGGATAGAATCTACAGCTGGGATTACCTCTCTCTAGGGGTCCACGGATCTACCTTAGGGGCGTAGCGTATCCTAATTGACGACTTTAGGGTCGGGACTCCTGAGTTTGCTTCCGCGAAGGGTTACCCTATTCTTGTGGGAAAGATGCAGTCTTTCCCCCTTAGGATTAAACTGGGGTATATCAGAGAGTTGACTTAGTCCTTCCTTCTTGAAGTCATTGAATGGGGTTTCTGGGAACTATCATCCATCTTTCTTCTGGAGTAGAGATCTTCAGAAGGCATCCATGAATCTATGACTTACTAGGCTTATATACTACTATTATTCATACTTAGCCTATTGAAGCCATCGGAGTCTCACATCCTCTAAGTGATTGGAATTAAGCGGTTAGTAGTTCGGCGGTCATTCTGGTGGGTCTTCTGCTGAAGTAGCGAAGGGACTTTGTAGAATCTTCGGTTGTTTCTCCTCTGATGAACCGCGAAATTGCTACTTGGCAAAAAGACATCGAATCTGGGGATCCTTTCTGTAGTATCTTCCGGTAGACAGTCTCCTGGAGATTGAGTTGGAAAGACGCAGTCTTTCCACCTTAGAGATTCACTCAGGTCCTTCGAGAATGATACAGATCTTCTGTCTTGAAGGGCTGGCGAGGTGCTGCAGAAGTATGTATCTCCTTGGGTCTTGGGTTGAGATCTTCGAGACATGTTCTATTGTGTGCACCAGGTCGAGGTGGTTTTCTAACACAATCTTAGTGGTTAACTCTGGGTAGGTTCGTGGTTAACGACACTTATTGTTAGCCTTCAGTTAGGTTAGATACATTCATCTTCGGAGAGGTTCTCCTTATTCAGACTTATTGACGTTGCTTCCGCTTGGTGGTGAAGTAGACTGGTTGTCTTCAGGCAGTCCTGTCTTCATGATTTTGGAGTAATTTGGCCTTTCAGGGAGGAACTTCCTGTTGATTTGGGTGGAGTCGACTAAAATTGTTAGTCTCTTTAGGGTTGTCGGAAGATCTAATATACCGAGGGTTAGTGTAGTTAGGTCTTCACTTCTTGTATTGGTCGGCAAGTCTTGGGATTTCTCATGGATAGGGAGGATCCAGTGGTGATCGACTTCCGGCTTCACGGATTCTTGCTGTAGTAGACTGAGGAACAAAGGAGGGTTACGCTATTGACGAGTCTTGAGAGGTGAGTTTGACGAGGTATGGCGTCCTGCTGAGGCAAAATTTTCGAGTTGATTCTGACTTGACGTTGTCAAACTCCTGGTTCTTGCGATGCTTTTCCTCTCATATACTCTCGAGGTTAGTCTTGGTCTCATTACCGACAGCTAACACAGGGGTTTCCTGAGTTACTAGGTGGGTTATCACTCCTCGAGTCCCATTTTTAAGGAGGTCAAAGCAAACCAGAGCATACAAACAAGGCGAATAGAGCGAGGGAATCGCAATGTCCTCGGCAGACAACACACATCAAGCGACACAGGATGCACTTAGGTAAGCAAACACGGTTAACTCTAGGGACCAAGGAGTTAACTACTCACAAGGTAGGGGAATCCTATTATTAGGACTATTGATCATAGATAGCATCTTTCTTCGAGTCGGAGTCACTATCTTGCATATGAAGCCTTCGTCGTATCTTGGACGCTTCTTTATAGCACAACACTTGATGTCTTCTGATTGTGAGGATTCCGCTGGTAGAGCGATATTGTAGTCTCCTTGTGTTTGCTAGTAGTTGCTTGTCTTCATCTTGTTCTCATTGTCTTCACCGGGTTCTAGATCCTACTTATTTAAAATCCGTAGGTTTGAAGTTTGGGCGAGAGTTAGGGTAAACCATTTTCGAAAGCTTTTTCTTAGAGTAAGAGAAGAAGTAGAACTTTTTGAAACTCATTGGGAATCTAGTTTTCAAAAGCCGGGGTTTTCAAAATAAGGTTCTTGTCTAGCGACCATGCTAACTAAGGTTCTCCTACAGTCAGGATGGCTTTGATACCAAGTCCGTGGGGCCCCCGAATTGATCATCCAAGAAATCCCTGTTATGCATACACCACGTTCCCATGATCAGTGAGCCGTGGAACATAACCGACAAGTATCATTACAACATCCGAGACATACCGAAATACAAGACTGACATAAATGTCGTTACGGCTACATCAATAATCATCAGCAGAACTTCATCAAGCATAGAGCCCGATCCATGCCTTAACCTACAGGCAACTGACTGGGAGAACATCCTAGCTCGCATAGTCTCCAACTTCACCTTCATCTAGATATCTGACCAAGTTAATAGCCAGGGACAATGTCGGTGAGTACTTTGAATGTACTCGCAAACCACCTCAAGAAAAATAATAATAACAAGAGGATATGCAATATGGTTGTGGTAGTAGGAGGGCTCCAAGAGAGGTTCTTTTCTTAAATAGTTTCTCTTGTAGATATAGCATCTACATATATTTGTTGAAAACCTTTGTAACCATTTTGGAAACCTTTTAAAATGTTTTGTAAACACTAGGATTGGGATACCCATTTGTTCCCGTCTTCTGGTCGTCCTACGACCAAACTCCTTTCTCCTCCTTTCGACCATCCCATGGTCCAAACATTTCCAAAGCCATTTCTTTTTCCGAAATCTTTTTTGAAAACAAAACCAGCACTGCTCTACAGAAGTTTGCCCAACCCGTCCTTAATCACGGACATGGCTATTCGAATAGATTTACACACTGCAGAGGTTGTACACTTTACCCACACCATCCGGGTACACTACCCTGATCTACACCGATCGTGGGTCGAGTAACCGATCAAGACTCTCTGGATGCCCACTCCAATATAAGCGCCTACCCTATGAGTGTTACTCCCCTCAAAACCGGGACGTCGGGTACCGTGGACCAACCGGAGCGCTTTTTCCACTTTTCAAGTGTGCGCTTTCAATGAGAGGCTCATAGTAACGCGTGGAGGCTCGCAGACCCTTCGTTCCTTCTCCAGGTCGATGTCTCACATGGACCCTTCAGGAGAAGGCCCACCCTCCAGGGAGTTTCATCCCCTGTAGTATGTAGCATCCCAATTGTCTTAACAATTGTAATGCTACTTGTCCTAGTAAGATATTGGCTACTTCATATATATTATTGTTGCATCATAACTATATCATGCTCATGTCATCATGCCACCTTGAATTTGAGCATCATATAAAACTCCTTTTCTTTTGGTTCTTCTCTCACATGCATTATTAATTGTATTTGCCTATTGATATTGTATTTGGCTATTGATATATTGTTCAAATGCCCAAGTTGAGTTGGGGGCATATCTTTTATTTCCATTCCACCACCTTTCTCTTCCACCACTTTATAATTCCACCATCCTACTAGACCATGAGCTTGTTTGTTTTTATTTTGGTTTTACCTAGCTCATGGGCAATAGGGTGGATCTAGTCCATTAAATTATTTTGCTTGGCTCTATTCCACTTCTTAGAAAATGCATGAGAATAATGCCATAATATTATTATTGTTGTCACAAAATAAATAATGGCATTATTATTTCTGCATGGGCCATGCAAGCTTCTCCACCACCTTTTCCTCCATTGGTTTTTTCTTTGGATTTGGTGGATCCTATCTAGGAAAACCATCTCCTACCATTCCACCTCTCCATAGTCTCAACCATATCTTTTTCTTTTATTTATTTTTCTCCAAGCATGATCATATGTGCCCCTTTTCCACCTATTTCTTTTCTTCCTCTTTCCTTCTTGTTTCTCCTCCACATTGTCTCAAGCAAGATCAATCTTCATTTTTTCTTCTTCTTGGTTGGGCCTCATAAATCAAATCAAAATCTAAATACCTATTAAAACCTAACCTAACTATTTCTCTCTCTCTCTAATTTTCTCCTAAACCCTAACTCCACTTTACCTCTCTCTCTCACATCCCCTCTCTCTCTCTCTTTCACTAGCTTGACCACCTGACCACCCTCTCCCTGGCCACACCCAGCCACCCTAACCCTAGCCCATGCCCTAACCCGAGCTCCATCTAACCCTAGCCCGAGCTAGCCTCCCCTCCTCACTTTCTTTCTCTACCGCCTTGCTGGCCCCACCTGCAGCCCCTCCCCGCCGTGCCTACCAGCCCTAGGGTGAGCCCAGCTCAAGCCGGCACGTGAGAAAGGAGAGAAAAGGTGGCACCGAGGCCACCTTTATCTCTGCCGTGCCCTAGCTGCCTCCTCCCTCTCTCCCATCTTTTCCTCCCTCCCCACGTCTCTTTGGCCTCTCCCAGATCTGGTCCGAGCCGCCCGCTTCTTCCCCTTCTTCCTCTCCGACCACCAGCAGCCGACGCCGTCGCCGCCAGCACCACCTCGTCCCCGCCGTTCCAGTCGTGAAGCTCCACCTGGAGGTGGATGAGAAGATCGAGGACATCCTCCTGCGTCGCCCCGTGGCCGTCAGCGCGAAGGAGAGAGCCCCAACACCGCCAGTACCTCGCCGCCCGACACCAAACCCTAGCTGCCAGTGCGCCAGCGTCCTCGCCGTACCAGCGCCTCCCCGCCCGATCCAACACCACCGTCGAGCCCGCGGTGAGCATCTCCTTCTCCCTGACAACCTCCGCCTCGCCGTACCGCCCTAGCGCCGCCGTTGTTTTTGTCGAGCGCTCTCAGTGCGCCAGAGCTCGCCACCATCTGTAGTTTTCCCGCGTCGCAGCAAGCTTACCTAAGCCCCCGCCCCTTCCCTGTCAACTCCCCTCACCCTACCGCATCGGTTGGCACCCTCCGCACGCACGCCCGCGTCCCGGGATCGATCCCCGCTCGCGCCGCGCGCCGAATATCCTCGCCAGACGAAGGAAAACGAAGAACAGTAACCGGGCCGTGGTCGATTTGCAAAAAGCCCCCCACCTTTTTGATTCCCGCAACCCGTGCTCCTAGCGGCCCTACCTGCCAGCCACCCTGAGCATCTTGCAGGAAACCCCTCGGCTTTTCCCGACCGCAACCCGCGCTCCAGCCTCAGCCCCACCTTTCAGCCCCTGTCTCGCTCACCGCTGACACGCAGGCCTGCGCCAGTTGGCCCACCCCGCAGCCTTAGTGGCTAGCCGAGCCACGGTGAAAAAAGTTTTCCCCGCGCGTGGTCCAATCAGCACAAAGGCCCACATGTCAGTGTCTGGGGTGTTTGCGCCTGAGTAACAAAAGTTTTCCCTGAGTCTGTTTTAAATCAAATCTTTTTCAAAATGATTTAAATTCAAATTCTATTCAGATTCAAATAATTTTAAGAATACAAATCCAAATAATACATATGATATATTTTTTGGAACCAGAAAAATGTGAGGAATTCAAATATGCCCTTCAAAATATGTTTTGAACACTTTAAATTTTCGAGATGATTAAAATTACAATAAAATGCCTTTTCCTTATTTAATTAATAACTTTTGTTTTATAACTCCAAATTTGACAAATAATATGTCTAAATCGATCAGCGCGATGAGCCCATTCTATTTATGCAATCCTTGTTCTGAATTGAAGCATGCATCATGGCAACATTTAAAATCTGAACTGTTTATGGCAACAAAACTTGGCCAAATAAATAATAAAGTGCTTTATTTATTATACCCACACCTCACCTTTGCCATGCTACTTTAATGCCATGTAATTGTGCATCATTCATCATGGCATGCTTGGTTGCTTGTTGCATTTTAATTCATATGCTTGTGCACTTTATTTATGTTGGCCCTTGTTTGTTTGGTTCTTCTTCGAATAGACGCCCAGCAGGAGAATTACCAGGAATCCCAGGAGTATTACCCAGATCCATCTCTCGCTTCAACTGAGCTGCCAGGCAAGCACTACCACATGCTTGCATACATACAGTACCTATTGCCTCTATCTTATTCTTGCATCATTGAGTCGTGATTGCATTAAATTGAATCCCAAGTACTGCATAGCCTTTACTTTTAAACCACACCAAGCCTGTTCCGGTCCCATGAGCCATTACTACAAGAGTTGTTTGAGCCATGCGAGTCGTAGAAAAGCATGAGTAGGGTATGTGAGTGTCTGATGGATAATGAGGTACCTAAACAACATAACCTGAGTAGTAATGGGATAACTAATGAAAGAGGCACCGGTGAGCAATATCTGCTATTTGGTTTTTCATGCTCACTTGTGTCCCGTAGGACCCCGAGTACTTGATTCCTGTTCCTTGACTATTCGCACTATCCACATCTGGGAGGCCTTATGGACCCCCCTGAGCCAGAGCTTGATTCATTCTTATTTCTTGGGGCAACAAGTAGTTTGGGGCTTTATTACTATTCTGTACTTATGCCAGGTTACTGCTTTATTTAAGATTGTGCGTGGAGCACCTGTACTATTTTAGAGCGTGGAATGTTTTCGCGGTATCGACAAGCCTAGTCACACTTTCGGGTTCCCAGTCATTTACAGCCATTGACACAAACCTTGGGTCCGTCTCGGAGCCGGCCAACTTCGTTGCGGGTAGCTTAATGGGGTGGCCCCCTGAAATATTACTGAATCCTGTGATTGCTTTGTCGTGAATGCCTCGTTGGGTTTTGAATTGGTTTTTCCGAGGTTGATCGAGTGTGTGTTGCTATTCGTGCACCCCTGCAGGGTAAATCTTTCTGAAAGCCGTGTCCGCGGTTATGGACGACTTGGAGCACAGTTTCTCGATCATAGACAAGTATAACCAAAGTACCGCCGTTAATTTGACTAAGTATTTGACTAGTAAATAGTGCAATACTCATGGAATGGTTAATAAAACTGCCAACGGATGATGGGGGTTGTTCGCCCGCTTCCTCGTTGGTAAGCGAGGAGGAGGATGGAACTGTTAATTATACTGTTATAACTGTTGTTCTTAATTAACGGACTTCTGTCTATCTTTGGTTAGGTGGAAGGTTAGCGAGTATCTGTAGAATTGTTAGGTATTATCTTTTGCTACAATTGCGTCACCCCAGGTTGTGTCCCCTTTAGTGGCATAAAGACTTGCTGAGTACCCCTAGGGTCTCACACGATAAATTGTTTGATTCAGATGAACAGGTGTACCCGCAAGATGGATACTGGGTGGAAGAGACAGATGATGTTGGCAACGATCATTCGGTGTAGAGATTCCGGGAACGGGGATCCGTGTGATCTGTGGGTGGGATGTGTTTATTTTTGGGCCATCTTATGCCAATTTTCTTCTTATCCGTACTCGGATTTTTTTCCCGCCTCCGCCTGATACTCTGATGTGTGGTGTATGAGGAGCTATCCTAAATTATTATATCTATCTAGGACATTTGGATCTTGTCGTATGGCGTTGCTATATTTCTATTTCTTTTAGATGGAATGGCTCTGAGGACTATTGTATGTGGCTTGCATACATACTCATTTGTGTATGTAGTTGATCCCTTCGCCTGCCGATTACGCCGCTCGTTCTTGTCCCGTTGTCTGAAAGTGGTTAGGACGGCCGAAAGGTCTACCGTGAGTGGCCCTGGGCCCCACCGTACTATTTTAACCACTTTCGTTCATCCAGGCATTATCTGAGAGCGTAATTCTCCGAGGTAGTTACAATTGGTATCAGAGCCATCCCGCCCTTCAGGGTCTCAGCCAAAATGGTCATTGTCAGTCTAGCAAATATTTTGGTAGTTATGTATACTAGGGAAAAACAAACGTGAGAGTAGGACTGCTTCCATTTTCTTCTTACCCACCCACCCACCCTTTTCTGGTAAGGGAGTGTAACGTTTTCAATCCTCTTCTAAAAAAATTCAAACTAGGATTCACGTGTTCTGGGTTCCGTAGTACCATAGGTTGTGGTTGTGTGTGTGTTTGTGTGTGTGTGTGAATTCCTTGTCTATCTGTTGCATCCAAATGTATCATTATCTGCCTTTCCTTTGTAAACCGACGCGATCTATTCTGATTCGTTGTATACCGATGCGATCTATCTTACTCTTTGTTATCCGACGTTATCTTGTTGGGGTGTTCTTTTTCGTAGTTACCAAATCTTTAGGTTCATCTTTAGAAGAAGTTGTTGGGATATGTGTTTTACTGATTCATGTGCGGAGTAATGATTTGAGTGCGGGATGGAGTCGCGACCATACCACTACTTTTATCATTTGCTTTTGTATATTGAACTAGTAGAGTTACTAATCTTGTTTTGTTAAGTGGTTTTGCGCATATAGTGGTATTTTAATGCCGAAATTTGCGGAAAAATTTTCTTTGATTAGTTGCGTACCACACTCCTTGTTCAGTCGTCTGTGTTATGCTTAATATCTTCTAATTGCCTTGAACTTTGTTGATATTTTAATATCATCTCAGTGAATTGCATTCCTTAATCTTGATTAATTCCATTTTGGTACTATTTTGGATTATTATCATTCTCCATTATAGTACTGACTTGTGTTTTATATCAATCACAAGATGGCACCACCACGCAACAAAATATCAACAGAATTGTCTCTCTGTATGGAGTTCCTCTTGAGATCAGTTCAGACCGTGGAAGCATCTTCACTTCCAAGTTCTGGGGAAGTTTCCAAAATGCTTTGGGAACAAAACTAAACTTCAGCACAGCTTACCACCCTCAGTCGCAAGGACAAGTTGAAAGGATCAATCAGATTCTGGAAGATATGCTCTGTGCTTGCGTTATCTCTTTCGGCATGAAGTGGGAAGAATGTCTTCCTTATGCTGAATTATCTTACAACAACAGCTTCCAGAAAAGTCTAAAGATGGCACCATTTGAGGCTCTCTATGGTCGCAAATGCAGAACTCCGATTGGTTGGTCGGGCGCAGGTGAAAGAATATTGTTTGGCCCCGACATTGTAACACAAGAGGAGGAGAAAGTTCACATCATTCTTGAAAACCTGAAGATTGCTCAAAGTCGCCAGAAGAGCAATTATGATAGGAAGCACACGGACATGGAGTATGTCCCTGGTGATCTCGTTTACCTTCGTGTCACTCCCATGAGAGGCACGCACCGTTTTGGTATCAAAGGAAAGCTGGCTCCTAGATACATCGGTCCTTTCAAAATTCGTGGAAGAAGAGGAGAAGTTTCTTATGCTCTTGAGCTTCCTGAACAACTGAAAGTCCATGATGTTTTTCACATCTCTCAACTCAAGAAGTGCTTCAAGGATCCCGGCAGGACCGTGGACCATGAACTCATCAATCTCCAAGAAGATCTGTCTTATCAAGAACACCCCACAAGAATTCTTGAAGTCCCAGAAAGAAGGACTCGCAACAAGTCCATCAAGTTCTGTAAGGTGCAGTGGTCGCACCATTCCGTTGATGAAGCCACCTGGGAATGTGAAGATGAGCTCCGTGCCAAGTATCCTACCCTCTTTGAGTCTTCTTCTTCCTAGAATCTCGGGGCGAGATTCCTGTTTAGTGGGGGAGAGTTGTAGCATCCCAATTGTCCAACAATTGTAATGCTACTTGTCCTAGTAAGATATTGGCTACTTCATATATATTATTGTTGCATCATAATTATATCATGCTCATGTCATCATGCCACCTTGCATTTGAGCATCATATAAAACTCCTTTTCTTTTGGTTCTTCTCTCACATGCATTATTAATTGTATTTGCCTCTTGATATTGTATTTGGCTATTGATATATTGTTCAAATGCCCAAGTTGAGTTGGGGCATATCTTTTATTTCCATTCCACCACCTTTCTATTCCACCACTTTATAATTCCACCATCCTACTAGACCATGAGCTTGTTTGTTTTTATTTTGGTTTTACCTAGCTCATGGGCAATAGGGTGGATCTAGTCCATTAAATTCTTTTGCTTGGCTCTATTCCACTTCTTAGAAAATGCATGAGAATAATGCCATAATATTATTATTGTTGTCACAAAATAAATAATGGCATTATTATTTCTGCATGGGCCATGCAAGCTTCTCCACCACCTTTTCCTCCATTGGTTTTTTCTTTGGATTTGGTGGATCCTATCTAGGAAAACCATCTCCTACCATTCCACCTCTCCATAGTCTCAACCATATCTTTTTCTTTTATTTATTTTTCTCCAAGCATGATCATATGTGCCCCTTTTCCACCTATTTCTTTTCTTCCTCTTTCCTTCTTGTTTCTCCTCCACATTGTCTCAAGCAAGATCAATCTTCATTTTTTCTTCTTCTTGGTTGGGCCTCATAAATCAAATCAAAATCTAAATATCTATTAAAACCTAACCTAACTATTTCTCTCTCTCTCTCTAATTTTCTCCTAAACCCTAACTCCACTTTACCTCTCTCTCTCACATCCCCTCTCTCTCTTTCACTAGCTTGACCACCTGACCACCCTCTCCCTGGCCACACCCAGCCACCCTAACCCTAGCCCATGCCCTACCCCGAGCTCCATCTAACCCTAGCCCGAGCTAGCCTCCCCTCCTCTCTTTCTTTCTCTACCGCCTTGCTGGCCCCACCTGCAGCCCCTCCCCGCCGTGCCTACCAGCCCCAGGGCGAGCCCAGCTCAAGCCGGCACGTGAGAAAGGAGAGAAAAGGTGGCACCGAGGCCACCTTTATCTCTGTCGTGCCCCAGCTGCCTCCTCCCTCTCTCCCGTCTTTTCCTCCCTCCCCACGTCTCTCTGGCCTCTCCCAGATCTGGTCCGAGCCGCCCCCTTCTTCCCCTCCTTCCTCTCCGACCACCAGCAGCCGACGCCGGCCGCTGCCAGCACCACCTCGTCCCCGCCGTTCCAGTCGAGCAGCTCGACCAGGAGGTGGATGAGAAGATCGAGGACGTCCTCCTGCGTCGCCCCGTGGCCGTCAGCGCGAAGGAGAGAGCCCTAACACGGCCAGTACCTCGCCGCCCGACGCCAAACCCTAGCCGCCAGTGCGCCAGCGTCCTCGCCGTACCAGCGCCTCCCCGCCCGATCCAACACCACCGTCGAGCCTGCGGTGAGCATCTCCTTCTCCCTGGCAACCTCCGCCTCGCCGTACCGCCCTAGCGCCGCCGTTGTTTTTGTCGAGCGCTCTCAGTGCGCGAGAGCTCGCCACCGTCTGTAGTTTTCCCGCGTCGCAGCAAGCTTACCTAAGCCCCCGCCCCTTCCCTGTCAACTCCCCTCACCCTACCGCATCGGTTGGCACCCTCCGCGCGCACGCCCGCGTCCCGGGATCGATCCCCGCTCGCGCCGCGCGCCGAATATCCTCGCCAGACGAAGGAAAACGAAGAACAGTAACCGGGCCATGGTCGATTTGCAAAAAGCCCCCCACCTTTTTGATTCCCGCAACCCGCGCTCCTAGCGGCCCTACCTGCCAGCCACCCTGAGCATCTTGCAGGAAACCCCTCGGCTTTTCCCGGCCGCAACCCGCGCTCCAGCCTCAGCCCCACCTGTCAGCCCCTGTCTCGCTCACCGCTGACACGCGGGCCTGCGCCAGTTGGCCCACCCCGCAGCCTTAGTGGCTAGCCGAGCCACGGTGAAAAAAGTTTTCCCCGCGCGTGGTCCAGTCAGCACAAAGGCCCACCTGTCAGTGTCTGGGGTGTTTGCGCCTGAGTAACAAACGTTTTCCCTGAGTCTGTTTTAAATCAAATCTTTTTCAAAATGATTTAAATTCAAATTCTATTCAGATTCAAATAATTTTAAGAATACAAATCCAAATAATACATATGATATATGTTTTGGAACCAGAAAAATGTGAGGAATTCAAATATGCCCTTCAAAATATGTTTTGAACACTTTAAATTTTCGAGATGATTAAAATTACAATAAAATGCCTTTTCCTTATTTAATTAATAACTTTTGTTTTATAACTCCAAATTTGACAAATAATATGTCTAAATCGATCAGCGCGACGAGCCCGTTCTATTTATGTAATCCTTGTTCTGAATTGAAGCATGCATCATGGCAACATTTAAAATCTGAACTGTTTATGGCAACAAAACTTGGCCAAATAAATAATAAAGTGCTTTATTTATTATACCCACACCTCACCTTTGCCATGCTACTTTAATGCCATGTAATTGTGCATCATTCATCATGGCATGCTTGGTTTCTTGTTGAATTTTAATTCATATGCTTGTGCACTTTATTTATGTTGGCCCTTGTTTGTTTGGTTCTTCTTCGAATAGACGCCCAGCAGGAGAATTACCAGGAATCCCAGGAGTATTACCCAGATCCATCTCTCGCTTCAACTGAGCTGCCAGGCAAGCACTACCACATGCTTGCATACATACAGTACCTATTGCCTCTATCTTATTCTTGCATCATTGAGTCGCGATTGCATTAAATTGAATCCCAAGTACTGCATAGCCTTTACTTTTAAACCACACCAAGCATGTTCCGGTCCCATGAGCCATTACTACAGGAGTTGTTTGAGCCATGCGAGTCGTAGAAAAGCATGAGTAGGGTATGTGAGTGTGATGGATAATGAGGTACCTAAACAACATAACCTGAGTAGTAATGGGATAACTAATGAAAGAGGCACCGGTGAGCAATATCTGCTATTTGGTTTTTCATGCTCACTTGTGTCCCGTAGGACCCCGAGTACTTGATTCCTGTTCCTTGACTATTCTCACTATCCACATCCGGGAGGCCTTATAGACCCCCCTGAGCCAGAGCTTGATTCATTCTTATTTCTTGGGGCCACAAGTAGTTTGGGGCTTTATTACTATTCTGTACTTATGCCAGGTTACTGCTTTATTTAAGATTGTGCGTGGAGCACCTGTACTGTTTTGGAGCGTGGAATGTTTTCGTGGTATCGACAAGCCCAGTCAAACTTTTGGGTTCCCAGTCGTTTACAGCCATTGACACAAACCTTGGGTCCGTCTTGGAGCCGGCCAACTTCGTTGCGGGTAGCTTAATGGGGTGGCCCCCTGAAATATTACTGAATCCTGTGATTGCTTTGTCGTGAATGCCTCGTTGGGTTTTGATTTGGTTTTTCCGAGGTTGATCGAGTGTGTGTTGCTATTCGTGCACCCCTGCAGGGTAAATCTTTCTGAAAGTCGTGTCCGCGGTTATGGACGACTTGGAGCACAGTTTCTCGATCATAGACAAGTATAACCAAAGTACCGCCGTTAATTTGACTAAGTATTTGACTAGTAAATAGTGCAATACTCATGGAATGGTTAATAAAACTGCCAACGGATGATGGGGGTTGTTCGTCCGCTTCCTCGTTGGTAAGCGAGGAGGAGGATGGATCTGTTAATTATACTGTTATAACTGTTGTTCTTAATTAACGGACTTCCGTCTATCTTTGGTTAGGCGGAAGGTTAGCGAGTATCTGTAGAATTGTTAGGTATTATCTTTTGCTGCAATTGCGTCACCCCAGGTTGTGTCCCCTTTAGTGGCATAAAGACTTGTTGAGTACCCCTAGGGTCTCACACGATAAATTGTTTGATTCAGATGAACAGGTGTACCCGCAAGATGGATACTGGGTGGAAGAGACAGATGATGTTGGCAACGATCATTCGGTGTAGAGATTCCGGGAACGGGGATCCGTGTGATCTGTGGGCGGGATGTGTTTATTTATGGGGCATCTTATGCCAATTTTCTTCTTATCCGTACTCGGATTTTTTGTTTTCCGCTTCCGCCTGATACTTTGATGTGTGGTGTATGAGGAGCTATCCTAAATTATTATATCTATCTAGGACATTTGGATCTTGCCATATGGCGTTGCTATATTTCTATTTCTTTTAGATGGAATGGCTCTGAGGACTGTTGTATGTGGCTTGCATACATACTCATTTGTGTATGTAGTTGATCCCTTCGCCTGCCGATTACGCCGCTCGTTCTTGTCCCGTTGTCTGACAGTGGTTAGGATGGCCGAAAGGTCTACCGTGAGTGGCCCTGGGCCCCACCGTACTATTTTAACCACTTTCATTCATCCAGGCATTAACTGAGAGCGTAATTCACTGAGGTAGTTACATAGTAGTTGCGAGGCAGCTTATATCAGAATAGACAAACATCAAATCCAGCCCTATCCCATTCCAGAGTAATGTGGTTGCACAGGGTTAAGTTGTTATAGCTAAACTACAAAGAACCGGGTGCATTTTCCTAAACCTTTTTTCTCCAGCTTTCCTTCAGCATTTTGTAAAACAAAACCTTTTTATTTCTCAACATCTCTTGGGAGGTCCCACCTCACCAAGGTTTTATCATAAAACATTTGGTAAAAAAAATTCCGGGGTCTTCCCATCCTCTAGTTTTTTCTTTGGCTAAAACGGGGTCTCCAAAGGGTATGGTGTAATACACCATCTACTCTACTAGGGACAAGTAGGTGTCACCAAGGGGGTTTTACTTAATAGTACAAAAATTGTAATAGTTCGGAGGGGCCAAACCACTACCATATATACATCAACATATAGTAAAACAATGCAGTTTTAGTAAACAGTAGATAAAACAAACATAAGTCAAATAGTAGGACAAGGCTTATGAGCAAGAAGGTGGCTTTCCTGAGATTACCAGTATGGCATATATATGTCCCTAGACTTCTTGTTAGAATACCATAATACCAATAATACCCACTTCGTCTGATCTCCAATAATATCGCATCTATCATCGTCAAATAGAACATGCAAACAAACAAGGATACAATCAACATAAAGAGATACAAGTGTCCATACATTGCAGCAAACTAGTGAACAATGCAATATTACGATTCAATAGGCTTTGAGAGAATTGGATATAGGAGATTGAGAGGGCCTTGGAGAAGGGGACGAACACCCCTTAGGGTTTATGGTCGAGGAAGTACCTAAGAGGGGGTTTTGGACCAAGGACATATTCTGTATGATACCATGGGGTAAAAATGATACCAACAGATAGGATTTTCTAAAATGAAACCAACAAAAGTGGTTTCATTATTTTATCATTTTTCTTGAAATACTTATGAATATTCTAGTGATAAAAGCTCTAGTTTTAGGAAATAATTCACCAGAGAAGTTATGAAGCTCCAAAACTTATTTCCTTGGATGGTTAGGTAAGTATTGATGTACTTGATAACTGAGAGTTGGAATTGCTCTAAAATAATTACCAGAATACCCTCAGGAAATTCCCAAAGAAGTTTTGGATCTGTTTTGTCTTTTTCACCAGCTTAAATTTATAGAACCTTTTGATTTGAAACCAATACCACAAGGTAGGTACTTTTATTACATTTCTATAGGAATTGTATTCACTCTTTTTGGAGTGGTGTAACTACTGTGAGGATTTATCTAGTGATAAAACCATATACAGAAATGTTTAATTCATTTGAAAACCTCAGAGGCTCAATAATTCTTGATCTCCTGGATTTAGATATAACTGGATGTAGCACATCTCAAAGAGTTGGAATGAGGTCCATACCATTTAAGGTTTAGCCTAGAGAAATTCCTAAAGGCAGAAACTAATAGCTTTTGTTATTTTTACTATAGACAAACTACTATTCACCTTGGCATAAGACATATGCTAATTGATTGGTATAGCAATTACCTTCCAGGAAAACTTTGATTCATCCCAAATGGATATGTACAACTCCCTGAGGAATTTATTTAGTGTAAAATATACTCTTTAGAAGATTAAATGCCAGAAAATAATAAAGATTATTTTTAGCAAGGGACTGGTTCTGCATGTTTGGGAAATCATGTGAGAACATGTATAAATTTGTATCTAACCAAAATGGAGTGATTTCCATTTTTTTGGCAATTAAACTAACTGGCCAGAAGCAGATCTAGAATTAATGAAATTAAAAAAAAAGAAAAAGAAAAAAAGGTTGTTGCGGGCTGGATCTGGAGGGGAGCTGAGCCGCGCAGGGCAAATCCGGCCCATCCAGGGCGAGCTACGCACGAGAGGGCGTTCAAACGCCTGTCCGCGGGGCCCACCCGTCAGCGGCCCGGGGAGGACGAAAAGGTATGTGGAGATCTGGGCCGTCTGCGCGAAGGGGATCAGACGGCGCAGCTTTGTCATCTTCGTGGGAATAGGCGGCAGTGCGAGCTAAACCTAGCTGGGCTTGGCGAGGCGTGGGGAGCTCACCTGGGGCGCGGAGGGGCGCTGGGGAGGCTCCAGGGTGACATGGTAGTCCGCTATGAGCCTGACGAGGGGCGGTAGTGGGGTCTTCTTCCTCAGGAAGACGCTCGCGCGCGAGGACGACCAGCGAGTGGCTCGGAGGTTCTCGATGATGGTGTTCAGGGGGTTTTTGAGCAGAGAAACAGGCAGGGTTAGATGCACACGGTCAAGGGGAGTCCAGCGGAGGGACATGCAGAGGAGGGGAGCATGGGAGAGGGAGCTTAGCTCGAGGAGAGGGAGGAGGCCGAGAGCTTTCTTCTTCCCTCTCTTGGGTTGCTCAGAACAGGGGAGAGGGAGTGGTGGATAGGGGAGGTGAGTGAGGGTGAGATGAGGCAAATGAGCTAGAGTGGGGAGAGCTGGGTGGCCTAGGATATTTAACCCGGGGGGAAGGTCCATGATGGACTTGTTCCATGGGGAGGACAAGGGGAGGGAGTTGTCCATCCATTGGGCGTGGAGAATGGTGGAGAGAGGGTGGAGGTGTTATCTGGTGTCGTGCTTAGGGCAGAGGGGCAGTGGGGCTGTTGTCCTAAGCTTATCTTTCCAAGGTAGGCAATAATGTCTTGACCCTATCTCTCTCTCCTTCCAAGTACTAAAGACAGGTGAGGGGTTTACTACTGGGGTTTCAACCAGGAGTGAGATGGGTGCTGGAGAGAGGTGCTGGTCAAGCTTTTGATAAGGATTGGAGGTGGTTTGAGTAGTGGATTTGATTAGTTGGCATAATTGGTCAATTTAATGGTTATGAGGGAAGTACAGGGATATAATCTTTATAAAATTAGGGAGTGGTACTAGAAGATGGAGGATGTGGGGAAGTTTATCTATGATTTATTTTAGATTATTCTAAGGATTTAATGTCTACTAAAAACCATTTAATCAAAAAGAGCAGAAATGGTTTCTAGAAGCTCATTTGGTAATTTTGTATTGGAAAAGTTGATTTTTTGATGTGATATGGTCCCAAATGTGAATACACACTTAGGAGAATTTTCTCAAGATTTATTGAAAGATAAAAGTATTTAAAACAATTATTATTCTAATCCAGCCATTTAAGGAAATGGGCAAAAAGAAATAATAAAGCTCTTCAAGAATATTTATTTTTGAAGTGGGCAGATGGGTTATGATAGGAAGGCGTCAGAAGTGACCTAACTTAGAGAAGTGTTTTGGCAAAAACTAAACTTTCCTTTATGGAGGAGGTTTTGGAGGTTTTGCCTATTAAAGGAATTTGAATAGTTTTGGTCCATAATAATTATGGAGAATTATTGATAAACCTTGATGATCAAGGTAGATGATGTATACAAGGTTTAGCAAGAATTTTCAACCTTGGGAATTGGAAATCCAACTTGAATTAGATGGAAAACAAGGGGTTGTGGATCTAGGGTGATGTTATTTTTATACCACCAAAACATGGTTGTATCTTGGAGCTCAGAGCTCACCTTGATGCAAGGGATAGATGGATAGTTAGACCAAGTCATATATATGACCATGGCAGAAGGAGTTTGGATTGGTTACATTTGAGGTGGTCTGGAAGTGATAGCCAACTTTGTTGAAAATAAGGCTGCCATTCCAGGTGAGTCATGATGCCTTATAAACCATGTGGGTTTAAGAAGCACAAAGATCCACTTGGAACAAGTGAAGTAGCTATTGATAGCACTATATGAGTAGAACACAACCATGCAAAGGGTTGGTCCATAGAAGGTTGGATGGTGGTGTGAGCTTCTATCAAAGTAGGCATGTTGACTAGATTTGCAGGAATATTTATTTTCTTGCATGCAAAACCATCAAGAACAAGTGGGTTAGAAGATGTTCTAACCAGGGGAAAGAGTGGTCCTCGGTAGTCCTTATGATGATTAACAATATTATTCAAGTTCATTACCAATAATGCACAAGGGTTGAGCAAGGGAGACATCCAAAAAGGTGATGTTGGAAATAATTTTCCAGACTTAGCCAAATTTGGCAGACTTAGGGTTTTTGACTAGAATGTGGGTGGTGATGATTTTGATGGGTTGCAAGGTACCAAAGCATCATTAAGTGGATGATGTTGAAGAGTAGATTGAGTACATGCTTGATATTGGTCTTCATTGACTTGGAAACTTCTAGAATGGATCACTGCAGAATTGATCTGGTTAAGGGTTTTAGATGGTCACCTGGTGGCTAGAGATTAGGTCCAGGTTGTATTCTTGCTTAGGGTTTGGTGATTTCAAAGTATCTTGATCCTAGTGGATAAGCTCTTAGAGTATCTCATACTACTTCTAAGCAATCAAGTCAAACAGCAGATCAACGCAACTCATCGTACAAACAAATCAACTACTACTAGGGTTACCATCAAGGTTAGCTTGAGGTAAGGATGGGTAATTTTGAAAGGTTGGTTTTTGAATAAGATGAGAGTCCTTGGTATCTCTACCAATAGTGGAATTCAATAGCTTAAAGAAAAGGTTTTGGAAAAACCTAGAGGTAAGAGTATTTGAAGGTTCTGTCTTGAAAACATAAGGAGATAGTATTCTATAGCTCTCCATAGTTTGATCAATAGAAGTTACTAAAATAGTTGGTTTGCGAAGGCTTCTTGGCTCAGGTTTTGAAATGCCAGAACATTTGAGAATATGGAGATTAAGCCAAGACTGTTTTGAGAAGTAGCCTTTGTCAACTGGTGTTAAGGTAAGGAGTATATCATCTAATACACATTCATATGCATAAGCATATCCAAACAACAAGCAAACACTTCAGCATCAAACAAGAAAAAGTTTTTGTTCCCCCTGATTTTTGCAGTCTAGACAACTAATCAGGGTTCCTGAAATTGGGATGTTACAGCGCGAGCGCAAGAAAAAACTTCCATCATACACACGGTTCTTCTAATGAGAGGCTGATATCTGGGACGCATCAGCCTGAATAAACGGCAGACGCATCGAGCAATGTTATCAAGTTCAGATCAGGGAGTCGTGACCGAAAGGTATGGTCCGCAAGAGACACTAACGTCCGGGACCCACATGCCTCAAAACACTTTGGCGAGTCAACATCATGCGAGGAACCGAAAATTTAGCTTCTGCCATGCGCCGGCCAAGCTTCCTCCATGTTTTTAGCGATTTCGTCATAGTAGAGGGCCACGAAACCGGAAAAAAAAGTTTTCCATCAGCCACTGTCGAGCTAAGAAATTCGTCACCGAAGATGCGCCTTCTACGACGACCGACGAGCCAAGTCGTTGCGGATGGACACTTTCCTTGTAGTGAATGTTGATAGCCATGTGTTGGGTTACATCAAGCGGTGCACATGGGTGGAAATAAGGATACAATAATTCCCTGAGGAAATTTCCTCAGGGAATTCTCTCTCTCTCGTTGTCCCTTTTGCGATGGCATGGTTCGTGGAAGGATTACACACGAAGATATGACACGCCGACATCATGCCGTTGTGCTGCAAGGATTTCAGCCAGAGGATCTACTTCTGCACTCTCGGCAGGAATCAGAGAACTGGGGGTTGTCATCGTACATCGTATGTGTGCGAAACCATGAGGGTGCTACCACTTGTGGCACCTTGATTGTCGTGAGCTGGACTGCTGCATGATGGAGCAAGGGCTGACTTGCGATGAGCTTCGCGACCTTAGGGTCGGATACAGATACGACTACATCATCCACATTCCCCTCGGAACATTAACCGCTTTCGGACTACAAGGGTATTACTCCCAGATAGATGCTGGCATTAGGCATGTTTGCGTAGGAATTTTTTTGTTTTCTACCTCTATCCCCTTCAGGAATAAGGCAGAGGAGATAATGACCAACAGTACGGGCCGGTACAGTCGTACCACCCACCCATACTGCGGGTCTGGATGCACGGAAAAGGCCTTTCTGGACACGTTTCTTCACATAATCTGGCCCCGTTTGTTCCTAGACCTTTCTTAGGTCATAGGAAACGTGAGAGGGGCTACGAGATACCCCCTAGGCCTATATAAAGAGGTGAGGTGCCAAGGGAACAGGGACCCTCTCCATAGACATCCACGGCGGAGCCCTTCCGCCATGCCACCTCCATAGCCGCCACAACTCCAAGATCTAGATCTCCATCAACACTTTCACACCATCAAAGCAAGAAGAGGAGGAAAAGGAGGCCATCACCATCATCACCACCACACACCGGGTGTTGGCTTCATCACCATCTCCATCAACACATCCATTTCTCTCTACATTTCTTTCGATCTTGTATTTCTAAGATTGAACATGATGATGATCTCAATGAATTCTTCCTTGTGTTATTGTTCATCTATGTTTAAGTAGTTGATCCGGTTCTAGGTTGAGGTATGATCTAGTATGCAACCCTAGACTTTGTCGCTTTATCTATTATATTACTCTCTCTAGTGACAAGGGGGAGATAGATGAGTTCATGTGATCCTTTGATCCAGAGTGTATTATTAACTTGCATGAGTGACAACATCGCGAGACTCTATGCAGTACACAACTATGACAACTCGGAATCATTGGGGATCGTTTATTTATCTAAATATGTATCTTGTGTAATTCCAATAGATGGCCACACAGTAGCCCCTCTAGTACTAGTGAGACCGAAAGCCTAGACACCGCCTTTACTCTAGTCAATTCTACATCTACAACCCCTTTGTTACTTTCAGTTTTGGTTTAATTTTTCCTTGTTTAGTTCTATGTTATTAGTCACATTAAACCCTTCTAAACAACTGTTAGCCAAGCAACATATAGAGTAAAATATTTCCAAACACCATTTTGGGTGCGAACATGGTCACACTGACAACATGGCTATGGGGATTTGTTGTTTCCATTTGCGAAGCTTCCTTGGGACGAACTTTCTGATAAAAATGTGCTGCTAGAAGTACTGCAGTAACCCTGTTGTTGGACACAGGAACCCAGTTATCAAATTGGCACCGTTGCTGAGGAGCAAAAGTGTTTGGTTGTAAGCTTCCCACTCGCACATATTTTATTTCCATTTGTTGCTATTATCTTACTTCTTTTATTCATTTGAAAAGAACAAAAAAAATAGTTAATCTAGTCTTGTTATTTGTCTTAATCAAAAATATAAAAAAGGGAACTATGGCACAAAAGGATCTTGGGGAGTATGGTACTTTCAATAGTGATTATTCACGTTCACCTATTACCCAGCCCACTGTCACAGTGGATAATTACGAAATTAATCATAAGCAAATACATATCATCAAAAGCAAAGCTTTTGCAGGAGATCCAGAAAATGATCTGTACGAGCATATTGAGAACTTCATTGAATTTTGTTCTATGGTGAGGTTGGCTACTTGGACAGACAATGAGCCGAAATTAATTTTGTTTTTGTTCTCATTGAAAGGAAAAGCCAAAGAATGGTTATAATCATAACCTACAGATGCCTCAAATCATGGCAAGGTATCTTTGATACTTTTCTCCATTACTATTTTTCAAAAAAGAAAATTTATGATCGGAGGTTTGACATCCTTACTTTTCAGAAAATCAGCAATGAAGATTTAATGCCATCTTATAATAGGTTCTTAAATTTGTTGCGTGATTGTCCACCTCATAATTTAGATGATTGGTTATTGTTGAAAATATTTTATGGGGGCTTAAATCCTTCTTCTAAAGATAAGTTAGACATGACATCTAATGGTTCTTTCCTTAGCAAAATTTGTGGCTGATGCTTGGAAGCTTTTGAATATAATGCAGAATAATTTTCATCAATTCCATGTTGATAGTGTGCATAAGGAGAAATCTAACCCAACTAATCTTGAAAGTTTGGTTAATGATTTCTTTAAATATGAAAAGAGTAGAGGAGAGATTCCTTATGGTGACACCATAGTTAGAAATGTTATTTCTAAAGCAATGCCTTTTATAGATAATCATTTTAATCATATTGAAACTGCTATCACTAACAATGGAGAACAACCCTCTACTGTTACTCCTGTATCTTCCACTTGTTGTACTATTCAGAGAGGAAAGAAGGGTAACACCAAGAAGCCTAAAACCAAGAAGTCTCGTGTTGAACATCTCACACCCGCGACAAGCTCCCGGGAAATAGGTACGGAGAATCGTGAATTAACAAAATCTGATAAGAACTATACATGTGGGGAGTATGAGGATGATTAGGGTGGGTCTCCCTTATGAATGTAAGATATCAAGAAATCATCAAGAAAGAAGAAGAAGAAGAATTGGAAGAATTGCAAGAAAGGTATCCCACTCTCAAACCTTATCCATATCCTTATTCTACACCTTATGATTCATATGATTCTAGTGATGATGAGGACTTATATGATTCTAGAATTCTTGATGATTGCCCTGAAGTACTTTTTGATGATTCTAGTAGTGTTTGTCTAAATACTCCTTTTGGGAATACTGGTAATGATGAACCCAATACAAAACCTTGTATGCCTTCCATTTCTATTTGCTATGACCTTTTTTTTACTAATGAAGTGTAGGAAAGTTCGTTGCCACAAGGAAAACTACTAGCTCCAGAAGATTATTAAAAATTTACCCTCAAAATTGTAGCCAAGGTAAAGATTCAAAGATTGATCATAAATCCTTAACCTTCTCTTGGAAGAAAAATAAGAGTGCATGCTCACCACACCTTGTGCATACAATCTCGCTAAATGTGAAGACATATTTATTTATATGATGTTGATGCACCGCAAGAGGGTTCATCTTCGACTAGATGGTGCTTGTAGCCTAGCTCTATGGCTTTAAATTGAGATCTTCTTGGTAGACAACCCAAAAGTTCGTAGGTGTATTTCTTAATTTTGTGTCTTGAGTCTAATTATATTCATGTTGCATTGGCACTTGTATGTTTGCATGATTTACTATTAGAGTTGGCTTGTGACTATTATCAAAAGGTGGAATTGTTCATTGCTCTAATCATGTGTTGCATATCTTGGTTAAAACTTCTCTACACAAGTTTATCTATGCTTTGTTTGGATGTTGGAATAATGTTTCATGTCCTTGGAAATTTTCTGAAGAGAATAAGCTCTTTCTTAACTTCTAGGAGTTTTAACGAGTTGCGGTACGGCAGACCCCGTTGTACCACGTGCCCGTACCGCCCCTGTGTCACGATGAGGAACCAAGAAGATTTTCTAGAAAAGTTAATGAACGCGTAACGAGCGTCGGTACCGGGGGGACGTGGCCGTACTACCCACCCGTACCGACATCCCTACAAGATTCAGAAAGCAGGAATAGTTTCTAGAGGGTTTAACGACCTCCCGTACGACCACGTCGGTCGTACCAACTTATCGAACTTCAAAAAATCAAAAATAGGTGGCGCAGTATACGCACACGCCTGTACCACGCGCCCGCACCAAAGAGCAGCACCGCATAGCAAGGACTAGGGACAGGTAAAGAAGGGCAATAAACCCTCAAACTTTTTATCTCAAAAATTTAAGGTCAGTGGGTTACCTTCTACATGTTTCATTGTACTCCATTTTGTCTACCTACCTTCGAAACTCCCTAGCCTATAATTCTCTTTAGTTTTTCATGTCTCTTTTATTTTGTTTTCACTATTGGATGAATGGACTCTGTTTGTACAACGAATCATTTTATTTTACTTCATTTGTTATTTTCGTGGAGACTTGAACCTTGTGTGATGATGTTCATGGTTTGTGTAAATCGTGCAAATACTTGTATAAACCATTTAGTTATTTCAACTCAAAATTCAACAACAAGTGTTCGGTAAAACCTTCTAGTCTCGAATTTCTCTCAATAAAAGCCCGGTTCTCTAAGAAGGCGATCACCGGATCACGTCAAGAAATATTCGTTGAACCAAAGGTCTATGTCCATCAAAAGAAAGGTTATTCGTACCTCAATGGTAAAGTGTGTCACCCTTTCTTTACTCAAGCTTGGGGAGATAATCACTTCTCTCACTCTCTTTTGATATGCATTTTCTCTTTTATTTTTGCTGATCTATTCAAGTTTTTTTTTGCAAATTTCTAGCTTGGGTAAGTTACTTTTGCATGTGTAGAGTCTTGTGCAATGTTCTTTCGATAAAGTTTTTGTGCAATCATGCAGCCCGCTGTTTTTGAATGCTTTCTTAGGTAAGTTATGTTTCATATTTATATAAGGCACACACTTGTTTTTGTTAGGTTTCATAAGTGTTGATTTAGAGCTTTGATGCATTGTGTTCAAATCTTTATCGAGTTTGAGAAAAATATTGTGATCCTCTATAATACATTGTCTTAAGAGTTTAACCTTGAAGATAGGCAACCCCATTGACATAATGATAAACCTAATAGCACTCTTGAAAGGAGTTGTTTGAAGAAAATGAAGTTTAGTGGTGATTGAGATGCATGCCAAAACTTAGAGTTGTGAGTCAAAAAGTATGATATTGCTTAAAGCTTGTCTACAAATTGTTGGCGCACACCCTTGGGATGCCAACAACTCCGCTGGCCTTCGAATGATCTATGGTACAACTCCTGATTTCGGCTATGAGTTGATGACATTAGTAGCAACTACTACAAATGGGCAAAAGTATTGGTACTCTTAATGGTTGTGCAAAATGTTGCCAAGGTCACCAATGACCACTATTGGAAACTGTTATGGAAACCAATTGAATCACCTAGAAATTTTGGCATGGGATTATTACTATTAAATGGAATATCTTGAAAGAAAATGAATAGAAAAGAAGTGTTTTGATAGCCTTGAGTTATTGATGTGGGTGTTAATCAGACACTCCATTTGTTATGCTTCTTGACATGATCTCTCGCACTTGTTAAAAAAATATAAAGGGGTCATTAGGAGGATCACAAATTTGCTTCCAAGTTAGATTTACTTTTGATATGGAGCATTGTAGTTGTAATCTATCTCTTATTGATTTATATAACTAAGCTTGTGTTGCCTTATATGATTATGTTCTATCTTAATTTGAGCTTGTGGGGAAAATAAGGATACAAGGCATCGATCTTCTATGATAAGCTAGATTATAGCATTAATTTATCGACTCTCTTGCTCGAGGTCGAGCAGCATTTGGCTTGGGGATATGTTGATGAGTGCAAATATGATGCATATTTAAGCATATAGAATATTCATATTGTCACTCATCTCATGCTATATCTAGCTACAATTATGCCTATTATGCATGAGTACTAGTTCTCATTCATTTTCATATGAGTGTTGCACAAGTATTAGTTTTATTATGAGTGTTGCACAAGTATTAGTTTTATTAGGATTTTATTACTTTTCCTTGTCTTTGACTTGTGTGTAGGTGTTTTGATTGAGTCGGGATAAAGCAAGGCAAGAGGATCCAAGAGGATGCAATATGGAGGAGTTGTAGGCACCAGACTTAGCCATCTGAGGGGTGAAAAAGTGATATTTTTCCATCATCTCAAAATCAATATCTCAGACCATGGTGTTATAACCCTCGTCCATATGAATCCAATGAGCCAAAGGACACCTAAATCGGAGTTCGTATGAAGAAATGGTGGTCAAAATACAAAAGAAGGCACATGAGATAATGACCAACAGTAGATGGCGTCGCGAACCGCGTCCTGCCATGTCGTGTCAAGGGAGGTGCAGATGGCCTCCTACCGGTCAGGTCCACCCTCACTAATTTCCCCCCACTCCTTCATGTCTTCCTCACCCGCGAATAGAGCACACCCGCCATCGCTAGGCAAGAAGGGTGGGTAGCACGCAAGGACGTGCTTGCTGAGGTCGGCCTAGGTGATGGGGAGGCGCCTAGGCGACATGGTGGCTATGCTGCCTTTGGTGGTGGTAGCCATGCCAACGGCTTGCCGTTCTTATAGGCCAAACGGCCTCGGAGGGAAATCGTGGCAGGGAGACTGCTGAGCAGGAAAGGCCTCGCTGGCAAGAAAAGACGCGAGGCTAGAAATATGCACAGGGGGCGGGATGCGCATGGCTGCTTCCCAGACAGCAGGCCCCACAAACGGGGCAGCCCATCGGGTACACAAGTCTAGCACACATTGTCCTCCTCGATCCGCAAACGGACCAAAACGGTGTCCCACCATTGGAGATGTCCTAAGAGCATGTACAATGCAAGGTATTTAGAGGGATGCTTATAAAAATAAACCAACTATTTTACTAAGCATTGGTGCTTATTGTCATAAAAGAGGTGCCTAGTTAGGCATCTAACTAGTACACCGGTGCTTAAAGTTAAAGAAAAGCCTGTTTATTTTCCGTCCTATTTTCCATCCTAAGCCCTTGCATTGGCACATACTCACAAGCCTTAAACAATTCGTTTGCCACGCACTAAACCAAAAGACTGTCCGCCAGCATGCCTACAAACTGAGAACTGGAAGAATTATCCGCCTTCGAATTGTCATGCGTCCTTGCCAGCATTTTCCAAGGAATACAAAAATTTCTATAAGAGCCCCAGATCAGGAGAACGTCTAATAAAATATGCATAGAAAATCAACATGGCTGTTCAATAATGACTGAAAAATAGCTGTACCATATGATCACGAGTCTCAACTCTCAACCAGAACATGTGAGTTTGCAGGTAAACACATACTACCTCCATTCCATAGCCTTATATTATGGAACGAGGTAGCATGTGTTTACCTGCAAAGTCACATGTTTTATGGAACGGAGGTAGTATTTCAAGTCAGAAAGGGAGATAAGATCCTCCTCGTGTTGAAATGAAAAGAAAGCACACAAATCAGATCGCACAGACACATGAGCCTGTGCCTGCGCTAGTTCGGGATTCCAAAGAGATGTCTTGAACCGCTCAGGAATGATTAGCTCTGACATTCAGTTCTCCAAATTGCTTTGAACAGAGGTGCAGATAGTGCTGCCATATCGTAGACGGATTTGATCCCAGAACAGAGCAGAATCATAGTTTGTAGCTAGAACATGTACTCCCTCCGTTCAGAAATATATAAGACGTTTTAGCTTTGTAAAACAAATGCATCTAGATGTCTTTTAGTGTATAGACTCGGAGATGAACCTATACACTAAAAGACATCTAGATACATTCGTTTCACAAAGCTAAAATGTCTTATATTTCTAGACGGAGGGAGTACTTACTTGTACAAGCATTGAGTTCCGTTAACGGAAGAAGCTTTATCAAGGGAGCTACATTGTCTACCGAACATCACAAAATAACTAAAACTGTGCTACCCTCGCAAGAACTATATTGGTGCATGTCTCATCATCCAACAACCACTTCTTATCTTGGTATAAAGTCCAGCAACGAACAAAAAAAGACCATAATCCCATAGTAGAACTAACATACCATCAACTATCCTTCAATTCCTGCAACATCATATTCATGGTAAATACAGATGATAACAAGAAATACATTTTAAATAAACAAAGTACCTCAACAGAACTGGGAAATAGCAAGGAGCATAAGATTTTCTATGACTATGTAACAATACATGGGACAAACAGACTGTATTTTCTCTATCTTTTGTTTAGTACTTAAGTTATAAGCAGATACTCAATAAAATACTTTATTCATCTGGTTTGGGCGTCTAAAATAGAGTTTAAAGGGCTAATGTTCGAGCTCTGATATGCACGCCAAGATTACATCAGGCTGTCAGTGTGGACAACTCGCCTCTTTTCCAAACTAACTTTTTTAGTATATGTTTGGCCTACCATTTACGTCCTCTAGACATGCATTACTTACGTATAAGTTCAAAGTAGTAGCATCTGTGCAAGTTATTCTCTGGGAAATAAGATCTGTGCAAACACACATTCAGGAAACCATGGTAATGCAATTCAACTTGATAGTGACACACAAATGAAGCTAAAAAACATGGTGGATGATATGATAGTACTTCCTCGATTCTTTTATGAAAATTCTACAGCTTTCAAAACATGACTGAAAAAATTCATTTCTGCAAGAATAACTGTAACTATGTGTGATATTAGTATAAATAAGAAATTTTGTAATAATATGGAAGTACAATTAAGTATTAACACCAAATCTAAAGGTATAAATTTCATGTGGCCGGTGAACATAATGTTACATATACTGGTGAGAAATATCAAAAAAGTTTGACTACACACACAGACACACTACAAAGATTCTAGAGCACAATCCATAAAGAAATGATGGGAGTGTTCAGAGCATGGTCAAACATGAAATGTACCCTTCATTCTCCTAATTGTGTATGTAACAAAACCAAAGAACAAAATATCAAATTTGGTTCTTCAAGAAAAAAGCAAATGCTGTTAGTGTGCTGGTCAAAACAATTGAATTTTGTAGTTCAATGCAAGAAATCACTTGATATTGCTCTTGTCAAATTTCAACTCTTGTAGTTTCTATCCTAACGTGCTTCTTACAACAAAGTATTCACGCATATGAATTGCTGACCCCAGAATCCAGAATTGACAAGCCAGGATAGGATTTGACAGAAGAAACAATTGCATCTATCTACAGTTACAAGGAATGGATGAAACAATGGCTAAAAAGAGTGTCATGGCAACGCAGAAACCCCCTTCAATCCGTAATTAATTGACAATTGTACCATGTACCTATACTAAGCCTATTCAAAAAAAAAAAAACACTTCCACTTAGACATTATTCTCAATTGGGCTCCTTTTTAGCTTACACAATCTTAATTATCTTAGATATTTATCTATATTAGTCTGCAATCCAACATATTGACAACTACTTTGGAAGTTCAAGATCACACTAGAATGATGCTGCATCACATTTAAAGAGTATAATCAACATATTAGGCACAGAAGGACATATTTAGCCAAGTAGCTCAAAGCTGTATTTGAACCAAGTATGACTAAGTCGACCACTGTACAAGCTAAGAAATAAGTGGATGGTCAATTCACTATTTATATTCAATTCCAGTGGACCACAGGGCTGTCCGATAATATTATCGCTAATTCCAAATTGTAGACTTATGTATCATATTTACTCATGTCAGTGCATAGACAGATTCAAAATTTAGGCGACTAACATTTAAACGACACTGGTAGTAATATAGGTAAAAACCTGATGACTAACAACTAAACAACATTGATAGTAATATAGTAAAAAAAAACTGAGAGTACTTATGCAGTTTTACACATCTTGAACCAATGGGTTTAAAATCCATATTATCGTTCACTATTTCGTTTCACCAAATTATAACCAAATATATATATGCTTGGTGTTTTTGGACGCCAGTTAACAATGGGCCAAGACATCAAAGTGGTAAGACATATCACAACATAACTACTCCAACCAGCTCTCACTGCAAACTATATCGATTCTGGAACCAAGATCCTTCACTCAGATTCTGCCTCTACAACACAATTGTTACCCTCATGAACACGCAGAATCATCATAGCGAGCAAGAACCACACGTACCTCACATGCGTGGCTGAGGTCGAAGGATCATGATGAGGATGTCTATGGCCATGAACGCGACGAGCGGGCTGAGATCGAGCTTGCGGCCGAACACCGGCGGCATGACCTCGCGGCAGAGGGCGAGAAAGGGGTCGCAGAGGTCCCGAAGGGCGGAGAAGGGTTGGCGATCCCATGGGATGTTGGGGAACCAGGAGAATAGCACCCCGACGAGCAGAACCTCCCGGTAGACCCCCAGCCACCGTACGGCAGCTGACATCGCCGCCGCGATGGGCGGACGCAGCGGCGCAAGGTTGATGCTCCGCAGGCCGACCTCTAGCGCCGACAGCGGGGCCAGAAGCCCTCCAACGGCAGAAGCCGCCACCTGCGCGGCGGCGCGCGGGGGCGGCGGCGAAGCGTGGATGCTGCGTGGGAGGCGGAGGGGGGGCATGGCTAGGGTTTTGGCGGGGAGGAGACGGGTGGAAGGGTTCGGGAAGGGGCGGAGCAGCGCCGGCCTCGTGCACGGCGACGCGAGGAGGCCGTTCATCGTATCCGGACGCCGGTGCGGGTTCCGGAAGGTTCTAGAAGGATTGGGGGAGAGAAGAGGAGAACGAGGGGCAATGACAACGAGGAAGAGGGAAAGGATAGGGGTGATACCGCCGTGATGGTGTGTTTTGGTGGGCCCTTCTTGTAAGAGGTAGTAGGGGAAAAGAAAATAGCACATAGCACCACTTGTTGGGAGTGTTTTGCACATAGCCACACCTTGCGTTTGTTTTTGCAAAAAAAAACCACGTTTTGCTCTAATCATTTGCACACAACACACAACTCATCATTAACAGCGTTACGACTAAATTAGTCACCTCGGGCCCACATGCTAGGAGATAAGTGGCCTCCCTCCGTGTCAGTTTAGCATTCATTTGGCAACCTTGACGACGATGGCACGATGAGACCGCCATGCTCCTTTCCATTCATGCAGAGTTCTCCTGTACTCCTGTTTCGTTGACGGCGTGCTCGTGCTCGTGACGAGCGGGAAGATGCGGTTGATGCCGGCGTCACATACCCTCGGGTTAGGGCAACACAAATTTCAGACCTTTGTCTGATATAAGCTTAACCTAAATTTTGGAAGCATATAGAGAAACAATCGGTAATATTATAGTGACCCTACGACACAAAAATTATTACAGCAAGCACATAACTGAGCAAAGAACCAAATTATTACAAGCATAGGTCACTGACCACAAACATCAAACAACGGAAGACAAATTATGCTATTAAGTATAGCAAAGTTAACAAATGACCTAAGAGACCTAAAGCATAACGATGACGTCCCAATCTATAGATTCCAGGCTGTCGACCGGAAACTCCAAGCTACTCGTTGATGTCGAAAGCCATAACAAACTCTTCGCTTATGATAACACTTACCTGCTGGAAAAATATCAACAAAGCAATGTTGAGTACAGAGTGTACTCCGTAAGACTTATGACTGGTGGTGTTATTTTACATAAAGCTATATTTTTTTGTAAAAGAGGTAGGAGAAGCTCGACTAAGTAGAACATTTAAAAGGGGATAATGAAGCGATATCACTAGCTTTGATCATCTTTGGTATCTACCTAAACTTTATCAGCCGAACCTACCAACAAGGATCACCCCCTCGATCCCTGAGGAAGCACCATTAAGCACACTTTACTTACTTGCCAAGTTTTACAATTAGATTATAGTTCTCTATGATCATCACGTCTGTTCTCAAGTCATCCATAATCGCGGATATGGATTTTTGAAAAGATTAATAACCCTGTAGGGGTGCACAACTTTACCCACACGTATCAACCTTCTCTTAATGCCACTAGATAATCCCTCTTCCTTGAAAGGCTGGCAGAGGGTGATTGGACACGATCTTTACCTTGCTTTCGCCGAGACCATGAGTCATGCCCTAAGGAGATGTCATCGTAACGGGTCAAGTCCCGAAGTCGGTCCCTAGAGATGTGCGCAGGGTTTAAGATTATGGAGGTCGTGCCTCTCTTGTTCCCGACCACGCTTACCTACCTGTATGAATGCACCTCCTTCACCGCCTTCGAGAAAAACCAAAATACATATGTCGAATAAAACGCCGAACTATGTGACTCATGAAATCTACTAGGCAAGTTAGTTGGTCGAGGGGGTTTTTAGGCCCCCATGTGGTTGTACGCTCATCTTGGTTCAAGAGGCAAGAATTCAGATCCTAGTGGTGGCAAGTATGGGACTGCAAAAATCACAACCCTACGTGGCCTCCATACAAGCATTAGCATGTTTTACTTTCATCTCTGATCATACCACGTCATCATATCATATTTCATAGCTATGATTCATCAACCAAATGGACCAGTAGAAACAGTTAAGCATGGATAAGCACAACAGATATAACAGCTCCAACGAAGCTCATAAACCAAACCCTGGTTATGCTAGAAGTAGTGGATCAGAAAATACAGGCTTTAAAGGTAACATGCATCAGATAGGATTGATATATCTATCGATAAAAGACTTTAGAATCGTATGCACATGGTAAGAATGAAATACTTTGAAAGCATAGGATTTTATCATGTGTAGGGCTATGTTTGCCTTTGCCTGTTGATACTCGGATATAGAACTTCAGGTTTATCGGCTTGACATTGTTCACCATTGATCAAGTACTTCCCTTCGATCGTGTTAATCTTGGTCTTCAATCTTGGACTCGATCTCATTGCTCACATCAACTCCGAGGTCTACCGAGAAGAAGCAGAAACACCGGAAAAGGAAGGCAATAATCAACACATGACATCGATGTAGTACTCAAGCAAGGATTATGATAAGACAAGTTAATGTGTAATGTGTATTGAAATGAATCCTAGTACATGCTTGGTCATTTTAAACAAGGTCCAAGGGGTACAAACCCTAATTCGGAGAGACCCCGGATGCATATGAGAGGGGTTATTTTGTTATTCTAATTAAACTTGTCATGTAAGTTGCTTAACAATGCATTATTATGAGTATATTGTTTAGATCTCATTTTTCTAAACATTTTGATATATTATACATATTTTTTTGATTTAGAATGAATTAGTTATGAATTTTCCCATTTTTAATTCATTTTAAAATCATTTTTAAAACAATTAAACATTTTTGGAATTATTAAATTATTTTACAACCTGGACCCACATGTCAGACTTTTATTAGTTTCAGAAAAAATTTCCAAAAATATTAAAAACCTGACATTAGGACCCACCTGCCAGCATTTTTTATTTATATATTTAGAAAATAATTACAAAACATTTAAAATAAAAGAAAAGGGATTGTTGCGTCATGTTGATGTCATGCTGACGTCCACGATGGCGAGCTCCTCAAATCGAGCGCAGGGCTGGTGACGGGGCGCGCGCGGGGATGATTTGCTTGGCGTGTCGGATGCGCAGGGTCCGCGCTGAGCCTGTTAGATGCGGCACCGCTCTTGGATGGTTGCCGGAGCAACTACAACGACGACAAATAGCAGCGGCGGCAGGTGGTCATCGACATCATCCTATAGAGGGAGAGGGAGCTAGGGAGAAGGTCCACATGGACCTGCAGCTCACCAGGAGCACGACGGTGAGGTCAGGGAGGACGGACGGAGGCGAATCGATGGTGTGACTGGTGGCGGTCGACGGAGCAGCGAGCACGATTCCAGCGAGGCAGGAGCTTCCCGACATGCGCGCTTCATGGAGGTGGGTAGAGGGAGACGGAACAGTCATGGTGGTGGCCTTGTCTTGGCCCGGGCGACCGGAGACGATGGCGATAGGCGGCAGGGTCCGGCTAGGGTTTCGAGGCCGAAGGGGAAAAACTGCAGAGGGGGCGAGAGGGGATGATACTAGTATGGGGAGAGAGAGGATGAGGTGACCGTTATTATCCTTGCGTCAAACGACGGCGGCATGCATCATAACATGGCAAGGATCGACGGTGGACGCGCTGACATAGAGCAGCTTCTCCTCTACGCGAGGAAGAAGGAAGAACATACACAATGAAGGGGTACGTGCTGGATTAGGCCAAGGTGGGCTACAGACGGGCCGCGGGGAAGCTTGCTGAGCGGCTTCTGCTGGTTGCACTGCTTGATAGAGGGGAGAGAGAGAGGGGTTGGGCTGCGGCCCAGATAGAGTTAGGATTAGTTTTTTATTTTAGAAATCTTTTTCTGTTTAGTTTTCTCTCTTTTCTCTGTGTATTTTCAGATTTCAAACTATTTTGAATATTTTTCTGTTGAGTTTGTCGCTCCCAGTCTTTTGCTAGCCTCCACAACAAAGTATGAGTTCCACTCATGCATCCAACTCCCTAAACCAAGTTATTCCAAAGAGTCCACCATACCTACCTACTAGCTTATGCTATTCCAAGTATATTCATGCTTTTGTTTACCTTCCAAGTTAAACTTGTTATGAGAAAACTAGTGATTAAAGCTCTCACGAACTTGATGGCACACCTTACTTTTCTTGCCCTTAATAAACTTGAACCATTGTGTCTTCTATGTTGTATATGCTTGCACTTATTTGTCGGGAATTAGCAAAACCATGCTTTCATGGGGAACGCTTTCAACATTGCACTTGGTACTTGTACCTAGTTGATATCATGCTCTTTTGTATATGGATATCATCGGTGTGAAATGAAAGGGGAGCTTGTAAGTCCATGGAGTTATGTATATGTGTTAGAGAAACGTCTGGGCCACTGGTCTAATCCATGCTGACATGGTGGAAACCTGCAGTGTAACCATAATGAGCTGTCTATGAAGCATTCTTCTTATAAAAAAGAGTCCTATATTGAGAAAAAAGATAAAAGAAAAAAAAAGATATACTATGAAAAGAGGAAAGAGAGAAAAAAGCACCATATTCCCATGGTAAATAAGAAGAATGCTGAGATGCTCGTTGTCTGCTTGCCTTGTCATTTTGATATGAGGATGCTTCCGTATCATCGGGCAAGGGGTACCCCGTTGGCGGTTCTCAATGATACACACATAGTTACGATGACAAGAACTTATCGGTGACTAAACTTGAGTACCATGAGGAGCGACCCTCGTATACAAGGGACATGAGATTTCTGACTTATACTTCGTCAAGCATGTACACCATAGTTTGTTCACTTTAACCTTAATCACTTCAAGATGCTTATGATAGGGGCAATGAGAGCTGAAAGCTATAAGTACCATAATTTTTGGAAGCTCTTTATGAAACTTTAATCCCTACTTCCTTTTACAAAGGCCTTTCTTCCACCATTACATTGAGTCTCCACCTTCTATCTTTATGCACCTACTTTGAGAGAATAGTGGCCATTCTTAGTTCTATGTGCATTGTCCCAAGACTAGTTGATTGATGCATAACTTGATATTGCTTGTTTTAAACTATTTGTATCTAGTCACTCTTATGAACTTTGAAGGTGTCCTATGCATTTATATTTGCTACTCTATGAGGGACAAGCTGAATACTATTATGCTATGTTTTCTTTATGTGAAACAAACAAACGTCTTGCAAAGCATTGTTATTCATGATCTTTGTTTGTGCCTTTTCATGTTGCAACATAGTTGCTTTGCCTTATTGTTAGAACTTTGTCTTTCATGTTATGATTGAAGTACTATGATCCCAGCTATCAATGTTTACAAATACTTTGATCAAGTTTATGATGGTGCATGTCACCTCAAAAATTATTCTTTCTTTTTATCACTTACCTACTCGAGGACGAGCAAGAGTTAAGCTTGGGGATGTTGATACATTGCAAATGTATCTATAATTTTTGATGTTCCATGCTTGGTTTTATCCACTTTCTTTTGTTTTGTTCCAACTTTGGAGTACTTTTCATATGATTTCTTGGACTAACCTATTAACAAGATGCCACTGTGCTAGTTGCCTGTTTTCTGCTGTTTTTGGTTCCAGGAAGTCAGAAAATGAATATTCTCGGAATTGGACAGGACAAAAGCCAAAGTTACTATTTTCCCGGAAGACTCACGGAGCTAGAAGGAGAGTCGGAGAGGGTCCATAGGGTGGCCACACCACCCCTAGGCGCGGGTCCACCTAGGCCGTGCCAGGGCATGGTGTGGGCCCCCTGGCCGCCCACCGACCTTGCCCTCTGGCCTATAAGAAGCCTCTCGATGCGTAAACCCTAAATCATCAAGCCTCTAGGCACAAAAAGTTCCGCAGCGCCCGGGACGGGGAAGTGCCCCCGGAGCCATCTCCATCGATCTCCACTGCCATCTCCATCACCATTGCTGATTCCCATGATGAGGAGGGAGTAGTTCTCTCTCGAGGCTAAGGGTTCTACCGGTAGCTATGTGTTCATCTCTCTCTCTATGCATGATCATATTGTGATCATGAGCTTGTAATCTATAGATCTACCTTGCTACTCAAGTGCTTTAATGAATCTCTGCTCTCCCCATGTGTGTGAAAGTGACAACATGCTCACCATGGTGGCACTTAGGCTAGAGATTACAAATACTTGTTATGAGTTATATTTGGAGTTGGATGTCTTTATGAAATTATGGTGTTTGTTGGACTCATCTAGTACTCAAGGTGATAGTGTGGGGTTTTCTAGATGGGAAAGATGGACTTTGAGGTGTGCTGTTATAGCCCTACCATCGATTAGAGTGTCCAACCGGAGAGTAGTTCAGCGTAGTATCATAAAGAGAATATATTTATATGAGAGTGTTCACTAGTGAAAGTATGATCCCTAGGCCTTGTTTCTAAGCATTGATACACCGTTTGCAATTAGATCTGTTACATGTTTGCTTACTTCTTTCTTTATTTCAGTTTGCCTTTAGTCTTTTCCCACGTCAACCACACGCCATCAAGCTATTTTCTCGCACCATTGTCTTATATCCATACCACTTGTATTTCACTATCTCTTCGCCGAACTAGTGCGCCTATACACCTGACAAGTGTATTGGGTGTGTTGGGGACACAAGAGACTTCTTGTATCTTGATTGCAGGGTTGCTTGAGAGGGAATACCTTTGACCACTTCCTTCCTGAGTTCGATAAACCTTGGGTAATCCACCTAAGGGAAAACTTGCTGCTGTTCTACAAACCTCTGCACTTGGAGGCCCAACAACTATCTACAAGAATAGAAGTGCATAGACATCAACCACCACGAGTAAGCACCAAATGCAGCGACTGAGAATTGAGGTGCGGAAATAGCGACTAGGGAGAAAACTTACTGTGGGGGCTTCATTCTTCATGAGAGTGTACGGGGCGAGCCCGACCGACACGCTGGTGAACTCCACGTCAGTGATCTTCTTCAGGGCGGCCTTGTAGTCCTCGGCCTCCCACGATTCTTTGCTGGTTCGGGAGGGATCATGCTTCCCGCTATATTCGTCCATCCAATGTGGCCGAGCCACTAGAGGAACCAGGCACTGCCCGAGCCAGCAGTTGTAAAGGTTGGTCGAAGTCAACCCCCGGTCCTTCAACTTCTGGATCTGGTCCATCATCTCCGCGACGGCCATCCTCTGGTCTTCGGGAAGCTTCTTAGGTGCCAACTCGAGAAGTGCCACCTCGCCGGGGGGAGTGGATTCTTTCACGTAGAACCAACTCTTCTTCCACTCGCTGGCGACAAACTCGGGAAGTGCCACCTCACCCGGGGGAGTGGATTCTTTCACGTAGAACCAACTCTTCTTCCACTCGCTGGCGGCTTTCTTTGGCAGAAGGAGCTTGATGAAATTAGCCTTCGGCTTCAATTGGAACGTGATGCCGCCTGTAGCCAATATCAAGCCACCGGACGCCTCGCGCCCGATGCAACCGTGGAAGAGCTCCAACCACAGCGGAAAATACAGTCTGCAGCCGAGGTAGCACTCACAGAAGGCGACGAAGATCGGAAGCTGCTCGATGCTGTGCGGGCCGAGATCCGACGGCTTGATCGCATAATACGCGCAGAAGCGCCAGAAGAAGAGCGAGGTGGGGAATCCCAGGCCCCTTTCTAGATGGCTGGGGAAGCAGATGAATTCGCTGGCTCGCGGCTTCAGCTCGGTCTTGGAGGAGGGGGAACCCGCCAGTTCCCCTTGCGGAGGACTCCGGTGTCCTCGAAGGACTTGAGTTGGGCTGTGGTGCATTTGGATTTTCCCCATGAGCCTTTGTGAGGCGCCATCAGGTAGGACGTGGAATCGCACGGTGCGGAAAGGTCAAATCGGAAGGTTGAAGGCAGGAAGATTGAAGACAAGATGAATGAATGAAGAATGTGGGGAAGGATTTGCAGAACTGAATCATCACTCCCCTTATATGGGAACGCCACCCACCAAATTCGGGGTAGCCGTTACTTACGGTAATTTCACCGAAGTTACCGTTGGAAATTCCAATGGATAGTTTGACCAGAATTGACGGTCCAACTCCTCCATTCCACCTGCTTCCCGCTAGTCTTCTCCACTCGCCGAAGTGGCGACTTGGCAGCAATAACATTCGTCGGGGTGGCGAGTGGAAGCCTGGGGAAATTTTCCTTGGTTCTAATGGAGTCCATCGCCGACTCGACTGGGCGTCCAAATTGGGCTCGCCTACTTCGATCGCCAAAGGGACACCTGCACCTGAATCAACGATGGCCTCGGGGACTACTGATGGGGATATGCCAAAGGGGGTATGCCCAGCAGGACGTTCCGATTGGGCCGAAGGGCCTATGAGTGGGCCTGAAGGACGGCGACTGGACTACGACTGAAGGAGAAGCCTGGCGACTGGAAACTGAAGGCCCAGAAGCGTATCTAAAGCCTAGTCAGATTAGGTCAAAAAGCCTCTGAGTTCATATATGGCTCGGTGGTAACTTGTAAACCCTAGCGAGGTGACTCCTATATAAACCTCCCTAGGGTATCCTAAGGACTTACGTTCCATCATACACCCCTCGAGTGACTCGCTGCTTAGATGCCGAGCTCGCCATCCTTGTAACTCGCTCTCCATTAATCCAATCTAACAGGAGTAGGTCTTTACCCTCCGGGGGGCCGAACCTGGGTAAACCCTGTGCATCCGCCCCCATCTCGCACCGCAGATGGCCGCCAACTCTTCCTCACGTTACAATCAATCGCTGCTAGTAGCAGCGACTGCCGTGGCCATTTCCACGAGAGTAACTGCACACACTAAAGCAGAGAGGGAAAGACAAAAACCAGAACTGAGTATCTCATGGTCAACTCGTGGATAGATGTTTTGTGAACATCTCTAGAGCCAACGAGCATGAGACACGTCGAGGTAATGGAGGAAACAGAAGGAGATGATTTTCAAGTTGTTAGACAACTGGTCTTCATAAGAATTGAGACCGTGGAACTTCAAAAGAGTTTAAGATTCTAAAAAGGAGGGCGTACAACGGAGAGAACACGACCACAGACTTTGAAAGATGAAACTCTACTAAACGGCTTAAGTAGAGCTTCTAGGGATATAGAGATACGGAGAACCAAGCTGTTGAACTACTTTTTAATACAGAAGGATCACTCTTCATTCAATAAAAGGTCAAGACAGAAAGGTTGTTTTGTGGTGAGTACTCGTAATAGTCACGAGGAACATGTAACAAGAGAAACTGTTGATTAACAAAATCGTAGTCGCTCTTCGAACATGTCAGAGGAACCGAACGAACTCTTTATTCATCCAGATTTATCAAAATATTTGCCAAAGATCATGATACCACTTTACACCACCAGATGAATAAATAGGAAGATTCCTAATGACACGATGAAAAATAAACTACATTCTCAGACTTCAGTTACTTAGAACAACAAGATGCTTGCCAACATAAAGGGTCTGGAGGATCGACAGAGAGACATTTAGCAACTCTACTTTAAATGTTCTCCTTAATGTTTGAGAAAGCAGACATCAAGTAAAGGTCGGACTTCAATACAAAGGAAACCATAAGCACAAATCCTATAACAAGTCATAGGAGATGCCTCATGAGGAGTGGTTGTTATTTCTGATTCAAGAGTGTATGTCAATAGGCTTTCCGACTAATTGTGTCAACCACTACATCAATCTTGCCAGATGTTCAAAGAGATCTATGTCAGAAACCTTGAAGAACACCAACCATCATTGCTGCTTGAGATTCAGCTCTGGTTAGGTGGAAAGATACTTCAGATTCAACATGTTCAAATAGAAAGTTTGTGACATTTACGAAAGGTAAAATCACTAGATTCTCAAGTAATGGACTACAATGTCAGGCTCCAAAAGATGAGCTAGATTGCGGCACCCATGTATTAACAAGTTATCCAAAAGATAATTGCTCCTGCATAAAGTTTTTGCAACAGAACACAACTGAATCCTTATTGGAAAACATTTAGGAGGATACTGAAGTTTGTAGAACTTCTTATCTTCCATGAAAAATCATCAGTGGCTTAGCATGCTTAACGGATGTTCTCGAGATGTGAAGGTATCAACCTACGATATCAAGAATACTTCGCACATGCTTGACTGACTTGAAATGATTCCCGGGGAGAGAAAAATAACTCTACTTTAATCCACTACGACATCTTTCAGCAATTGCATGTGAATCGAAGCAGGTCACTTCTAGTATCCGAAACACATGCTTCGAGTTAAAACGCTTCTAAAAAAATTCCAACATTAATGTCAACGGTTCCATATGAATCTAGTCTAGCATGAATAATATAAGGATGTCATCGGTGGGCGCAATAACAATCTTATCGTGACACTCCAAGAATATAGACTCATATGTTTTATGAACAAAGCATGAATATTGGTCAGACCGAAGAACATGAAGATGTACCTAGATGAAACATCACAAATATATACACCATCAGGATAGACTCTAGGACTGAGTTTGATTTGGTGATAGCCCGAGTCAAATCAAAGGTGGTGACGCTAACATTTCCATGAAGGAAACACTATCTTTCTTCAGCGCGAACAAAACTAGACATCCCTTAAGAATGAACTAAGTCTGATGGAAATTTTGTCTTACAACTCTCCAAGTTGTTGTTTAAGCTCAACCAACTAGTTCAGGGGTATCGGCCAGTACGGATCCTTGGAGAAGGAGCTATTCAAAGAACTAGCTTGCTTGAGAACTTGACAAACACGATCACGTAGCAACATGACAATACTTCTAGTAGACATCTAGAATATTAAGAACCACCGATATGTCCCTTAGTTCGAGAGGAAACTTTCTTGGTAAGGCAAGAAGACATAGTCTCGGAGCTTTGTCACGAGCTTAACTCTTTGACCGAGGAGAGTGTACCTGAGTAGCGAACTTGGTAGCACAGTCAAACTTCACTTAGTGATAGGTTAACCATCACCCTAAGAATGACACAAATGTCCTTGTTGAGGTCCAAAGCAATAATGGTTGCTAAGAATATTAGATGGCCACATTGTTACGCACACACATCATTCACGAGCACGAAAGCTTAGAGAAAGGGTGGGTAAATATGTGTAAGAGCATCACTTCATTAGGGGAGTCATGAAACTCAACACTACCTCTTAGTATAAAGGAGTGTGATACTTTAAGGTAGAACAAATCAGAAGCTAATCAACGCTTATTTATCTGTGGCTTACGGGAAGGGCCCACCCATACCGTCTGCCCGTACCAGGTGGCGACGGCTTCGTCTCATCAAACCCTACAACTTTCGTGAAGACGCCTATATATTTTGAGGCTCCAGCCGCCGGCCATAGAGCCACCATTCTTAGATTACATCACAACACCACCAAAGGAGATCCACACCATTGTTCCTCCATTGTTCATCCATTCTTCATCACTTCCACCATCCATCCCATCCACTAGCCATAGCCATTGCTTTATACTTTAGATCTCCTTGTGATTTGGTGACCATTGTAAGAATATTTGATTTCAATCTAAGTATTTGTATGATGTTTTCTATCTCTGATCTATTTGTTATGAGTGAGTAGTCCTCATGGGCTGCAGGTTGGGGAGAAACCTCGCAATGATTATGTGCATCTAGATCATGGGAGTATTGTATTTTGGTTGCAATTGAGATTTGTATCTTTTGTTTTTTTGTCTCTTGTCTCGATCTGTGAACTTGTAGGTACCCAAGATCCCATAAATTGATAAAGGATTGAGGTGAGATACTTCGCTAGCAGCGATCTCATAGGAACCTCGGTGATAGAAAGGGTAGTACGGTCTTTGCTTAGCGACCCATTCGGGATCACAACAACATCACCACTTAAAGCTTTGATCTGGGTTTTACACTTAATAATCATTTGTAGCCTGTTGCTTTAGTGTGCACTCAGTTGGATTAAAAGACTATTGCTATGCCCACTATATCATGGGGGCTCTTGTATATTATGATGTGTTGCCCATAAGAGATTATCTCTGTGCAAACATTATACATGACTATGCTTATTATTATCTTTTATCCCTTATGATGTGCAGCTGCAGGTGGATCTTCAACCCTGGCCTATCTCCATCCATTGATTCAACCCATTATAAAGTAAACTAGTTTGGTCCGGTAAACTAAGCTAAAACAAACAAATAAAGTCTTGTAGACGTGTCCTTTTTATTTCCTTTTAGCATTGCTTTCCGAGGTTCGATTAAACCTAGGTATTCTAGCGAAAAAGCTATTATACTACATCCGTGAATCTGGATCGAAGGTATCAACCCTTTTTTCTGGCGCCGTTGCCGACGAGGAAATTTCTCTATCATGGTGAGGTCACTAGAGACCTTGTTTTTAGTTTTATTATTAGTTTGTAGTTTAATTCTTGTTATTAGATTACTTTCTTGTTATCTATTTGAAAACCCAAAAAAGTTAGTTACTTGTTATTCGTTCTCATTACTTAAAAAATACCAAAAATATAAGAGCCTTGGCTCAAAAGAGATTATGGGAGTATGCTACTCCCACTGATGATTTTATTCGTGCACCCATCACTCAGCCCGCAGTTGATGCGAAAACATATGAAATAAAGCCTAACCTTTTAAGTTTGGTTTAACAAAACCAATTTTGGGGCTCATCCGCTGAAGTTTCAGGTTTGCACTTAAACACTTTTACTGAAATTTGCGACATGATGCGTATTAAGGATGTAGATCCAAATGCTATTAAATTGAGATTGTTTCCTTTCTCTCTTAGATGAAAGGCTAAGGATTGGTTGCTAGCTCTACCAAAGGGCACTATTAAATCTTGGGAGGAATGTACTAATTTGTTTATGACTAAATTTCCCCCTAGCTAAAACTATGCAGCTAAGATCCAACATTACAAGCTTTAGACAAGAAGACCATGAGCCACTAGCGCTTGGGTGGGAAAGAATGAAAGAAGCCGTCATGAATTTTCCTAGTCATAGGATGGAACAATGGCTTATATTACATTTGTTTTATAATGGTCTTAACCCATTGTCTAAGTCTATGCTAGATACTGCAGTAGGAGGAAAAATTACGGGAAAGCAAGTGTGTGTTGCAAAGAAGTTACTTGATGATATGCAAAACAACCATGCCCAATGGCATGTGGAAAGAACCTCGAAGAGAGTAAGTTCAATTATCGAGGTAAATAATGAAGATCTTACATCTAAGGTAGATGAGTTGCTTAGCTTAGTAAAGGGTAAAGAAGATACCCAAATTAATGATATTGCTACCAATGTTAATGATGCTAATTTTATAGCTCGCAGTCCTTTTAATCCTGCATGGAAAAATAATTATGCTTCCAATGTTCAAAAATATCATGCTAATCTTGTAGGAGCTCCTTATAATAATTATGATAATACTAATGGAACAAATCATGGAAATCTCTCATTTGAGCAAACTGGTAGAACCTTTATACAAGCTCAAACCGAGAAAAATAATATGCTTATTAAAATCACAGAGAACCATGAAAATAGTATAGGAAAATTATCTAACCAGGAAATTGCAATTAGAAATGATGTGTAGGCTCTACATGAAAGGACAAACATCATGGAGGCTCAACTGGGTAAGGTAGCTGAGAGCCAAGCTCTCATACTAGCAAAGTTTGATGGAAAACACGAGCCAAATCCGGTAGAAGACCTCAAGATGATAAGGGTGGTAACCAATGAAGAGAAACCTGAAGAGCTGGATTATAGCAACGCGCCAACACTAGAATATACCGTGGAAGATCTACTAAAATGATCACCGTAAAGAATTCAGGTATAGGACAAGGTAATGATGTTATGTACCAACAATTTAAACAACAAGTAGCATTTAAAGTTCGCGATTTAGAGATGGAGTATAAAAGACTAGCTGATAAGCTTCTAGCTAAGCTAGATGATATATTTGAGCCCACTATTAAAATTAAGTTGGGAGTCAATGAGATATCTGCACTTTGTGATCTTGGTGTTACCGTCTCACCAATTTCCAAAATCATATTTGATAAATTAAACCTAGGGCCATTTGTTACTATTGAACTGAGACTCCATATAGCCGATTCAACTTATAAACAAGATGTTGGGATAAAAAAAAAATATAGTTGTTGAAATTTAAGGTAGTACCGCTCTTATTGATCTTGTTATTGTGGACATGCCTGAAGATCCCATAGCACCTATAATTCTAGGTAGGTCATTTCTAAGAACTATTATAGCTTTGATTAATTTACATGAAGGGAATGTGAGAATAGGGCTACCATATAGAGATCCTTTTATAGTCCACATCCCTAGAAAAAAGAAGGCCAAGCCTAATGATGATGATGGTGTAATTACTTTAAAATCCAACTACTTTGGAGTGGGTGTTCCACTTATTAAACCTAAGTGATTGCCATCAGGGTCAAGCTAATTGACCTTAACTAGAAGCGCTTCATGGGAGACAACCCATGTGAAATAAATTTTCTTTATGTGTTAGTTTAGTTTTGTTTTTGTTTTTAATAAAGAGTGTTCAAGAAGACCTTTGGAGAGAGGAGAATAAATAAGGTAATCCTCTATATTTTATTTTACTAACACATAGCCTAAGAAGTATTCTGTTTTTTATGTAATATATTTGTTATTATTTTGTCCTTCAAGAAGATGTGAAAAGGTACACGGAGCTTCTAACCAAAAAAATTGAGTTTTGTAGCTCGTAGTGCTCTTTCGACCAATGGTACGGCTAGAAGGACCGTACCATGTGCCTGTACCACATCAAGCCGAAGGAAGATAGAAATTCTGATTTTTTCCGCAGGTATCAGTGCTAATAATGACCACCGGTACAGCCGGACGCGCCCGTACCACGCGCTCGTACCGTACCCTCGAGCAAACATCAGATTTCAAGCAAAGGTACCGAACCGATAACGACCAGCAGCACGGGCGCGCGCGACCATACCGCGCACCCGTACCAAGTGCACCGCCTGGGAGCAGCCGTTGCCCCCAAGGTATGTCACCCAGTATGGGTGGGCTCCGGCCATACCGCCCGCCCATACCACGTACGTGGCCGCCATATTCATCCTGAGGTAACCTAAAAATCCCCAAAATCTATCTTTTTCTTTCTTCTTCCTCCAAACTCAAAACCACCTCCATTGGATCTTCAAATTTACTTAATCTTTCTTTGATTCCTCGCACTCATTTGATCTAAGGTATGATTCTCCTCCGATCCTCAACTTATTTGTGCAAAAGCTTCACTCAATCTTTCATCATTGCCAATCTAGACTTAGGTCTTGTTTTTGATCCAATCTTGATATTAAGCATGCTTAGCATTGTTTTAGAGGAGTTTCTTTTGTAGTTAGTGTAGAGAATCACTTATGCTATGTTTCTATTGGACCAAAAAAATTATTAGCAATTTTATTTACTTTGTCTTATCTTTATTTTTAGATGAACATGAGGAGCCGTACACGTGAGATGGCTGCGGAATTCTCCGCACCCCCCATTGAGACGTTGACCCCCGGGTCACTAGGCATTGAGTTCATCGAGGAGTTTCAGATGAACCATTTCAATCGTCTCAAGCTCCGAGAAATCAAGTCCACCAAGTGGGTGTGTCCTTATATCCTGAACCAACTTGGAATCCTTGCTGATTTAGATTTACTTTGCAACAATTGTTGGTTTGCATTATTTTGTCTTTCAGGATGTTGCCACATATCACTGCTTGACGCTTGAGTTCTTAAGCACCTTGGCGCACATAGTGGACCCCTACAGTTGTACCGAGGAACAAATGCCCGGAGTTGATCGCATCAAGTTCCGCCTTTTGAACTTCGAGTACAGATTAACACTCAGCCAATGGGCTCAATGCTTTGGGTTTGCCAACAACACTACCGATGTACGCACAACTACTTTTGTTTTAGATCCTTACCCTTCATTGTACTTTAATTTAATGAGAATTCATGGAAACACACCAAAGAGGAACCAAATTGTTCCTTTTGCTATTCGATATTTATTCTATGTGATTGCTAACACTTTGCAGGAATGTGGTGAGTTTATTAGAGTTAATGAGGAGGACATGTTGATCCTTGCAAAAGATGGAATTATTAATTGTAACTTAACGCAATATTTGGGCGCTCTTCTTGTGTTTTACCTTAAGCATCAGGCTCTTCAATATCGATGACCCATATGTGGAGGAGTTGTGACCGTTCTTGCACGCGCACTTCGCATCAACCTAGGTAACATCCAACCATTGACAGGAAGTCACCGTCTCGGTCTCTCTACTCCGAGAGCATGTGGTGTGATTTCTAAAATCATGGTAGATATTTCTTGGATATACCTAGAGAGGATCACTTGATCCCAGCTCCTTTGCCTAACAGTTTATTCTCTATCAAGGATGGATGTTTGTGTTTTGATGAACAGGTTGAAGCTAATCTACCCCCAACAAGAAATACCCATGGGAGGAGGAGAAGATGAAGAAGTAGAACAAGGAGGGCCCGAACAAGATGAGCATCCACCAAACTACTACGCCACCTATGAAGACATTTATGCACTCGAAGGAAATATTCAATACATGAATAACCTCTCCATCAACCTTCGAGATGCTACTACAAGCCTCGCCACCCAGTTCCATGATTGGAGCAGCCAATGGAACGTGGGAGATCATCCACTGTCACCACAATGAGCAACAAAAGGGCTTGCAAAAGCCTAAGCTTGTGGATGTGTTCCCCCAACAAATTTATTTCTGTAATAACGAGGTTGTACTCCAGCTCTTTGGGAGCTTTGAAACACTCGTGTTAGCTTGTTCCAACACTTTACTTTTTTTCCTTTGCCTTTTAGTTTTCTTTCGTTTTAGTTTGTTTTTTGTTTGTTTTCTTTTCTTAAAACCCTTGCTTGGTCGCAAGTTGTTTCTATTCTTTAATCCCTATCCTCAAAAATACGAAAAGATTTTTCCGTTTTTCCTTTTTCGTAAATTTGGGTTCACACTTTGCCTCTTTACTTTAATATCATTATGATAGTAATCATGTTTGAGTTTTGAAGGAACACATCCCTATAAGGAAGAGGATCATGAAGCCACTTATGAGAGGTATGTCCTATGTCTCCCACTTATGAAGTTTGAGTTTTTTCATCTTAGTTGGTTGATTTGCTAAGATGCCATGTTAGTGGGAAGTAATTTAATATGGTTAGAGTAAGGCTTTTTATTAGTATGATGATTAGTTGTTGAAGCTCTTGCCCTAGTTATTTTAGTTAACCGAGTCTTGCCTTGGAAATAATATTGCCAAACAAGTACAATAAGAAAAAGTCTAAAATTTACAACTTGTTTGATGAATGATTGTCTTGAGAGTTTACCCTTGAAGATACTTAACCCCATAGATATTTTGATAGTCTTGACGACACTCATGAAAGGAGTTGTTTGATTGAAATAAAGTCTAGTGGTAATTGTGATGTATGCCAAAGCTAACCTTATGGATCAAACCGTGGTACTAGCTCAAAAAAAGAGAGAAAGAACTGAGACAACTTTGTTCTATGTCTCTAAGGCACAGCTTTGGGATGCCAACAACTCCGCTACTGACAAGGTTTAAACTCATCAATGCCCATTGTTATGGACTTGGGTTTTGGAGAAGAGGGGTGTGCTGGAGATCTGGTTCGGCTAACAAACAAGCAACACGGGACAAAGGATTTACCCAGGTTCAGGTCCCCGGAGGGAAAACCCTACTCTTGCTTGTCTGCTCTTGTTTGATGATGATCTGAAGGATTACAAGGTCGCCGATGGCAGTGGCGCGCAGATGAGATCTGGCGTATGGGTATGCTATGGGTGTTGTCTAGATCTATTGTGTTCTATCTATTGTGGCTATCTGTCTAGATCTATTGTCTATTGTGGGAGATCATAGATCTGTCTATTGGGTATTATGGGAGTCGCCCTCCTCGTTGGACCCTCCTAGTCTTTATATGTGGGGAGGCTAGGTCTTAGGTACCAATATGAGTAGGTTACAAGTTAGATTCGAACTCTAGTCTTGAGGTTTCCTTGTCTTGTACGCTTGGAGTCCGTGCCCATATGGGCTTGATGTCAGTCGAAACATCATGGGCGTCAGGGACCTTGGTAGGTTGTAGAGTGGGCCTTCCATTGAGCCACACCAGGTAGGCCAATAGTAGGTGCATGTAGGGCATACCTATGTCAGTAGCCCCGAGTGTCCATGCGAATCGTAGATTTGGGTGGAGACTTAGAATTCTTGAGTCTTGCATTAGGATGTCAGAGTCGACAATTATGTCGAGTGCGAAGCACTCACCCAGAAGTCCATCGGGTCAGCCGAATTTGTAGTAGTTCATAGGGATGATGGCAAACGTGCTTGGTGCGCTAGACGGATCAGGACCAGTTGATTGCTCTAGGGAAAACAATGCTACCTACTCAAACTCGAGTCCCTAGACTCAAATCCGGAAATTGCTGGTGACATGGGTATACCCTACAGGTACTCGAGCTTGGTATATACGGCCTGAATACGTGGAGGCCCACGGTGTCGCCAAGGCCCAAATGAAGGACCCGAGTAGCCTACGGACTCTCGATTGCTTGAAGAACAAGAAGAAACTAAAGATAGAAAGTTCAAAGGGGAAAACCCTAACCTGTAACCGACTCGACCTGCTACCCGAGACCTAGCCTATCTATATAAAGGCTAGGAGGGGGCGGCGAGAAGGACACACACAACCCTAGTTTCCATCACCCTCGCCAGATTGCATCTGCGCACCAATGTAATCCTCGATTCCCTTGATAATTCCACGAGCAGACAATCAGGAGTAGGGACCTCTACGAGGCCTGAACCTGGGTAAATCTTCGAGTCCCCTGTGTGCTTGTTTGCTAGCCGATAGATGTCTCCAGTGCTCCCTCCTTCTCCAAAACCCAAGTCCATAACAATGGGCATTGATGAGTTAAACCCTCGTCAATTGGCGCCGTCTGTGGGAATTGGGAGTGTTGATGTTGCGGCTTCTTCGGCCCCATCAACCGCAATCTACAACTCCACAACAGCGGAGATTCACCAGCTCTTCGGCGCGTTCGACTTCACCATCCACACGCCGGCCACTCGCCCGGCTTTCGAGTCCGTGGGCGACGGGATCAGCTTGGCAATAGGGAGCTTCCGCTTCCAAGTTGGTCAGATGGGCACGCTCCACATGCCTGATAGCCGACGGTGCCGTCGATTTCCCCAGCATCATGGTTCCCTCCATTGATTGGCACCCTCAGTGAGCTCAACGCCCTGACAACAGTCGAGAACACGGTCAGCGACAGCAGTCGCGACTCCGATCTCAGCGATCTGGCCACTGAAGATGGAGCCTACGACTCCAGATCTGAGAGTTGTGGAAGTAGTAGCTTCCCCAATCACTTCATGTGCGCTGTCATCAACGCAGGCGATACCTCCGCCAACCGCGATAACACTAGCAATCGCGGTAACGGAACCGACCCACCTCTTGGTGGCAATGGCGGCAACGGTGGCGATCGCACCAACGCCAACAATGGAGGAGCAATCGAACCTCCAAGCATAATAAACGAGCAAACCGGCGAACACGTCGTGATCAGGCTCAACGAACAAGAATGGGCTCGCTGCCGCGATGCTCTACGAGGCACTCCTCTACCCTTCGTATCTCCGCAAGAACTGCTGATGGGCTACCATTGGCTCCTGACGGAAGAATTCAAGCGCCAAGTACAAACAATCGCGCAACTCAAGGCGCGCAAAAAAGCAGCAGACGAGTCGAGCCTTCGTCGTGCTGGGCTCTCCTCCCACGGAGGATCCTCCTCAAAAGGCAACAAGTACATCACCAAAAAGAGGCAATCTCGGATGGCCCATCTCACCGAGCAAGAACGCATAGAAGCTGCAAAGGTCCCCGACTTCAGCTCTATGACAGTCGATACACGGGGAAATGTGGTCCCTAAGATGCCACAAGCTGCAGTTACAGCGGCCACCATGTACCTCCTTAACAACCAGCCGCCAGCTGGAGATCCTCAAGCCGCCATGCACCGATCTACGATCATGGGCTTGGGATTAATCGAGGCCGCCCTCGACAAGGAGCCAACACCGGAGCCAAAGAAAGGCAAAGCGCTACTCCTCGCCCTCATCTAGTGACGACAGTCACGACCTGTCTCGATGTCGCCGCTCACAACGACACAACCACGACCACGACGCGCGTGATGACATCACGCAGCGCAAGATCGACAAATCAAGGGCACGACGTGCTCGGTCGACTGACTCATAAGAGGAGGACGTGGAGCTCTATAGTGCCAGATGCTTCAGCAGCTCCATTAGGCAAAAGCGAATTCCTAAGGGGTTTAAACTCCCGCTAGAGAACTCGAAGTTTGATGGCCTACAAGACCCGAAGATCTGGCTGGAGGACCACATCTCCTCCGTCAGGCTCCATGGCGGCAGTCGAAGCACGGCCATGCAATGCTTACAGCTACAGCTGCAAGGCGCCGCCCGAGCATGGCTCAACAACCTCCCACGCGGATCCATTCGCAGTTGGGATGAGCTAGTTTACAGCTTCGTGTGCAACTTCAAGGACACGTACAAGCGGCCTCCATCAATCAAAGAGCTGAGATGCTGCCAGCAAAGATTGGGCGAATCACTGCGCTCCTACATCCAAAGGTGGTCCATCATCAAGAACTCCGCAGAGAACATCTCGGAGGATCGCGCGATTGACGCATTCAACGGCGGCGTCCGCCGCCTAGAACTCATGGAGGACCAAGACCATCGACCACCTGATGGAAATCACGAATCGGTGGGCCAATGGAGAAGATTCGGTGAAAAATCCAGTCCACTCCGACGAGGAGGCGGAACTCGAGCGCAGGCGCGATCACTGAGGCAAACGCCACATGCGCATCTATGATGACTGTGACGACGTCAACATGGTCACAGCTGGCTACGCCGATAGACGCGACAATAACCGCAATAGCGGATACCGTAGCGGCGGATACCACGACTCCGGGAAAACCACACAAGTGAGGCAACGCCGCAATCGCGATGAGGCACCCGTGACATCCATTGAGGACAAACTGTCCGGGCCATGTATGGTGCACTTCTACATCGACAAGCACGATGGAAAGAAGAAGTCCAGCCACCTCCTCAAGGACTGCCGCGAGTTCCTCAAACTACATGAGGGATTGGTTCGAATGAATCGCAACGCAGTCGAAAGAGGCTACGGAGCCGCTCCAGGTGCCGTAGCACATGGAGCTCCGCCACCACCACCGAGGCAACCTCCAAATGCAGCTGCGCCGGACCATCACCACAGAGGCGAACCATACCCACAGGCAATGGGTACCATGATGATTCAAAAGGGACACCCCTCGAATCGGGTGTAGAAGGCCATCACTCGCCAAGTCAACTTGGCCACACACTCGCCACCATCTACCACTGAGTACCTCAGCGGAAGCGAGTCCTGCATCACCTTCGACAACCGAGATCATCCGCCTCAAGTACCCCGTCCAGGCCATTGCCCCCTCGTACTCGAGGCGCAAATCGGAGGCTTCGACATGAGTCGCGTCTTCATGGATGGTGGAAGCGGCATCAATCTTATATTCGCGAGTACCTTGCGAGCAATGAGGATCCCCCCTAACTTGCCTAGAGGCCTCGGACACAACATTCCACGGCATCGTCCCAGGAAAAGGTGTATATCCCCTGGGCAAAATCAACCTCGACGTCATCTTCGGCATGCCGAAGAACTTCCGGCACGAGCGCAACAACTTCGAGGTCGTCGACTGGCCCTTACAATACCACTGCATCCTCGGACGCATCGCGTTCGCTAGGTTCATGGAAGTACCACACTACGCCTACCTGCAGATGAAAATGCCAGGTCCTAATGGCGTCATCACGATCAACGGGAGCTTCGAGAGATCCGACAGTTGTGACAGGGAAGTCAACATAATTTCCCAGTCCTTTGGCATGTAGGAAGAACTCGCAGACTAAAGGAGTCGACAGACAATAGTCTGCCTCCCCTGAGCCGACCAAGTTCGCCTGATCTATCCTTCGACTCATCAGTGCACACAAAGTAAGTGCAGGTCCACCCATCGGATCCCGCCAAAACGGCCCTCATCGCCAACAACTTGAGTCCCGCATAGGAACTCACGCTCGTCGAATTTCTCCGTGAGCACTGGGAAATTTTTGTCTGGTGTCTTGCGGACATGCTAGGAGTTCCCAAGGAATTCGCCGAGCACGCACTCAACGTCAACCCAGACGCAAGGCTAGTCAAGCAAACAATCCGGCGATTATCTGAGCCAAGAGCAACAGAAGTCGGAATGGAGATCAACAAACTCCTAGATGCCAAATTCATACGCGAGATCAAGGAAAGCACTTGGCTCGCCAACACAGTGCCAATACCAAAAAAGGACACGGATATCCTACGGATGTGCATGGACTTCACCTCTTTAAATAAGCACTGTCCAAAGGATCACTTTCCGCTACCGCGAATCGACCAGATCATCGACTCTACCGTGGGATGCGAGCGCCTCTACTTCCTCGACGCCTACTCAGGCTATACTCAAATTCGAATGAAGGAGGAGGATCAAGAAAAAACAGCGTTTACAACGCCCTTCGATGTGTTCTGCTACAACACAATGCCTTTCGGGCTAAAAAACGCAGGAGCCACCTACCAGCGGTGCATGCAGGCTTGCCTCAAAGAGCAACTTGGTCGGAACATTCAAGTCTATGTCGATGACATAGTAATCAAGACAAGGAGGAAGCCTCACTAATCGACGATTTGCGCAAAACCTTCGCCAACCTCGACCGCTACCGGATCAAGCTCAATCCGGATAAATGCGCCTTTGGTGTACCATATGGGCAACTACTCGGGTACCTCATCTCCACGAGGGGAATCAAGGCAAACCCGAAGAAAATAAAAGCCATACTAGCCATGGAGAAGCCGAAAAACATAAGGGGCGTCCAGTAGCTGGCTGGGCGAATCGCGACCCTTAGTCGATTCATCAGTCGGATGGGAGAAAAGGCACTGCCCTTCTACCAACTCCTCCGCAAAGCTGAAAAGTTCGAGTGGACCAATGAAGCGCAAGAAGCATTCGAAGATCTCAAGCGCCTGCTATCCACTTCGCCAGTATTGGTGACCCCACGAGAAAGGGAACCACTGTTGCTGTATATCTCCGCCACCAACCAGGTGGTCAACACAGTACTTGTGGTCGAACGAGCCGAGGAAAACAAGGTCCACGGGGTACAGCGCCCAGTCTACTACCTCAGCGAGGTCCTCACACCAACAAAACAACGGTACCCGCACTACCAGAAGCTGGCGTACAGCGTCTTCATGACCGCCTGACGACTGCGCCATTACTTCTAGGAGCACTCAATCGTGGTGGTCAACGACGCCCCATTGGGACATATCCTCAATAACCCTGACGCCACGGGACGAGTCGCGCTTTGGGGAATAGAATTGTCTCCACGGGACATTACATATGAAAAGCACGACGCAATCAAGTCACAAGTTCTTCCTGACTTCCTCATGCACTGGATGGAGAACCAACTCCCCGACAAACCAGATATGTCCTACCTTTGGACAATGCACTTCAATGGATCCAAGCGGAAGGACGGAGTAGGTGCAGGTGTCATACTGACATCACCCCAAGGGGACAAGATGAAGTACATCCTGCGAATGCAGTTCACCGCCTCCAACAACGAAGCTGAATACGAGGCCCTGCTGCACGGGATGAGGATGGCAAAAGCCTGCGGTGCCAAGAGGCTCATTATATACGGCGACTCCAAGTTGGTCGTCAACTAAACAATGCATGAGTGCGACGCACTGAACGACAACATGATCGCGTACCGCGACCTCTACGACACACTCGAGGGAGACTTCGACGGTTGCGAACTGCGACACGTAGGTCACGGAAGCAATGATGAGGCGGACGCACTCGTGAACATAGGCTCTACCTGCACCCCCATACCACCTGGGGTATTTCTCGAGCGCATCTGCGAACGCTCCATCAAGACAAAGGCCATAGAGAAGAAAACAAGCGCAACAACGGACTCGGGGGCTACACCGCCCAATGAGCCAATGGCACTCGATGACTTGGAGCTGGACATAGGACTCGAGGGACCAATGAGTGTCATGATGATTGAACAATCCTGGACGCAACCATACATCACGTACCTCCTCAGAAAGAGGCTACCGGACGATCCGACTGATGCACGGCACATCGCGCGGCGATCCAAGGCATTCGCTGTTATCAACGGCGAACTGTATAAACGCAACATCACAGGAGTACTCCAACGATGCGTCTCCACGGCCGACGGAAGAGCTGTTCTCCTCGACATCCATGAGGGGACCTGCGGGTACCACGCCGGCAGTCGCGCCCTCGTTGCCAAAGCTCTACGAGCTGGATTCTACTGGCCTATGGCCATGCGCGATGCCAAGGACATCGTCCAAAAATGCAACGCTTGCCAGCGATTCGCAGACAAGCCGCACGCACCTGGCGTAGAGCTACGGCCAATTCCATTGGCCTGGCCCTTCGTGTAATGGGGACTCGACATGGTTGGAAAACTTCCAAGGTTCTCACGAGGAGGCTACGTCTACCTCTTGGTCGCAGTCGACAAATTCACCAAGTGGATTGAGGCCATGCCAGTGACCAACCAATCAGGGCACAACGCAGTCAAGTTCTTCGAGTCCATCGTCTACCGCTTCGGAGTATCACACAACATCATCACCGACAATGGGACGAACTTCACATCCAAGGAGTTCCAAGAATTCTGCGAGAATCTGGGGATCAACATCAGCTACGCCTTGGTAGCGCATCCACAGACCAACGGTCAGGTGGAAAAGGCGAACGGGCTCGTATGCGGCGGCATCAAGAAGCGACTCCTCCGTCCACTCGAACAAGCCGCGAGTTGCTGGCCAGACGAACTGCAATCAGTACTCTAGAGCCTATGCACAACTCCAAACAGTGCTACGGGCTACACCCCGTTCTTTATGGTGCACGGGGCCGAGGCAGTGCTACCCGCCGAGGTACGGTATAAAGCTCCACGCGTGGTCGCTTACAGCGAACAAGAGTCATCCCTCACACTCGAAGACTCCATCGACCTCCTGGACGAGGCAAGGAAATCACCGCGGAAAGGTCAACGATCTACCAGCAGAACCTGCGCAACTACCACAGTAGGAGGCTACGCCCCAGATCCTTCGTCGAAGGCGACCTGGTCCTGCGACTGAAGCAGCAGGGACATCTCAAGCTCGAGTCCCCCTGGGAAGGACCATACGTGATTACAAAATTAATCCCAGGTGGCGCCTATCGCCTTCAAGATCTAGAGACAGGAGTCACATACTCCAACCCCTAGAACGTCGCACAACAGCGACACTTCTACCCTTAGTCGTTTTTCTTTTACATTACAAATAAGGCACTCAGCAAAGGCTACTTAGCCACACATTGTACTCCGTACTGTCCTTCGAATAAATAAAGCTAAGTGCCCCAAAACTCTGTGTTCTCCTTTATTTTTCCATAATTTATCTACTCGGGGGCTGCGCCACCCTATATACATCTGTTCTACGAACGAAAACGCGATATCCTGAGTAGCTGACACATCAATCGAAACCCTTGACACAACATCAACCCAGCTGCAACGCACCTGACAGGTTGACAAGGGACTGAGATAAGAGCATGGCCAGGCTAACAAAAAGGAATCGCATAGTGCAATGCACTTACACGCTAACAAGCTCTTTGTACATAATCGACAGTCAATTATACACAACGTATATACAAAGTTTACAACATTTGTACACTTATGTACAAGACACAAATTAAGCTACTACTGCAACAAAAGAACATTGGTCTGCTCCTCGAAGAAATCGACGATCTCCTCTGCTGGGCGATCCACTGCCTGGTAGTGCGACACCATATTCCAAGCAGAACCTGCTGGTGGCGCAGGTGGCCCAGCCGCAATCGCCGCAACATCTACGTCAGGCCTATGTAGTCGCACCAGCGATAAAGCAGCCTTGGCACCAGCCACCAACTGTTGCCTTACGCACTCACGAACCGCAGCCAAGTCTTAGAACTTGGCAAGAAGGGCCAGCAGGCTTGAGGGAGCAACATCCAGCGGAAACATCGTCCGATAAATGTTCTTCAAGCATGACTGCGACTTCTTCAGAAAGTGAAGCACTCGCAACGCACGATCCTGCAGGGTCGCTAGCGCAATCACACGATCATGATCCACCCAGAAGTATCCACTCTCCTGAAGTTTCTCTTGGGTTAGATCATGCATGCGAATGGCAATCATATCCTTCTCATCCTGCGGATGGCACGCGCTGACAACTATACAAAGCAATGACGGAAGCATGAGGACAGCACACCACTGCGAGTGACTACAAGGAAAAGATAAGAGCAAGCAAACTAACACTTAAACTGCGTCATCTCCCCCAGCAGATACTGTTCTCGCGCGGTGGCTTTCTCCGCCTTTGACTTCCATCCATCCGTGTTACCGCGGAGCACAGGCAATTCACACTCCAGCTGCTTCACGCGGTCACGCAGTCGCGAAAGCAGCGACAGCTCATCCACCCTAGAGCGCGGCGGTGCCAACGTATCATCAAGGGGCACGAGTCCTGAGGTTCCCTCAAAGGATCACTTGATGTACCCTACCACAAGCCAAGATAAAAGCAAATAAGACGATCAAATTGACACACAGACAAAAGATTCGGGTGAATACAAGATTGGCAAAAGTTCCAGTAGATACACCCGCCAAAAAGGCATGTTCTAGGCAAAAGGCATAAACTAATCAACTATTACAAAGCTACAGAGGAGCGATTGGCTTCTTTGAGTTCGACGGCTTCGGGGGCATCATCGAGTCCGTGGCAGTGTCAAATGCCACTGACTTTCCGCCAGCCCCTGATGCCGCAGCCTTTGCTGCCTTCTTGGCTCGCTGCAGCTCCTCAGAGTACTTCGCAACCGTGTTAATCAGCTGCGACCCATATTTGCCACAGGCAGTCGCGAAGGGAGCAAAGACTACCTGCTGGCCGTCCGCGCTAACGGGCATCGCGTTTGAAACCGCTGCAGGATCAACCTCGACTCCATGGGCCTACACCATGGCAAGTGACATGGACGCGCCAGCCGCACGGAGGGAGTTCTTGAAGCTTGAAGGAACACCCCCAGCGAGAGACTCCACCAGCTCGTCCATGTTCTCGGTTAGCTCAGCCTTGGGCATCAACTCCTCCCGGAGGCGATTGAGCACGCCCTTGGCCTTGGAAAGCATATCCTGAACGGCGGCGCTGCGGTCCTCGACTGCTGAAAGCGCACCCGCCAAAGCATCATCGCGGCGGAGGGCCTGAGGGTCAAAGCTCAAACCGCTAGCATCTGTACATAAAACCACACATGGACACAAACATCAGCGCCAATGGCAAAAATCAAACAGAGAAAGATTCTGATACCCAAACATAGTACCTGAGAGGGCTTTGGCAATCGAGAAAGCTGTTCTTCGAACAACTTCTCCCTAGCCACGATGGAGGCCCACATATCCTCTTCACGCCTCTGCACCTCGTCACGTGCCGCGATTGCCTCATTGCAACCCTTCACAGCCGCGGCGAGTGTCTTCTCCATGGTGGCGGAGTCGCGCAAAAGGGCATTATGCTTAGATACAAAGACAAAAAAGGGATGGACTATCAGTCGACTACACAAAAACGGCGCAGAAAAGTGAGAAGTGAAGAACACTTACTTTCAACCACGCGATGACGCGTCTCCAGCATTGCATGCTGGCGGCCCATCGCAAGAACTTGCTCCGCCAAGTGAGCGGCTTCCTTCACAAGGAGCTATCGCACAACAAAGGATCAGCAGAAGCCTTCGACTGCAACATCAAAAGAAGAAATCCTACACTTACATGATCCTCCAATGACTCCAAAGTCGTTTGGTGTGCAGTCATCCGGGCAACCATTCGATGCTCCCCTTCATGCAGAGAGCTAGAAGAGTTGTGCCCAAGCACTATGATATCAGAACTTACTTTATTATTCAATTTTCGTGCTTAAACAACGATTCGCCCCGGAGTGGGCCGCCAATGGAGGAGAAGGAGTACGCTCGACCTCTTTCTTGGCCCTTGAGGTCGCGACTCCTGATTCTTTCAAAAATTGGACGTCGCCAGAAGATGACGATGCCTCTTGACTACAAGACAAAATCAACATAAAAAAAGGCAAATCCAGAGACGAACCAAAAAGGGAAAATCTAGAGAAGAGCAAACAAACTAGAAAACTTACCAATCAAACTTGTCAAAGTCAAAAGTGGGCTCCCCCGACTCTGACGAGGAGTCCTTGGGCAGTCGCATCTTCTTGCGAGAGGATGGTGCCACGGTGCTCACGGGAATGGTAGGGACTGGCGACTCCGCACCAACGCCTGCACCTTCCGGAGTCGAAGGAGATGACGCATCGGAATCCTTGCTGCGCGAACGCTTGCGAGTATCCGGACTACCTGACTCGGGGGCTTCCTTCTCCACATCAGATAGGACGGTCGACTCCGACTCGTCCTCTTCCAAGGATTTGCGAGGGATAACCCCCTCAGGAAGAGAGGGCATACAGGGTGACACCGCCCAATCCTGCATACAGACAACAATTTAGCACAGAGATAAGAAACCACAAACGAAGCAATCAACAAACTAAGCTACTGCGTAGCGTAGCTATACCTTAGGAGGAGGATTAGCAGCATCGAACGGAGGAACAACTGGTTCACTAGGGAGCACGTCTTTGACGGTGTACTTGGTGACCAGCCGAACTCTTTTATCCACCTCACTCGCGGACATGCCATCGGCAGACACGCGAGTGATGTTGTCATCGCCAGCCCACTGAAACATGGGGTGGACTCTGGCCTGCAGGGGCTAGACGCGACACTACAGCCACGTGCGAATGAGGGCGCAGCCTCCCTCCTCTTTGACTATGCAACTCTCGAGGTCGCAGACGCCCTCGTATAGCACATCTGTCTCCGCGAACTCGCCAGGCATGACTACATTCTTCTAGGAGCGCCTCCTCCTGCACGACGTCGCGGGATCGAAAGGTGTGAGTCCGAAGTGCTCCCTGTCAGCCTTCTCATCATGGATGTAGAACCACTTGTCCCTCCATCCTTGGACGGACGCCATGAGCTTGATGTCGAAATAGGTGGCGGATGGATCGACATGGATTCTGCAGCCGCCTACATCGTAGACTAAGGAGCTAGACGCAGATTGGCGCTTCAATTTGAAGAGGCGCTTGAAGAGGCCGAAGTGTGGCTCGATTTCGAGCCAGCACTCGCAGAGGGTGATGAAGCAAGAGATGTGGAGGATAGAGTTCGGGGACAACTGATGGAGCTGAAGCCCGTAAAAACATAGGAGGCCCCTGAAGAAGGGATGCAGGGGCAAAGAGAGGCCGCGAATGATGAACGCCAAGAACATCACTCGAAAACCAGCGGGAGGAGAGGGGATTATCTCACCGCCGGGGACGCGCGCGTCGGCGACTGCGGCGGACAGCACTCCGTCTTGGCAGAAGACGAAGATCAGAGGACTTGATGATGGAGGGACGCCACGCGCCATTCGTGACGCGGGTGCCCGTGCCCTTCTTCTTCCCTCCGGCGGCGGTGGTGGTGCCCGCAGCGGTGGAGCCACCTTTCTTCTTCACTACAGCAGCGGTAGCCGCGGAATCGGCTGCATCACCTCCCTTCTTCTTCCCCATTGCATGGTGGCGATGTGACCGAAGAAAGTAGCTAGGAAATGTGCGGAGCTGGTCCACTGCCACGGAGGAAAAGAGAGCAGAGAAAGCAGGAGAGCAATAGCAATGGCGATGAAGGAAAAAGATGAGCGAAAGTAGATGTGAATTTCACCGTCGTAGCGTCACTACTTAACCCCTGGAAGATGCAATCCAATGGCCCAGAAAAACCCTACTAGACGCGTGGCAATCATCGTGCTAGACACGTGGAGGAGCGGAAACGCGAACCGTCCCGCCTCTGCTCCCATTACGCACAGAAATCGAGGAGGCGCAATGAAAATAAAGATTACGCACGCCCAGTCAAATCAAAGTCAGGGAGTAGGACCCACTGCTCGTCACGTCCCGCCAAACTCGCTCACGCGGGCAACTGAGGTCATGAAATCGTCAGCACTAACATCATCAAAGCTACGCAGCAGAAGACTTCGACTACTTTAGTCCTTGCTCGAGTCTTCGACTCCACCAAGCACTCAGGGGCTACTCCCATAGGGAGCGCTGGTCGTGCACCCTATGATTTTTCTCTTCTTTTTACAGGAACATGGACAATCAAGGCAAACCCAACCACTCGAAATACGGTTCGACTATGGACATGGGTTACTCCCATAGGGAGCGCCGGAAGCAAATTTGACTGAACACAAGCAAACAAAAGACGACAGCATTCGCAAAAAGTTCTTTAGTCCCTGCCCGAGTCTTCGACTCAACCAGGCACTCGGGGGCTACTCCCATAGGGAGCGTTGGTCACGCACCCTATGATTATTTGTACAAAAAACTGTGTGTTGATAACATCCACAATCAAAAATCATGGCGACACCGCCTCATAATTTTTTCCTACAAAGAGACTGCGTCTCCTGGGTCACCTGAATCGTCTCCGCGATGATAAAATTCAGATGCCGTGCTTACAGCGTGAAGGTAAGACCTGAATAAGGCCTAGCAACGCATTAGCTTCTCACTACCAGAAATGTATCCGTGCCTACAGGTACGATGAACATGCCTTGACGGACGCGTCGAGTGCTCACACCCATATAACTGGAATTCGACTCCTGTAAGACCTCCACGGCTTGATTCGAATTACACCAGCACTTTTCTGGATTCGAGTCCGGAGACTCGAGTTCGAGTAGATTGCGTTGTTTTACCCTAAGGTAGTTAACTGATACCGATACATCGGTTAAATCAGGCATGCACATCAACAATCCCTATGACACAAACAAAGCAGTCGAAAATATACTCATTCATGCACTCAAAAGGCTTCATAAAGTCCCCAGTTGAATCTGTGATTCCACTGGACACTCGGGGGCTACTGACATGGGTATACCCTACAGGTACTCGAGCTTGGTATATACAGCCTGAATACGTGGAGGCCCACGGTGTCACCAAGGCCCAAATGAAGGACTCGAGTAGCCTACAGACTCTCGATTGCTTGAAGAACAAGAAGAAACTAAAGATAGAAAGTTCAAAGGGGAAAACCCTAACCTGTAACTGACTCGACCTGCTACCCGAGACCTAGCCTATCTATATAAAGGCTAGGAGGGGGCGGCGAGAAGGACACACACAACCCTAGTTTCCATCACCCTCGCCAGATTGTATCTGTGCACCATTGTAATCCTCGATTCCCTTGATAATTCCACGAGCAGACAATCAGGAGTAGGGACCTCTACGAGGCCTGAACATGGGTAAATCTTCGAGTACCTTGTGTGCTTGTTTGCTAGCCGATAGATGTCTCTAGTGCTCCCTCCTTCTCTAAAACCCAAGTCCATAACAATGGGCATTGATGAGTTAAACCCTCGTCAGCTGGCGTAGTTTGACTCATGCCATAGAGGCCTTACTGAGCCGAACTCCAGTTTAATGCATATGTACCCAACGCGTCCGTCGGGATTTTCTTCATGACGTAGACACAATATATATCTGGTAGTGCATAGCGAATGCGGTTGCCAAGCCATCAGATTGTATCTGTAGATCTTATCTTTATGTCGTGGATGCAACATCCAAAGGTTTATCACCACGGAGGTGTTTCGGGTGGCCAAGGAGACGTTGTCTCTGAACTTGACATTGTAGTGTATAGCGGGCGAAGTCGCCAATGCGTTCGATTTCTATAAGTGAGTCGACATTGTGGACGCAGTCGACACAATGGATTGTATTGTGAATCTTTCGTTTTTCGTAGGGTGCACGACCAACGCTCCCTATGTGAGTAGCCCCCGAGTGTCTGTTTGAGTCGTAGACTCGAGCAGAGACTTATAATCGTCAGTTGCATAGATAGAACGATATGGAAGTACTTCAGATGATCTTGCGGATGCCATCGACACTGGCACATTTTTGAATGCGCGACTAGTGTGCCCTATGGGAGTATCCCCAAAGTCCTTAGTCGAATCGTGGATTTGAGTGAGGATTCGGAGCGTGCCACACAAAGATCTTGTATATGCGCGTCCAACGCTCCAGTTTGGAGTAGCCCCCGAGTGTCTAGTAGAGTCATAGACTCGGGCAGAGACTCGAGTCTAGTATCTTGCAGTGGTAGTCGAAAATTATGCGAGGAGAAACCACTGACCTAGAAGTGCATCGAGTCAGTGTGTCATGCATAAGGAGCTTGAATTGACGATGTAGTTGGAGTCGACACAGTCACTTTTGTCAGGTGCGTCACTAGCACCGCGTCTTTGTAGCATCAAGCGATGCAACCATCCAAGGAGGAACTCGACTCGGGTCTTGAGTGTATGGCGTTGTTAGTTGCTTTGTCGACTCCTGTTGGAGGACCCGAAAGAATAGCTCGATGCAGTAGACATCCTTGTAAGCTGCATAAAACATTAAAAGTTGTGAAGTACTTGTATCTTGTAAAGAATATTTGCTTGTCGACTTGTAAAGTAAGATTCTGGTGCCAATCGAATCAAAACTTTTGCACTGTATGCTAGGACTTTCTGTTAGCCTGATTACCCTTAGTCTCAGTACCTTGCCGAGGTGCTCAGAGTTCAAGGATTCGACGATCAGGCAGAATCAAATACTCAGGCTATCGCATATGAGGTGCTCGAGTGTGTGGAGTCGATGACACATTAGGTTACTCGAAGAGGGCGCATCCCCCGAGTGTTTCGTGTGCGAGTTAAAAAGAGTCAGTTGTAAGTAGAGGAAAACTTAGCTTATTGAAAATTGTCGTGGACGAAGTCGACGTGTCTGGTGGATTGCGGCAGCCATTGTGACCAGCGGGTTGTGGTCATAGGAGTCAATATGACCGGAGGGTCGTGGTCGTGGGAGCCGATGCAACATGCGGGTCACAGGAGTCGACGGAGCCCCCAAGTCGCCTAAGCCGAAGACCATGGCCGGGTTGCCGGAGTCAAATACCGCAGCGGGACACTAAAGTCAAAGATTGGAGCGGCTCGCGATCGCGGGAGTCGAGGGAGCCCCTGAGTCACCTGAGCTGAAGACCGCAGCGGGTTACGGGAGTCGAAGGAGCCCCCGAGTCGCCGCAACTGAAGACCACAGCAGGTCGCCGATGCCGATGGTAGCAATGGGTCATGCGGAGGAGTCGAAGACTGCGGTGGGTCGTGCGACAGATTAGACGTAGTCGCCGGGTGTAGAGTCAACATAGTCGATGAAATCATCGCGGCGGAGGGGTAGTCGAGGTTGATGAAGTTGCAGGATGGACACGAAGTCGACGACATCCGGAATTGATGCAACAGACTTATCAGATTTTTGCCTGGAGGAGCCGATGTAGCGAACGCATGGTCGATGCGACAGATGAGTAGTCGAGGCAGCGATGATCTCCACGCATTTCGTGATGCACTCGTATCTCTTATATACTGATTTCTCTGTTTACTTACTATGCTTGATTAGTCGACCTGAATTTCTTCTTTTACCTTTTCCTTTTCCTTAACCACTGCGGGATTAAATCTGCTGAATCCATGGAGGTGCCCACCAATAGGAGTTCGGTAGATTGATGCAAGGTAGCAAAATATATAATATTTGGTTTTGGACTTGCCCACGTCGCTTGACGTGAACTGATACGTCCAAAATGTATCTACTTTCCCGAACACTTTTGCTATTGTTTCTCTTCTAAACTTGTGTGATTTGGATACAACTAACACGGACTGACGCTGTTTTCAGCAGAATTACCTTGGTGTCTAGTTTTTGTGCAGAAAATCAACTATCAGGAAAAATCCCGAAAAATATGCCAAATACCCTATTTCACTAGAAGACTCACGGAGCTAGAAGACGAGACAGATGAGGGCCACGAGGGGCCCACACCACCTAGCTGCGCGGGCCAGGCCAAGCCACGCCTAGGGGTGGTGTGGCCTCCTCGGTCACCCGCTCAGCCTCCCTCTTTGCCTATAAGTTGCCTCTTGACCTAAAAACCAAGGGGGGTTCGACGTTTTTCCAGAAAGAGTTCCACTACGCCACCACCACTAGATTCCGCAAATCAGAACCAGAAACTCCATTCTGGCACCCCGCCGAGACGGGGAATTGGAGGAGATCATCGCCATCATCGTCACCATCGCTTCTCCATCAACCATCCATGATTCCCCCATCTATGAGTGAGTAATCCCCCACTGTAGGCTATGAGGATGGTAGGGATTGGATGATATCGTTCATGTAATCGCATTAGATTGTTAGGGCATGATGCCTAGTATCTATTATTAGTGCTTTTTGACTTTGTTGCAACTTGTTATGCTTAATGCTTATCACTAGGGCCCGAGTGCCATGATTTCAGATCTGAACATGTTATTGATTCATGATGATAGTATTTTTTGTGATCTTACCTGCAAGTTGTATTCACATATTGTTGTCCTGAACCAAAGGCCCCGAAGTGACAATAATCGGGATAACCAAAGGGGATGGCTTTGATGTGAGGATCACATGTGTTCACAGAGTGTTAATGCTTTGCTCCGGTGCTCTATTAAAAGGAGCACCTTAATTGCCAGTAGTTCCCTTGAGGCCCCGCTGCAAACGGGCTGGCAGGACAAAAGATGTTGTGCAAGTTCTCATTGCGAGCATGTATGACTATATATGGAACACATGCCTATGATTATTTAGTACATCGATGCTTTATCTTATTTATCTGCAAATTACCTACGTCTTGATTGCTATATGAATTTTCTTGTCCATGCAACGCCCGTCCATCTGTCCTATGCCTACCACGCTTTAATCCTACCGTTTACTGCAATTGTTACTATTGTCTTTACTTTTACTACTGCTATTACTTTTCTATTGCTACTACAAAACTATTGCTACTGATAAATTGCTGTGAGCAAGATTGTTTCCAGGTGCAGCTTAATTGACAACTCAGTTGTTAAGGCTTATAAATATTCTTTGGCCCCCTTGTGTCGAATCAATAAATTGGGTTTCACTTCCCTCAAAAATACTACGATACACTCTCTATACTTGTGGGTGATCAAAACTATTTTCTGGCGCTGTTACCGGGGATCATAGCTCTATTTATCAAGTTCACTTGGAATCACTATTGTTCGCTGCCCTCCATTCATCATGGGTAAGTCTCGTGATGGAAAAGTTCCTATATTACCATCCACTACAAGAAGAGGTATGATTCTGAACACCTCTGTTGCTCTTGATTCACCATCTGTTATATGTAAGCTCCTTACACCACCACATACACACGCTACACATACTGTTACTACTATTGAATCTAAAACTTCTGATGCTTCTGATGCTGCTTCTACTGTGCTTGATAAAAGTGGTTCATTAGGTCCTTTCCTAGATGCTATGATTGCTAGAACTATAGCTGGAAATACTGAAACTCCTAATGAAGACACTACTACACCTGTCAGTTCACCTGAGTCTATATAGAGCTATGATATTGAAGACGGATATATAGAAATGAATGATGAATTTATTAAAGAATGTCAAAATACTCATGGTAAAAGTGCTATTAAGAGTCTCCTTGAGAGGCGTCTATAAAACCCAAATTGTCCCCTAATGATAAGTTTGCTACATCTCCCATAAACATTAAAGATAAGGATTATGATTTCTCTCTTGATTTCTCTTACATAAATATTGTTGAGAAAGAAACTTTTTGTGGGACTAAGAATGAAAGTGATGTAGCACATATGACTGAGCTTTCTACCATGAGTGGCCTGTTTTCTGATGATATTAAGACGCGCACCTACTTTGTTGCTAAAATTTTCCCTTTTTTCACTAAAAGGACAAGCTAAGGCTTGGTTTAATAATTTACCTCCTGGATCTGTTGATAGCCCTGATTGCCTGATTAGTACCTTCCTTCAGAAATATTTCCCTCCTAGTGCTAGACATGCCATTTTGCAGGAACTTTTTGATTTTAAACAGGGAGAAAAAGACATATTGCCTGAATCATGGGCAAGGTTTTGTGCTTTGGTTCATGCACAGGCTGGATGTCCATTACCTAAAAATGAGCTTGTTGATGTATATTATAATGGACTAACTGAAGAATCTAGGACATACCTGGATAGTTGTGCTGATTGTGTTTTTAGGAATAGAACTCCCAAGGAAGCTGGGGAATTAATGGCTAAAATAAGCAATAATTATGATGACTGGACTCCACTTGAGCCAATTACACCCAAGACGGCTACACCTGAGTTAACTGTGCCTGAGCCAACACCAACATCAAAGAAGAGGGGAATTATTGAACTGAATGATGAAGTGATGAAGGAAGCTAAGAAATGTCTTAAGGAGACGGGTATTAAATCTGAAGATGTGAAGAATTTACCTCCTATTGAAGAATTATGTAAGCCAATCTCCCACTCCCCCACTATTGAGGTACACTCTCTCCAACATTTTGATGAAGGTGATATTTCTTATTCTAAACCTCCTGATCAATGCTTGGAAGAATTTGATATTTTTATTGTTAAGCAAGATAATTTTAATAAAAGGGTGCAAAATCATCTAATGGAAAACTCTAGAGCTATTATTGAGTTGAAGGATATTGTGGAAAGAACCTCTAATGATGTTAAAATGCTTGGTAAAAATTTCCAAATGGTTCAAACTCAAATTGATTAGCTTATTAAGGTACAAAAAGATTTGCTAGTTAATGCTTCTAAGAAAAAAAGCTTATGAAATTAGAACTAGAAGTGGTGCTGCCACCCAGGATCCTCACTATCCTGAGGGGCATCCTAAAAGAATTGAGCAAGATTCTCAACAAATTGAAAATAGTGGTACTTCTCCAAAGAAAAGGAAAAATAAACATAAAACTATTGTAGAGTCTTCTGAATCTGCTAAAGATCCTAATAGTATATCTATCTCTGATGCTGAAACTGAAAGTGGTAATGAGGAAAATGATGCTCCTGATAAAGAAAAAGTTGAAGAAGAACCTGAAAGACACACTAAGAATATTAAATATACTAAGGAAGATTTTGTTGCTAATAAACATGGCAGTGAGAGAGAGAGCCCTGGGTCCAAAAACCTATGCCTTTCCCTAATAAGAAACACAACTCAAAGGAAGACGAACAGTATAATAAGTTTTGTGAGTGGATAAAACCTTTATTTTTGCAAATACCTTTGACTGATGCTATTAAATTGCCTCCTTATTCAAAGTATATGAAGGATATTGTCTCTTATAAAAGGAAGATCCCTAATGAAGAAATTTATACTTTGCTTGCTAATTATTCCTTTAATGATAAGGTTCCAAAGAAACTTGGAGACCCAGGGATTCCAACTATTCCTTATTCGATTAAAAATATCTATGTTAGAACTGCTTTGTGTGATTTAGGAGCAAGAGTTAGTGTTATGCCTCTTTCTCTCTACAAGAGACTTCAATTGTAAAAAATAATACCAACTGATATATCTTTGCAAATGGCTGATAAATCTACTACTATTCCTGTTGGTATATGTGAGGATGTACCTGTTCAAGTGGCTCATAATTGCTTGATATTAACTGACTTTGTTGTGCTTGAAATGCCTGAAGATGACAATATGTCTATTATTCTTGGGAGACCTTTTCTTAATACTGCAGGAGCTGTTATTAATTGTAATCAAGGAAAGGTGACTTTTAATGTTAATGATAAGGAGCATACTGTCTATTTACCCAAGAATATTAATAGGACTTATAGCTTAAATTCAATTGAACATGTTGAGGGTATCCAAGTTGGAAAAATATATTGTCCCATACCACGAGAAAAATATGAAACTATTATGATTGGGACCATTTATGTCAAGGTTGAGGTAACATAATCATTTAGTGTGGAATACAAAGTTTTGTTTCATATAAACTTGTTTTGGTAACAATACCTGATGAACCTTGTTAACAAAGGGATTTTAATGAACAAAACAATGTTTTTCACCAAGATTATCCTTGCTTACTTTTATTTTACCCATTTTAATTTTTGTTTTCACTTAGTTTACTTTTCTATTGCTAGTTGCTTGCATATTAGAGTGTCTTAGAACTTTTGAAGTTTTAGTTTTGTTTTGTTGTTGCATCATTCCAAAGCCATCTTTCTGTCAGAATTCATTCATCAATACCTGAAAATTGCTAAAAAATAAAGTGTCTCGAAAAATTCTAGAAAATTCATATTAATTTTTTACGTGAAAAAAGGGGCAGAGAAGTGCCTTGATTGACCTAGGGGGCCCACCAGGCAGGCACACCACCTGGTGGCATGGCCACCCCAAGGGCACGCCTAGCCATGGTGTGGGCCACCCCTGGCCCTCCACTCACTCTCTCACTTGCCACTTCCTTCTCTCTCCCGAGAAAACATCAGTTCATTGCTCAAAATCATGTTCTTACTGTTCTTGTCCATGATTTTTTGATCTCCTTCCTCAGCCCATCTTTGCTTGTGAAATTTGGAGCATTTGTTCTTCGGTATGTGACTCCTCCGATTGTCCAAGTAGATTTGTGTTTAGTGGTATATATCTTGAGTATTTTGCTGCTGTAGGTGACAGGTTTTGTGAGCTCGTGAGCTTGTTCAATGCTTAGATAAATTGTTTTGATGCATGTTTAGGCTTCTTACAAGTCCCTATGAGTAGTTCCCTTCATTATGTATTCACTTTGCAATCACTTGTATAATGGATGTTTAAATTTCAGAATATCAAAGATGAACAACCACACTTTTGGAGAAATATTTGAGAGGGACACACCCAGGAGGGCAAGGCCTTCAAGATCAGCCTCTCAGTTTAGGCCATCATATAATGAAGATCTTATTACACCATGCTTTGGAAATGAAGGAGATGAGGGAGATGCTCACCCATCTACCTTCCCTTGTTTTACCTTTTTGCAAGCTGCAGAGATCCTTGATGATTTTTTACTTCTTGTTCAGAGGGTTGGTTTGACCACTTAGATGCAGGATGAGAGTGAGCAATATGCCGTGCTCACCAAAACTTTTGTTGAGAGTTTTGATTTCACTAACACCCCTTATTAGTCAACTGTTTCGTTCAAAATTTATAATCTGCCTATTACCATGTCATTGGAAAGATTTTGCAGCATTACAGGCATAGGCATGACCGGGAAAGTGAAGAATATCCAAGGTCGACCCGCTGATTTGCTGGAGCTCTACCAAAGTGTGACAAATTATGATGACCGCGTAGCTCAACGCGGGAAGATAAGGAACATTCATCTCCCAGCTCTTAGATATTTTGCTTATTATCTTGCCACTAGCATTCTTGATAGGGAGAACACTAGTAATATTTCTAATTATGATTTAGCCTTCCTCGCTGCTACACTTAATAATGATACCAAGTATAATCTTGGTTCTCTCATTGCTCGCCGCCTAGCCGCTAGAGGACCTATTTATGGGGGCATTATTGCCTCACACATGGTTGCTTCTTTGGAACTCTCTGTTGATCCTAATGATACTGTGTTCACACCACAGAGGCTTGATCTTACTGCTATGAAAACATATCACTTTGTCACTACTGACTCTAGTACGGAGAGTTTAGTATACATGATATTGTTTACTGACGGAGATGAGAGGGAAATTCCTTTGCCACAATCCACTTTGTTCAGTATTTACATGATGCCATGGTCGTGTTCCAAGGAGGAGGTGGATGAGAAGCTCCACTTGCTTGGTTTCCACGGGCAGCACCAGGGGGATGTACCCTCTTACGACTATTCTGCACGCTACGCTAGGGCGTCCTCGACCTCGTATCAGGACGAGGGCACCTCCTCGCCGTACTATGGAGGCGCTCCATCTTGGCCAGCTTGGGATCGATACCCACTTAGGCTAAAATCCTAAGCTTGGGGGGAGGTACACCGACATCACACTCATCTACATATCATGTTTAGTTGGTACTTTGTATATCCATGTTTTGTTCTTTTTTTAGTTTTTGTTCTTTCTTTACTTTTGCTTTCCAAAACACAAAAAAAGACCAAAAATATTTTCGTTGTTTCTCTTTGTTTGCTTCTTTGTCTTTCTATTCTTGGTTTGCTTCTCCCTTTTTTGCTTTGTTTTGATTATTCGAAAAACCCAAAAAGATTTCGCTTTGCTTGTTCTTCCTTTTGGTTCTTGCCTTTAAAAATCGAAAACCCAAAAATATTTTTTGTTCTTCTTTGGTTTTGTGAAGTTTGTTGCAGGGTTCAGAAGTCCTCGGTGGAGTTGGGTTTCATGTTATTATTCAAGCCACGCAAGTGAAGGGTAATAATGAAGATTAATGACAACTTGAGGTGTGGTAAGAGGCTGGTAACAAACTCTATTTTTTTTCATTTTTTACATACACTCATCATTCTGGGCATGCTTAGTCTGTTCATGTAAGGTGTATGTTATTTATGGATGCTTAGTAGTTCTTGCTCTCCTATGATTAGCTCCAGCTTGCTAATGGTTTGTAGCATGTCATATGAATGTTTGCTTGCATTGTTCTATACATAACTTGGTATGACACTGTCGTATCATCCTCTGAATGTTTCACTTGAATTGACTTGGCACATGCTCACGCATGAATATGACTGAAACAATAATCAGTTAAGCCTCGATGAATTATTTTGCCTCAGGAGTCTTGAATCACTTTCATGCCATGATTAGTCCTGTTTTGTTGCAAGCATGATTATGACAGTTATTGCTCTCTCGTTTGTCGCTCCCTTACTATTTCTAGCCTTCACTTGCACTGGGTATGAGCTCTAACCGTGTTTCCAACTCCCAAAAACCAATATTGCCAAAAGTGTCCACCATACCTACCTATTAAGATCATTTGCTTTTCTGTGCATATTCAGTGTGCCTTGTTTTCTTTCGAATAAAATGTTTGCTTGTTATGAGAAAGTTAGTTAGTAAAGCTCTCACGAACTTGATGGCACACTTTATTTCTTGCACTTAATAAACCTGAACCATTGTGATTGTCCATGAAAGTTATATGCTTGCAAATTATAGGTTGGGGATTAGCAGAACCATGCTGTCACGGGGAACGGTTCCAACACCTGTAAATATATACCCTGTTGATATCATGCTCTTTTGTTTACGGATGTCGTCGGTGTGAAATAAAAGGGGAGCTTGTAAGTCCATGGAGTTATGTATGTGTGTTAGAGAAACACCTGGGCGGCTGGTCTAATCAATGCCTAATCATGGTGGAAACCTGCAGCGTAACCATAATGAGCAATCTATGAAGCATTCTTCTTATAAAAAGAGAGAGAGAGAGATAGTTATTGAGAAGAAAAAGGGAAAAAATATGAGAAAAGAGGAATGATAGAAAAAGCACCATTTTCCCATGGTAAATAAGAAGATGCTGAGATGCTTATTGTCTGCTTGCCTTGTCATTTTGATATGGGTATTCTTCTGTATCATCTGGCAAGGGGTACCCCGTTGGCGGTTCTCTATGATACACATGTATTTACTATGACAAGATCTTACCAGTAACTAAATTTGAGTAGCATGAGGAGCGACCCTCGTACTCAAGGGACATGAGGTTTCTAGTTTATTGTCTGTCAAGCATATAACTCGTATCGGACCTCACTTTCACCTTAACCATTTAAAGATGCTTATGATAGGGGCAATTGAGAGCTCAAAGCTAATGCGTACCATACGTTCAGCATTTGGAAGCCTTTCAAACTTTTCAAAACCTTTTCATTTCCTTGTCGAGTCTCCACATATTCTATGAGCATTTTATTGAGAGCATAGTTGTCATTCTTAGTGTAATGTGCTTGTCTCAAAACTTGGTTAATTGTGTCATGACCTTGATGCTTGTATCTCTGATATCTTTACTTCTAGTCTTCACTTGAACTTCAGAGGTGCCTTGGCATTTATGTTTGCTCTGCAATCAAAGGCGAGCGAGATACCACTCTATCATACCTTTTTATGAGCATTGCAATGTTTCTTATGTTTATGTTTCATGTTACTTACTATTTTTGAGTTAGAATCTCTTCATAGTTTGCAATGATTATTAAGTAAACTTAGTTGCATACTCTTTATTATGAATTTCCTGAGTGTTTGATCATATGCTAAGAATATATACATCTTATGAAGCAAATGTGTTCGTGAAAGTTTCTTTTATCGCACTCAGTTTTCAACCGAATTGCTTGAGGATAAGCAATAAGCTAAGTTTGGGGGGAGTTGATATGTATCTACTTTCCCGAACACTTTTGCTATTATTTCTCCTCTAAACTTGTGTGATTTGGATACGACTAACACGGACTTACGTTGTTTTCAGCAGAATTACCTTGGTGTCTAGTTTTTGTGTCAACTATCAGGAAAAATCTTGGAAAATATGCCAAAAAATCCTATTTCACCAGAAAACTCACGGAGCTAGAAGACTAGATGGAGGAGGGCCACGAGGGGCCCACACCACCTGGCCACGTGGACCAGGCCAGGCCACACCTGGGGGTGGTGTGGCTGCCTCGGTCACCCCCTCGGCCTTGCTCTTCGCCTATAAGTTGCCTCTTGACCTAAAAACCAAGGGCGATCCACGTTTTTCCAGAAAGAGTTCCGCTACGCCGCCACCACTAGATTCCGTGAATCAGAACCAGAAACTCCGTTCTAGCACCCTATCGGGATGGGGAATTGGAGGAGATCATCGCCATCATCGTCACCATCGCTTCTCCATTGACCATCCATGATTCCCCCATCCATGAGTGAGTAATCCTCCATTGTAGGCTATGGGTATGGTAGGGATTGGATGAGATCGTTCATGTAATGGCATCAGATTGTTAGGGCATGGTGCCTAGTATCTATTATTAGTGCTTTTTGACTTTGTTGCAACTTGTTATGCTTAATGCTTGTCACTAGGGCCCGAGTGCCATGATTTCAGATCTGAATATGTTATTGATTCATGATGATAGTATTGTTTGTGATCTTACCTGCAAGTTGTATACACATATTGTTGTCCTGAACCAAAGGCCCCGAAGTGACAATAATCGGGATAACCAGAGGGGATGGCTTTGATGTGAGGATCACATGTGTTCACAGAGTGTTAATGCTTTGCTCCGGTGCTCTATTAAAAGGAGCACCTTAATTGCCAGTAGTTCCCTTGAGGCCCCGCTGCAAACGGGCTGGCAGGACAAAAGATGTTGTGCAAGTTCTCATTGCGAGCATGTATGACTATATATGGAACACATGCCTATGATTATTTAGTACATCGATGCTTTATCTTATTTATCTGCAAATTACCTACGTCTTGATTGCTATATGAATTTTCTTGTCCATGCAACGCCCGTCCATCCATACCTATGCCTACTGCGCTTTAATCCTACTGTTTACTGCAATTGTTACTATTGTATTTACTTTTACTACTGCTATTACTTTGCTATTTCTATTACAAAACTGTTGCTACTGATAATCTTCCATGAGCAAGATTGTTTCTAGGTGCAGCTGAATTGACAACTCAGTTGTTAAGGCTTATAAAGATTCTTTGGCTCCCCTTGTGTCGAATCAATAAATTGGGTTTCACTTCCCTCGAAAATACTGCGATACACTCCCTATACTTGTGGGTCATCACGAACACATAAGCTGAAACTGCTTCGTTGGATTGCTTGGATCATCTTCTGCTGGAAATCAGCTGACCGCCTTAGTGATTACACTTCTAGTCATTGACCAAGTAGAATACGTTTTATAATACCAATCACACACCACAAGGCTACCTTAGAATTTTGAGCCTGTTAATCGTTTTTTACCGATGTGCGCTGCACCTGGCTTGTAATTTTCATGTGAGATAGCACCTCTGCCTTGATTCTTGTGCCAAGTACTAGCAGCACTCGGATTGTAACCTGGTGTATTCATCACGACTTCTGATGTGATCCGATACACTCCCTATACTTGTGCCAAGCTATCTTTTATTGAGCCAAACTTGAGACTTCCAGAGATATAATAGGCAAAGCAAGTGGGCAAAGCTGACGTCGATGCCCCGCGCTCGTATCAGTGAAGATAAAATCAAGCACGACAGAGACGCCGACCGCAGATGAATCGACTAGATGCGATCCGGCCCTGTTGATGACGAGGGAGTCCGTCCGGAAGATGACTCGAAGTGAAGTAGATCCGCTCCCTTGAAGATGATGAATCGTAGATTGTTGATGATGGAACCGTTGAGATCACAACATGAGCGCGCCCACTTCCCACCGATGGCGCCAATTCACGAGGTTTAAACTCATCAATTCCCATTGTTATGCACTTGGGTCTTGGAGAAGAGGGGTGCACTGGAGATCTTGTTCGGCTAATAGACAAGCAACACGGGACAAAGGATTTACCCAGGTTTAGGTCCTCGGAGGGAAAACCCTACTCCTGCTTGTCTGCGCTTGATTGATGATGATCCAAAGGATTACAAGGTCGCCGATGGTGGTGGCGCGCAGATGATATCTAGCGTATTTGTATGATATGGGTGTTGTCTAGATCTATTGTGTTCTATCTATTGTGGTGATCTTTCTAGATCTATTGTCTATTGTGGGAGATCATAGATATGTCTATCGGGTATTGTGGGAGTCGCCCTCCTCATTGGACCCTGCTAGCCTTTATTTATGGGGAGGCTAGGTCTCAGGTACCAATACGAGTAGGTTACAAGTTAGATTCAAAATCTAGTCTTGAGGTTTCCTTGTCTTGTACGCTTGGACTCCGTGTCCATATGGGCTTCATGTCAGTCAAAACATCATGGGTGTCATGGACCTTGGTAGGTCGTCGAGTGGGCCTTCCATTGAGCCGCACCAGGTAGGCCAATATTAGGTGCATGTAGGGCATACCTATGTCAGCTAGCTTTTGAACGATCTATGGTATAACCCCGGATTTCGGCTATGAGTTGATGACATGAGTGGCATACGTGTCAATATATGGGCAAAAGTATTGGTACTCTCAAAGGTTGTGCAAACACTTGCAAAATAAATATCCAGCGATCCTTTAAAGAATAAAAAGAGATATCTATGAGGATCCACATAACAAGTCCTTGGTATGGTCTCATTACTACTTTTCGAGTTTTTCTTGAAAAACAATGATTGGATTAGAAGTGTTTTTGATAGACTTGATTTATTGATGTGGGTGTAAATAAGACACTTCATTATTATACTACTTAGGACATGAAACTCTCTTACTCAATTATGCTATTTAAACATCCTAGTGTTCCTTGGCAAGCTAGGAGTTAATTAGAAGAATTGGATTGATTGCTACACTTCTAGTTACTTGTACTTATATTAAACTTTACTTTGATTGTCTTGACTTACTGAAGCTTGCATAGTATTTTTGTCATCTCTCTAACTTTGATAAGCCTCGCAAATGAATGAAGTGTTGAGCGCATACGACTACCAACCATAAGTGAGTTCTTATTCTCGTTGTTTCAGGTTTAAACATTGAATTCCTTATAGTTATTTTGGTTCTTCTTGGTCGAGGGTGATCAAGGTTTGAGCTTTGGGGAAGTTAATGGATCCAATATTTTCCATCTTCCACTACATTTAAACATTGTTTTTGGTCAAGCAATTGCCAAGAAACTCTCAATCCTTGCCACTAATGACTAATAATTGCAAATATATGAAAAACCTCTCTTTGAATTATGTTGTGCAGGAAATCATGGTATTTAATGAAAAATAAGGAGTCATAATGAAGGTTTCTAAGGAAGTACAAACGACCAAGTAATTTGGAAGCTATGGTAGGGCGTCAGCATGCTTAACGACCATTAGTACGGGTAGTGCCCGCCCGTACCGTCCACCCATACCAGGTGGCGGCGGCTTCATCTCGTCAAACCCTACAACTATCGTGAAGACGCCTATATAGTTTGAGGCCACCGGTCTCAGATTACATCACAACACCACCAAAGGAGATCCACACCATTCTTCATCCATTGTTTATCACTTCCACCATCCATACCATCCACTAGCCATATCCATTGCTTGTACTTTAGATCTCCTTGTGATTTGGCGACCATTATCAGAATATTTGATTTCAATCTAACTATTTGTATGATGTTTTCTATCTCCGATCTATTTGTTATGAGTGAGTAGTCCTCACAGGCCGCGGTTTGGGGAGAAACCTCGCAGCAATTATGTGCATCTAGATCATGGGAGTATTGTATTTTGTTTGCAATTGAGATTTGTATCTTTTGTTTCTTTGTCTCTTATGTCGATCTATGGACTTGTAGGTACCCAAGGTCCCATAGATTGATAAAGGCTTGAGGTGAGATACTTGGCTAGAAGTGATCTCATAGGAACCTCAGTGATATAAATGGTAGTACGGTCTTCGCTTAGTGACCCATTCGGGATCACAACAACATCACCACTTAAAGCTTTGATCTGTGTTTACACTTAATAATCACTTGTAGCCGTTGCTTCGGTGTGCACTCGGTTGGATTAAAATACTATTGCTATGCTCGCTGCATCATGGGGGCTCTAGTATATTAGGATGTGTTGCCCACAAGATATTATCTCCATTCAAACATTATACATGACTATGCTTATTATTATCTTTTATCCCATGTGATGTGCAACTACAGGTGGATCTTCAACCCTGGCCTATCTCCATCCATTGATTCAACCCATTATAAAGTAAACTAGATTTGTCTGGTAAACTAAGGTAAAATGAACAAATAAAGTCTTGTAGATGTGTCCTTTTTATTTCCTTTTAGCACTGCTTTCCGAGGTTTGATTAAACCTAGGTATTCTAGGGAAAAAGCTATTATACTACATCCGTGAATCTGGATCGAAGGTATCAACCCTTTTTCTGGCGCTGAACGAAACCCCAAGTGAGTACCCATCTAGATGTCTCAGGTTGAGAGACTCCATTGACAGGATCTTCGAGCGAACAACTGTGTTCTATTTCGTCAAAGGACTCACGATGGGCACATTACTCCGGCATACGCTAAGGCGTCGAGAGTCTGTTAGAACCCTCAGCTCCTACCAAGTGATCGAGGTTGTTAACAACTTTTCCAGTGCTGATACGGTCGTGCCAGCTCCTCCCAATGCTGCTGCCAACAACCACTTCATCGAATATGTTGCTTCAGGTTCTGGTTCTACCTCCGAATCGACCGACAACGAATCTGAATCAATCTTCAACACACTCTACACCGACATCGGCGATGCGGATTTTAGAAGCGATCCGGCCAACTCAGAAGAGATTGAAGCCACCATGAAGGAGATAGAGGTGGACCTCAAACTCAAGAAATGCAATGATAAAGCTCCCACTTCTCATCAGGTCTATGTTGCCATTGAGAATGTGGTGGAAGAAGACACTAGAGTCGGAGCATCTCCACAAGCAGAAGATGATATAGGGAGGGCCATAGTTGCATGTAAGGAGGTTTTAGATCCCATAGAAGCAACAAAGGCCATGCCCCCTCCGGCTTTACCTTAGAAGCAAGAACGAAAACTAGACATTGGACCCAACAACACTAATAATCGAACAAGCATACTCCTCCACCACCACCATCAACTTCGAAGGCGGGTGACCCCTTTGTTACTCCTGCAGATAAAGTTGTATACGGACAAGCTCTCACAAAGTCTATAACTCTAGATCATATCTGGAATGTCACTGAGCTCAGTGAGAAGTGCAAGGTCGTCCTTGAAGAAGCCAAGTACATCATGGAGTAGAGTGCTAAGCTCAATAGAGACCTCGCAAAGGCAAAGGAAACCCTAAAGGCGGCAAAAGCCATGGAAACAGAGTACAAGAAGCTCATCACCAAGGAAAAGGTGGTACGTGTTCGAACTCATGTTGTCCAAGATCCAGGAGTCAAGAGAAACCTGGGATGGGCTCCGGCAAGAGTAGAGAAATGTATGGCTACCTCTTATTATGATAAGGCCGGGAAGCAAGTCATGCCAACGCCCTCCCTAAACATTGCCATCACCAAGACATTAATGGAGCAAGATAGATCGCCCGTTGTGGTGGAATAGGTCTATGATCTAGTCGCCAAGGCTATCAAGCAACATGAAAATACTGCCTCTCAGACGCTTGAGACCAATCCGGAGCTCTGCCAATCTAGCACCCACAACCAACGAAAGGCCAGGTCCCCAGCATAACAAGTTTGCAACTTGCCTCAAGATGTCGGATCACGAACGGGTTCTACGGAGCGATGACGTCGGGATGCCTAGAACAAGACTGATGTAATCCCCATCTCCTTAGATCATGGCGGAAGTGATCCGCATACCCAATCCCTGGTAACCCCATGACATTCCCGAGATCACGAGAAGGAACAACCACGTCACCGCACTAGCATGCCACTTCTGAGATGCTCCCAGGGCGGCATCGTCATCCGCGATACTAGAGCACATCAAAGGAGCCATGACGGTGAATGTAGCGCCAATGACAGATGAAGGAGCAACAAACATGGAGAGGCTGTGTGCCCACCAAGCAACCGAGAAAGGAATGGAGGATCCTAGGTCAGAGAAAGTAAGAAGGCTAACCCTCTGCCACCTCCACCGCCTTTGCCCCCAAGTAGTCATCATGGCAAGGATCCCACAGGTCTCCCAACCCGCGGTGTAACTCTCCACCCCTTTGCGGAAATCAACAGAAAAAATAGTCGGCAACATATGACGCGTGGGATCGCCTTGATCGGATCCATGAAGCCCAAGAAGAACCCTACCTGGTGCCGCAATTCTTTGGACCAGTTATCCGAGCAACGGATTACCCTGTGGAGATTCAGATTGACAAAACTATCAAGACCTACGATGGCACCACCCGACCAGTTACATGGTTGCAAGACTACTAAGCAACAATCAAAATCGTTGGGGGTAACAACAATGTTGGTGTAAGATACCTCCCACTCATGCTCACCGACACAAACCGCCAATGGATCGATGACTTGCCAGACAAATCCATCTGCAATTAGTTGGACATGCAGGAAACATTCACAAAAAATGAAGGTACGTACAAACGTCCTTGCACTGTTGGTGACTTACAGCGGTGTGTACAGGAAAAGGATGAAACATACTATTTATCCCGATGGCTAGACATGAAGAACTCTTTCTCGAGAGTACACGATCAAACTGCTATGGCCGCCTTCATCGACGGTTTGGAAAGGGGATCACTTCTCTGGCATACATTGAAGCGTGTCCAGGACAAGGGTGATCTTGATATCAACTCGATGATCGCCACCGCTAGCGAATTTGCCGCTGCCAATAGTGATGCTCGATGTGCTCTACTTGTAGTGGCCACTCCCAACCAAGCTAAGAAGAACAATACCAATAAGCAGAAAAACCCGCCTGAAGAAAGACCAGTTGCCGACATGGTTGGCATGACGTTCGATGACAGAGGCGATGGAGGGCAATGTGGACGTGACCGGGGGCTAGTCATGGGAAGCAGCGAGATAGTGAAACTATGCCCGCTACACCCCGCGTTCTCGGGTCATATGAGGAATTCTGGGATATGCCATGTTATCACTAGTACAAGCGTGTTACTTAGATATGGTTATTGCCCATAGGACTCAGCCGGTTTCTCATTCTAGCTCAAGTGCATAGCCTCTAAGAGCACACCAACCTGAGCCGGTTCTCCTTTCTAGCTCTAAGATACACGACCTCAGGCGGTGCAAAATTGTAAATGCCTCTAAGATGTACGACATGGAGATGGCGATTAGTCCTGACCACTTGCAAGAACTCCACACCCACATATAGCTTTTAGTAGGGGCCGTCTCCAAGAGTAAGGCACCCCAAGTCGGATTCAAATCAATACCATCTCTAGCACAAGGACGCCTCGAAGCGATGGTTATTCATGGCCGCCTCCAACAATGTTGCTAATTCAAACTCAATCATAGTAGACATGACACATAATCATGATTCATCATCCAAAATATGGATACTAGATGATGGCTCCAAAATTTGATACTTTTTATTGAGGATTTTCCATTGGTTCCGGGTTTCATTGATTTTGACCTTTCAACTAATGTTAATATCACAAATTAGCGAAACCTTGTTTTCTTATATTGTTTTTTAGGTATTGAGCAGTAATGGAAGATCTGAGAGCATATTTGGGTTAATTACACGAAATGGAGCAAATACCCAATTGAAGACCCTTCCTTCCAAGGCATCGAGAGACCTTAACGACCACTGGTATGGTTGGATGCCGCCCGTACCGTCCACCCATACGGCCCGCTGTCGCCTTCATTATATCAATAGAAGCAACTTTCATAAAGGGGGCAAGACGAATTACGCACAAAACTGCCGCAAATAGCCCGAGAAGAGAGGAGATCGGATCTGAAGAAGGAGAAGAACACCGTATCATCCTTCGACGATCCCCAACCTCTCCATCATCAACTCCACCATCATTCCTAATTGTACTGAGAGAGAGATTCATACTTGTAAGATCAGGGTTTGAAACCTCTATCCCACTTTGGTTTGTATTTTATTTGATCTCCAACGGTATTGTGGCTTGCTATGGTAAAGTTGAGATTATTTCTATTTGCGATATGATTATGCATTTGATCTATCTTTCTCTTATGACTATGGTAAAGTTTGTCCATGAACATACTATGTTTGTTCGGTTGCACTTGAGTTCCACTCCACGCTTAGCTCATTATATTTTAAGACTTACTCTCAAGTCTAATGTTGCTACTTTGGTTTCGACTTATGACAATTATGATCAGTTAGAAAAACAACCGCTTTGGATTAAATTCCAAACTTTTGAGAACAAGAAAAAGTGTCTTCTTCACTACTTTGGTGCCATGTTTTTTCCTTAAAGGTTTAATCTTAGTAGCACTCAACCCCGCATCTTAACGGTTTGACTTGAAAACACCTTTTGAAAATGAATTGTTTGAAGGAATGGATATTTTGTGGTGGGTTAAGGGATATGCCAAACTTGCCTTGCTTAGTTGAAAAGACATACATTTATTTGAAGAAATTTATGAGAGTACCCAAACATCATGGAAATAACAATTCCTATGGCCTATGAACGATCTTGAGTTCATCTCAGATGTCGGTTACGAGTTATGGAGACATTTGTAGCATTTCTGCGATGTGCAAAATTTTAATTCAATGAGCCCAAGTACTTGAGCAAAAAGAAAATACCATCAAGATATGAGCTTAAATTGTTTGAGCCTTATTAAGTTTTGGCATCACCTCACCACTTAAAGGATTAAAGTTCTTGAAAAACAAGGAAAAAGATGGGGTGTTGGAAAGCCACAAATTTAAAAGTTGGTGTTAATGAAAAGATCTAAGTTTATCCTGATTTTGACATATACTAGTGCACCTTTAATTTGACAAAAGCATCTGTGCTTAAAATGATTTTACTCGCATAAATAGAGGCACTGAAAGAATTGATTCGCAAGTCTAGCCAAAATTTTGACAGTCTATTTTGAGTTTAAGAATTATTAGCTAGCGAGTTATATGCGGTTAGGAAGCAAACTTAAGTGCAATCGTTCAGATATATTATGCTCATGTTTAATGTTGCAAGATTTCAGATGATGTAATATGATACAACCTTGAACTTGTGAGTTTCCTCATTTGAATTCATTTCTCGCTATTATTCTTTAGAGCTTTGTCACTCAAGGGCGAGTAATAGCTAAGCTTGGGGAAGTTGATAGATCCAATTTTTGACACTTTTTATCGAGGATTCTTTATAGGTTTTATTAGGGGCCGTCTCCAAGAGTAAGGCACCCCAAGTCGGATTCAAATCAATACCATCTCTAGCACAAGGACGCCTCGAAGCGATGGTTATTCATGGCCGCCTCCAACAGTGTTGCTAATTCAAACTCAACCATAGTAGACATGACACATAATGATGATTCATCACCCAAAAGATGGATAGCAGATGATGGCTCCAAAATTTGATACTTTTTATCGAGGATTTTGCATTGGTTCTCACCGGGTTTCATTGATTTTGACCTTTCAAACATGTTAATATCGCAAATTACCGAAACCTTCTTTTCTTATATTGTTTTTTAGGTATTGAGCAGTAATGGAAGATCTGAGAGCATATTTGGGTTAATTACACCAAATGGAGCAAATCCCCAATTGAAGACCCTTCCTTCCAAGGCATCTAGAGATCTTAACGACCATAAGTACGGTTGGATGCCACCCTTACCGTCCACCCATACGACCCGCTGTCACCTTCATTATATCAACACAAGTAACTTTCATAAAGGGGGCTAGACGAATTACGCACAAAACCGCCGCAAATAGCCCTAGAAGAGAGGAGATCGGATCTGAAGAAGGAGAAGAACACCATATCATCCTTCGACAATCCCCAACCTCTCCATCATCAACTCCACCATCATTCCTAATTGTACTGAGAGAGAGATTCATACTTGTAAGATCAAGGTTTGAAACCTCTATCCCACTTTGGTTTGTATTTTATTTGATCTCCAATGGTATTTTGGCTTGCTATGGTAAAGTTGAGATTATTTCTATTTGCGATATGATTATGCATTTGATCTGCCTCTCTCTTATGTCTTAGTAAATCCCATACGCATGGGAGATGTAGGGGATTGGTGAGATGTGTGCCTCCCATATTTCTGTCTATTTGTGATTGTTTTCATGATTATTATATTGTGAGAATGACTATCTATGTTTGCCTAATGCTTGTTGTCAAATTTAAGGGCACGGATAACATGATCCTGAGATCTCATAGGTATGAACTTGTTTACTAGTGAATCAGTGACCCCTGAGTGACACGGCCGATATCAAAGAGGAGATAGTATAACTCAAGGATAACAAGGAACCATCAAGTTTAAATCCTTGATCTCGTCATAAGACCTTAATTTATGTGCTGACCACTAATATGGTAACAGACAGACGGATCATTTGGATTGGGAAGAATCTACCAAGAGGACTCTTGATCAGCATATGGGTTGCTTGCCTACTCGCATATGAATAATAAGTATCACAATAAATTATCCCATTTTTATCCATTTGGCACATTCGCTATCACCATGAACTATTTTCCCCGCGCATAACTTTTCATCTTCAGGAATCTCAAACAACTCCAATACTTTTACTTTTATGCAAATTACTTTCAGTAGCTTTTATCACTTCAAACTACTCTTTACTTCACTCACCATTTCGACCCTCGACACTTGCCGCCAATTCACTCAAGACAACCTGACACCTTGGGTGCGACAGAAATGCCTTAGATAGACACTTTCCTAAGCTCTTCGTTGGGATCTATATAAAAACTAGAACTAATACTTCTATGAAAACGTGCTCTGACGAACCTATCCTCTTGCAGGCCATCAAGGTATTTTATGGCGCTATTGTCGGGGATCTAAGTTCTAAGTGTTTGTTTCTTGACATTCATAAGTGTTACCATTCTCCATGATGTTTGTTGAATATAGAGGTACTACGTGTTCTGGTAGAATTTATTTACCTCCTTATATTGACAGTGTTCCAACTGAAATACACCCAGAATTTATTGAATTTTTTCTAACTCACGCTTTGTATACGTGAATAGTTTGATTCCTATGATGAAAGATTTGACCATCACCCAAGAGGCCAAATAACTTGAATAACCATTGGGAGAATATGGGAATCCATCTAGGTACCCGAGAAATTGCATATTCTCTTCGCTGATCTATAGAGCCTGGAATTTGAAATATATCCCGAGCTAATTTATATGATGAAAGAAATTGCTTTTGTAGGAAGAGAAGATGAAGATCCAAGTGATCATTTGACAAAGGTCCATGACCTTTGCACCAGTCTAAACCAGCGAGACTACCAAAAGAGTTTGTACTTCTTAAACTTTTACGTTAGTCTTTAAAAGATAAAGCTTTTGATTCAGGTGCCAAAACTATTGATCTAAGAGAAGAAGCTGAACTTAAACATGAATATGAAGAGCAAGCTATCACCTCAGGTGAAAACCAAGCTAAGAAGCAAAAGCTTCCAACAAAGAATAAAACTAAAAAAGATGTTGAACCAACAGTCAAGGTAAAAGAAAAGATAACACAAACAAAAAGGAAAATTCCTTATCCTAATCCTGTTCAGTATGAACTAGATAAGACTGTTTATGACTCATTTGCCGAGTCTCTGAGAAATCTTTGTTTAGAACTTCCTTTGGATGATGCAATTCAAGTTCCTACTTATAAAAAATTCATGCGAGATATTCTTAATAGAAAGAAAAGGGTAATTAAGACTATAGCAGTGATGACGAGCTATGGTGACAAGCTACCTACTAAGCTTTGGGGATCCTGGTATATCAACTATCTCTTGTGCTATTGGAAAAACTATCATTCTTAATGCTATTTGTGATTTTGGTGCAGGTGTTAGTGTCGTGCCTTATTCCCTTTTTAAGAAACTAAATCTAGCAGATCACTCTCCTACTTCAATTACTTTGTGAATGGCTGATAAGACCACTAAACAACCTGTTGAGATGATCAGAGATGTTTTAGTTAAAATTGACCAACATGTTATATCCACATATTTCATTATACTTGATGTTCCTGAAGATGATAAACTTTCAATCATCCTTAGAAGACCTTTTCTTAGCACCACATGAGCTAATGTGGATTGTTCTAGCGGGCAAATTGTTTTCAACATTTATGATGATCAGATTGTTCATTATTTTCCTAAGAAACAAGAATAGTGTGAAAAATATATACCACCGCCTAAGCGTGTTCAAGTGTAGGTACCCTCGATGAAGGGAAACCGAAGGTATGTGCTAAAAACTCAAAGGTCGGTTAGCCAAAACTAACTTTTTTGAATAAAATGCTTAATGAGAGTCAACCCATTGTTGAAATAAATTAGTTAGTTATTTTCTTGTTTTAAATTTTAGTTATTCTAATAAAAGCTTGTAGCCATAATGTGTAGAGAAAAAACCCACTATGAAGCAACGTTTAAAGTTTGAAAGAAAGAGGTGAAAATTTAAAGAAGAACAAGAATAGGGAAGAGACCATAACGAGCAACAGTACGGCCGGATCTTCCCGTACCACCCTCTTGTACCAAAAAGGGTGAAGATATTAGCAAATCTCTTCTTCGACATAGAGCTCTTAACAAGCACTGGTACGACCGGAGTGGCCCGTACCGCCCGCCCGTACCGAATGTCGAACGAATTGTTCAAATTCTCTCCAACAGTACTAGAGAGTTAACGATCAGTGGTACGGCTTGAGCCGCCCGTACCGTCCACCCGTACCGACTACGTGGGTTTGATCTCAAAACCCTAGAACCACATCCAACAGTGATGACTGTCGGTACGGGCGGGATGCGCCCGTACCGCGCGCCCGTACCGACTATGTCGCCCCGTAAATATGATGATGACTGGCTTCCATCTAGCCTCTTTCTTCTTCTTCTTCTCTCATTTTTCTCTCTCTTTCTCTCTCAAACTCAAACTCTAACCTCCTAGAACTCTTGATTCTTCTCTGATTTCGTTCGTTTGAGTGGGGGAATCTTCACATCGGTAAGTTTCTCACCCGATCCAAATTTTATTTTCTGAAATCCATGGTTGAATCCCTCACATTGGCTATCTAGATGAGTTCTTCATATTTTTAGTTTATTTTTGATTCCTCACGTTAGGATTTATAATTTCTACCTATAATCTTTTATTTATATACTAGAAACTCGATGCCTATAGTTTTTATTTGAAATTTTGTAGTACAATGAATATTGGAATGATTTTCCGCACCAGGAGGGGCTCGGGAACTGCAACTGCGGGCATCTCCAAGGCGCCGGGATCAAAGAAGAGGTGTTCAGAGGGGGATACTATGAAGCCCTTCCTAGACAAGGACTACAAGAGGGTGAGCAAACACAAGGTGCTGCCCACAAAATGGGCATGCCATGAGTTCCTCTCTCGTCATGGGTTTAAGGAGGACTTCGACGCGATGGCCGAGAGCGCTGGCATGGTAGGCTTTTCCATTCTCTCCACCGACACATACGAGCGTGCCACGCATGAATTCATGTCATCCTTCCATGACAACCTTGAGCTCCAACAAGATCATTGCATTGTAAGTTCCGTTCTCAATTTGAAACCTCATAGCCTCACTTTTTATGAATTTTGTGATTGCTTCGGGTTATCCCATGATGGAGAGCTCAATACCACTAAGGAAGTCCTCTTTGAGGCAATACATGCATGGGAGCAAATTTCTGTTTTTAGGAACACTGATTATATGTGGAAGAAGAGCGCCACTATTCAAAATCCTACTATCCACTACTTCTCTACACTTTTGGAACATTCTCATTTTGCGAAGGGAGACACTGGGGTGATGGCGCAAGATAAGTGTTATTTACATGGCTCTTCATCTAGAAATGCAGCACACGGTAAACTTGGGTGATTTTCTCATCCAACACTTTCGCCGCCAAAGGTCAACTCACTCGGGTGACATTCGTTGTGGAGGTTTGATCACTCAAATAGCCTACGCAAGTGAGATTGTCATGCCTCGTGAGAGGGTCATGTCTAGGAATAAGATTTTGGATGATGCTCACATGGAAAACACCAAATTCATGGGGTTCTGATACATCCATTCTGCATCACTATTCTATGTCATAATTCACTGTTATTCATTGATATATTTCGTATTGAGAGGTGATACTTATGTTATTTCATCTGTTTTTGCATGGTTGATGACTTTTGGAGCATGGACCGTTGCAGTCAGGATTCTGATGGAAAAGGTGCTGTTTGGAGGCAAAATTCGCGAAGATCAGAAAATTTGGGAAAATACATGGAAAATCCTATTTTTCTAGAAGACGAAGGAAGCCAGAAGGGGGGCTAGAGATGGGCCACAGGGGGCCGACACCACCCCCTGGCACGGGCCAGCCTAGGCCGCGCCACCAGGTGGTGTGGCCGCCCTGGTCCACCCCTGGCACTCCCCTCTAGCGTATATTATCCTCCCAAAACCCTAAGACTCATGGAGCGACCACAGAAAGATTCCGCCGCCTCTGTGGGGCGGAAAACACCGAGAGAGAAAGATATCTCTAGCAGACAGATTTCTGTCGGGGAATTCCTTCCCAGAGAGGGGAGATCGTCGCCATCAACGCCACCATCAAGCTGGACTTCATCGGGGTCATCATTATCATCATCACCACCACATCATCATCAGCACCCTCATCACCATCTCCATATTGCTGTAACAATTGAGTTGAATCTTGCATACTTCATAGGGGAAACTTTCTCGGTGTTGATTACTCTTTGTAGTTGATGCTATTGAGTGAACCATTGAATTATTGTTTATGTTCATATTGTTATACATCATTATTCCATCTCTGATCATGATCCATATGATGTCTTGTGAGTAGTTCTTTTGTTCTTGAGGACATGGGAGAAGTCATGTTGTTAGTAGTGGAGTTGTGTTGAGAAAGATTCAATAGTTTGATATTTAAGTTGTGGTGTACTTCTTCTAGCGTTGTCATGTGAACGTCGACTACATGACACTTCACCTATATGGGCCTAGGGGAATGCATTGTGTATTTGGCTACTAATCATAGGGGTTGCCGGAGTGACAGAAACCTGAACCACCATTAGGAAACCATTGCACAAGGGACGTAAGGGTCTTAGAGTTTAAAGCTGTGGTTAGGTTTCTACCTTAATTACTTTCTTGTACTTACGGATGTTTGCAAGGGGTATAATCACAAGTATGTATTAGTCCTAGGAAGGTCAGTACATTAGCACAAGTTCACCCACACAACACTTAGCAAGCTAAAGAAGATTAATCAATTATATGAAGCGAAAGCACTTGACAGTCTTCCCATGTGTTCTCGAGAACGTTTGGTCATCTTAAGTAATACAACCGGCTTGTCCTTTGCTGCATAAAGGATTGGGCCACTTGCTGCATTTATTCCTACTGTCTTTTATTTACTCGTACTTTGTTTACTTGCTTTATCGAAAACCCCTAAAAATCCATTTGCTAAGTATTTGCAGAGAATTCCTGATCCATAACACTAGCCAGCACCTTCTGCTCCTCGTTGGGTTCGACACTCTTACTTATTGAAAATATTGCGATACACCCCCTATACTTGTGGGTGATCAGGTTCTATAAGCTCCAACGCAAACTTCATGCTTATCAATTTCATTTTGAACCTAACGGTGATGCCCGCCAAACTTTGCTTTCATTTGTTCAAGCTTTGGGTTTACCAGGAAAACAGAACTGGGTACTCAATGAAGAGGAATTCCGTCAAGCAATGATTTCCTCATGAAGGATTGCTCCCCCGGGAGGGAACCCGATTTGGGAAGTGGCGGGAGGCAGCCAACATCAACATGAGGAGGAGGAGAAAGACTAAAACACCAGGGGCTAGGACGACTATGGTGAGCATCATCATCAATAACCATTTCCCAAGTATCACTAATATCATAATATGCCTCCACCTCAGCTAGGATTCGACTACGTCCCCAGGGGTGACTTTGACCAGGTGGTGCATCACATCAGCAATGTGGAGAACACGTTGCATGATGTGAATGTCAACATTGTCGATCTCACTAAGAACTTTACCCATTTCATGGCCAAATTCCCGAACTACTATCCATACCAGCCACACTAGCAGCCACCGCCCAATGATGGCGGCAACAATTGATTTGAGATAGACAAGGATTCTAAGCTTAGGGTGGTTTAACTCCTCCCCACCTCTGCATTCATATTTTTGTTCTCTTATTTTTATTTATTTATTTTTCTGAAATTGCATGTTTTATTTTAGTTTGCATTGGTAAACGAAAAAATAGAATTAGCTTTTTATCTTGTTTTGTTTGAAGATCTCTTTGTTTTATTTTTGTTTCTTGCATGTTATTCAGTTCAAGTGACTTAGCCATGGAGAAGAACACGAGGACTCAATTCAAGTGGGAGATGAGCAAGTAAGAGGAGGTACCACATTCCTATTTTCCCTCTTCCTGTAAGTTTGTCCACGAACATACTATGTTTGTTCGGTTGCACTTGAGTTCCACTCTACGCTTAGCTCATTATATTTTAAGACTTACTCTCAAGTCTAATGTTGCTACTTTGGTTTCGACTTATGACAATTATGATCTGTTAGAAAAACAACCGCTTTGGATTAAATTCCAAACTTTTGAGAACAAGAAAAAGTGTCTTCTTCACTACTTTGGTGCCATGTTTTTTCCTTAAAGGTTTAATCTTAGTAGCACTCAACCCCGCATCTTAACGGTTTGACTTGAAAACACCTTTTGAAAAAGAATTGTTTGAAGGAATGGATATTTTGTGGTGGGTTAAGGGATATGCCAAACTTGCCTTGGTTAGTTGAAAAGACATACATTTATTTGAAGAAATTTATGAGAGTACCCAAACATCATGGAAATAACAACTCCTATGGCCTATGAACGATCTTGAGTTCATCTCAGATGTCGGTTACGAGTTGTGGAGACATTTGTAGCATTGCTGCGATGTGCAAAATTTTAATTCAATGAGCCCAAGTACTTGAGCAAAAAGAAAATACCATCAAGATATGCGCTGAAATTGTTTGAGCCTTATTAAGTTTTGGCATCACCTCACCACTTAAAGGATTAAAGTTCTTGAAAAACAAGGAAAAAGATGGGGTGTTGGATAGCCACGAATTTAAAAGTTGGTGTTAATGAAAAGATCTAATTTTATCCTGATTTTGACATATACTAGTGCACCTTTAATTTGACAAAAGCATCTGTGCTTAAAATGATTTTACTCTCATAAATAGAGGCACTGAAAGAATTGATTCGCAAGTCTAGCCAAAATTTTGACAGTCTATTTTGAGTTTAAGAATTATTAGCTAGCGAGTTATATGCGGTTAGGAAGCAAACTTAAGTGCAATCGTTCAGATATATTATGCTCATGTTTAATGTTGCAAGATTTCAGACGATGTAATATGATACAACCTTGAACTTGTGAGTTTCCACATTTGAATTCATTTCTCGCTATTATTCTTTATAGCTTTGTCACTCAAGGGCGAGTAATAGCTAAGCTTGGGGAAGTTGATAGATCCAATTTTTCACACTTTTTATCGAGGATTTTCCATTGGTTCTCACCCGGTTTCGATGATTTTGACCTTTCAACTAATGGTAATATCAAAAATTAGCGAAATCTTGTTTTCTTATATTGTTTTTCAAGTATTGAGCACCAATGTAAGATCTGAGAGCATCTTTGGGTTAATTACCCCAAATGGAGCAAATCCCCAATTGAATACCCTTCCTTCCAAGGCGTCCAGAGACCTTAACGACTATTGGTACGGTCGGAGGCCGACCGTACCGTCTGCTTGTACGACCCGCCGTTGCCTTCATTATATCAACACAAGCAACATTCGTAAAGGGGAAAAGATGAATTACGCACACAACCGCCACAAAAAGTCCCAGAAGAGAGAAGATCATATCTGAAAAGGAGAAAAACATCGTATCTTTCTCTCATGTCTTTCTCTCATGTCTGAGTAAATCCCCATATGCATGGGAAATGTTTTGTGCCTCCTATATTTCCATCTATTTGTGATTGTTGTCGTGATTATTATATTGTGAGAATGACTATCTATATTTGCGTAATGCTTGTTGTCCAATTTAAGGGCCTGGATAACATGATCATGATGTCATAGGTATGAGCTTGTTTACTAGTGAATCGGCGACCCCCGAGTGACACGGCTGATATCAAAGTGGATCTAGTATAACTCGAGAATAACAAAGAACCATCAAGTTTAAAGCCTTGATCTGGTTGTAAGACCTTACTTGATGTGCTGACCATTACTGTGGTAATAGACGGATCATTGGGATTGACAACAATCTACCAAGAGGACTCTTGATCAACATATGGGTTGCTTGCCTACTCGCATATGAATAAAAAGTATGATAATCACTTATCTCATTTTTATCCATTTGGCACTTTCACTATCACCATGAACTATTTCTCCCTGCGCATAACTTTTTGTCTGCAGGAATCTCAAACAAGTACGATACTTTTACTTTTATGCTAATTACTTTCAGTACCTTTTATCACTTCAAACTAGTCTGTACTTCACTCACCATTTTCACCCTTGACACTTGCAATCAATTCACTCAAGACAATATGATACCTTGGGCACGACATAAATGCCTCAGTAGACGCTTTCCTAAGCTCTTGTAACATCCCAAGATTTAAAGTTTTGGGCAAAAAAATGTAACATCCCAATTTTAGCAACCCTGATCAGTTGTCCAGAATGCAAAAATCAAGGGGAACAAAAACTTTTTCTTGTGCTTTGGAGCAGTGCTTGCTTGTTGTTTGCTTGCACTTGTCCTTATGATGTGTATCTTAGGATATTCCTTACCTCAACCTCAGTTGAAAAAAGTTATTTACCAAAACTATCTTGGCTTCCTTTACATATTCTCAAACGTTCTGGCTTTTCAAAATAGGAGCCAAGATGCCTATGTAACCAAAACTATTTTGGTAGCTTCCATTAAAAAAACCATGGAGAGTTATATAATACAATCTCCTTATGTTTTCAAGATAGAACACTCAACTACTCTTACCCCTAGTTTTCCCAAAACTCTTGTTGAAAGCATTTGAATTCTATTCTTGGTAGAGGTACCAAGGACTATCTCCTTATTCAAATCTTATACTCTTCAAGAATGCCCCAACCTTACCCCAATCTAAGCTTGATAGTGACCCCTGGTAATAGTTGATTTGTGTATAAGATGAGTTGCCTTGATCTGCTGTCTGATGAGTTGCCTTGATCTGCTGATTGATTTGTTTGCTTAGGAAGTAGAATGAGCTACCTTAGAATCTCATCACTAGGATCAAGATGTTTCCACATCCTCAATCCCTAAACAAGAAAGCAAATCTTGATATGATCCCTAGCCACTAGGTGATCATCTAAAACCCTTAACCAGATCAATTCTGAGGAGTTCCATTCTAGATGTTCTCAAGTCCACGAAGACCAATATCAAGCATGGACCTCTTCTACTCACCCTACACTTCCATATCACCCACTTGTTAAAGCTCTGATACCTTGCAACTCCTCCAAGAACATTCCCTCTCATACTCTAGTCAAATTCCTCAAAAACTGCCAATTTCGACCAAGTCTGGAAACAATTTCAACATCACCTTTTGGAATATCTTCTTTTCTCAAACCACGTGCATTTTTGGAAATGCACTTGAACCATCTTGTTAAGAATCATAAGGACTACCAATTCCCACATTGGCACCTGGTTATATCCTCCTCCAACCCACTTGTCCATGATGGTTTTGCAGGCAAGAAAATAACATCTCCTGCAAAACTAGTCATCATGCCTACTTAGGTAGAAGCTCACACCCTCATACAACCTCCTATGGACCAACTATCTGCATGGTTCTGATCTAATCATTGGTGTCTATCAAAACCTACTTCACTTGTTCCAAGTGGGTCTCTATGTTGATTACACTCTCATGGTTTATAAGTCATCATGACCCATATTTCATGGCTGCCTTATTTTCAACAAAGTTGGCCATCACCTCTAGATCACCTCAAATACGATTAATTCAAACTCCCCCTGCCCTGATCATCTATAGGACCTGTTATACCCACACATCTATCCCTTGCACCAAGGTGAGCTCTGAGATCCAAGATGCAAGCATGTTTTGGAGGTATGAAAATAACATCACCTTAGATCACCAACTCCTTGCTTTCCATCCTTTTCAAGTTGGAATTCATTCCAAAAGGTTGCAACTGCTTGCTAAACCTTGTCTATATCATCTATATTGGTCCTCAAGATTTATCAATAATTATCCATAATTATTATGGCCCCAAAACTATTTAACTCCTTAAATAGTCAAAATCTCCAAAACTCCCTCCCTAAAGGAAAGTTTGGTTTTTACCAAAATACTTCCCCAACTATTGACTCATGTGAGTTCCCTATATCCTAACCTATCTTTTCATCTCAAAAATAAATATGTTTGAGAAGCTTTATTATTTCTTTTTGTCCATTTTCTTAAATGGCTAAATTGGAATAATAATTGTTTTAAGTACTTTTAATCCCCAATAAATCTTGGGAAAATTCCCCTATGTATGTATTCACATTTGGGACCCTTCCACACAAAAATCCATCCTTGCCCAATGGAAATTTATCAAATAATCTTCTAGGAATCATTTCTGTCCTTTTTGAGTAATTGGATTTAAGTGGACTAAAACCCCACAGAAAAATTTCAATTAAATCCTAGGAGTCTACCTTGACCCCATCAATCTACCAGTACCATTTTCTCCTATGGTGCAATGAAATATTTTGGACTTCCTTCACAACCATCTATTAGATTAATATTTGTCAATTAAGCAAACCACCACTCCAACCATTTCCAAATTCCATCAAGGCTTGATCAAAGCTCATCCTCAATACCAGGACACCCCGATGGTCGACCAGCACTGTAGCTCAACCCCAACAAATCCCCATTTTGCCCTTGTACTAGTAGTAAGAGAGAGAAGTGCAACAAAGATCTTACAAGGATTTGCCACAATAAATCACCACAGCTCCCTACTCTGCCCTTGCAAGACCAAATGCCCATCATGCCCCTCTCCACCTCCCCCTGGACCAATCCCTGGCCAGCATTGCCCTCCCCCTTGCCCAAAGTGGTAATTCACCCCATCTAGCACCCCTCCTTGGTATATATGGCTAGAGGTCACCTCCAGCTCGCCCCTGCCCTCATTTGCCCCCTCACACCTCCCCCTCACCTGTCCTAGTACTCCCTTCCTCTCCCCTGCTCTATGCTGTTCGGAGGAAGATGAAGAGGAGAGCCTCGGCCTCCTCACAAAATCGAGCAAGACTCTATCCTCCCTACTCCATTCTCTCTGCATGTCAGCCCACGAGATCCCCTCCTCCTCTTCTACCTGACCGTGCTCTCTTTTCTGTCCAGGACCCACTCCTCCATCGTCGGCGTTGAGCTCTGGCGAGTCTACTCTCGGCCGCCGTCGCACGAGCTACCTCCCGACGTCAACCCACCTCGTGCCGCCCCTCGTTCTGCTCGCCGTCGTCCACCGCGTCCTCCTGCACCCTCCGCACCGCCTCCCGAGCCCCTGGTGAGCTCCCCTCCTCTCTCTCCGGCGAGCTAGGGTTATGTCCCCGGCGCTCTGTCGCTGCGACGACGACGAGCGTGGGCCGTCCATCACCACTTAAACGGACGGCCGAGATCCGCCAATACCCCTTTGGTCTCCCCCTCTCGCTGACTGCCGGGCCCCGCCTGGCAGATTCGCGCGGCGGCTCCCGCGCGCCTCGCTGAGCGCCGTGGGCTGCTTTCCCTCTCGGCCGGCCCAGCAGCCCCAGAAGCCAGCCCAGCCTTCCCGGTTATTTTCTGTTTATTCCAGATCCAGAAAAGATCCAGCAAGATTAAATCCTCTTGAAAATGGAAATGATATCCAAATGCCTAGATCTAAATTTCTGGTGGTTCTCTGATGTTTTCTCAAACAGGCAGAGGCAACCCCATGACCAAAATAATTTTCTTTAATTTCTGGTATTTATTCTGCTGACAAGTATACTTTACACTAATTAATTTCCTACAAGAGTTTCACATCTCCATTTGAGATCTGGTTGAATTTGAGTGATTTAAATACTTCTCTAATGGGTATTTTCACTAATTAAATCACTCTAGGAGTTTTGCTACTCCAAAAAGAGTGAATCCAATTTCTACAGAAAGGTATTTTTAATACCTATGACATGCCATGGGAACCAACTCAATAGCTTTTGTAGAATTAATCGGGTGAAAAAGAGAAAGACCAGACATAACTGCCTTTGGAAATTCCCTGAGGGCATTCGGGTAATTCTTTGGATATGATTCCAACTCTAGGTGGTTCAATACAGAAAGTACTACCAAACCATCCAAGGAAATAATTTGTGGAGCTCCAGAATTTTTCTGGTGAATTATTTCCTCAAACTAGAGTTTAATGCACTATAAAAAGCATAACTAATTCTAGAATATTGATATTCAAGTAAAACCACTTGTGATGGTTTTGCTTTGACAAGACCTATCTGAGGATATCACTTTTGTGCATTGGTATCCTACAAACCTCAAGGCCCCCAATCCAAGTTCAAGATATCAACCCTAGACAACAATCTTCCAAGAGAGAACAATACAATGGCAATCTAGTAAATTCCACCACCAATACCCAACTTCCTCCAAAACCTCCCAAGTCCAGTAGTAATTCTTATGTTTGTTTTCTGTATGGTTTGATGATTGAATGTCTTGTATTGATTGTGGACATTGTCTGCTTGCATGTATACCCGATGACGACGATAGTCTGAGAGTTTGACGACAAGAAGAAAAGGGACTTCTTATTATTATTTTATTGGGTATTCTTGGTCATCCGAAGAAGTCCAGGGACTTATTGCTGATCACAGGAAAGCCACCATTCCTGAACTCTGATATATGTCCTACTCTCTTTTACCTGTTTTATATCCTCTTTATAAATTGCATTACCTACATGCATGTTTTGTTCTACAAATACTGTGATAGTAACTTGGCTCCTCCAAGTTATGACTTCGTGTCCTTCGAGGCACCATCCCGATGAACCTATCATTTTATCCCCTTTAGACCGAGCGTACGACAATTTGCATCCTACCTCCTTGGAAACCCTGGTTTTGAGAAAATAAACTGTTTTGGGATTTACCCCACTTCAAAGGTTTCAAAATGGCTTTGTAAAACCCTGGGAAGAGGCATCATTCGCAATGGAGGTTTTAACAAAAGAAATGCTGATGAAGAGAAATGAGAATGTGATGGGATGTTCTATGCCTTTACTGGAACAATTTTTCTCCACGCAACCACATTACTCCAGGTGCTGGGGCTTAACTCGTTGTTTGTTTGCATTAGCCGAGGCAACTTCTACCATGCTTATAGGGAGAGATCCCTAGAATTCCGGGCAGGCACCACCAGATCAAGGATCTAAAGCATGTCGCTTGCTTCGGCAAGAGTGAGCCTGATCTAACAGGAGTCCGGTGCAACAATTGGGTCTCCCGCGGACGGTATGACTTAGGTAGTACGGAAGGAAGTGGAGTCACCACATTTAAGGTATACGCCAAGTTGCGGCTTGGGTATGCGCGTGTACGGAAGGAAGGACTATGGCTGGGAGCCACATACTCGTTGCTGGGGAGAACAAACCCAAGAGGAAAAGCATGCCTTTTCTAGGGTAGACAAGTGAAAGGTTAGGTTTGATTATCCGGACCCCCATCTACAGTGGTAGTGGGCCGTGGTTGTATCCCGGCGGATGTATTGATTCTTGTGGGGAAAGTGTGCAAAATCTGCAGAGTATAACCTATTCGAATAGCCGTGTCCACGGTCAAGGACGGTTGTAAAGGTGTTGGCTAGGAGTACCAGAACTGTGCTTGTTTGGGAAATAAGGACAAAGAGGACGAAGGTTCGGGGGGGGGGGGGGGACCTGAGTTCGAAGGTTTTGTTTTGACCCAAGAGGTCGAAGATGTTTAAAAAGGGTTTTAACTACAAAATTGTTTTCAAAACTCTTTTTCAACAAAGATATGGAGATGTCTTGATTTATAAAACAGAAGCATGTTTTCAAATCTCTTCTTCAACAAAGATAAGGAGATGCCATACCTTCAAGGTTAGTTTAGGCTTTTCAAAAGCAACCCCAGATAGAGCTATCTCGCCACAACCAGAATTGAATTTCCTTTGTTCACTTATCTTGGTGGTTTTGCGAGTACATTCAAAGTACTTATGGCTGTGTCCCTGGCTATTTACTTGGCCAGACTTTCAGAGGTTCGACTTTGGAGGATCCAGGTGATGTCCAGCGAGCTAGGCCGTCTTCCCAGTCAGCTGCCTGTAGGTTGAGGCACGATTGGGCTCTGCGCTTGGCGATGTTCCGCTGCTAATGTTGATGTAGCCATAATGCCAGTTATGTAAGTCTTATAACTCGTTATGTTTCGGAGGTTGTAATGGTACTTGTCGGTTATGTTCCACGGCTCACTGATCATGGGAACGTGGATGTATGCATAACAGGGATTTCTCGGATGAATAAATCCGGGGAGCCCACAGACTTGGTATCAGAGCCATCCTGACTATAGGAGACCTTAGTTAGCATGGACGTTAGACAGGAAATGACAAACCTATTTTCTAAAAGACAAGGGAGAAAAGAAAACTATTTGCAAAAGTGCTTATGCCTTCTCCCCCTCTATTTCGAAGAACTATTTGAATAAATATGATTTCATAAGCTTAAAATCCTGCACACCTGTCACTAACCCAACCTGAACCCAAACACTTTCTGTAGATGGAGCCTATTGATGAAGAGTGGCTGAAGATTGGATTTCCCCAAACCCTATGGGACTCGATGCAACTGTGTGGTTACCAGCAGAAACCTACCTACACCCTCCACAAGGGACTGGAATCAAGAGATTATGTGGGACACATTGTCATACTAGCCAAGCCAGGAACCTATGGAAGCCCTATCTACTCCACATGACCTCGGATGCCTAGTCCCGTACTTGCTATTGACTTGGTAGCCCGAGAAGATTTGATGCGCATCCGTAGTTCCCTCCCAGAGATGAGGCAGCCCACAACCTTCTACCTCCGCATGAAGGGAAATGTCGACTGCACCGGAGGAACTCAAGACCCTAGCCTGGCGTACCCTGCTCTCTCCTTTCAGACCCGATACAGCTACTCTAGCAATGAGGCGTTAACAATAGTTATTGATGAATATCGCCACTACCAGATGGAACTCCGTCGCCTGCAAACCATTCTCACCCGTAAAGAAGCTCTGGAAACCCTGCAAAGGAATCAAGCACGAACAACTGCAACTGAAGGAACCTCGAAGGAAGCCGCCCCCAAGAAAGGCAGGAAGTGCACCACCGCTAGTCAATACCTCCGTAGGTTCAAGCCCATCCAGGAGGCGCAGGAAAGCTCCACTGCCCTGCCAGAAGCTAGCCACGACTCCACAGATGCACCATCCAAGTAATCCCCCCTGTTGCGATACTCGCCCCTCTAGCAATAGGGTAGAGTCATGTATCGTCCCTGAACGCATTTTGTAATGCCTAAGTACTATTAGCACCCTCGGGTGTAGAACTAGATGGTTTGTAATGACTTCCTTGATTTCTATGCTTGCTTGAATTGTTCCTTTTTGCATGTTTTACCCAAGTAGTTGCATCAGACCTCAACCCAAACGCGTACCATAAAACGGAAATTCCCCAGGATGGCCATGAAGACCGGAAGCTCGAAGAAGGCATGTAGCCGCTGCGGAGACGAAGGGCACCAAGGCAACAGATTCTCCGGCCACTGCCCCAACTGTGGAGAACCACATTCACCCAAAGTTTGCCCAACTCAGTTTATCACTTGTTTTCTCTACGAAGGCCAAGACCATGTCCCCATGAAATGCCCAATATATCCCCTCATTGGCAAGGCCCGTCAACCTCCCGACGTCAGAATGGAAAAGTCGTCAACTCAGCCCCGAAGGAAGAAGAGCCCCTGCTTCACGTGTGGCCTACCCGGTCACTTCAACCGAGAATGCCCCGAGAGAAAATACGCCAAGACTTCCTCGATAGAGAAGCTCGAAGACATCCAAGGTCCCCTCCCTCATAAAATATGGTCACCTTACCGCTCGCTTCCCCTCAGGTCAAGACTACAGACTTCCCGTGCCTTCCTAGGTGACAGCGCCCCGTGGAAGTAAAGATAGAGAGAAGCTCCTTAACCCACTCCAGGACTCCCGAACGTCAGCAAGTGTAGCTCGTAATAATCTAGCCCATGTCCCCTTGGAACACCACCTATGATGCTACCCTCTCTTAAGTCGATGTCCGCTACCTTCTGAAACGTCTTTTGCCACCCTTATGATAAATTCCCCCGACTTGTAACTATCCACTCTACCCAAGTCCAGTCCTAAGAGGGAAAGACCACGTCTTTCCCGCAAAATAGAGTACCCCTCCGAGAAAATCCAACCGTGGGACCCAAAGACACAGATCTCATAGCACAGACTTGTCACAGACTTAGATACGACAATCCACTTAAGTGAAGCGCCGTAGACCTTTACATAACAAAGATTCCTCCCCGCAATCATGGTGGAAGCCAGCTCGACCTCCGAGTTTCAAGAAGATTGAAGTTCAACCTCCCTATCAAGGTGTTCTTTTCAAAGACAAAGTAAGCTAGTCAGTCCACAAGGAACACGTAGCACTAACTAAGACAAATCCCCTAACCGTACTCTCCGGAATCTCAGGATGAGATTCTTTTAAGGGGGAAAGGTCTGTAACATCCCAATTTCAGCAACCCTGATCAGTTGGCCAGAATGCAAAAATCAGGGGGAACAAAAACTTTTTCTTGTGGTTTGGTGCAGTGCTTGCTTGTTGTTTGCTTGCACTTGTGCTTATGATGTGTATCTTAGGATACTCCTTACCTCAACCTTAGTTGAGAAAAGTTATTTACCAAAACTATCTTTGCCTACTTTACATATTCTCAAACGTTCTGGCATTTCAAAACAGGGGCCAAGATGCTTATGTAACCAAAACTATTTTGGTAGCTTCTATTAACAAAACTATGGAGAGTTATATAATACAATCTCCTTATGTTTTCAAGATAGAACACTCAACTACTCTTACCCCTAGTTTTCCCAAAAGTCTTGTTCAAAGCATTTGAATTCTATTCTTGGTAGAGGTACCAAGGACTCTCTCCTTATTCAAAACTTAACCTCTTCAAAAATTCCCCCAACCTTACCCCAATCTAAGCTTGATAGTGACCCCTAGTAATAGTTGATTTGTGTATAAGATGAGTTGCCTTGATCTGCTGTCTGATGAGTTGCCTTGATCTGCTGATTGATTTGTTTGCTTAGGAAGTAGAATGAGCTACCTTAGAATCTCATCACTAGGATCAAGATGTTTCCACATCCTCAATCCCTAAACAAGAAAGCAAATCTTGATATGATCCCTAGCCACTAGGTGATCATCTAAAACCCTTAACCAGATCAATTCTGAGGAGTTCCATTCTAGATGTTCTCAAGTCCACGAAGACCAATATCAAGCATGGACCTCTTCTACTCACCCTACACTTCCATATCACCCACTTGTTAAAGCTCTGATACCTTGCAACTCCTCCAAGAACATTCCCTCTCATACTCTAGTCAAATTCCTCAAAAACTGCCAATTTCGACCAAGTCTGGAAACAATTTCAACATCACCTTTTGGAATATCTTCTTTTCTCAAACCACGTGCATTTTTGGAAATGCACTTGAACCATCTTGTTAAGAATCATAAGGACTACCAATTCCCACATTGGCACCTGGTTATATCCTCCTCCAACCCACTTGTCCATGATGGTTTTGCAGGCAAGAAAATAACATCTCCTGCAAAACTAGTCATCATGCCTACTTAGGTAGAAGCTCACACCCTCATACAACCTCCTATGGACCAACTATCTGCATGGTTCTGATCTAATCATTGGTGTCTATCAAAACCTACTTCACTTGTTCCAAGTGGGTCTCTATGTTGATTACACTCTCATGGTTTATAAGTCATCATGACCCATATTTCATGGCTGCCTTATTTTCAACAAAGTTGGCCATCACCTCTAGATCACCTCAAATACGATTAATTCAAACTCCCCCTGCCCTGATCATCTATAGGACCTGTTATACCCACACATCTATCCCTTGCACCAAGGTGAGCTCTGAGATCCAAGATGCAAGCATGTTTTGGAGGTATGAAAATAACATCACCTTAGATCACCAACTCCTTGCTTTCCATCCTTTTCAAGTTGGAATTCATTCCACAAGGTTGCAACTGCTTGCTAAACCTTGTCTATATCATCTATATTGGTCCTCAAGATTTATCAATAATTATCCATAATTATTATGGCCCCAAAACTATTTAACTCCTTAAATAGTCAAAATCTCCAAAACTCCCTCCCTAAAGGAAAGTTTGGTTTTTACCAAAATACTTCCCCAACTATTGACTCATGTGAGTTCCCTATATCCTAAGCTATCTTTTCATCTCAAAAATAAATATTTTTGAGAAGCTTTATTATTTCTTTTTGTCCATTTTCTTAAATGGCTAAATTGGAATAATAATTGTTTTAAGTACTTTTAATCCCCAATAAATCTTGGGAAAATTCCCCTATGTATGTATTCACATTTGGGACCCTTCCACACAAAAATACATCCTTGCCCAATGCAAATTTATCAAATAATCTTCTAGAAATCATTTATGTCCTTTTTGAGTAATTGGATTTAAGTGGACTAAAACCCCATAGAACAATCTCAATTAAATCCGAGGAGTCTACCTTGACCCCATCTATCTACCAGTACCATTTTCTCCTATGGTCCAATGCAATATTTTGTAATTCCTTCACAACCATCTATTAGATCAATATTTGTCAATTAAGCAAACCACCACTCCAACCATTTCCAAATTCCATCAAGGCTTGATCAAAGCTCATCCTTAGCACTAGGACACCCCACTGGTCGACCAGCACTGTAGCTCCGCCCCAACAAATCCCCATTTTGCCCTTGTACTAGTTGTAAGAGAGAGAGATGCAACAAAGTTCTTACAAGGATTTGCCACAATAAATCACCACAGCCCCCACTCTGCCCCTGCAAGATCAAATGCCCATCATGCCCCTCTCCACCTCCCCCTGGACCAATCCCTGGCTAGCATTGCCCTCCCCCTTGCCCAAAGTGGTAATTCACCCCATCTAGCATCCCTCCTTGGTATATATGGCCTGTGGCCACCCCTAGCTCGCCCCTGCCCTCATTTGCCCCCTCACACCTCCCCCTCCCCTCCCCCAGTACTCCCTTCCTCTCCCCTGCTCTGTGTTGTCCGGAGGAAGATGAAGAGGAGAGCCTCGGCCTCCTCACAAAATCGAGCAAGACTCTCTCCTCCCTACTCCATTCTCTCTGCATGTCAGCCCACGAGATCCTCTCCTCCTCTTCTACCTGACCGTGCTCTCTTTTCTGTCTAGGACCCACTTCTCCATCGTCGGTGTTGAGCTCCGGCGAGTCTACTCTCGGCCGCCGTCGCACGAGCTACCTCCTGGCGTCAACCCACCTCGTGCCGCCCCTTGTTCTGCTTGCCGTCATCGACCGCGTCCTCCTGCACCCTCCGCCGCCTCCCGAGCCCTCTGGTGAGCTCCCCTCCTCTCTCTCCGGTGAGCTAGGGTTCTGTCCCCGGTGCTCTGTCGCTGCGACGACGACAAGCGTGGGCCGTCCATCACCAGTTAAACGGACGGCCGAGATCCACCAATACCCCTTCGGTCTCCCCCTCTCGCTGACTGCCAGGCCCCGCCTATCAGGTTCGAGCGCCGGCTCCCATGCGCCTCGCTGAGCGCCATGGGCCGCTTTCCCTCTCGTGCGGCCCAGCAGCCCTAGAAGCCAGCCCAGCCTTCCCGGTTATTTTCTTTTTATTCCAGATCTAGAAAAGAGCTAGCAGGATTAATTCCTTTTGAAAATTAAAATCTTATCCAAATGCCTAGATCTAAATTTTTGGTGGTTCTCTGATGTTTTCTCAAACATGCAGAGGTAACCCCATTACCAAAATAATTTTCTTTAATTTCTGGTATTTATTCTGCTGACAAGTATACTTTATACTAATTAATTTCCTCTAAGAGTTTCACATCTCCATTTGAGATGAACCAAGGTTCATTAGGAAGGTATTGTAAATACCTATCCTCTAGCCCAGGTTATATGCCAAGTTGAACGGAAGGGTGCCATTAACAAAAATAACAAAATCAGCCTTTATCTGCCTTAGATAAATTCTCTAGGCCAAACCAAATGTGGTATTGACCTAATTCCACCTCCCAATACACCCTAGTATCAGTATCTACCAAACCCCAACAGCTCAGAATTTCTTGAGCTCTGGTTTAATTTTAGTTATTTAAATACTTCTGTAATGGGTATTTTCACTAATTAAATCACTCCAGGAGTTTTGCTACTCCAAAAAGAGTGAATACAATTGCGACAGAAAGGTATTTTAAATACCTATCACATTCCCCGAGAACCAACTCATTAGCTTCTGTAGAATTAATCTGGTGAAAAAGAGAAAGAGTAGACATAACTGCCTTTGGAAATTCCTTGAGGGCATTCGGGTAATTCTTTGGACATGATTCCAACTCTACATGGTTCAGTACAGAAAGTAATACCAAACCATCCAAGGAAATAATTTTTGGAGCTCTAGAACTTTTCTGGTGAATTATTTCCTCAAACTAGAGTTTAATCCACTATAAAAAGCATAACTAATTCTAGAAAATTGATATTCAAGTAAAACCACTTGTGATGGTTTTGTTTTGACAAGACCTATTTGAGGATATCACTTTTGTGCATTGGTATCCTACAGACCTCAAGGCCCCCAATCCAAGTTCAAGATATCTACCCTAGACAACTATCTTCCATGAGAGAACAATACAGTGGCAATCTAGTAAATGCCACCACCAATACCCAACTTCCTCCAAAACATCCCAAGTCCATTAGTAATTCTCATGTTTGTTTGCTGTATGGTTTGATGATTGAATGTCTTGTATTGATTGTGGACATTGTCTGCTTGCATGTATACCCGATGACGACGATAGTGTGAGAGTCTGACGACAAGAAGAAAATGGACTTATTATTATTAGTTTATTGGGTATTCTTGGTCATCTGAAGAAGTCCAGGGACTTATTGCTGATCACAGGCAAGCCACCATTCCTGAACTATGATATATGTCCTACTCTCTTTTACCTGTTTTATATCCTCTTTATAAATTTTATTATCTACATGCATGTTTTGTTCTACAAATACTGCGATAGTAACTTGCCTCCTCCAAGTTATGACTTCGTGTCCTTCGAGGCACCACCCCGATGAACCTATCATTTTATCCCCTTTAGACCGAGAGTATGATGGTTAGCATCCTACCTCCTTGGAAACCCCGGTTTTGAGAAAATAAATTGTTTTGGGATTTTTCCCCACTTCAAAGGTTTCAAAATAGCTTTGTAAAACCCTGGGAAGAGGCATCATTCCTAGTGGAGGTTTTAATAAAAGAAATGGTGATGAAGAGAAATGCGAATGTGATGGGATGTTCTACGCCTTTACTGGAACAAATTTTCTCCGCGCTACCACATTACTCCAGGTGCTGGGGCTTAACTCGTAGTTTCTCCGCATTAGCCGAGGCAAATTCAACCATGCTTATAGGGAGAGATCCCTAGAATTCCGGGCAGGCGCCACCAGATCAAGGATCTAAAGCATGTCGCTTGCTTCGGTAAGAGTGAGCCTGATCTAACAGGAGTCCGGTGCAACAATTGGGTCTCCCGCGAACGGTATGACTTAGGTAGTACGGAAGGAAGTGGAATCACCAAATTTAAGGTATACGCCAAGTTGCGGCTTGGGTATGCGCGTGTACGGAAGGAAGGACTATGGCTGGGAGCCACATACTCGTTGCCGGGGAGAACAAACCCAAGAGGAAAAGCATGCCTTTGCTAGGGTAGACAAGTGAAAGGTTAGGTTTGATTATCCGGACCCCCATCTACAGTGGTAGTGGGCCGTGGTTGTATCCCGGCGGATGTATTAATTGTTGTGGGGAAAGTGCGCAAACTCTGCAGAGTATAACCTATTCGAATAGCCGTTTCCACGGTCAAGGACGGTTGTAAAGGTGTTGGCTAGGAGTAGCCAAATTGTGCTTGTTTGGGAAACATGGACAAAGAGGACGAAGGTTCGGGGGGGGGACCCGAGTTTGAAGGTTTTGTTTTGACCCAAGGGGTCGAAGATGTTTAAAAAGGGTTTTAACTACAAAACTGTTTTCAAAACTCTTTTTCAACAAAGATATGGAGATGTCTTAATTTATAAAACAGAAGCATGTTTTCAAAACTCTTCTTCAACAAAGATATGGAGATGCCATACCTTCAAGGTTAGTTTAGGCTTTTCAAAAGCAACCCCAGATAGAGCTATCTCGCCATAGCCAGAATTGCATTTCCTTTGTTCACTTATCTTGGTGGTTTTGCGAGTACATTCAAAGTACTCATGGCTGTGGCCCTGGCTATTTACCTGGCCAGACTTTCAGAGGTTCGACTTCGGAGGATCCACGGCTCACTGATCATGGGAACGTGGATGTATACATAATAGGGATTTCTTAGATGAATAAATCCGGGGAGCCCACAAAAAGTTCATTAGAATTGCATTCTATGTATTTTTTCCAAATTTTCAAAATTTTAAGTTGAAAAACCAAAACCTAAGTTACATATTAGTTTTTCAAATATTCCTATGAGGGACAAATAAGGATTTTATAAATCCAATATTTTTGAACTAGATAAATACATAAATGAGCCTAAGTTTATCTACTAGATTTTAGAAGAATTTAGAAACAAATTTTAACCCATTTAGAGTTTAAATGCAAAATATATAAAAGAAATACAAAGCATAAAAAGAATAAAAAGAAAATCTAACTACCTTACCTAGCGGGCTAGCCGGGACCAACCTAGTCCTATCTACTACACGTGCCAGCCGCATGAGCGACGTGGAGCAGCGTGCCATCCAATGGGCTAGCCCATCGCAACCGCAACAACCGCCACCAGACAAACCCCTCCCCCTCTGTTTTTACCTCCCGCTGCCACTGACATGTAGGGCCCGCCTGTCATCTCCCTCCTATCGAAGAAATAACAAACAGACACGAGTTCGTTGCCTACCGGACCAAATCCAGGATTTCTCGTTGTTGCGTTCAAACCTGTGACCCCTACTCCAAGGTTCTCTCCCTTATATACTATCACATTTTCCCCATCACCGTTTTGACTTTTTTCGAACCCTAGCTACAGTTTGAGCTCACTCGATCTCGCCGGAGCCGTGCCGCTGCCATTAGAGTTTCAGGGAAGCTAGGAAGTCGAGGTTTCCGGCACTCCTAGTCTACATACTCCGTCTGGAACTCTTCTCCTTGAAGCCCCACTTCTCCCTAACTTTTTCCTTGTCGTAGGAGCACTGCAGAGCTCGAGATTGCTCGCCGGAGCTACCCGCTACCCTAAGCCATCAGCCGCCAATGTCTCTCGCTCTAGGAAACCCGGACATAGTCGAGGACACCAACGAGCTCCCCATCCTACACCGCGTCCAATGGTGGTCTTCCCCGTCGCAGGCGAGCACCATAACCGTTCCCATAATCACCGACTGAACTCGCCACCGTCGTCAACCTCATCATCGTGGGCCATCGCCTCTGCAGGTAACGCTCTGATCATCCTCCTCCGTTTGAACCCAAATCAATGGCTTAGATTAGATCTCTTCGTCGAAGGGGTAGCATCCAACCACGTCACGCCACATGGCACACACTTAGTCATCTACCGAGTCAGCCTGCTGTGTCAGCAACCACGTCAGTATGCAGTCCAATCAACCGCCTAGTCAACATTTGATTTTAAATAGTTAGAAATTGTGCCTAACTTCTAAAAATCATAGGAAATTACCTACATGGTCAAAAATTGCAAATATTATACCGTTGGATTCATAAAATTGTGTAGATTACAGTTCTATAATAAAACTGCAAGTTTGGCGAATTAAATATTTTATGAAATTTAGACTCTTTATTGTTGTATTTTAATTCTAGAAAAATATCTACATATCCATTTAGTTGATTCTTGTTGCATTGGCTTCGTAATCACAAGATCTACAACTTAGCATTGGCATATTTTGAATAGAAGCCATATATTTGTCTGGTGTAACATTGGAAGTTGAGGCCCCTTTATGAGCATATTAGGGATAATAATATCGAAATAAATTCAAATATGTTGGAAATCGATCCAATGACACCCTCAACACATTATAGCTTATGTGTGATGTTCTTGGTCGAATTAAAATCACCTTTGGCAGTCTACCATGTTTCATATGCATAATTATCATTGTGACATTGTTTTGGTGCAAATTGTGATTAGATCTATCCTCGTGTTTTCATTAGATTGCTCGGAGTGCGATGAGGAGTATTGTTGCTTAGAGTGATGTTTGAATCAAGGAAATTTATACCTTTGTTCATATTTTTGTCCCAGTCTTGTTACTATGCATGTTTTGGTCTTCAAAATAGTTGTATGCATGTGTAGGATGTTCTCACTAGAAGTACCTAGAAATATTTTACAAGGGCGATGATGTTTTGTAGTATGCCATAGCCTATACTTAGAAATTCCACTCCTACTAGGTTCTCCTGAATTTTTTTAAGTATTATGCTTGTGCTACGCTATATATATATATATATATATATATATATGCAAATACCGATGGGGATTCGAAAGACAGAAAATTTTCTAAGTATAAGAGCTCTGTTTTATGAGCACACGTTTTTCTCCTCAAAGCTAAGTTTACCTCTAGGCTGAGGGGTATGTCGGGAACGACTACAAGGGGAAGTATCTTGGATTAGCTCTGCTTGCGCCCAGGGACAAGTATCTTGGATTGGCGCTGCTTGTGTCCTCCATCGCCCAAGATCAAAGAAGTCGACCATGTTTCAGAATTCAGAAGCTTCCAGTGAAACCACAATATATATAGACATTGTCTTGGCCTAGTACTTAGTGGGAAACCTCACCTGAGTACCACAATTTTTTCTCATGTGGAACCCGTAGAGGGGCTACTAAGGGAAATCTTCTCCATGATCTTGTTTTTAAAAGGACTTGATCATGGATTATGGGTAAAGTGTACAAAATCTCGAGAGTAATCAATCTGATCGATCAGCCGTGTTCACAGAAAGGAACAACTTTGAGCATCTGAAGGATGGACCCTGTGAAGGATTTCCTCTCTCTTTTTCTAAGGAACTGTTTTAAAACTCTATGTTCGTGGAATCTTCCATAGATGGGATTTTGGGTTGCATGGTGTACTCCATGTGTTAGGTTGAGGGATAGTAGCCTGGTGCAATCCAATGCGATCCACTTGAACCTATATTACTTATCATAGTTTATAAAGTAGGATAAAAGATTTTATATCTTCTTATTGACTTAAGAAAATTGGATTTATGCAAATAAACCTCAAGCCTTTTCCTAGCCTTGCATGTAGAGATAGTCTAATTCTTTCCTTGGTGTAATTTGCTAATACATTCAAAGTATTGACCAACTCGTTGGGCTGCATGTTTCATGTGCAGAATCCGAAGATTGAGAGGTGCATATGATTCATGGGTCTATACTCAACAAGCCTGAGGCATTGATGGACTCAAATTTTATTTAAGTTTTCACTATTTATTTGAGCTAGCTTTAAGCTATGAAAATATGTAATACATTAAACTCTAGATTATTTTTGTAATAATGACTTATATTTGACATGATATTTCATCGACTGTGAGTGTTAGATAATGATTCAGGGACTTAGGATCTTTATCGATCTTAGGTCACTACAGATGGTATCTGAGCATAAGTTGACTGTAGACCGTGATCCTAGCCTCGGAAAAACCTTAGGAGTAATATTTCTAAGTTATTTTAGAAAACTCTCATACTTCTCATCATCTACTTTAGAGTTATAAAAGTTTCCTAATCTCTTATCCTTTCAAAATTAGATGACCATTACCCCACTTGATGGAGGCTTGTCAAGACAACTTTTCTTAGGAAGGTCAACTTGATGCTTCATATCAAGTAAGAATAGAAGTCCTCCACCAAAGATGTTCCAACAATTTTTAGCTACAAGAACTGAAGACTACAAAGGCTTTTAAAGACTTTGAAGCTATGAGTACTAAATATTACAATGAGAGATGAAGAGCGTGAAGACTAAAGAGACCCACTAGGAACCAAACCTAGATAGACTATGATACGATTAGATACAATAATTTGTGGGATGTCACTTTTAATGGTTTTATTAACATTGGCAAATAAAACTTATCTTCAATACAAAATTTGTTTGAGTGCGGTAGCTACTTGTACTTCCCTATCTTAAGCCTCGAAGACGGAACAAATGACCCCAAGAGATTGAGATAAACCGAAGAAATTCAATGGGGATGCCAAGTTAAAATTCTACCAAGTGGTTGAAGAGAAGAACAACCACACATGGTGGAAAATGCAACACGAGCTTAAAGATGGACAACACGCAAGTGCCTCGCCAAGTTCACGAATTAGGAAACACCCCTATACAAATTTCCTACCTTATATCAATACATAGTTTGTGTGAGCTTGCTGTGGTTTGATATTTTGTTTGGATTTTCCTTTTTCTATGTTACCATGTGTGACGCATGCATCATGGTAGAATATTCTCTAGTCTTTCTATCTATGTATTATCTTTTGTCTAAACCCTTAGATGCCGCCAAGACGTGCGAACAATGATCTTCCTCTAGAGATTGCACAACTCTTGGATACCCAGAACCAGTTAATTCAGCTCCTCACCTAGAACATTCACAAAAACAACAACAACAAAAACAACAACAACAGTAACAACAAAAACAACAACCCACCTTAGCAGGATTGCTTGACTCGATTTTTGAGGCTGAAACCCTCCAAATTTCTCAAGCAGCACTAAGCCAATTGTAGCACATGACTGGCTCCACACAATCAATAATAAGTTGGACATAGTTCAAGCTGTTTTAGCAGAAAGGGTGCAGTTTGCCGCACACCAACTTGAAAGACCTGCTGCTGAATGGTGGGATAACTATCATGTCACCCATCCCGATGTCGATGTTATTCCATGCAACCAGTTTGAAGAAGCTTTCCACACTCATCATGTGGCTGCTGGAGTCATGACATTGAAGAGACTTGATTTTCGCGAGTTACATCAACTGCACCGCTCTGTCTCTTATTATGGAGATCCTTTCAACAAGTTAGCATGATATGCACCTGATGATGTTTCCACGGACACCAAGAGGTAGGAAGAGTTCATGAGAGGACTTAATGACGAGATATCCATCCAGCTTGTGGCTCTAAAATTTGATAACTACCATGAAATCTTGGATGGGGCAATCATGGTTGAAGCCAAACAGAAGAGAATCGATGATTGTAAGAGGAAATCTACATTCCACAAGCATAACTATGTTCAGTACTAGAAGCAACATACTTCCTCCCCACCACCCCACAATCACAATGGTCAGAATCATAATGGCCATAGGCACCATAATGGCAATGAGGGAAATGACAACAATGGTAATCACCAGCACGATTTGAGTCAGGTGACGTGATACAAGTGTGGAGAAAATGGGCATTATGCTACTGATTGTCCTCATAAGCGCTAGAATATGAATTGAAATGGTAATGGAATTGGAAGTGGCAATGGTAATGGAAACGGTAATGGTAATGGAAATGGCAAGAAACCAAATCCTTTTGTCAAGGCCACTTTGAATCATGTCTTCATGGACGAAGCTTGTGACACATCACACCAAGGTAATCATTGATAAGCCTTGATTTTATAAGTGGAACTCCATTAGGAGAATTCATCAAAGACAATTTTTTAAGGGTGGTGGCATCCTAGTGTACCCCAAACCCGTTTCTTTCTAGCCTTCTCAAATCTCGAGGACGAGATTACTTTTAAGGGTGGTAGTCTGTGACATCCCGAACTTTAAAGTTTTGGGCATAGTAGCATTGCATTCATGAGCATTGCATCCTATGTATTTTTGCAAATTTTCATAATTTTAACTTGAAAACCCAAAACCTAAGTTCTATATTAGTTTTGCAAATATTCCTATCAGGGACAAATAAGGATTTTATAAATCCAATATTTTTGAACTAGATAAATGATTACATAAATGACCTTAAGTTTATCTACTAGATTTTAGAAAAAAATTCAACTCATTTGCAGTTTAAATGGAAAAGGTATAAAAGAAATACAAAACAGAAAAAGGATAAAAATAAAAGCTAACCACCCTACCTAGAGGGCCAGCCTGAACTAGCCCAGTCATATCTACTGCGCTCGCTAGCCGCACGAGCGATGTGGAGTAGCTCGCCATCTAGTGGGCCGTCCCATCGGAACCGCAACATCCGCCACCAGACATATCCCCCCCCCTTTGTTTTTACCTCCCTCTATCGCTGACATGTAAGGCTCGCTCGTCATCTCCCTCCCATCGAAGGAATCTAGAATGAACACGAGTTTGTTGCCTACCAAACCAAATCCCAGAATTTATCGTTGTTCCATTCGAACCTGTGACCCATACTCCAAGATTCTCCGCCTTATATGCTCCCGCATCTTTCCCCATCGATGTTTCGACTTTTTTTTGAACCCTAGCTATAGTTTGATCTCGCTCGATCTCGTCGGAGCCGTGTCGCTGCCATTAGAGCTTCAGGAAAGCTTGAAAGTCGAGGTTTCCTCTTCTCCTGATTTACCTACTCCATCTGGACCTCTTCTCCTTGATGCCCTGCTTCTTCCTAACTTTTTACCTCTTGTAGGAGCACTATAGAGCTCGGTATTGCCCGCTGGAGCTACCCTTCCACCCTATGCCTTTAGCCACCAATCTCCGCCGCTTTGGGAAGCCTAGACACAGTCGAGGACACCAACAAGCTCCCCATCCTACTCCGCATACAGTGGTGGCCTTCCCCATCATAGGCGAGCACTGGAATTGTCGCCATTGTCGCTGACCAAACCCGCCACTGTCGTCTACCTCACCGTCGTGGGACACCGCCGCCAGAGGTAACACTCAGATCATCCTCCTCCATTTGATGCCGAATCAACGGATTAGATTAGATATGTTCTCTAAATATAAGAGCTCTGTTTATGAGTGCAAGTTTTTCTCCTCAAATCAACTTCAAAATAAAACTAAGTTTTACTCTGGGCTGAGTGGCATGTCGGGAACGACTACAAGGGGAAGTATCTTGGATTGGCTCTGCTTGCGCCCATGGTTAAGTATCTTGGATTGGCTCTGCTTGTGTCCTCTACCGCCTAGGATCAAAGAAGTCTGCCATGTTTCAGAATTCAGAAGCTTCTAGTGCAACAAAATTACATATGGGCTATGTCTTGGCCTAGTACTTAGTGGGAAACCTCACCTGAGTACCATAGTTTTGGCTCATGTGGAACTGGTAGAGTGGTTACTAAGGGAAATCTCCACCATGGTTTTGTTTGTAAAAAGACTTGATCGTGGATTATAGGTAAAATGTACATACTATCGAGAGTAATCAATGCAATCGATTAGCTATTCACGGAAATGAACAACTTTGAGCATCTAGAGGATGGACCCTCTAAAGGATTTCCTCTCTCTTTTTCTAAGGAAATATTTTAAAACTCTAAGGTCGCGGAATCGGCCATAGATGGGATTTTGGGATGCATGGTGTACCCCATGTGTTAGGTTGAGAGATGGCAGCCTAGTGGAATCCAGTGCGAGCCACTTGACCCTATATTACTCACCAAAGTTTTACAAAGTAGGATAAAAGATTTTATCTCTTCTTCTTGACTTAAGAAAATTGGCTTTACGAAAATAAACCTCAGGCTTTTTCCTAGCCTTGCATGTAGAGATAGTCTAATTCTTTCCTTGGTGTAATTTGCCAATACATTCAAAGTATTGACCAACTCGTTTGGCTACACATTTCTGAAGGAGACATGCCCTAGAGGCAAATAATAAAAGGGTTTTATTCGTATCTCATGAGTTCATAATAGTTTTATATCATGCTATAACTGTATCAAGCGGAAACATTGATACATGTGTGGTTTGTAAACAAACCTAGGTCCCTAGTAGCCTCTATTCAACTAGTTCATTGGGCATGTGATGATCAAGATTTCCTGATCATGGTGCTATGAAAAGAAAGCCAACTGAAAATGAAGTCATCTCATCTGGAATGATGTGAAGGACATTTCCCACCAATGATTGTTGCAACACGATCATGTCACATAGTTCACAATTGCAATTGTCAAAAACAGAGGTTCCTAATCCTTGGACCATGAGATCATATCAATCACTATTACGGGAGGATTCCTTAGATATCATCAAAGGTCACTCGGTTAAATGGTGATCATAAAGGTGTGTTCAGGTATCCAAAGGGGCATGTAGAGGCGTTATGCATCAAGATCGGGATTTGTTCTGCTGTGTGATAGGAAGATACACTAGGCCCACTCGATGAATTACATCCATAAGTTGCACAATGTATGACTAGGTCATGGGGATGGAATTTCTTGGGAACGAGTAAAACAGTATTTGTTGGAAACGAGATTGAACAAGGTATCATGATACCAATGATCATCTGTCAGACAAGTCTTGTATTGCATAACCAAGGGAATTGGACATATCATTTCAGGTTTGACACGAGGGTGATTCGTGGAGTGCATAGGGGTCAACATGGGTGTCCCGGTCCTGCTATTTGTCATTGATAGAGATCATGTCTATAGCATTCATGAACCATAGGTAAACACACTTAAGGGAGATACAATGCTTGGAGATCCTCCTGTGAGATGGAATCATAGAAGAGAGAGAAATTAGATTCATTCTGAAGATATCTGAAGCTGTTCGGAGAAAGAAAGAAGGAAAAGGCCAAAAAGGAGTTTCAGATAAATGGCAATTTATAATATGCATTTATTATAAGTTAATTATGAATTAACTTATACTAAATAAATATTTAAATTAATATTTATAGGGAAACTTCCTCAATACGCCAAAACCCTAGAGGGAATTGACCTAAGAGAAAGCCACCCTAAAAGGGAAAGAAAACTACACCTGGTGGTGGGCCACACAGCCCACCTAGGCAGCCAGGCGGACTTGGCTGAGCACCCCCATGGGCGACACATAGCCAGGCGCCGCCGCTGGGCCATTGCCGGGCAAGCCTACCCAGGCAGGAGCTGCCTCGGGCACTGGTGGGCCTCGAGCTGGCCCACCCAGGCAACTCCCTCAGACCGTCTCGCCTTGCCCTCGCTGCCAGGCCACGCCACGCGTGTTGTGAGCCGTCGAGGGTAGGGATGGCCCACCCGAGCACAGCTGGTGCTGTAGAAGCTGCTGGGCAGCTGGGCCACACGGGGAGGGGAAGTGTCGGCCCACCTGGTCACCTCCTGCTGTAGCTTGCTGGTCACTTTGTTGGGCTGCTACGAGGTAGGCCCACTCGGGTGCCCTAGTGGCCTAGCCAGCTAGGATCTGTTTCCTCTTTATTTTCACCATACTTTTAGTCCCACATGGGGCACCTAAAGGGGAGGGCACACCTCCCTTCCCCTATATAAAGGGGTCCCATGGGAGGATTAAAACATACCAACAGATATTCTCTAAGGAATCTTTCCTTAGAGAAAATCCTCCTCTCTCTCTAGTAGTCTTTGCGGTGGCATGGTCCTAGGGAAATGACTGTCCGCGGAAAGTCAACGCATCTGTGGTACGCCATTGTGCTGCAGGGATTCCACATGGAGGTCTACTTCCGCAACCTTGGCAGGGATCAAGAAGTTCGAGAGTCATCGTATTGCACCGTATGCATGTGATCCATCGTGGAAGCTGCACTTGTGGAGATCGGCCATGGTACAAGGACCTGGAGAAGGGGGACGTGCGAGGAGCTTCGTGACCTTGAGGTCGGACGGTACGTTACCGCTGTCTTCCTCCGTTACTGCATTACTTCTAGATAGATCCTTGGGCATTTAGGGGTTCCGTGTAGTAAATTTTTTGTTATCTGCTGTGGAAACCCTACTATGGTATCAAATCCTGATCTATGGTTAGTATGCTAGTAAGGATATACACATGCAAAGTGTGGGAATTGATACCCTAGTTTTTACCTTCCCACGTATATTTGTTTATATCGCGGTACTATGAGATGAAGCGGCCCAGACCGACCATACACTTAATCCTACGCGAGACTGCTTCCACGCTCGACATATGACTTGTACCGTATAACTGGCTAGCGGGTGTCTTTTTCTCTCATAGTAGTTGATATAGCATCTACAATGGAAGGCCCCGAAAGGGGTGTAATAGAGACAACTATTGTATCCATGTTGTGGTTGGAAGTTTGTAGGTAGAAACTGTTCTATTGCGATAGCCTAAACAACCACGTAAAATCTTAGGTAGATATAGTAGAGGTGTCTAACTTGCAAGGTTTTGCGATGTGATATGGTTACGGTTATGAAAAGTTAAAGTGGTTTACTTTTCCTATTACTAAGTCATATAGTAGTAGTCATCATGAAGATGAATGACAAGACCGGTGGCGTCATGGACTTGGCGTCGAACCGGAGCACCTGATGGATATCATGGAGCACGAAGACAACCATGTCATGTCACATTTTGATTTGATATGATTTAATCTTTTGTGTGCATCTTGTTTGAGTGCAAGTATCAGATACACAACGGTAGCATTTAAATAGGATGATCCCTAAATTAATACCAACAAAAGTTTTCTCCCATTAGTGTGCACCACCAAGAAAGTTCGTCATTATGAGGCAGGACATGACGATCGGGTGTCAGACATATCTACGTTCGCATACAGTGGGTGCAAGCCATGTAGTGAATACACCAAGGTTGGGTTGGCGAGCCTAGCATGTGCAGACCTGGCCTCGGAACACAAAGGTCGAACGATCAAGCACAAGTCACATGGATGATGTGATAGATGGGTATAGTCCACCCTGATAGCCGGATCAAAGGCCGTGATGATCGGGGATGATGTGTGTAAAGGGGTCGTGTAATCACTAAACTATCTTTACGGATGATAGTTTAAGTGGGAGTTCATTTGAACTCCATATTATGAACTTGGTCTAAGTCCTTTTTGCAAATGTCTTGTAGATTATGGCCATTCCTTAGTTCAATACATCTTTAGTCCATTAATGAACGGGAAGAAACTTAAGTTAGATGGGTCGAATTTCATCAACTGATACCAACTCCTAAGTAGAATCCTCATAGAAAACAATCTCGTATACATCCTTTGTGAACCCCTGGAAGATTTCCCTGATGAATCAGACGATAGAGAAGACATGATTCTTCATGATCGTCGTGATACCTTCGCCAAGATCAAACCCAAATCTAGGATCATCATCAATAGAAAGTGTATATGCGATATACAAGTAATCAATGTTTCCATGAAATGCTTATGCAGGTTTCAAGTATTGGATACTTAATCTTGTTTTATAGAAAACATGACCCATCGTGTCAGAGTTACAGAATGGAACGAGACAGTGATGGTGTGATAACGACAAACAAGCTAGGTGATGGCCGATGACACTCCTTCCCTTGAATTTTATCATTAGGATTAGTAGATTTGAATAAAATCTCTATAATCAAGTTTGTGAAACATATTAGTGTGTCTTGATTATTGCAAGACGGTTATTCATATTAATAAGAAGCAATTCAGTTGTTCTGTTTTTATGAATGATCTATTTTATGATTCACATTGGGATTATAAACAAGTTATTCTAGTCTTTATCTGTATGATAAAAGGATGTTTATGAAAATTTGCCAAAAGATATTCAAGTTTAAATATTGAATAACACTATTGTTTAACTCATTGTGGTTACTGCATGTTTTTCATGTTTATGAAAATCGGGGTCTTAGATATTTGTTCTAGAGACTTTGAAAAACCATGCCTCGTTGGGTAGAATGACTAAAACTCTGCATTCTAGTAAAACGGTGACATGTTAAGAATTGTTGAATGTTATACATATGATGTATCGTATTTTCAACAGATAGTGGAAATCATTGTTTCTTCGTGAGTTTAAGTGAATATATGTATTTACTTGATGAAACACAAGTTTGAAACTATTTGAGTTGTTCAAATGATTTTAGAATGAAATGGATATAAGATTAACAAGAATTCAAAATCCGTGTGATTTGATCAAAGTTATTATGAATTCAAGTTAATGACAAATTGGCATATAAGGGACTTGTGAAAAACGCTTTCACAAATTATGGTGATTGGACTAATCAAATAGTATGGATATGTCTAATACATCATAATCATAGTATATAAGATACATCTGGTCTAAATGACCTTCAGATGGTTTAACATTAGGAATTAGAGTTAGAGATTGAATTAGTAAACACTCGAAAGAATTAGGAACATCTAAAGATTCGTGGAAACAACACCATATGAGATATGGAAAGCTTGACTTTCTAGAGATTTTGATAGTTAGAGATTGTTGTGAATAGTAAGTCTTTGTGGTATATTCTTAGTAAGACTATGAATACAAATTCCAAACTAATACCTGAAGAAGACAAAGTTTGTATTGCCTCAATGAGGTACTTCTTCGAGAAATTGTTTTCTTATAGAAGTGTTCGTGGAAGGGTATAGGTGTAAGCATAAGTTTCCGCTAATACTTTAAAAGTAGGATTCAAGAGTTTGCTCTGCCATCTGCAGAATTTCATTCTTGATTCACTTGTCCTATTATTGGAATAAGACATACCTATGAACTACAAAGAAAGATTGATGGAACCAAGTACAAGAAATGACTTAGAGTCATGAAATTAGCATAGTACTGATCAAAATCGCAAAGTCTTCAAAAGTTTGAAGAAAAAGGTTATAGCTAGTACAACAAGCAGGTTTTGACCAATCTGGAATTGCTAAGTCTTGTAGCAGAAAATTCTTGATTTGATATAAGATCAAAGAATTTTGGATTTGCCAGGATTATCGAGAAAGTTCTACAAGTTGAGTGGGAGATAAGAAGTTTTCCAAACAGAATATGTGGACGACATATTTGAGTGGGAGATGAGTGATATCCTAGAATATTAAATATTAATGAAATAATTGAGTGGGAGCATAACAGTGTTCTTGAATATGTCATTGACATATTAGCTAATAATATGTTTGGTATTAGGAATGATTATATCATTAGAAGGATGAGATTTAACTTATATTAAATAAAGTGGATCTATAAGATTAGATCATGATGTTTAATAAACATTAAGTGTCAAAATACTTGGAGCTCTAAAAGTAGTTCAGAAGAACCTAGTTGAGATTCTGAAAACAGTTCAGGATGGATTCAAGTGAAGAATTGGCTCTTACTTGAATGAGTATTGACTCAGTATTCATGACAACGGTTAAAGGAAAGAGAGATGCATCGCATGAACTATGCCTTGGCCATAGTTTTTCCAAGGTAAAACCCATGTTGTTTATACTTGACATAATGTGACCCATGTTCTTAGTTGTAAAGAACAAAGCTTCTAGAGTGATTTCTGAATCAATCACTGAATCAGAGTTAAGTTTCAGCGCAGCGAAATCATGGCTAGACATCAAAGTGAAAGTATTACACTTTGATTAAAATTTACATATATATAGAAGTATTAGGATACTTCAATGTTAGCAAGTATAATTTTGGTTTAGAGAAAGTTCGAGTTTCGACTAAGTGTGTTTTATAGTTATACATGACATCTTGAAAGGTCTATTCACTGATAGATCGTCATTTTATATACCAGAAAACATAAGTCTCACTTTGTCACCAAAATGCTACAACACATTATATGATAATGATGTGAATGTCAAAACAAGTTGACATTAATGATTTGCAAAATAGCACCTTATGAATCTAGTGAAACAGATTTAGGGCAAGAAGTCCTCCATGAGCAAGCATGATCAATAAACACGTATGAGATATGGTTTATGATTAGTAGCAATGTAGCTAGATTATTTGTACTCTAATGCAAGTGGGAGACTGGAGGAGATATGCCCTAGAGGAAAATAATAAAAGGGTTTTATTGTCATATCTCATTAGTTCATAATAGTTTTACATCATGCTATAACTGTATCAATCAGAAACATTGATAAAGGTGTGGTATGTAAACAAACCTAGGTCCCTAGTAGCCTCTATTCAACTAGTTGATTGGGCAGGTGATGATCAAGGTTTCCTGATCATGGTGCTATGAAAAGAAATCCAACTGAGAATGAAATCATATCATCTAGAATGATGTGATGGACATTTCCCACCAATGATTGTTGCAACTCGATCATGTCACATAGTTCATAGTTGCAATGATTAGAAATAGAGTATCCTAATCCTTGGACCATGAGATCATATCAAATCACTGTTACCTAAGGATTGCTTAGATACCCTCAAAGGTCACTCGGTTAAATGGTGATCATAAAGGTGTGTTCAGGTATCCAAAGGGACATGTAGAGGCATTATGCATCAAGATCGGTATTTGTTGTCATGTGTGACGGGAAGATACACTAGGCCCACTTTGTGATTTACATCCATAAGTTGCGCAACATATGGCTAGGTCATGGGGATGGAATTTCACGAGAACAAGTAAAATAATACTTGTTGGATACAAGATTGAACAAGGTATCGTGATACCAATGATCATATCTCGAACAAGTCTTGTATCACGTAACAAAGGGAATTGGACATATCATTTTAGGTTCAAGATGATGGTGATTCGTGGAGTGCACAGGGGTGAACATGGGTGTCCCGGTCCCGCTATTGATCATTGCTAGAGATCATGTCTATAACATTCGTGAACCATAGGGAAACACACTTAAGGGAGATACAATGCTTGGAGATACTCCAGTGAGATGGAATCATAGAAGAGAGAGAAATCAGAATCGTTCTAGAGAGATGCGAAGCTGTTCAGAGAAAGAAAGAAGGAAAGGCCAAAAGGAGTTTCAGATAAATGGCAATTTATAATATGCATATATTATATGTTAATTATGAATTAAATACTAAATAAATATTTAACTTAATATTTATAGGGAAACTTCCTCAATAGGCCAAAACCCTGGAGGGAATTGACCTAAGAGAAAGCCACCCTAAAAGGGAAAGAAAACTACACCTGCTGGTGGGCCACATAGACCACCTAGGCAGCTAGGCGGATAGGCGGACTTGGCTGAGCATCGCCGTGGGCGACACACAGCTGGGCACCACCGCTAGGCCAGTGCCGCGCAAGCCCACCTGGGAAGGCGCTGCCTCGGGCGTGGCCCAGCAGGGAAGCTCTCTCGTACTGCCTTGCCTTGCCCTTGCTTCCGGGCCGCTACGCGTGCTGTGGGCCGCCCGAGGGTAGGGCCATCCCACCCGGGCACTACCGGCATCACAGCAGCTGCACTGGGCCACGTGGGGAGGGGCAGTGTCGGCCCACCCGGTCGCCTCTTGCTGTAGCTTGTTGGTTGCTGTGCTGGGCCGCTGCGAGGTAGGCCCACTAGGGTGCCCTAGTGGGTCAGCCGGCTGGGAGCTATTTCCCCTTAATTTTCTTCATACTTTCAGGCCCACATGGGGCAACTAAAGGGGAGGGCACACCTCCCTTCCCCTATATAAAGGGGTGCCCATGGGAGGATTAAAACACACCAACAAATATTCTCTAAGGCATCTTTCTTTAGAGAAAATCCCCCTCTCTTTATTGTTGTCTTTGCGGTGGCACGGTCCCAGGGAAAGGAATGTACGCGCAAAGTCAACGCATCTGTGGCACGCCATTTTCTTGTAGGGATTCCACTAGGAGGTCTACTTCCGCAACGTCGGCAAGGATCAAGAAGTCCGGGAGTCATCGTATTGCACAATATGCATGTGATCCATCGGGGAAGCTACACTTGTGGAGACCGGTCATCGTACAGGACGTGGGCAAGGGGGGACATGCGAGGAGCTTCGCGACCTTGAGGTTGGACATGTGCGACTAGATCATCCACACTTCTGCATGAGCGTAACGCTTTCTCGGTCTTCAAGGGTGCGTTACCGCTGTCTTCCTCCATTACTGCATTACTTCTAGATAGATCCTTGGGCATTCAGGGCGTTCCGCGTAGTAATTTTTTTGTTATCTTCTGTAGAAACCCTATAGTGGTATCAAAGCCTGATCTATGGTTTGTATGCTAGTAAGGATATACACATGCAAAGTGTGGGCATTGATACCCTAGTTTTTACCTTCCCATGTGTATTTGTTTATATCGTGGTACTGTGAGATGAAGCGGCCCAGACCGACCTTACACGTAATCCTACGCGAGACTGGTTCCATGCTTGACATACGGCTTGTACCGTATAAGTGGCTAGCGTGTGTCTGTCTCTCTCACAGTAGTTGATATATCATCTATAATGGAAGGCCTTGAAAGGGGTGTAGTAGAGACAACTATTATATCCATGTTGTGGTTGGAAGTTCGTAGGTAGAAACCATTCTATTGCGAAAGGCTAAACAACCACGTAAAATCTGCAATAGATAGAGTAGAGGCGTCTAACTTTATGTTGCATGGAAGGCTTTGTGATGTGATATGGTTAAAGTCATGAAAAGTTAAGGTAGTTTACTTTTCCTGCATAGTTTGGTGTTTTGCCGACGTGAACAAGCCCCTGTGGCATGTCGTTATGCTGCAGGGATTCTGCTAGGAGGTATAATTCTGCAACCTCAACAGGGATAAAGAAGTTCGGGAGTCGTCGCATTGCACCGTATGCATGTGATCCATTGGGGAAGCTGCACTTGTGGCGACCGTCCACCGTACAAGGACCTGGACAAGGGGTTACATGCGAGGAGTTTCGCGACCTTGAGGTCCGACGGGTACGACTACATCATCCACGCTCCTGCATGAGCATAACGCTCTCTCAGTCTTCAATGGTACGGCACCGTTGTCTTCCTCCATTACTGCATTACTTTTAGATAGATCCTTGGGCATTTAGGGTGTTCTACGTAGTAATTTTTTTGTTATCTGCTGCGAAAACCCTATAGTTTCATGTGTAGAATCCAAAGATTGAGAGGTTAGTAGGATTCATGGGTCTACACTCAAAAGGTCTGAGGCGTTGATGGAATCAAGTTTTATTTAAGTTTTCTCTCTTTATTTGAGCTAGCTTTAAGCTATGAAAATATGTAATAAATTAAACTCTAGATTATTGTTGTAATAATGGCTTATGTTTTACATGATATTTCATCGACTGTGAGTGCTAGCTAATGATCCATGGACTAGAATGTTAATCATAGGGACTTAGGATCTTTATTGATCTCAGGTCACTACAGCTCTTTGTTGGGATCGATATAAAACCTGGAATTAATATTTCCACGAAAACATGCTCTGACGAACATGTGCTCTTGCAAGCCATGAACACATTAGCTCAAGTACTTAGCAACCATCCAAAACAACAAAATTATGGTAACAATTAATCTTAGCCATATAGTTGGGAAAATCCACACATATTTAGCCATTACTTTATGGCAGTACATACAAAGTGGAGCCCATACATCAAGCAAGCATAATTATGTTGAAAATATGCCCTAGAGACAAATAATAATATGGATTATTATCATATTTCATAAAGTTTATGATTAAGTTGTGTATCATGCTATAACTATATTGAAAGGAAACGTCCACACATATGTGATATATAAACAACCAGGAGTTCCTGGTGAATCTCTAGTCACTAAATCATTGGTCAACAGATGGTCAAAGTTTCCTGATCATGTGGCATTTATGCCAGTTGACAATGGAGTCACCTCATTACGAGAATGATCTGATGAGCTATACCCAATCTAAATATCGTGACCTGATCATGTCACGAAGTTCAAGTTATGATGATTAGAAAAAGACCTAGTGTCCTATTTCTTAGACCGTGAGGCCATATCAATCACTGTCACCGAGAATACTTAGATAACATCAAACATCATTTGTGGGAGCGATGATCATAAATGTGTGTTTAGGTATTCAGAGGAACATGTAAATTCATTATGCATCAAGAGCGGGATCTATCCATCCGCGTGACAGAAAGATACTACTGGGCCCACTCAGAGAAGTTATATCCAATAGCTGCATAACATCTGATTTAATCACAGGGATATCACTTGTCGGAACGAGTTAAATTACATTTGTTGGCAACAAGATTGAACATGAAATGATGATGTCATTGATCAGATCTTGGACAATGCAAGTATCGAGAGACAAAAGGAATATGACATGACGTTCATGGTTCAGCGACGAAAGAATCGTGGAATCCACAGGGGTCATCATGGGCATCCATGTCTCGCTGATGATCATTGGTACAAGAGGGTCTCTACCATGTCTAGAGTGTTCCTGAACTATGGGTTCTCACTCTTAAGGGCTTGATGATGCTCATAGATCATTTTGGTATTGGTAGAATCACCGAAGGAAAGAAAGAGAGAGAACAAGAAGAGTTTCGGTAAGTCCGGAGGATGTCCAGAGTGGAGATAGAAGGAGTTCCATAGCCACGGGGATTGAATAATATGTAATTAAATGTTAAATATTGATTTAATCATTTATTTATAATTCGAATAAAATAAAAATGAATTAAAAGGTCGAATACCTAATTGGGCAAAAATCCCTAAGGAAAAGGGTCCATGAGGGAAAAGACCAAAAGGGAGGAGGGGCCACATGGGCCCCATGCACCCGCCGGTTTCCCCCATGGGGGTCTTGGCCGGACGGCCACCCCTCCCCATCTCCGCTCCCTTTTGTTTAGTCCCACATGGCTAAGCCAATTAGCTCTGAAGGAGTCTTCCCCTATATATTGAGAGGTATTTTGACAAAATAAATATACCAATAAACAATAAAGGTTCCCTCTCTTTTGGGGAGACATCTAGTTGATATTCTCTCTCTCTCTTTCTCCCGTGACCATCGTCCCAAGTATGGACTACACAATCAGGAGTCTTCTTCCCACGGAGCACCGTCATCCTACAGAATTCAGATCCAGAAGGTTTACTTCCACAACTACTGCTGGATCGGAGGAGCGGGAGTCATCGTCACGCACTGAATGTGTGTAACTCCCTTGGAGGTTCAACACTTTGGGGGCACTAGAAGTCGTCGAAGCCTTAGGAGCCGCAGGACTTCAACATGACCACGAGGTTAGCGTTGGAGTGACTAAATCAACCACGCTCTCCCGAGCATTGACAACTCTTTTCGGTCTTCAAGGGTAAGTTCGCGAAAATCCCCTCCCGTTACTGCATTACTAATAGATAGATTCTGGCATTAGGGTTCTCGGCATAGGAAAAATTTATTGTTTTCATGCGCGAATCCCTACAAATTAGTACTCTCTAATGGCTAGCATTTTATTTATAATGGGATCCCAGTGGAAGTGGCTAAACCAGAATATGTACCTCTCCATTATATTTTTCATCAAAGCAAAAAAGGAAAATGCTGGGATGCTTTAAGTTGAAGCTTCTCACAACATTCTCCCATCCAGTCATCAAGATTGCATTTGACCCAGCTCCCATCTCCATCCTAACCATTTTTGTCTTCTTTCTGTTTCATTTTCCAAACATGGACATCAATAGGTTCATCAAGGCGATTCTTTACGTAATTTCTTGAGAACTTAGCTTGAAGAATTGAAGAATTATCATGCTTGTGATACTAGAAGTAATTAAATATCTCAGGTTGATCACATGTTAAGAATATATCATCTTACTACCTTGCACTTCTTTTGCATGGAAGATGAATATGGCAACATGTAGACGTAGTACTTGATTTTTGGTGGAAATTAAGGTTCACACCAGTCTAAGAAGAAGTCTACATGAACTTATTTTGGATACATGTCGTTTCCAAAAAGTCCTTGCTTATCAAAATCAGTGCCCCCTTGTGTTGAGGCCTTGATGCAACAACACATAAAATTTTCAATGTGGTGGAATATTCATGTCTACTGCCTAAACACATACAAGACAGATGACTTGAATTTTGATGTTCTTTGATACCTCTAAACTCAAGCCTCTCAGTGGGCTCTTCATCTGATGACTGGAATTCCAACCTGCCATAGATAATGCAAAAACTGTCGTCGCTAGGGAGCATTATTGCATCATCACTCCAAGTTCCCATCTGTTAAATAGATACACGCACTGAGTATCTTAATACAGTCAAATATAAGAATGAATTAGACTGAAAACAGAAATACATTTCTTGTTATCGTACATTAATCATATTCATATGTAAACAATTTGAGTAGATATCCATCTAAGCTAATAAAAAGCATACATACTTCTAGAATTTGAAATTCATCGAATAAATAAGATGCAAGCAGACTAATGCAGTGATAATTAAATATATATTGCTAGAAGGGCAACGGACAATGAGGAATCAATAAAAAATTGTGGATTTTGAGATGTACACATTGGTAAAAGAGGTGGGACAGATAGTAGCGGGCTGGGGAGGCTCTCCCAATGCCGTCGACGGGTCTCTACAGCTCAGAAAAGCCGAACCCTAAATTCATGAAGCAAAATGGCAAATTCCATGCAAAATTCCTAAATGAAACCTCTACATTAGGATTTTTGGGGTTTGGTATTCTCGCATATGTACCTGGATGATGAAGGGGTCCTCAGAGGCGAGGGAGAGCATCCTCACCATAGGGGAATGGAGGCAGCAGGGAGGAGAGGTAGGGGACCAGAGCCGGCAGTGATGGAGGGCGGCAATAGCGGCGGTGGTGGACAGTGGTGGTCTAGGTGAGTGGGGAAGGGAAAAATGTGGCACATATCTGAATTATTAGTCCAAATATTTTTAGATCTTTGCCGCCAAGAACTACCCTCAAATGACTAAAAATTACAACCGTCTTAAAGAACATATGTTGTCCGAATATTTCATATTTTTCCACCAAGTACTTCCCTCAGATGGCTAGAAATTTGAAAAGGACTAATGTTCGTAACTCCAGATATATTCGTAACTCTGGAGTTTGTTAATCCTAAAATTTGAGAATTATTCAAAGAAAAAAGGCACAGGAAGGTGGTTATACATGCTTGCTAGTGTGAAATTGAGTCCTAATACTAAATGAGGTTCATACATTGATGAAAATATATCGCACAGTAAAAACCTTGGATTGTACCCTGAAAGGTATGATGACTCCTAGTGTTCATGCGCTTGTTGCACAACAATAAGGTGCAATTGTTTTTAAATTGATTAATTCAAATGTTTAATCACGATGTGAGATCATTTGGTTACTAAAATATGAATTTTCCATCAATTTAATTTTTTTTTCATGAATTCCTTTGAGGAAGTCTTGTTGAGTGAATATTCAAAACTCTGGATATATTTGGAACTCTGAAGTTTGTTAATCCCCAAATTAGAGAATTATATAGAACCAAAAATCAAAGGAAGGTGGTTATACATGCTTGCTAGTGTGACATTGAGTCCCAAGACTAAATGAGGTTCATACATTGAAGAAAATATATGGCGTGTGCATTAGCATGATCCATAATATAACTGAGCACTAGAAAATTAAAGGAAACTCCTTATAAAGAGTAGAATAATAAACAAGGTACTAATAGTTCAACCACATACTACGGATATATTGTCTTACACACATGCACCACTAGGGGTAATAACTTAAACAAAATAAGAACTAAAATAGGACTAGGGCAACAACATCTAAACATCAGCATACTCGAGGTGATACATGCTAGTCTTGTCATATTCCCGGAGGAATTTGCCATAGGATGCATACTTTTCCAAGGTATTCGCCTTGTGATTAGGGCTGCGGCAATGGTCGATACCCACCGAGTGCTGGATCATGTTGTTGATGTCCTTGTTGATGACTTTTCCACAAAATGGGCAACACAATTTCCCCTTATGCTGGAAAGGAATTTTCCTACTCCGGAACCGCCTTAGTACGTAGCGGGTCTTGCTGTCCCTGGAGTTCTTGCTATCACCCATGTCATCAGATTATTCCTATTGATTTTTAAGTACATAAGAACTTATACAAATGATTTAATTGAAATACTCAAGCATTGACATTTATGTACCAGTTTATTAATGCTTTGGTAGACTTGACAATAATATGACTTAATATGTAATCATGCATTTCCTAAATATTGTAATAATAATAAATCAAACAATATTCATAGAAATGTAATGAAAATAGTATATATATAAATCATTTGTTTCCTAGATAGGGTAATCATATGAATCAAACAAGAGATTCAGATACCTGTAATCAGAAGAATCAAACAAGAGATTTAGATACATGTAGAATAAATATGGGGCCTTCTTATATTGATACCTTCGATCCGGATTACAGATGTAGTGTAGCTTCTTTTTCCCTAGTAGACCTAGGTTATCGAATCCTCAAGAAGTGAATGCGTAGTGAAGTTACTTTAACGGACCTTCGGGTGTTTTAGAATTCCTTTTGTATTTTTACCGGACCAATAGCTTGTGTCTTTTTGTTGTTGTCGATGATGGAGAGAGAGGGCTTAGGGCGTTCGGTTTCACCTATAGCCGTGCAAAACATCTGATGGGAATAAAAGATAGAAATAAAGTATGCATGTACTTGTTAGAGCAAGATAAATTATATGTGGGCAGTACATCAATAATTGTTATTGCCTCCACAACCGCTTATAGCAATAACCTACTAGTCTCATCCACAGAACAAAGAAAAGTAATGATATGCATAGTGATGTCACCGTTAATATCAATTAAATCCCTCACATATAGCCGTACTACCCCATCTGTCACTAGGGTTCCCAACCTGCAAATCAGTCATTACTCATACTCCCTATACCTGGCTTAACCCTCAGGGTCTTGGGTACCTGACAAGTCCTTAGATTGAGGCAATAGAGGATACAATAATCATCATGTCATACAAACTAATATATGATCCCATCTATGATAAATAACATGCACAAACACTACATGGCTAGGCCGAAGCCCTTAGCCCAAGGAGAATTACTCACACATAGAGATGAGATCAACAATCATAAACATTGTATTGAAAATCATAAGATTGATAGCAATAATCTTACAATGTCGCCAATCGAAGAAGATATCTAGTATTACAAGTGGTGGAATATGGCTATGGAGATGGAAAAGGGTTTTGAGATCTGGAGGCGGCTGGAGATCTGTGACAAAGACTTTTGGAGAGGGTCTGGCTTGTTTTCTCGTCGCCCGACGCTTCTTTATATAGGTTTCCTTCACAAAAGTTGTTCTGTTTGACCTAACGGTGGCGGCACCAACTATACGACCGGAGCTTTATCGCCGGAATTTTTCTCCGGTCGTATAGTTGGTCATTAAAGCATCTGCCTTCGCTTTATGGCTCCTGGTTTCTTCTGGTTGTAGGAAATCTCGTATCTACGACTTTAATGTAGTGATTCCCATCTTCAAACGACATTATCTATGCATGAAAAATATAAAAAGAAAGGATTGCCTACCCCTTTGAATATTAGGCATTAGTGGCAGGGTTTAGAGAGACATTTCATCAAAAATATGAATAATATCCAGTTTAAATGTGGAGGTAGATGGCTATATTTTAGATCCATCAACCTCCCCAAGCTTAAACTTGATTTTCCCCGAGCAAGAAAACCAAAATTAAAAAGGAACTCAGCATTTAAACTAAAATAACGAGATGGTGATCTTACTCATGATTGGTAGTCTCAAGTTTCCTCCACTTCATAAATCTGAAAAACTTCAGCATAGATAGAGTAATGGCAAGCATATCATACGGATTTTATTCATCCTTATAGTGCAGCAAAATTATTGTTAACATGGATGATTCAAATGAGTAAACTTTATTCCATGTCATGTAATCAACTCATAGGCTTGCCTTTGAACAATAAAGTATAATCATGTAAATTAAGATTGTGAGAGTTTTCATGAAAAGCATATACACTAGAGTATCTCAGTCCTCCCACATCAATAAATCGAGACTTTTCAAGCACTACTTTTCCATTCATTGCTCTTCAAGAATTTCAGTTCTTGAGTATTTGAGAGCATGCTAAAGATTTTTATTAGTTTATCAGGCTGTGATGGACACTCGTGGCATCACGAAGGTTTTTGTTCCTTTTGCATAATGATTACTCCTAATAGCCAGAGGAGTGATTTCATCATAATTACAGCTACCCGGGAGTGCCAAGAATCTTACCCACTATAGCATTGCTACAACAAGTGTTTAATCAACTCATAGCCGAAATCTAGGAGTTTCCTCCATGAAGATCATTCCTAGGCCAACGGAGTTGTTGGCATCCCATGAAGTTTGACACACATAAAGCTATATCATTCTTTTGGTTAACAAGTCAAACTTTGGCATGCTCACAAAAACCGCTAAACAGTAATTCAATCGAACAAATCCTTTTAAAGAGAGCTATCAAGTCAATCAACATTTTTAGTGGTTTTGAGTGTCCCTAGAAATAAACCTTCAAGACTAAGCACTACAGCACCTAAGCCTTCAATTGTGAGAATTTTCTTATTACAATTGTTTAGCAATTTTTAGGCAAGAGTTGGTTAATTACGAGAGCTGGAACAAAACATACCCAATTAAATACCCATGCAAATGAAAATCTTACTATAATACAAAGACTCACTCCACCAATATAATATCTCAAAATTTACTACTAACTAGCATCGATTTCTCAAACTTCAGAAGTAGGGAGTCATAAGGCATACCTCTCATGTTTGGTTCCACTTCTCTCTTCCTCTTTTTATTTGCTTCTTGGAAACTCAAAGTCGACCACTCTCCTACAAACATATGAACCTCGAGGCAGAATGAAATAAAAGAGGGAAAATAAGGAAAAATGGAGAAATGGAGAAATCTTTTTGTGGCTTTTAAGAGAGGGAATTTAAAGAATAGATTTTTTATGCAAAACTCGGCTAGAAAATCTCGAAAGCAAATAGAAAGAACTAGAAAATAAAGTGTTGGGGAAACCAACACGAATGCTTTTAAACTCAAATAAAAACACAACCTTGAAATAAATAAAAGAAAATGAATGCCAAATAATGATACATGTCGAAACTTCCCCAAGCTTAGGCTTTTGCAAGCCCTTCAAATCATTGTTGTGGCGGGAAAAAGTCATTACTCCAGTTCGCAAATTGAGTTGAGAGGTTACTAGTTGATTCTCGGAGGTTCAATGAGAGGCTATGCATCCTCTCCACAGTCCCTCCAAGTCCTTGGAAATCTTGGTATGTGGCGAACCGGGTTTGTGGCTGCTCCTCTTGGTAAGGAACTTCTTGCTCCTCTTGGTCCTCATCCTCCTCCGGAATATCCTCCTCGGGTTTGTGTTGCTCAACCTGCAATTCATATAGCAAACATGCCTCCTCGATAGAGAAAATACCATTAGGCATAGGGGTAGGGTAGAGACGCCCATCTCTAGCAATATGCAGGTAATAAACAACACCTCTCCTAGTGAGCATTCCACAAGCTTTCAAAGTGGAGAAACCAACACATTGCTCACCTAGCACGGCTTGCAACTCATCTAGATCGATGCCTAGGGCAGTGGCAAGAACGGTGATGACGCCTCCACCTGTAATTGGTCCTTGGCTTTGGGAGGCTTGGTGCTCCAAGTAGCACACAAGGATGGCGCCCAAGTTGAGTGACAAGTCGTAGTTGATGTAAGAAGCCTTTGCAAGGACTAGGATGTTCTCCTCGTTGAGTCTCGTGAACTCATTATGTGTCTGGAAGGTGTTAGCAATAACATAGAACAAATAGTGAATTGCAGGATGTTGAATATTCCCCCCTTGCTCACTCTAGTAGTGAAACTCATTCCATTATAGTATTGTTCAGGGGTAGGTTCGAAGCCAGTAAAGGATGTGCGTAAGGCATTAACATCATTTTTTGGAAAATTAAAGCATTCACACCATTCATCTAATGTTAAAGTGTAGTTGTTGTTCATAAGTCAGAAAGAAATAGTGTCCTCTCCTTTCCATTGTTTAATGGTGCTTTGCAACGAACTTAGGAATTCAATGGTTAAACGGTGATAAGTAGGTACATCATTGTACACAAAGTTTTGCAGGATAGCTCTATTGCAAAGTAAATTGAAGTCATCAAAAATACCGAGTTGGTTCAATATAATGGGCAAACCCACTTGGTGGCCTTCACTTCGTGGTTCTTGATCTTGTTGAAGCGATCACATTGGGGCTCATCCCTGAACCATACCCCCATGCGTTCTTGAGCGACATCCCGAGAAGCGCTAGCGGTGGCATGAACACAAGTTTGGCTCCTTGTGTTCATCTTCTAAAACACTGAAGAAAGACAAAAATAAATATTTTTGATCCAACAATAGTAAATACAACATATTCCTCATCATAGCACACTAAATAGTCTCCTCAAAATAAAAATCTAGGCAAGAGAATCATGGCAATTGGTTCATAGTATGTCTTACCCTAGATTGATAATGACAATAGATCAAAGATTAATTTGCAAAAAATAATTGGAGGATCGGAGGAGAAACATACCATAGATCACTTGTGTGCGAAGAAATCGAATGAAATTAAGTAGATATTAAGATCTCTAGAGGTTTTGAGAGAGTTTGGAAGTAGAAGAGAGTAAAAGGATTGAAGTTTTGGAGTTGGAGGTACCTTACTGTGCGATTTTGTGGTTGAACGCAACTATACGGGCGCAACTATATGCCCGGAACAATGCGTTCCCGCTGTATAGTTGGCCTTCTGTCAAAAATTTAGGGTTTCCTCCTAGCGGCGCTGCTATACGGGAGCAACTATACGGCCAGAACAAAATATTCCTGCCGCATAGTTGGTCGTCAAACTGTCTGTCCCTAGGAAATAAAATATACAAAGGCATAGATATCTATACGGCCGGAATTTTTATTCCTGCCATATAGTTGGTCGTTAAACTCTCAGTATATTAGAAAAGAATTTGTACGGAGGCACCGATATCTATACGATCGGAGCTATACGTGCCGGAATTTTTATTCTCGCCGTATAGTTGGTCGTTAAACTCTCATTACATATGAAAGAAACTTTTTTGATGGCAAAGATATATATATGACCAGAACTATACGGCCGGAATTTTTATTCCGGCCGTATAGTTGGTCGTTAAACTCTATGTATGCATCAAAAAATTCTGTTTCTTCAAAAAATATTTCTTTTCCTATAACTTAGTGATGTACCTTGTTTATGACAGAAAATTGGCAGTAAATACTGTCGACCAACAAGAACATGTATATAGAAGATTTTTAAGTACTATCGAACTTCTTCTCCTCAACTGGAGTTTTCTAGCACTCTTTATTAAACATAAACTTAAACTAAAAACTAAAAAATTAACTCAAACCTTTATTTAACATGGGTTGCCTCCCATGGAGCACTCTTTTACGGTCAATAGCTTGACCTTGACGTTACTCACTTGGGCCAGATGAGTGAAACAACCACTCCAAAGTAGTTGGACTTTAAGGTGATGGCCTCCTTCTCGTCATGTTTGGCTTTCTTTTTCCTGGTGAAATGGATAACAAAAGGATCCCGTGAAGGCAATTCCAACTTCATGTTCCCTTCATGGAGGTTAATTAAAGCCTTTATAGTTCTCAAGAAAGGAAAACCTAGTACGATAGGAGCAATAGTATCTTCAAGCATGTCAACAATAACAAAGTCAATTAGAGTAGGATAGCGTTTAATGTCAACTAAAGTGTTCTTCTTAATCCCTACAGCTTATTTATAAGTGGAATATGCAAGATGTAGTTTTAGTTCAGTGATTTCGAAAGAGACAAGGTTTAGCTTGTTAAAAAGACTCTTTGGGATTATTGAGACACTTACACCTAGATCACAAAGTGCAGCTATCTCATTAGTCCCAATCTTAATTTTAATCATGGGATCAAATATATCATCTAGTTTAACAGGTAACTTTATAGCAATTTTATTGTATTCCTTTTCAAGCTCACGTACCTTAATCGCTACTTGATCAACAAAGTGTTGATACATGGCTTCATCATTACCTTCACTCACCAGAATTTTGACGTTGATCCTCTTTACGAGGTCTTCGATGGTATAGCTTGGTGAAGGGGCATTGCTATAATCAAGCTCTTTAGGCTCCTCCCTTTGGATCCTCATCATTTTGAGTTCTTCAATAGGATTGGGCTTAGCTTTACCTGCAAATTTAGCTAGAATGAGTGTTTGACTCTCGGTTATCTTACCTAGCTATGCCTCAACGATCCTTGTTCTTTCTTGGAGGGCCTGCAAATCATTTCTCAAACTAAAGACTTGGTTAGACAATTTACCAAGCATAGCATCATGGTTCTCCATTATTTTAACAAGAATATTGTTTTGTTCATTTTGTGAGTCTATAAAAGACTTAAGTGTTTCTTGGAGACTACCATTACTAGTCCCCATATTATTATTAGGATTACCTGCAGGACTAGAATAGTATTTCTGAAAATTAGGATTATAATTCTTCTTCCAAGGCAGGTTATAATCATTACGAGCTATGAAGTCTATTTCTTCAATATTTGTTTCAGGGATAGCTCTTATTTGGGTTTCCTTACCTTTGACGGCTAGTATGAGCTCATCCAACTTAGAATTAAGTTCATAATTTTCTTGTGGTGAGATGGAGTTCACCTTCTTCATGTTTGATCTATCCACATGCCATTGAGCATGGTTGTCTTGCATATTGTCTAGCAGCTGCTTTGCTTTGGTAATATGTTTACCATAAACATTCCTCCAGCTGCAGTATCAAGCATAGACTTAGATACAAGATTAAGAGCATTATAAAATAAATGGAGGATTAACCAATCTTCCATCCCATGACTAGGATAGTTTCTCAAGCATTCTTTCATCCTCTCCCATGCAAATGCTAGTGGCTCATGCTCTTCCTGTCTAAAGCCAGTAATATTAGATCTGAGTTGCATAGTCTTTGCAGGTGGGAAAAATTTAGTCATAAATAAAGATGTACATCCCACCACGATGTAATAGTATTTTTAGGCAAAGATAGCAACCATCCTTTTGCTCTTTCTCTAAGAGAGAAAGGGAATAAATGCAATTTGACCGCATCGGGGTCAACATCTTTTATACACACCATATCACATATTTCAGTAAAAGTATTCAAGTGCATACCTGCGTCTTCAACAGCAGAGCCTCCAAATTGATTCTATTGAACCAAGCTTAAATAATGGGGCTTAATTTCAAAGTCATCAGCAGCAATTGCTGGCAGAGTAATAGGAGTACGCAAATAATCATTGTTGGTAGTAGCAAACTCCCCAAGCTTCTTTTTAGAAATATTTCCTATGTTTTTGGGTTTTCTTAAACAGAAACTTATGATAATAATAAAAACAAGAATTTAAAGACTAACTAAACTAATAAAAAACAAGAAATAAAACTAGCAAGATTCCTAATAGCCTCACCAGGGTAGCTATTGCTTCCCCGGCAACGGTGCCAAAAAAAGGTTTAATACCTTCGATTCGGATTTACAGATGTAGTATAGCTTCTTTTTCCCTAGTAGACCTAGGTTATCGAATCCTCGGCAAGCGAATGTGTAGTGAAGTTACTTTAACATACCTTCGGGAGTTTTAGAATTCCTTTTGTGTTTTTACCGGACCAATAGCTTGCATCTTTTGGTTGGGGTCGATGATGGAGAGAGAGGGACTAGAGCGTTCGGTTTCACCTGTAGGTGTGCAAAACATCTGATGGGAATAAAAGATAGAAATAAAGTATGCATGTACTTGTTAGAGCAAGATAAATTATATGTGGGCAGTGCATCCATAATTGCTATTGCCTCCACAACCGCTTATAGAAATAACCTACTAGTCTCATCCATACAAGAAATAAAACTAATGATATGCATAGTGATGTCACCGTTAATCCCAAGTAAATCCCTCACATACAGCCGTACTACCCCTTCTGTCACTAGGGTTCCCAACTTGCAGATCAGTTCATTACTCATACTCCCTATACCTGGATCAATGCTCAGGTGTCTTGGGTACCTGACAAGTACTTAGATTAAGGCAAGAGAGGATGCAATTATCATTATGTCATACAAACTAATACATGATCCCATCTATGATAAATAACATGCACAAATGCTACATGGCTAGGCCGAAGCCCTTAGCCCAAGGAGAATTACTCACACATAGAGATGAGATCAACAATCATAAACATTGTATTGAAAATCATAAGATTGATAGCAATAGTCTTACAATGTCACCAATCAAAGAAGAGATCTACTATTACAAGTGGTGGAATATGGCTATGGAGATGGAGAAGGGTTTTGAGATCTAGAGGCGGCTGGAGATCTGTGGCAGAGAATTTGGCGAGGGTCTGGCTTGTTTTCTCATTTCCCGAGGCTTCCTTATATAGGGGTCTCTTCACGAAAGTTATTCTGTTTGATCTAATGGTCTCGGCGCCAACTATACGACCGGAGCTATACGGCCGAAATTTTGCTCTAGTCATATAGTTGGTCGTTAAAGCGTCTGCCTACGCTTTACGGCTCCTGGTTTCTTCTGGTTGTTGGAAATCTCGTATCTTAATGTACTGATTCCCATCTTCAAATGACATTATCTGCACAGGAAAAATATAAAAAAGAAAGGATTGCATACCACTTTGAATATTAGGCATTAGTGGCAGGGTTTAGAGAGATATTTCATCAAAAATATGAATAATATCTAGTTTAAATGTGGACGTAGATGGCTATATTTCAGAGCCATCACTAACCCATCGCTGGAAAAATCTGAAAGATCATATAATGTGTCTCCCTTGCACTCTTTTGGGGCAAATTTGAATCATTGGCCTTAGTAAAAATTCAAATGTAATCCTTATACACTATGCAATCACTCAGTATGTACTACCTAGTTGTAGTTAATACATGAATGCATGTGTGTCATAAATATGTTAATAATACTAAGAAGAACCAAACAATATTCATAGACATGTAACAAAAACTTATGGTCACAACATGAATATACAACTAGCATATGAATCATTTGTTTCTTGGATAGTGTAATCACATAAAGGATCAAACAAGAGATTTAGATACATGTAATAAATTCAATGTATGATCACAATTGGTTGTATACTAGTAGAAACAATCCAAATATCATAGTTCCATATGAATGTAGAATAAATTTGGAGCCTCATAAGTTTTTCAGAGATGGAGTAAGAGAATCAAAGTACCAATTGCATAACCTGTTGTTCTTGTAAATTACCTCAGGTTCATTAACCCATCCCTGAAAAACCTCACACCATCAAATGTGTCTCCTTGCACTCTTTTCGCACAAATTTGAATCATTGGCATCAGTAATAAATCGAAATATAATATATACACCATGTAATACATATATGCATGGTGTATCAAAATCAGCACTCTAGTAACATCAATCCCTAAAACTCCTAAAATCAAATTTGTTATAGATCAATTAAATCTACAACACAAGAAGACTGTTTGAACAACAATAAGCAAATGTAAAATTACTAGATGGCCGATCAACAAATTGAATCAAATATGGAAACCAATCGACCGTTAGAACTGTATATTTTACATGTCTATAGCAAGAAGGCGGCATAGCAAAAGAATCTATAGATGTAGCGACCTTGGATCGATAAAGATCATAAGTCCATGTGATTAACATACTAGTCCCTCGATCAATAGCTAGCACTCATAGTCGATGAAATATCATGTAAAACACAAGTGTTTATTACATGAATCGAATAATCCGGAGTTTACATTATTACAATAGAAGCGAAATAATACAACTTGGAGTCCCATCAATACCACATGCAGGTTGAGTGAAGACCCGTGATCCTAGCACACCTTTTAATGATCTCCAAATTCTGCACATGAAACGTGCAGCCAAACACGTTGGTCAATACTTTGAATGTATTGGAAAATTACACCATGTAAGAAAAGAATTAGCTATCTCTACATGCATAGGCTGACAAAAGGCTTAAGGTTTATTTGCATAAAGCCAATTTTCATAAGTCCATAAGAAGAGAGAAAATCTTTTATCCTAATTTGTAAACATTTGACAAGTAATATAGGGTCGAGTAGAACAAGGACTTGGATATTACACACCAAGCCACTTGGATATTACTCACCAAGTTTCCAATCCTCAACCTAACACTTGGATATTACACACCAAGCGACACTTGGATATTACGCACCAAGTTTTCGATCCTCAACCTAACACTTGGATATTACACACCAAGCGACACTTGGATATTACGCACCAAGTTACTTGGATATGACACAACAAGTCCCAAAAACTCACCTATTAGCGATATTATGCACGCCATAGGGTTTGAAAAACTTTTGTTTGAAAAGGGAGAGGAAATCCTTCAAAGGGTCCATCTTTCATATGCTTGAAGTTGTTCCTTTTCCATGAACACAGCTAATCGATCAGATTGGTTACTATCAAGAGTTTGTACACTATACCCACAATGCACGATCAAGTCCTTTTACAAATAAGACCATGGCGAGGCTTTCCCTTAATAGCCCATCTACCTTCTGGATCCACCCGTGCCATAAATCATCCAAATGGTGGTACCAAGGTGAGGTTTCCCACTAAGTACTAGGATAAGACAGAGCCCATATGTATTGTTTTTGCACTAGAAGCTTCTTAATTCTGAAACATGGGAGACTTCTTTGATCATGGGCAGCCGTCTTCCACCAAAATTCCACTCGTTGTCCCGACATCTGTTCTGCCCAGAAGAAACATAGTTTTTATTTTGATGTAGACTTGAGAGGAAAAGCTTCTCTCAAAATAATCTTTTATACTTAGAAAAAATTCTGTCTTTGAACCCCATCGATATTTTATATATAGCATAGAAGTATAACACTTAGAAAAATTTAAGGATTCCTATTGGGAGTGGAAACAATCCTAAGTATGAATCTACTCATGAGATACTACAAAATAGCATCGCACTTGTAAAATATTTCTACTAAAACATCCTAGACATGTACTCCTTGGTTAAAACATGCATATTATACAAAACATGTGACAAAGGATATGAACAAAGGTGTAGCTTGACTTATGTTAATAACATGTGTGACGATTGAATTCCTCCGTAGCAAGCGCATTCTCCGGTCAATCTAACGCGGGAATAAGTAATTCCAATCAAAACAATTGCAAACATAGCAACAATACAAACATACAACAAATCAATGGCGATCATATGCATCCATGACGATTTTTAATATGTCACAATTGTTGTATTTAGTTTTCTGAATACTATTATAACACATGATGCATATGAAAAGCATTTATTTTAATAGGTTTAACTCACTTTAATTAAACTTCTGATGTTTTCGTAATATTAAATTGTGAATTACATACTACTGGATAGTTAATTAAATTTAAATCTAGTAGCAATTCGAATCACCCCAAAAGGATCTATCGATCTTTTTCTACGATTTAATCTATAATATCCAAATAGGTCATCCCCACTAAGTGATTTCACTCAACATGCAAGGTGTCCACATCATCAAACATGCCACCTTATCAAACATGCCACCTCATCATGCTTACTTTTATTAGGAATTTTCTTAAGCCAATTTAAAACCCAATAATCGAGACTATCAAACCTAATGCCGGCGTTTCATTTTCTATTGTATCCGAGACTTCAATGCATGTATCAACTATGTGCCAACCGTCGTCCGACTTCCCCATCAGCACACCTTCATAGCATGTCTCTTCTTCTGCCCCACTCCACCGATTTTCTCCCTTATCTCTCCTTGGCACTTCCCTGTCATTCTCTTCCTACCATGCATACCAAACCACGAGGAAGCCCCCACTTCCTAGCCATATCATGATGACGCGCGTTGCCGCGCCCGTCTATTTGGGCAGTAGATTGTTAGGAATCGATGCAAGTTTATGCAATCAGTTGACTAAAAATTTAAGCTTATATCTAAAGTGACGGTGATGTATTTAGTGCTCCTTTGTGCATGAACTTGTTATGACATTCATGTAATTCGTAAGCCTGACCACACGAATAAGAACGATTTTAGTAATCACCTGAAGCAACGCTCCTCTAGATCAACCATAAGCTCGGAATCATTTTCTCCGACAATCATATGTTAGACCAGTACTTCCTTCCCCTCTCTTGGAGCACTACTGGCGGGAGTGCAAAGAACTATCTAATAAAGATTCATGTCAGGCGCTGGCACAAAGGGCTGCAGGGCGCCCACAAACCGGTCATTGGGCTAGTAAATGATTGCACACAGACATCCCGGAGGATTTCGGAGCTTGGTGGTGACGAACCTTATGCACATCGACAACAAGATGGAGTCCACTGTCGTGGCGGCGCACGGAATCAGAGCCGCAGAATGGAGGATTGGAGGATAGCAGTCGGATGGGGATTCCATGGATGGGGATGAATCAAATCTTGGAGGTGGCGAACCTGGCCCAAAGTAAGAAGCGTCCGGCGTCGTGGCGGAGTACGACTCTAGCCACTGGTCTCTCCAGTTTTCCTTTCGTCATACCCTTTTCCCCTCTCAGTAGCAGTTTAGATCAACTGAGTACACGGGCTTTCGTATTTTCTAGCCCATTTAACCAGAGCGGGCCAATTTGACATGCAGAGTAGCTTTTCCTAGGGACAACTTGCCCAGCGCAGAAACTGAAGTACATCCGATGGCCAAAAATAGCTAGATGGCGTGATCGGACGGCCGGAAATGCCCAGATCGTGAGAGGCCTCCCCTTTGTCTCAGTTTTAATATCCCTAAAGAGAACTATCCAATATAGATTCATGCCAGGCGCTGGCACAGAGGGCTGCAGGGTGCCCACAAACCAGTCATTGGGCCAGTAAATGATTGCACACCGACATCGCAGAGGATTCCAGAGTTTGGTGGTGACGAACCTGGTGCACATCAACAATAAGATGGAGTTCGGTGTTGTGGCGGCGCACGGAATTAGAGCCGCGGAATGGAGGATTGGTGGATAGCAGCCGGATGGGGATTCCATAGATGGGGATGAATCAAATCTTGGAGGCGACGAACCTAGCCCAAAGTACTGAGAGCAAGAGGTGTTCGGTGTCGTGGCGGAGTACGACTCTAGCCGCTGGTCTCTCTAGTTTTCCTCTCATCTTACCCTTTCCCTCCTCAGTAGCAGTTTAGATCGGCTAAGTACACGGGCTTTCGTATTTTCTAGCCCATTTAACCAGAGCATGCCAATTTGACGTGCAGAGTATCTTTCCGTAGGGACAACTTGCCCAGCGGAAACTGGAGTACATCCGCTGGCCAAAAACAGCTAGATGGCGTGATCGGACGGCCGCAAATGTCCAGATCGTGAGATGCCTCCTCTTTGTCTCGGTTTTAATATCCCTAATGACCAAGAAGTGCAAGGTCGTTCAAGGAGTTTATAACAATGCAATCTGGCTTTCTGCAAGATCATCTAATAAAACAGTGCCAAAGAATTCTGTGTATATTTTTCCTGGATAGATATTACCGAAAATTAAAAGAAAAAATTGGTTTCACTAAATTTGGATTTATAAATCATTTCTATGATTTAATTATCAAATAAGAGAGTTTAAATTACATAAAAATAAAACTTCGACAAAAGTCAGATCTAAACACATATTACTATTGGGCACAAAATTACGAATCCATTGATATATTGTTTGTATTCTTAGGAGTTGTAATTGTTTTTCTACAAATTAAATACCATTATCAGGATATTTAACCAATTAAATTAATACCGAAAAACTATACTCTGAAATTTATATCTGATCACGAAATAATATTCTACACAAAATTATCTTTTCAACGGTATATCATATGCAATTTTTGGAGCTACATATCTTTTTATGTGAATTTTGCAAGATCTGATAATATTCTATCCTTTTAATTCTATTAAAATAAATATAGGCGCTGACTATACCTGCTTATTGGGCATTGGCTGGCTGACAATGTGCTGACTGGGTGTTGACTGAGCATACAACATGGTGTGCGCTAAATGGATGGTACCGGTTCAGAAGAGATCTTATCTAGATCATCCAGACTGAATACGACCGTCGCTGAGCAAAAGCTTGCTCAACTTTGACGATGGGCGGTGGCTGGTGGCAGCGTGGCTCCAGGTGGTGGCCGTGGGCAGCATTACGATGGTCTTTCAGCGTGGGATAATGGCGGATGATGATCGGGAGAGGACGACGAGTGTGATGGTGGGCTCGGAGGCATCTTCCACTTCCATGGGTGACGGTGGCGGGCGGATGGAGACATGGGGTGGTGGTGGAGCTCTGGTGATGCTCCGGTGTGGAATTCCGGCATCGGCGCTGCTCTTACAAGGGGGAAACAGGGTTATGATACACGGATATGCACGGGGGAAAGCTCCATAGGGATTAGAGGGCAGGAGGACGGTCGGAACCATGTCGTGAGATCAATCTGAAATGGCGGCGGCGACAGAAATCCGACGAGATCGGAATTCGGTGGGGCGGTGGCTAGGGTTCGAGAAAAGAGAAAAATTGAGAGGGGCGGCTGCGGAAGAATATGTGGAGATGGTGGCGTGCTCAAGTGGGAAAGGGGCGCGCGTATGCCTCGCGGATTCCGTTCGGATTCGATCGGGAGGAGGAGGCGTGCGCATGCGGGAGTTCGTCCTGAGCTAGAAGACGACTGGTGTGGGGCTCACACATCAACGACCGTGGGGAGAGAAGCGGGCCGGGGATGTTGTGCAAGATTTGGGCCAGCCCACTGGGGTGGCCGCTGTGTGTCGCACGGGGAGCAGGGCCGAGCAGCGGGTAGCAGCAAGGCTAGGTGGGGTGCGCCGCGTGGCTGGGTGCCGGGTAGGTTAGAGTTAGATTTTTTTTGTTTTTTCTCCATTTTTTGTTTTATATTTTCTTCATAACTTTTTCATTTGAACTCCAAATGACATGGAATTTGTTTCTAATTTTTTATAAAATTCTTTAGATAATCATAGGATCTTTTTGGAAATATTCTTGCATTTAAAAAAATGGATTTATGAATCCTTATTTGTACTCTTGTAGGAGTATTTTTGGTAATTCAAAATAGGGTGTTGCAAATAGGGTTTTAATTTAAGAACTTGTATGAATGCAATGATGCAAGGATTCATGAATGCAAAGCAAGCACAATGCTTTGGATTTTTCAACTTCACAACCAATGTGGTAGTCATGTTAATCCACTTCTTTTAATTTGGCTTCAAACAAATTCTCAAAGTTTATTTTTATCAAAAAATTTCAACAAGGTCAAACAATTCAATCAAATTATTTAATTTATATTAACATTCCAAAATTAGGAAAATTTTGGGATGTTACAGACTACCAAACTTAAAAGGTCTCATGCTCGAGATTCGAGAAGGCTAGAAAGAAAAAGGTTCGGGATACACTAGGCTACCACCAACCTTAAAAGATTGTATTTATTGGGTTTTCCATGTGGGTCCACTTTAGGTCATTTATTTGTAAGCTTCATCCACAATAACATAATTCACCATAGCTTGATGGATGGATTGTACTTCTTTCAATTGTCACCGCCATTCTTCCTTTTCGCAGGATAATCTGACGCGTAATGCCCCGTTTCACCACACTTGTAGTATATCACCTGGCTAGGATCTTTCTTGGGCTTCTTGTCACTGGTGCCTATACTAGCATTAACATAGCGTTTCCTTGAGCCAATTTGGGGAAGATGGCCATTCCTTCCATATGTCGAGTATCGTGAAGTGATGACTTTGGGTGTGGTGTCTAGAGTCTTGACTCCATCTCTAGCCCGTGTCGTAGACCTTGTGTCCTCTAAGAGTTTCATGAGGCCTGGGCGCATTCCGTCTATGACTTGCTAATTCACTTGTTGTATCATTAGGTAGAGGTGACATTGAAAGATGTTTGGTTCCTTCATTCAAGAAGCATGTAACTTGAGAGTTGGTGCAGGTGTGTCCTATTTTTCCACAGATTCTGCAAGCTGAATGTTTTGGGAGTTCAACTCTTTTTGATTTCTGAGTGACGAGACGAGATTGTTGTAGAATCATTTATAATATTCCCAAGATATCATCCCTTAATGATCATCAGTGGTGTTTTGCATCTCCCACCAAGTTGCAGCTTCCTCCTTTAGGAATTGGGTGGCATAATGAACCATTTTGCTGGCTTCAATGTTGGCATCCTTCATTCTTTATTCAACCTTGTGCATCCATTGCTTTGCATCGGTGTGGCTCATACGCTTAGAGAAGTTTAGTTCCTTGTCTTTCTTGATGGTACGGCCCATCTGTCGAGTTGACCAAGGTTTAGAGTAGGAACGAGTGGAATTTAGATGAGGAAGAAGAAGATTACCCCATACAAGCAACTTTAGTTTTGGATAAAATAGATTTTATTTGTTATCGTAAAAAACCATAGAAAGAAAGTGAACAATTCGTTGCATCTACATTGTAGTGAAATCTATTAGGATTTGGTTCCTAATAGGTCACTTGTAATCTGCGAGGCTTCGAGTCTTCAAAAGTCTTCATGTTCTTCATAATCTTCAATCTTTCAAGGTCTTTAGTTAATAACCTTGACTTGAGGACTTTGAAGTCTTCGATACTTGTGGCTTTGAAGTCTTCAATTCTCGTAGCTATCTTGGAACATCTTTTCTGGAGGTCTTCAAGTCTTGACTTGAGCGAAACGTTGAGAACATATTGTTTGGAAGGGTAGTCTTCAGAGAAGTTTCTTCTTGAAGTGCATAGTGGTCATTTCTAATTTTTGAAAGGAAGAGACTTAAGGATTTTAAAACTCCAAAGATAGGTGATAAGAAGTATAAGAGTTTTTTTAACTTAGAAAATATTACTCCTAAGGTTTTTCTGAGGCTAGGGTCACGATCTATAGTCAACTTAAGCTTCTAATTGTAAATAGTAACATGATCCTGCTACAACTTGACAGTCTAGAAGAAAAACGTCCTCTTTTTCTGCAGGAATGGAATTTTAGAGTTATTCTGAAAAAGCACATTAATAGGTTGCTTCATTATCAAAATAAATATTGGAAAAAGAGGTGTACCTATCATTGGGCTCAGGTGGGAGATGAAAACACAAAATATTTTCATGCTCGTGCTACTGAAAGATTTAGACACAATTCTATTGTATCCCTTACTTTAGAAGATGGCAGAGTTGTAGATAGTCATGAGGAGAAATCTATTGCCTTCCTTACCTCTTTTAAAAACAGAATGGGTGTTTCCAATACCCCTGATATTTATTTTGATTTGTATGAACTATTTCAGCGAGTAGATGGGTTGGAGGAACTTTCAACCCCATTTACAAAGGAAGAAATAGACAAAATTGTTAAATCAATACATGTTGACAAGGCACCTGGCTAGATGGCTTCAATGGCATGTTTCTAAAGGTTTCTTGGGATATTATGTCCCCTGACTTTTACAAAATCTGTGTGGATTTTTGGGAAGGTAAAATCAGCCTTCACTATCTCAACAACTATCTCATTACTCTAGTACCCAAGAAGCTTACTCCTGAAATAGTAAATGACTTTCACCCCATTTCTTTGATGAACTATATACTGAAATTATTGACTAAGATAATAGCCGAAAGGTTACATAAATTGATTTTAAAAGTGGTTCATAGAAATCAATATGGATTCATCAAGGGGAGAAATATACAAGATTTCTTGGCATGGTCATTCAAATATCTAGTGCAAATCTTCTGGAAATGAGATTGTTGTTCTCAAACTTGATTTTGAGAAAGCCTTCGATACGATTGAGCACTCCACTATCCTACTGATCCTACAGCACATGGGTTTTGATGAAAGATTTGTAAACTGGATAAAACTTATTTTACAATCAGGCTCCTCCTCTATCTTTGTCAATGGAGTGCCAGGTATAGAATTCAAATATAGGAGAGGAGTAAGACAAGGAGACCCCCTCTCCCCTTTGTTATTTGTAACTGGGGCAGAACTTTTACAAGTTATAGTTAATAATTCTCTTGAGGGAGGTATTATCAGTCTCCCCATTGTCCAACCTGACTCTAAAGATTATCGAGTGGTACAATATGCATACGACACCATTATTATATTGCCTGCAGATAGAACTCAATTTCTAAACCTGCACCCAATTCTAGAAGCATATGCTCGATGTACAGGTCTGAAAATAAATTTTCATAAGTCTCAGATGATCCCAATAAATATTGATGGTGCCAAAGCTCGTGATCTTGCTCAGATTCTTGGCTCCCAAGTGGGCACAATGCCATTCACATACCTTGGTTTACCTGTAGGCACTATGCGTCCTACGCTAGCTGAATTTATGCCACTTGTAGATAGAGTGGATAGACGACTAACAAGCACAACCATTTGGCTCACATATGGTGGCAGAGTCACTTTTAGTAATTCGGCACTCTCTCCTCTCATCATCTATGCCTTATGTGTGCTAAAGATACAAATTATTGAGTTCATTGATAGAGAAAGGAAACATTGTCTCTAGAGGAAAACTGAGGATAGATATGAAAAACATACTCACTCGCTGCTTGGGACATTGTCTATCAACCAAAGAAAAAGGTGGTTTTGGAATAATGGACCTGAAAGTTCAAAACCAAGGATTGCTCTTGAAATTCCTTCATAAATTTTTTAACAAGCATGATCTGCCGTGGGTAATGCTTGTCTGGGAGAAATACTATCAAAATGGTATCCCTCACGCTAAGAGACTGTACAGATCTTTTTGGTGGAGAGACGTGAGCAAATTATTTGATATCTATAGAGGTGTTACCAAATGCTCAGCCAATATGGGAGACACTATTTTACTCTAGAAAGACTGTTGGATGGATGGCAGCATTCCACAAGACATCTTCCCACATATTTTCTCATTTTCCCTAAATAAAGACTGCTCCATGTTACATTATACTGAGAGAGAATTAATCTGTGAGCATTTCTTCCTACCAATGTCTGAAGAAGCTGGTTCGGAACTGACAGAACTTCAGAACAAGCTATTGCAAACGGAAAGAGATAGGAACCTGCGTGATGAGTGGACTTATGTATGGGGGCAGAACACATACAACATGAAGAAGTTTTATGATTTTTACTTCAGAGAGGTGATCCCAAACCCCAGTTTACCGCGCATATGGAATACTAAATGTGTAATGAAGCAAAATGTTTTTGCTTGGTTGCTTATTGTTGGACAGATTAAACACACAAGACATGTTGTGTCGCCGACAATGTTCTATACCCGATGACAAGTGTGTTCTGTGTCATCAGACTAGAGAGACTAGAGGCCACTTGTTCTTTGAATGTATATTCAGCAAATCATGTTGGTTTGTATTGGATATTCAGTGGGACCTTTCTCTTGGCTTGAGTGATAAAATATCAAAAGCTAGCAATGCTTGGATTGATAAAGATCACAAGTCCAAAGATAGGTGATAAGAAGTATAAGAGTTTTTTTAACTTAGAAAATATTACTCCTAAGGTTTTTCCAAGGTTAGGGTCACGATCTATAGTCAACTTATGCTCTGATAGCATCTGTAGCAACTTTGGATCGATAAAAATTACAAGTCTCTGTGATTATCATGCTAGTCCCTAGATCAATAGTTAGCACTCACAGTCGATGAAATATAATATAAAACACAAGTCTTTATTACACGAATCGAATAATCTAGAGTTTACATTATTACAAAAGAAGCGAAATAATACAACTTGGAGTCCCATCAATGCCATAGGAAGATTGAGCGAAGACCCGTGATCCTAGCGCACCTTTCAATGATCTCCAAATTCTGCACATGAAACGTGGAGCCAAACGCGTTGGTCAATACTTTCAATGTATTGCAAAATTACACCATGAAGGAAAAGACTTAGCTATCTTTACATGCATAGGCTAACAAAAGGCTTAAGGTTTACTTTTGTAAAGCCAATTTTCATAAGTCTGGAAGAAGAGAGAAAATCTTTTATCCTACTTTGTAAACATTTGATAAGTAATATAGGGTCGAGTGGAACAAGGACTTGGATATTATACACCAAGGCACTTGGATATTACGCACCAAGTTTCCAATCCTCAACCTAACACTTCGATATTACACACGAAGCGACACTTGGATATTACGCACCAAGTTACTTGGATATGACACACCAAGTCCCAAAAACTTACTTATTAGAAATATTACGCATGCCATAGTGTTTGAAATTTTTTGTTTGAAAAGAGAGAGAGGAAATCCTTTAGAGGGTCTATCCTTCAGATGCTCAAAGTTGTTCCTTTTCTGATGGGGATATGCCAAAGGGGGTATGCCCAGCAGGACGTTCCGAATGGGCCGAAAGGCATGTGAGTGCGCCCGGAGGATGGCGACTGGACTACGCCGGAAGGAGAAGCCCAGCTATTGGCGACTGGAGGCCCAGGAGCGTAACAGAAGCCCAGTCGGATTAGGTAAAAACATCTGAATCCTTATCTTATTTGGTGGTAGCTTGTAAACCCTAGCGAGGTGCCTCGTATATAAACCTCCCTAGGGTATCCTAGAGACTCACGTTCCATCATACACCCCCTCAAGCGACTCGCTGCATAGCCGCCGAGCTCGCCACCCTTGTAACTCGCTCTCCCATAATCTAATCTAGCAGGAGTAGGTCTTTACCCTCCGGGGGCGAACCTAGATAAAACCATGTGCATCCGCCCCCATATCGCACCGCAGATGGCCACCAACTCTTCCTCACGAAACACTCAATCGCTGCTAGTGGCAGCGACTGCAGGGGCCATTTCCACGATAGTGGTGCCCACCGTGGGGCATAGCGGGATGGGCCTGAGTTCTGCGGCGAGACCCTACTCGCCGATCGATCGGCCGCTCGCCACCGGCCACATGATCGCCATCGGCGGGATCTTGCAGATCCTGCCCAGCAGCTACATCCCGGCGTCACGCCCGATCACTCATGGCGTGGTGATGCCGCTCGACTCCATCAACCTCTTTGTTGGCTTCACCACGCGGTCGACCCAGCCGCAACGGTGATCGTCAGCGGATCGCCGCCGCACCGTGATCTACTCTCGGAGGAGCAAGTCTGCTCCATCAGGAGCCTCGTCATCGAGTACGACTCGGCCGCCAGCGACGCGGCCGAGACTAACGCCGCCACCAACGACGACGCCAATTCCGCGACCCCTGCCTCGGTCGACGGATCCATCACCGCCACGTCACGGGAGGACTCCATCACGCGAGTCTCCAACCCCGAGGACTTCGAGGACTCCTCCATCCTGGGGATCTTCGACTCCGATTCCAGCTCGGAGTCGCCCGAGGATTTTCGCGCCAGATCCAATCACTTCAACGCGATCTACACGGCGGGCAGCACGGCCGCCCTGCCAGATCCATTCGTCACGCCGATCCTGCCGACTGCGACGACCAAGGAGGTGGAGGAAGCCCTCATGCGGCTCGCGGAGGCACAGCACAACAAACTCGCCGAGTGCGAGAAATACCGCCTTGAACAGGAAACGGCACGGGAGCTATCGCTCTATCACCAGCGCCGCATCAGGACCCACCTGAACTCCAACGTCCAGGGTTGCGTCCTGAACTTCAACGATGAAAGCGACCCCGCACGCGCCGCCGATCGCGAATACTGCGAGAACGCGCCGCCAGGCGGAAGCAATCTCGCGAGACAACCACTTGGTGCACCGGCAACTGGAGCCCCTCCACCACCCATGGGCCGCGCTCCCCAGCCGGACCAACCGCGGATCATCATCTCGCCTCAACCCCGCGACGCCAATGGGCTACCATTATACTCCACCCTGATGGACAATGTCACCGTGGCCGACGCCGCGATCGCCAACCTCGACGTCCAAGACGACGGCGCCCTAAAGATCCAATACGCCAAGGCCCTACTCGTCAGGGCCATCGAGCAACAAGCCGCGGGAGTCGACCCGCGGGGACGGATGTACTCCCGTTCATCAGCAAGCAGGGCGGCATCAAGCGGGCACCCCACCATGGCCAACGCATTAGTTTACCCACCACCCCAGCCCCTGGCGAACCAGCCACGGGCCGCCAATCCCGCGTTGTCAACCAACGAACCACGACCGGTGAATAACACGGTCGCCGCCAGCGGGCAGCCCCTCGACGCCCGAACAAACATCATCAACAACCAGGCGTGGCGGTCGCGCCAGCCTAACTACCTGAGACACACCCTCACCAACCGCGGTGACCCGGAACCAAGAGGCTCGCTCAGTCGAGTCAGGCCGCAATGCTTCGGGCCCATGATTCGGGGTGAAAAATACACCGCCAACTTCAAGGCCCCCAAGGAGATCGAAAAGTACGACCCGACATACGATCCCGCTGTCTGGCTCGGCACATACCTCATGGCAATGGGAATTGCAGGCCACACCGACCTGCTCGCCGCTCGCTACCTCCCCCTGATGATCGAGGGTGCGACCCAGCAATGGATCAAGACGTTCCCTGCCGACAGGATCGATTCTTGGGAAGAAACGCGGGACGCCTTCGTCAGGCACTTCGAGGGCTCCTACACCCGCGCCACCACCATAGAGGACCTGGAGCGATGCATCTAGGGACAACGCGAGTCAACTCGCCGCTGGATCCAAAGATGGCAAGAACTTTGGATAAACGCCTCCGGCATCCACCCAGACACGACGATACACTGTTTCAAGAATGCATGCCGGTACGAACCCCTGTTCGCCAAGATCAAGAGGGTCTACTAGACGCTCGACAACATCCCCGACCTCCTCGAGATCGCCAAGCGCTATGCGGAGGAGGACCCCAACCAAGACTCCGACGACGAGTCGGGAGGAAGACGCCGCACCAGCATCCATGACAGCGGGTGCCTACGCGACATGCGCTACAGCAACACCCACATCACTGGCAAGCGCCGCACGGACGGGCGAGTCGACTTCGTCGCCAACGCCGGCTACGGCCAGCGCGACTCCAAGAACTACCGCTGCGATAGAGGAAACTACCGAGACAGCGGGAACTACCGCGCCAACAACACGACGAGGCCGAAATTCAACCCCGCCGCCCTGCTCAATCAGCCTTGCATCTACCATAGCAGGGAGGGAAAACCCGCCACCCACACCACCGCTGATTGCCACTCTCTCAAAGAGATTGATAAGGCAAGACGAGCAAGGGAGGACCCCAATAACAACCCACCTCGGGACAACAGGAACGGCGGTGGCTTCGGCACCGCCGTCGGCTCGCTACACACCTTCACCAGACTCGGCAGCAAACGTGAGAAGAAGGTGCTCGCCCGCGCGGTTGCCGTCAATGTGGTGACACAAGTCGACATCCCTCGCTTCCTCAACTGGTCCGAGCAGAGCATCACCTGGAGTCGCCAGGACCATGCGCCAAGGATCGAATACCCAGGGCGAGTCGCCCTGGTAGTCAGGCCCAAGGTGGCCGACTACTGGCTGCCCAAGACACTAATGGACGGTGGGAGCTCCATTAACATCTTGTACCTAGACACGTTCAAGAGGCTCCAGCTCCTAGAAGCAGCCATTGAGCCAACACTGACGACCTTTCACGGCATCATCCCGGGTCGGAAGGCGTACCCGATCGGGAAAGTGACACTGCCAATCACCTTCGGCACTCCGGTAAACTACCGCACGAAAAGGATCGTGTTCGAGCTGGTGAACATCCGCAGCCCCTACCACTGCGTCCTGGGCCGCCAGGCATTCGCAAAGTTCATGGCGACCCCACACTATGCCTACAACATGATGAAGCTCCCCAGGCCAAGCAGCATCATCACCGTCCACGGCGACCCCGACATGTCCGTGGAATGCGAGGACAAAGGCGCCGAGCTCGCCAACGCTGTCATCGCCGCGGATACCGACCATGCGGAGGAGCTCGCGAAATACGCGGGCAACGTCAGCAAGGACGACCCCACCATCCTGAAGAAACCAACCGCCGCAAACTCCACTTTCGAGGCGTCCACGCACACCCGCACTGTCGAGCTAGTCCCAGGCGACTCCAGCCAGACAGTCACCATTGGGGCGCACATGAGCCCCGGATAGGAAAGCACGCTCATCGAGTTCCTCCGTGAGAACCACGACATCTTCACATGGAAGCCATCTGACATGCCAGGTGTCCCGAGGGAACTCGCTGAGCACAAACTCAACGCCGACCCCAAAGTGCGACCAGTAAAGCAGTCGCTACGGCCCTTCAATGAAGAGCGTCGTCGAGCAATCGTCGAAGAAGTTTAGCGCCTGCTAGCCACATGCTTCATCCGGCAAATCAAATACTCCAAGTGGCTGACAAACCCAGTCCTAGTTCTAAAAAAGAACAATACATGGAGAATGTGCATGGACTACACCAACCTCAACAGCGCCTGCCCGAAGGAGGAGTTCATCCTACCGCGCATCGATCAGATCATCGACTCGACCGTGGGATCGGAGTCGCTGTGCTTCCTCGACGCTTACTCTGGTTACAACCAGATCAAGATGGCGGTCGAGGATGAGGAGAAGACGGCGTTCATTATGCCATTCGGCGCATTCTGCTACACGGCCATGACGTTTGGCCTCAAGAACGCAGGCGCCACATACCAGAGGTGCATGCAGGAGTGTCTAGCGAGCCAAATTGGCCGCAACATTCACGTCTACATCGACGACGTGGTGGTAAAATCCACCCGCCAGGACGACCTGCTCGCTGACCTAGCCGAAACCTTTGCAAACATGCGGAGGTACAACATCAAGCTGAACCCCGGGAAATGCACCTTCGGCGTCCCCACCGGACAACCCCTGGGATATGTAGTCTCCAACAGAGGCATCAAAGCCAACCCCACCAAGATCGACACTATCGCGCGACTCGGGGAACCCGAGTGCCTGCATGACGTCTAGCAGTTGGTAGGGCGAGTCGCGGCTCTCAGTCGCTTCATCCCCCGACTAGGCGAGAAGGCAATGCCCCTCTACTGCCTGATGCGCAAGAACCCCACGTTCAAATGGGACGCAGAGGCCGACGATGCACTCAAAGCGCTCAAAGAAGTGCTACTCGTGGCGCCACTACTCGCTGCTCCACTCGACAAAGAGCCAATGCTCGTTTACGTCGCGGCCTCTACTCGAGTTGTCAGCGCAGTGATGGTCGTCGAGCGACCGGAAGAGGGCAAGGAGCGCCCCATACAGTGCCCCGTCTACTACATCAACGAAGTCCTAACGGACTCACGACAGTGCTACCCGCAATACCAAAAACTGGTGTACGCGGTATTCCGAGAACAGTGGTGACTCCCACACTACTTCCAGGAGCACCCAATCATGGTGGTCTCCTCCACGCCCCTGCAAGACATCATACGCAATCGCGAGGCGACCGGGCGAGTTGCCAAGTGGGCCGTCGAAATCGGCATCCACAACATCAAATACGAGCCCCGCAAAGCGATCAAATCACAAGCCCTGGCTGATTTCCTTGTAGACTGGGAAGGAGCACAGCAGCCAGAGAAGCTCCCGTACCTCCACTACTGGTCGCTCCATTTTGACGGCTCCAAGAACGCCGACGGCGCAGGGGCTGGGGTCATATTGACCTTTCCCAAAGGAGACAAGCTCTGCTACGTGCTCCACCTCAACTTCAAGCCCTTCACCAACAACATGGCAGAATATGAGGCCCTCCTTCATGGCATGAGAGCCGCTAAGGAGATGAACGTCAACCTCCTACGATGTTATGGCGACTCCGACCTAGTCGCTGGGACGTGCGACGCCGTCTCCCCAATAATGATCGCGTACCGCCAAGCTATCGACCAGTTGGGAGGACACTTCGACGGCTACTCCGTCGAGTGGATCGACAGACGCAAAACGAGGAGGCAGACGCCCTCTCCCGCATCGGATCGACCCGACAAGCGCCACCCGTAGGCGTCTTCCTCGACATCATCCACAAACCGTGGGTCAGCCCACCAAAAGAGATCGACGTTGGGATCCCACTACAACCAGAACCGGCCTTAGTCGCCATGGTTGTGGAACCTAGCGACTGGACAGCACCGTACGTGGCCTTCTTGGAACACAAACTCCTACCAAGCAATGAGACGGAGGCGCGAATGATCGTGCGCCGCTGCAAATTCTTCGTCATCATCAACGGCGAGCTCCACAAATGCAGCGTGACCGGCGTGTTCCAGCGCTGCGTACAGCAAGAAGAAGGCCACAAGATCCTCCAGGACATTCACGCTGGCGACTGCGGCCATCACGCCGGCGCCAAGTCGCTAATCGCCAAGGCCATGCGGCACGGTTTCTATTGGCTCACCGCACACGCCGACGCCACCAACATCGTCCAACGATGCGTCGAGTGCCAGAAGTACGCCCACCAGACACACCTCCCTGGCTCGGCACTCAAGACCATCCCAATCATGTGGCCATTCGCTGTATGGGGCATGGACATGGTAGGCTCGTTCAAGAAGGCCCCGTCTGGCTTCACTCACCTCCTGGTCGTAGTCGACAAGTTCACCAAATGGGTCGAGGCCAAGCCAATAAAAAAGTGTGACGGTAAGACGGCCACAAAGTTCCTACGCGAGCTCATCTACTGGTATGGCTACCCACACAGCATCATAACATACAATGGTACCAACTTCGCCAAGGGGGCCATGGCAGAATTCTATGCAGAACATGGCATACGACTCGACCTCGCATCAGTCGCTCACCCGGAGTCAAATGGCCAAGCAGAACGCGCCAACCAAAGTGTCCTCCACGGGCTCAAGCCGCGACTCCAGGTGCCCCTCGAATGCACCCAAGGATGCTGGGTCGACGAGCTCCCCTCTGTGATATGGGGGATCCGCATCTCCGTCAATCGCTCCACCGGGTTCACGCCCTTCTTCATGTTGTATGGCGCCGAGGCCGTAATGCCAACTAACCTGGAGCATGATTCACCTCGAGTCGCCAACTACGTCGAGGCGGCCAACGAGGGCGCCCGCTAAGACAGCATCGATCAACTCGACGAGGCACGCGGCCTAGCTCGCTCCCGCACCGCTATATACCAGCAAGGACTCCGCCGCTACCACAGCCGCCGAGTGCGAACTCACACCTTCCAGGAAGGCGACCTGGTCCTATGACTGGCCCAAGACAAGAAGGGCATGCACAAACTCTCCCCCAATGGGAGGGGCCGTTCTCCATAGGCCGAGTCCTTGGCAATGATGCCTACTACCTCATCGACATAAGGGGTGATGGCCAGCTGGAGGTCGGGAGGCCATGGAATGTAAACCTCCTCAGAAAGTTCTATACTTAGAACCTCACATTGTACTCTGCTGGCATATATAATGAAATTCATCCGGATTTCACAAATTGTGTCCACTCGCCATATTATTGTGCCACTCACACTCGTACATACTAGCAATACGCTACTTACGGAAGTCAACCTCTGGTCGAGCGACCGGCACAGCTAAGTAGTGCAGCACAAGGGCACTGGAAATATCCGGGCCTTGGGTCGTCCATGAAAACGCCAACCCGGAGCCGCCATTGGAGTCGCCTAGCCCGACTGGCCCACTGGGCCAAGACAACCGGTACACGCTTCTCACAGCGACCTGTCCCTCCCATCCTCGTGCAAAGCGACTCGAACGGTTAAGTACCACGCACGGGGACTCCGCAAAACGGGAACCCCCACGCGGCCCGAGAACACACCAAGTAAGAGAGCTGCCTCGAACTCGCCAAGCGACTGGATCTCCGGGCCGGGGAGGAGACGCGTTACAAACAACGCATTCAGAACCTACAGCAGGAACATGACCAATATGGTCGAGCACCACGCTCGGGGACTCGCCTAAAAATTAGTCCTACTCGCGCTCGGGGACTCGCCACTCAGAAGATGCGAGAGATAAAATAGTGCACAACCAAAACAATACACAAAAGTATACAATCGAGTTATACCCCATTAAAGGGCGAACGCGCTCGGGGACTCGCTCAACCAAAAACAAACACAACACACAATCCCAGTCACAATACGAGTCGATTGACTCCACTTGGCATATATTGCAAAATATTTTACAGCATTCGCCACTTGGCATATATCACAAATTGGACAATTACATTGTTTACTCCACAGGCCCTGATGAAGAAGTAGCGCCACCCCCCTTGACACGAACAAAAGGTTGCCACGGGTTCGTCGGGTACGTCGTCAGTGACTTCGACAACGACGACCGGAAGGGCTCCTCCGACTTCATGTCGTGATGCTCCGGCTCGGGGTCGCCAGGCGCCAACACCGTCTCCTGGTACGGCAACAGATCCCCCATTGCCAAGACCCGATCGGCGTAAGTGGCGGCCTTCGCGGTCAGCTTCAGCACCTCTGACATCTCCACCGTGCCGGTCGGCGATGGATAGCCACTCGTCACGTCGTCAAGGTCGAAATCGTCGAGGAAATGGGCGAGACCTAAGCTCAACGCTGTGGTGGCCCCGCGCCTGAAAGCTGAGCGCGTCATCCACTCCACGACGGCATGCACTTCCTCCAGATAGCGCCATACCACCGTAAGCCCCCCAGGAATAACTTCGGTGGGGGACATGCCCTGAATAGCTGCTTGGACGCACAACACCGAGGCCGTGCCTGTGTTCACCACGGCAGTCACACACTGCGAGGCATTGTAGGTCTGCACCACCGGATTGCTTTGACCTACCACAGCTGCAAAGTCAGGTGTCAGTGAAACTATGAAACCCCCAAATCAGGGATTCGACAAACGGGTCAGGCAAAGACAGAGACTCACCAAGGAGTTTGCGGCAGTTCTCGGTGACATGCTTCTCCAAGGCGGTTTGCTCGTTGTGCAACCCCACGATGATGGAATCCGCGGCCTTGCGTTCTTCCTCAGCCGCAGCAACGGCAGGCTTCACTCGCTCTTCCGAAGAAACTGAGCCCGCTTTTGCCTCCTCCAAGTCCTGGACTAGGGAGGCTATTCGTCCATTCGTCGTGTCCAGATCGGCGACTGGAACATACCCCTCACGGGCCTTGGAAACCACAACCGGGAAACCATCTGCAAGAGAAACCATTAGCATGTTGTACACCACTAGTTCACACCCGACAGAGGAAAAGAAAGACAAAAAGATACCCACCAATAGTTTCCTAAAGCCGCTGGTTCGACTCGTGTGCTTCACGCAAGTCACGCTCCAAGCGCTCTCTCGCGGCTTGTCGATCGGTGGACTCCCTCTGCAATCCCTGCAAACAAACAACACACCTCAACATTTGACAAAACAAAAACCCAGTTCCTAGCCGCTGAAATTCAGCGACCAGGAACTCGGGGACTGGAGAAGGAAAAAGAAACTCAATCCCTAGCCGCTGAAATTCAGCGACTAGGAATTCGGGGTCTGGAAAGGAGCAGAAGTTCAGTTCCCAGCCGCTGAAATTCAGCGACTAGGAACTCGGGGACTGGACATACCTGAATAGCAGCGCCGAGCATCCTGTGAAGTTCTTTAGCATGAGTCGACGGGATCGTGAAGGAAGTGCGCCTGCGACGGGACCCAATGTCCGCATCCACGATCTCTGGACTCTGCGGAGACTGGGTGTCCACCACACCTGGAAACCCCCTTGCCATGAAGCGCGGGAACGTCGCCGATGCTCTGGAAGGGGCACTGGTTGACGGGACCAGCGCTTCCGGCACGGACGCAGCCAAGACTGGTTCCGATCGCGCCACCACCACCTCTTCGGCGACTGACACAGCATCTGGCTCCGCGACGCTGTCCTTGGCTGCGGCATCGTCGGCACCCCCTTCTGCTTCTTCGCAACTTCTGCGGTCACCACATCTCCGTTGGCCTTTCTTTTCTTGGGGAGGTCTCCCTCTCCTGTGGGGGCAGCCGGTGGAATCTTAGCCACAGATGGACGGCCAATCTTCTTGGCCCCCGACCTGCACGAGTTCCCTCAATCAATATAACAACAATACAAAAAGAGCGAGGTGAATCGGGATGAAGGAGCAGTAATCACTTAGCGACCAGGAGAACGCAAAGCCCGGTGCTGATGTGGGCGGGCTTGTCCAACTCGGGACCCAACTTGTGGGAGAGCCCCCTCTCGAAGATGTCTGAAGCCCATGAAACCGCAGGCTTCCTCGATGACGAAGCAGTAGTCGCCGGGATCTCCAGCTCCGACGCGGTCGCCCTTGATGGCTGCGACAACTTGGACGTCATCGCCTCAGCCGCTTCTTGGCTTGGAACTCCCGAGGTCGTCGGTGCAATCGCTGCCAGGGGAACCTCTACCACTACCTCCGTGTCCTCGCTCTCCAACCCCTTTGTCGGGGCTGCATCCTTGGGGGCCTGGTGCGAGACCTCGGGGGAACCTTCATCATCGGAATCATCATCCGACTCGAACACCACCGCCGATTTGGACGGCGACGTGGGTTTCTTCGCTGGCAACTTGGGCTTGCGTGCGGGCTTCGACGGCGTAGCAGTACGTCGGGACGTGTGCTCCTGCACGACCTCATCGCCTCCGTCGTGTTCGTCCAGGCTGTGGCTCGCCTCGAGCTCACGTTGTTTCTGCATGCGGGTCTTGCAAGCCGCAGGCGCTGGGGGAGGAACCTCTTCCTCCTCCCTGTCACTGTCGGAAGAGTCTCCTTCGGAGTCTTCCTCCAGTTCCTGGGGAACCTCTTCATCGAGCGGAGAGAGCCAGCCCTCCAACACCTGAAAAAGCTGAGAACCACCACGAGTAAAACACCAAACACGGAGACTGAGGACTGAAGTATGGACATAGCGACTTGGAAGAGAACTTACTGTGGGGGCTTCCTTCTTCACAGGAGTGTACGGGGCGAGCCCGACCGCCACACTGCTGAATTCCGCATCGGTGATCTTCTTCAGGGCGGCGTTGTAGTTCTCTGCCTCCCATGATTCCTTGCTGGTTCGGGATGGATCATGCTTCCTGCTGTATTTGTACATCCAGTGCGGCCGAGCTGCCAGCGGAACCAGGGGCCGCCCGAGCCAGCAGTTGTAGAGGTTGATCGGAATCAACCCCTGGACCTTCAGCTTATGGATCTGGTCCATCATTTCCGCGACGGCCATCCGCTGATCTTTGGGAAGCTTCTTCGGCGCCAACCGACGAGGCTCGCTCATCTCGGCGGCGAACTCGGGAAGAGCCACCTCTCCGGAGGGAGTGGCTTCTTTGACGTAGAACCAGCTCTTCTTCCACTCGCAGACGGCCTTCTTCGGCAGGAGGAGCTTGACGCAATTGGCCTTTGGCTTCAGTTGGAATGTGACGCCACCTGCGGCCAACATCAAGCCACCGGTCGCCTCGCGCCCGATGCGTCCGTGGAAGAGCTCCAGCCACAGCGGGAAGTATGTCCTGCAGCCAAGGTAGCATTCAAAGAAGGCGACGAAGATCGCCAGCTGCTCGATGCAATGCGGACCCAGATCCGACGACTTGATCGCGTGGTACGCGCAAAAGCGGTGGAAAAAGAGTGAAGTGGGGAATCCCAGACCCCTCTCAAGATGGCTGGGGAAGCAGATGAATTCACCGGGTCGTGGCTTCGGCTCGGTCTCGGAGGAGGGCGGAACCCGCCAGTTCCCTTTCCAGAGTACTCCGGCGTCCTCGAAAGATTTAAGCTGGGCTGTGGTACACTTGGATTTCCCCCATGATCCTTTGGGAGGCGCCATCGAGTGGGATGTGAAATTGCGCAATGCGGAAAAGACAAGTCAGAAGAATGTAGGCAGGGAGATTGGAGACAGGAAGAACGAATGAGGAAGAATGAAGAATGTGGAGGAGGTCTGCATAGTTGAACCATCACTCCCCTTATATGGGAACGTCACCCGCCAAAACCAGGATAGCCGTTACTCACGGTAATTGCGCCGAAGTTACCAGTGGAAATTCCAACGGATAGTTTGACCAGACTTGACGGTCCAACTCCTTTATTTCACCAGCTACCCGCAGTCTTTTCCACTCGCCGAAGCGACGACTTGGCAGCATTAACATTCATTGGGAAGACGAATGGAAACATGGGGAAATTCTCCTTGGTTCTGATGGAGTCCATCGCCGACCCGATTGGATTACCAAATTGGGCTCGTCTACTCCGAACGCCAAAAGGACGCCTGCGCCTGCATCGACGATGGCCTCGGGGACTACTGATGGGGATATGCCAAAGGGGGTATGCCCAGCAGGACGTTTCGATTGGGCTGAAAGGGCTGTGAGTGCACCCGGAGGACGGCGACTGGACTACGCCGGAAGGAGAAGCCCGACGACTAGTGACTGGAGGCCCAGGAGCGTAACAGAAGCCTAGTCGGATTAGGTCAAAACCTCCGAATCCTTATCTTATTTGGTGGTATCTTGTAAACCCTAGCGAGGTGCCTCATATATAAACCTCCCTAGGGTATCCTAGAGACTCACGTTCCATCATACACCCCCTCAAGTGACTCGCTGCATAGCCACCGAGCTCGCCACCACTGTAACTCGCTCTCCCATAATCTAATCTAGCAGGAATAGGTCTTTACCCTCCGGGGGGCCGAACCTGGATAAACCCATGTACATCCGCGCCCATCTCGCACCGCAGATGGCCACCAACTCTTCCTCACGAAACACTCAATCGCTGCCAGTGGCAGCGACTACCATGGCCATTTCCACGACATTTTCCATGAACACAGCTAATCGATCAGATTGATTACTCTCGAGAGTTTGTACACTTTACCCACAATCCATGATCAAGTCCTTTTCCAAACAAGACCATGGCGAGGCTTTCCCTTAGCAGGCCCTCTACCTTCTGGATCCCCCCGTGCCATAAATCGTCCAAATGGTGGTATCCAGGTGAGGTTTCCCACTAAGTACTAGGCTAAGACAAATCCCATATGTATTGTGGTTGCACTGGAAGCTTCTGAATTCTGAAACATGGTAGACTTCTTTGATCCTGGGCGACCATCCTCCACCAAAATTCCACTCGTTGTCCCGACATCCGTTCTGCCCAGAAGAAACATATTTTTTATTTTGAAGTAGACTTGAGAGGAAAAGCTTCACTCAAAATGAGCTTTTATACTTAGAAAAATTTCTGTCTTTGAACCCCCATCAATATTTTATATATAGCATAGAAGCATAACACTTAGAAAAATTGAAGGATTCCTATTGGGAGTGGAAACAATCCTAAGTATAAATCTACTTATGACATACTACAAAATAGCATCGTACTTGTAAAACACTTGTCAAATATTTCTACTAAAACATCCTACACATGCATACTACTCCTTGGTTAAAACATGCATAGTATAAAAAAACATGGGACAAAGGATATGAACAAAGGTTTAACTTGCCTTATGTTAATATTATGTGTGACGATTGAATTCCTCTGTAGCAAGCGCAGTCTCCGGTCAATCTAACACGGGAATAAGTAATTCCAATCAAAACAATTGCAAACATAGCAACAGTACAAACATACAACAAATCAATGGTGATTATATGCATGCATGACGATTTTTAATATGTCACAACTGTTGTATTTAGTTTTCTGAATACTATTATAACACATGATGCATATGAAAATAATTTAATGCTTAAAACACATTATTAATAAACTTTATCGATTTAAATAGGTTTAACTCACTTTAATTAGACTTTTGATGTTTTCGTAATATTAAATTGGAATTACATACCACTGGATAGTTAATTAAATTTAGAGCCAGTAGCAATTCGAATCACCCCAAAAGGATCTATAGATCTTTTTGTACGATTTAATTACTATAACAACGCAATCTAGGCTTTCTACAAGATCATCTAATAAAACAATGCGAAATAATTTTGTGTATACTTTTCCTAAAATAAACAGAAGAAATTGTTTTCACTAAATTTGGATTTATAAATCATTTCCTATGATTTAATTATCAAATAAGAGAGTTTAAATTACTTAAAATAAAACTTCGACAAAAGTCAGATGTAAACCCATATTACTATTGGGCACAAAATTATGAATGCATTGATATATTATTTATATTTTTCAGAGTTGTAATTATTTTTCTACACATTACATACCATTAAAAGGCTATTTAACCAATTAAATAAATACAAAACAATTATACTATGAAAATTAGATATGATCACGAAATAATATTCTACACTACATTATCTTTTCAACGGTATATTATATGCAATTTTCGGAGTTACAGATCTTTTTATATGAATTTCCAACATAACATTATTATGTTCTTTTAATTCTATTAAAATAAACATAGGCGCTAACTGTACCTTCTTATTGGGTGTTGATTGGCTGACGAAGCAGCTAACAATGTGTTGATTGGGCGCTGACAGAGCAGATGACGTGGTGCATGCTAACTGGATGGTACCGGTGCAGAAGAGATCTAATTTGGATCATCCAAACCAAATCCGACGGTCACTGAGCAAAAGCTTGCTCGACTCCGACGATGGGTGGCGGTTTGGCAGCAGCGTGGTTCCAGGTGGTGGCCGTGGGCGGCGCTATGACGGTTTTCCGGCGTGGGAGAACGGCGGACAATGATCAAGAGAGGACGACGAGTGCGATGGTGGGCTTGGAGGCGTCTTCCGCTTCCATGGGTGACAGTGGTGGGCGGATGGAGACATCTGGTGGCGGTGGAGCTCCGATCATACTCCTGTGAGGAATTCCGGTGTCTGTGTTGCTCCTTCGAGGGGGAAACAAGGTTGTGATACATGGATATGCACGGGGGAAAGCTCTAGAGGGATTATAGGGAAACATGAGGGTCAGAACCATGTCGGTGAGCCCAATCCGAAATGGCGGTGGCGGAAATCTGGCGAGATCAAAATTCGGTGGGGCAGCCACTAGGGTTCGAGTAAAGAGCAAAATTGAGAGGGGCAGTTGTAGAAGAATATATGGAGAGGGTGGCGTGCTCTAGGGGCAAGGGGCACGCGTATTCCACGTGGATTCTGTTCGGATTCGATCGGGAGGAGGAGGCGTGCGCGTGCGGGAGTTCGTCCCGGGCTAGAAGACGACCGGTGTGGGGCCCAAACGTCAGCGACCGTGGGAAGGGACGCGAGGTACGGGCACTGTGCAAGCTTTGGGCCTACCCACTGCGGTGGCCGCCGTGTGTCGCGCGGGGAGCGGGGGCGAGCAGCGGGTAGCGGCTAGGCTATGTGGGCTGGGCCGCGTGGCTAGGTTCTGGGTAGTTTAGAATTAGATTTTTTGTTTTTGTTTTTTCTCCATTTTCTATTTTATATTTTCTTCGTAACTTTTTCATTTGAACTTCAAATGACATGGTATTTGTTTCTAAATTTTTATAAAATTTTGTAGATCATCACAGGATCTTTTTTGGCAATATTCTGATATTTAAAATAAATGGATTTTTGAATCCTTGTTTGTACTCTTGTAGAAGTATTTTTGGTAATTCAAAATAGAGTGTTGCAAATGGGGTTTTAATTTAAAAACTTGTATGAATGCAATTATGCAAGAATTCAACAACGCAAATCAAGCACAATGCTTTGGATTTTTCAACTTCACAACCGATGTGATAGTCAGGTTAATCCACTTCTTTTAATGTGGCTTCAAACAAATCCTCAAAGTTTCTTTTTATCAAAAAGTTTCAACAAGGTCAAACAATTCAATCAACTTATTTAATTTATATCAACGTTCCAAAATAAGGAAAATTTGGGGATGTTACAATAGACCGAGGAAACCTTACAGATGAACATTGAAATTTGCGACTACGAATAGAGAAGCAAACTAGCACCTCATATTTCTCATTGTATACCTCCTCCTCAAACTCATCCCTCTCCTTGACTTCTTCGATGAAGGGGTTAATGATGGTGTGGGCGTAGTTCTCTTCTTCCTTCAGGATGAAGATGCCACCTCCGCCTGCATGCCCCTCATCTAGGTCTACCGTTGGCACCACGACATTGCCATTCACCTTTTTCCCGACATCAACGGCAACTATCTGGACAGAGCCCAAAGCATCTATGGCACGACGACAAGCAGCATGTGTGCTCGGAGGGGAGGGTGGTGCTATGGAAGGAGCGTCTGCATGCGCAGAAGGTGCATATTGGTTTTTTAACCAGGATGATTAGGGAGACGCTCCTGGAAGAAACGATGAGGACGAGTGAGTTTATATACGTGGGGACGGTTGGTTTCCCTTGAGTGGACATGTGGGCGTGGACGCGTAGGTGGTGGACTCGCGCATGCTACCTCGGAAACATGAATGAAGCCAGTTTTCGAGACAAACGGTATAAAGGTTTGCCTTACGAGGCCCCAAGAGGCGGTTAATTTTTATGCATGCATGTGGTTCAAATTTCTAGGGAGATGACCACTATGTATCTTTATCTCAGGTTTTCTTTAGAGGCATTTTTTTAAATATCGTCTAAGGAGGAAGTAGTACTAGAGATGGTGTTAATTTCTAATAGTCTAAGGCTGCTATTAGAGGCGGTCACAAAACAACCACCGCCTGAGGTTGCTAAACACAATTAGTTGTTTCTATTTTAGGGGTAAACCGCCTCTAGGCTCCGTCTCTAAGTAATGACTTTGTACTAGTGTATGCTCATTTGGTCGCAAATGGCAAATCCACTCACACTAATTGCCATTGCAAGTTTGTCAACAACCTCAAGGAGGAACTAGAGTCTAGTTACAAGCAAATCAAGAAGAACAGACCTCGCGGAATAGGCAAGGGGAAGAAGGAAGACAAGGGGTCCAAGGATTCAGATGATATGGACGAGGATGCTGAACCAATACTTGCCTACAAGGGCGATGGTAGAGGTAAGAGCAAGAATCCATTCGAGAAGAAGAATCCCGTCTACCATACCTTACTTGGCACCCCAATAGTCAAAGCATAGAAAACCTCTTTGGGGATACTGCTAGCTACCCTCCCCAAGGTTCCCTAGTACATATGGTCATGAGTTATGGTGACTTGGGATAGATCAGATCATCTAGAGCTCATCCCAAAAGATAACCAATATGCCATGGTCATCAACCTGTTGATTGATGGCAGTGAATTCACCAAGTGCCTGGTGGATAGCGGAAGTAGCATCAACATCATGTACATCATCCCACTACACAAAATGAAATTTTCCCAGACCCAGCTAAGGCAGAGCAGCACCATGTTCCACAACATAGTTCCTGGTCGGCAAGCTCAATCCCTTGGAAGTATTACCGTCCCGATCGCTTTTGGTGATATCAACAATTACCACCAAGAGAATATGACCTTCGAGGTGGTACCTTTCAAGAGTGTGTGTCATGTAATCTTTGGACGTGCCTTATTCCATGCCTTCCATGCCAAGACGAGTCACATCTATAACAAGCTCAATATGTCGGGTCCAAAGGGCATCATCACTATTCACGTAAGATTCAAAAATGCGTGAGATTGTGAGTTAGGAGAAGTCGCCAACACCGAAGCTATCCTCTACGGTGAAGAATTCAAAGAGATCTAGAGCTAGGTTCATGCCTCGGAGATGCCGGCTTCGAAGAAACAAATATATGATTTCGAACCTGCCTTCAAGGCTGCCATTGAAACCAAGAAGTGGAACTTGTGGTAGGTGATGAGTGCATATGTGCATCATGTTTTATATTATTATTTTTCATTGTAGATATAGGATCTTAGTATTTTACGGTGTTTGCGCACACATTTTATTTCTATTTTCACCAGGATCAGGACAAATGATAGATACAATGGACAAAATTCTTGGAGCAGTTGTATTGGGGAGAAAAGGAGTAAAAACAACGTAAATCGCTTATTTGGGAAATATCAATAACACCAGAAGAAAACCCGAAGCGATTGAGGCTTATAGACGGTTTAACGACCAACTATACGGCGGGAATAAATTTGACGGCCGTATAGTTGGCACCACCATCGCCTCTTTAAATAGTTTCACCCCGTGCAAATGGATCAAAGAGACGACATACAAAACAACCAGAAATCACCGAAACCTCACCTCCAAAAGGCATCTGGATGGAGAACTCCTCCACCAGGGATCCATCTTTTCCTTGCGCAAATCTAGAAGGCTAAGGCATCGATCTTCATTGTCAACTGCTACATCACCACCATCTCCATCCATCCCATCTACATCTTGCCTATATCTTGTTGTAATGCCCGTACTCCTTGTGGATTTATACAAGTACTATTCATCTATGACAGATTCTATTGTTATTGCCATGATGTCGATTGCCTCCATGTCTGAGTAGATCATTAATTCTTAGGGAGATGGAGAAATCCTAGTATGAGATTGAAATAAGATAAAGTTTATTATGATATTCATCGCTGTGACAATGTGTTAGATTGTCTTCATCTTGATGTTGAGAGAAGTCGACCTCGCAATATTTGCCTCTCATGGAGACTTGATGGAGGGAACTACTTGTTGGTAGACGGAGGTGTGTTAGCACTTAAAGTGACTATAAAGCTGTTGGCACCCCTTACGTATCAAGTTGGGAACCAAGGAAACTCATGGAACACTATCCATACCATGGGATACGTCCTACGGGATTAAGTCCCTTAATAGAGCAGTAATTCGATTGATGTCGATTGTTGACTGCTATGGTTATGAGGATGATGTGAGCAGTGGTTGCTACCTATTTGTCAAAATACGGAGTTCCTCCCACACATACATAGTTGAGAATGTTCATGATAATAATTTTTGTTTGAGCTCTTTATAATGCTAGTGGTGTATCCGCTACTCCCCAAGAACGCTTTTTCCCTATTGTAGTTCCAAATCTATTTTACATATGCGATACTCACTCTCTGTGTTTAGTTACTTTACTTTACTTATTGTTCTCTTATACCAAAAACCCAAAAACACCTTTTTACACAATACTCGCATTTTATCTTGTTACTTAGAACTTTATTTAGCATTTCTATTGCAATATTTAATTCAAGAGTTATTAAACTTCAGACTCTTGCTCCCTGTGGGATCGATATATTTATTTCGAAACTAGCTACAAACGATTTATTCTCTTGCAGTCATCAAGCTATTTTCTAGCGCTGTTTCCGGGGAGCTAAGCGCTGTAGGTCTTTTAGTTTTTACTTATTTATTTTTGTCTTGCTAAGTTTTGTTTTGAGTTACAGGTTTCCACCAACATGATGAAGTTTGAGCATATGGCTAGTGCTAACCCACTCAGCCACTTTGGGCAGCCTTATGGTATTAATAAAGAGACAACTCCAATGAGAAGACAAGGGGGTTTGAAATAAATCCTCTATTACTTTGTATTCTACACAAGAAGAAATTTACTGGAGATGAAGAAGATCCTGATCCATATGAGCATATTGCATGTTTCAAAGATATATGTGGAACTTTCCAATTAAAGGGATATACTGCTAATGAGGTAAGGGTTAAATTTTTTAGTCAGGATTTGACTAGTACATCTCTCTGTTGGTATAGATCTCTGCCCCTAGAAGCCACCACAACTTGGGATAATTGAGCCTGTGAGTTTCTAGCAAAATATTATCCATTATCAAAATCTTTTGGAATTAAGCGTCTTATAATGACTTGGAGGCACCGTCCTAATGAAGGGCTAGTAAGAGCTTATATCAGATTTAAAGATTTACTTCATCTATGTCCTCATCATGATTTTCCTGAATGGTATTTATTGCATATCTGGTTTAATTGAACCTAATAAAATTGAACTAGACTCTTTCGCTCAAGTAGCCTTTATGAATCTTCCTATAACTAAAGCTTTGGATTTACTTAACAGAATTCGCGATCATAGAGTTTCATGGAATTTTGGTCTAGGAAGCGAAAGAGGAGTATAAATAGTTATGATTGTATTCATGACTATAATAAAAAAGGCCATGTTAAAGAATTATCTAAAGAACTTTATCTAGACTCAGATCTTGTGTTGCAAGTTGTAAAAGCTTTTACAGAACACATCAAAGATCCAAAAGAGGGTTTGGTCCAGTATGATCCACCACCGAAACCTAAGAAGAAAAGAGAAGTTAAAGCAACACTGGACTCCCTAGAACCAACATATGAGATACCTTTCCCTAACACTACACAGAAGCATATTTTTGAATATGAGCAGGTAAAAGAAGTACATGAGAAGAAGGAAGAGGGAAGTATGTCAGAAGTCGAGGAACATCTAGAAGAAACCAAAGATGAAGAGGTAACCAAGGAAGCAATTATGGCTATGTATGCACATTGTAACATAGTTGAACTTGATGAAGAGACTTCCGCATTGGTTGAAGGTAAAACAAAGGTAAAATATGTGGGTAAGCATATTCTTCCCTGCATATTTAAGGAAACCTCACATAATGGTTTATGTGATCTTGGCACCGAAGTTAATGTAACATCTTATGATTTCTATTTAGAAATAAAAGAAGAGATAGAACCGACTACAATTTAAAATACTGATATGACAATCATGTTAGCCAATAAAACTCTTAGAATTCCGATGGGAGTAGTTGAACATGCAACTTTCACAATTGGCAATAAAAAATTTCCTATTAATTTTGTACTTGTTGGTATGCCAGTTGACACTCTTTGCCCAATTATATTTGGAAGAAACATTTTGCATGATGTAGGTGCCAATGTTGATTTCAAAAAGGAGATTGTGTCTCTTAAGCTTGGGGGAGCGGAAAAAGAATTCCACTTTTCCAAATTTAAAGACAAACCTCCACAAATACAAGAACAAGAGGAAGAGAAAACTATTGAGGAAATGGTAGCTCTCTTCTTTAGTAACAAAGAAGAAGAAATAAATGAAGACTCAAATTATGAAGAAATATTATGGAGGACAAGTCCCTAGAAGAACTAGAATATGAATTCGATTCACTTCCCATTATAGGGCCTCCAACTAATGAGGCTTTCAAAGATCCAGAAAGGAGAGGGTACGAGCACTTACCACCCCTAGAGTTGAAGACTCTACCAGATAATCTTAAATATAGATTTTTAGATGATACAAATAAATTTACTATTATTATTAGTGCTAAACTTTTAGGGGATGAAGAAGAAGAACTCATGAAAATACTTAAGGAGCATCGCAAGGCCTTTGGGTACTCAATGGATGATTTGAAGGGCATTAGTCCCATGATAACTGTTCATCGAATATTCATGGAGGAAGGTGCTAAACCAGTTGCAGAATTTAATAGGCGACTGAAGCCCAAAATGAAGGAAGTGGTAAGAAAATAAATAGTATGCCTACTGGACGCAGGTATAATCTATCCTGTAAAAGAAAGTGAATGGGTAAGTCTTGTTCATTGTGTCCCTAAGAAGGGCGGTTTTACTGTTGTTCCCAATGAAAACAATTAGTTGATACCTACTAGAACTATTGTTTGACATAGGATGTGTATAGATTTTAGGAAATTGAATAAAAAAACTAGGAAAGATCATTATCCTTTACCATTCATAGATCAAACTTTAGAGAGGTTAGCAAACCAAACTCATTTTTGCTACTTGGATGGATACTCTGGTTTTTCTCAAATAGCTATTCATCCTGATGACCAACTTAAAACAACTTTCATTAGTCCTTATGGTTTACATGCTTCCCAATGTATGCCTTTTAGTTTATGTAATGCTCTAGATACTTTTCAAAGATGCATGATGGCTATGTTTGCCGATTTTATAGAATTGATAATGGAAGTATTTATGGATGACTTTTCTATCTATGGAACTTCATTTACTAGTTGCTTGGATAATCCCAAAAGAGTTTTGCAGCGTTGCAAAGAGACTAATCTTTTTCTAATCTGGGAGAAGTGCCATTTTGTGGTCAAACAAGGTATAGTCCTTGTACATAAGGTATCGGGTAAGGGAATTGATGTGGATAGAGCTAAGATTGAGGCCATAGAGAGAATTACACAACCCAGGGATATAAAAGGTATAAGAAGTTTCCTTGGCTATGTGGGTTTTTATAGAAGGTTCATTAGAAATTTCTCTAGAATATCTAAACCTTTGACTAACCTTCTGTAAAAGGGTGTAAGATTTAATTTTGATGATAAATGTCTTGTATCCTTTGATAAACTTAAATATGTTTATCCCATGCTCCTATCATTAAACCACCTATCTGGGATATAACTTTTGACTTAATATGTGAAGCTAGTGATGGTGCTGTAGGAGTAGCTCTGGAACAAGATATAGTTCACAGATTTAATATTATACATCATGATAGTATAACTCTCCGTAGTGCTCAAAAGAATTATCATAAGGAATAAAGGGAACTTTTTGCTGTATTTTTCTCTTGTGATAAATTTCATTCTTACATAGTTGATGCAAAAGTAAGAGTTCATACGGATCGTGATGATTTAAGAGAATTCCTCGAGAGGAAAATCATAAGCCAAGAATGATCCGTTGGATTCCTTTAATTCAAGAATTTGAGTTGTAGATTATGCAGCGGCAAGAAATAAAGATGTTGGATGCAGTGTGCATATTTTCCTAGCAGGACACTAATCTTAATGAGAGGAACTTTAGTCCTGGTGATTATCTCTTACGAGAATTAGTAAACGAACTAAGGTCAATTTCTCCAAAAGAGAAGAAGCCTTTGTTGTTGGAGGAGCCTATCATCCCCGACTAAGTAAATGGTAAGTGCAAGGTAAGTGTTCTTACTCAAATAAGTGATTTATTTTCATAGGTTTTACTTCTGAAACTTTAGCCTTTGAATTCCACGTGTTTTTCTGAAATTTCTGAATGTTTTTACCAACTATACGGGTGCAACTATACGACCGGAGAAAAATCTCCCGCCGTATAGTTGGTCGTGAAAACCCTCTGTATCTTCTTCGTGAAATTATTTTTGATGTTTCTACCTATACGTGCGCAACTATACGACCGGAGAGAAAATTCCGGCCGTATGGTTGGTCGTTGAACTCTCAGGCACTTTCGATTTTGATTTCTGTATCTATAAGGTCAGAACTATACGACCGGAGATAATATTCTGGCCGTATAGTTGGTCATTAAACTCTCATACATTTTCGTTTGCTTTTTCGTTTTTCCCCCGAGAAAAAAAATGGTATTGTTGGTTCCGAGTCGTAACTTAATCGACCTGGACTCGAGATATTTGGAAATATCTGCCCGGAACCAACTATACGCCTGAGATTAACGGGCTGTGCCCGTATAGTTGGTCGTTACACGGCAGGACTCCTCCAAATCTGCAATTTCTTTCCCTGTTTCGTTAATATTCTTTTCTTGGGTGAGAATTTGGTGTTTCTCGTGAGTTTTACCGACCTCTAACCCCCCTTATTTACTGCCATTATCTCTCTCTAATCATAATCTCCAGAAACCAATCCACCTCTTATTCACACGTGAGGACATGTGAATACTTGGTTCGATAACCTTGGTTTCATAACTGAAGGAAAACTTGCTGATGTGCTCATCATAGCTTCCTCTTGGGTTTCCCCAACGAGCTCTATATATTTTGGGCCATCGAGCTATTTTTCTGGCGCCATTGCCGGGGATTGAAGAAGAAGAAGCTCCCATGTCAACCACGCACCATGAAACTATTTTTCTGGCACCGTTGCCGGGGACTCAAGGACATCTTCACAAAGGGAGTCCCTCATAACCAATCTCTTTACTTTGTTTTATTTGTTTTGCTTAGTTTATTTCTGGTTTGTTTGCTTGTTTTTTTATCAAAAACACACAAAAATTAATTGTACTAGTTTTCTTTATTTATTAAAAACACAAAAAATGACTACTTTTGAAAACACTAAGTTGTGTGATTTCACTAGCACCAACAACAATGATTTCATGTGCACACCTATTGCTCCACATGTTCCTGAAGCTACTTTCTTTGAAATAAAACCTGCTTTACTCAATCTTGTTATGAGAGAACAATTTTCTTGAATTGGTACTGAAGATGCTGCTGCTCATCTAAATAACTTTGTTGAACTTTGTGAGATGCAAAAGCATAGGGATATAGATGGAGATATTATTAAGCTTAAATTGTTTCCTTTCTCTTTGAGAGGAAAAGCTAAAGAATGGTTGCAATCCCTAACTAGAAATAGTATTGATTCTTGGACTAAATGCAAAGATGCTTTCATTGGAAAATACTATCATTGTGCGAAGATTATATCTATGAGAAGTGAAATAATGAAGTTTAAACAATCTGATAATGAACATGTCGCTCAAGCTTGGGAAATAATGAAATCTTTGGTAAAGAATTGTCCCACTCATGGACTAACTGCTTGGATGATTATCCAAACCTTTTATGCATGACTGAATTATTCTTCAAGAATCTACTGGATTCTGCTGCTGGAGGTACCTTTATGACCATCACTTTGGGTGCTGCAACAAAGCTTCTGGACAATATGATGGTTAAATATTCTGAATGGCATACCAAGAGAGCTCCACATGGTAAGAAGGTAAATTCTGTTGAAGAGACCTCTTCCTTGATTGATAAAATTGATGTTATTATGTCTATGCTTGTTAACGGGAAAGCTCATATTGATCCAAATCATGTTCCCTTAGCCTCTTTGGTTGCTCAAGAAGAGCAAGTTGATGTGAAATTTATAAGAAATAATAATTTTAGCAACAATGCCTATAGGAATAATTTTGGTAATAATAACTATAGGCCTTATCCTCCCAACAATGGTAATGCTTATGGAAATTCCTTCTACAATAATAGGAGTGCACCCTCTGAATTTGAAGTTATGCTTAAAGATTTTATTAGTAAACAAACTACTTTCAATCAAACTATTGAGGAAAAATTCTGTAATTCTGAAAGAAACATAGCATCATTGGCTGAAGCACAATCTTCTTTGAATAAAATGGCTACTAAACCTGAAACTATTGAAAACCCCTTTGCTGCTACTAATGCCATACAAGTTAGAATTGATGAAAATCTTAGATTATTAGCCGAACTTCATGCTAAGTGGGAAAGAGAAGATGAAATTGCTAGAAATATTAGTGTTTCTACTATCACTACCACTAATGTTGAAGCTAGTAAACCCAATGGAACCTTTTCTAATAAAAATTCTGAAATTCTTCGAACTATGGGAAACAATAGCTCTACTACTTTAGATGATAATTATGATTTTGATATTGATTGTTGCAATATCTCTAAATTAATTATGTTCCTACAAAATCTTGCTAAAAATCCTAATGGTAGTGTTATAAATATGGCTTTTACAAAACACATTACTAATGCTCTCATAAAAATTAAAGAAGAAAAGATGAAACATAAAGCTTCTATTCCTATGAAATTAGAAGATGGGTGGGAACCCATCATTAATATGAAAGTGAATGATTTTGATCTTAAGGCTTTATGTGATCTTTATAGTAGTGTTTCTATTATGCCTAGAAAGATTTATGAAATGCTTGATTTGCCACCATTGGAAGATTGTTATTTAAATGTCCCACTTGATGATAATGATAAAAAGAAACTCATGGGGAGTATTACTGATGTTCTTATTATGGTTAACAATGCCTATGTCCCCGTTGATTTCTATGTTTTGGATGTTGAATGCAATGCTTCTTGTCCTATTACTTTGGGATGACCTTTTCTTACAACTCTTGGTGCCATTATTGATATGAAAGAAGGCACCATTAAATATCAACTCCCACTCAAGAAAGGTATATAACACTTCCCTAATAAGAGAGATAAGATTCCTTTTGCCTCTCCTATGAAAGCAAAATTTGCTCAAAATGCTTCTTCATTTGAGAATACTTAATGCTTTTCTTGCTTCTTATGCCTAACTTAAAGGCATTAAAGAAAAGTACTTATTGGGAGATAACCCAAAAAAATTAGATGAGTCTTGGAAGTTATTGCTTCAGTAATAACCTCTACTTATCCTTTTTTTGCTTTTTGTGCCAAGAGTAACCTCTAATGAGAGAGAAGTACGACTTGGGAAAGTTGCCGTTCCGAAACAGATTTTTGTGCTTCGCTGTAAAAAATCATGTAAGATCTCTGTATGTCGGTTTTTGTGCTTCTGCCCCAGGTTGTTATCCAACTTTCATTAGTTCAACACTTTTCGATTTGAGCAACATAAGGTCTTCAAAAAATCGATTTCTATCCGCTGGTCTGTTTTGACAGATTTCTGCCATTAATTGCATTTGCTACTTATTGATTCCTTTTTGGGTTCTCTTTTGGGGAATTTAGATTTTTGAGGGAAGTGCTACAATAGCTTGTGTTTTGATGGAAGATTTACTTGTGTTGAAACTGAACCCAACGACTTATTATCTTGAGTGCAATAATGTTGCTAATGAAGATTATGTGAATTTTGTATGAAGGAAAAATTCCAGGTGTAAGGAGAGAATGATGTAATGAGATGAAGGATGGACTAAATCTCAATCTTGGGGGTGCCACCCCATGCACCCCAAGAAATATCCAAGAATTACAAGCGTCAAAGCTTGGGGATGCCCAAAGCATCCCCTTCTTCATCAATAAAAATCTCAGGTTTCTTCCAAACACTTCATTTTTATTGTTTCATGCACAGTTCTGTTGTTCTTGGAGTGTCTTCATTTTTGTTTTTGGTTTTCTTTTGCTTGGGTTTCTTAGTTTGCTTGAATAATTGGTTGGACCCCCTCATTCATACATTAGTTTTCAAATAAGATTGGTTTGGATTGGAAAAGAGTAGGAAAAGTTCATGCTTAAGTGGTAAACATAGCTTGTTTTTGACTGTGGCTTATGCTTTCTCATTTCATGGTTGGTATTGTTTTGTCTTTATGCTTAGTGATTTTTGTTGTAGCATGACATCTTATAAACAATTGAGATTGCTTAATGTGCCTTGAAAGAATCATGCATTGATTTAGGATATTAAAGCATAGTATTGCGGTATTCTCCTTTGATGCTTTATTTGGGTTGACTTGGCGCATGCTCACACCATGTTATGACTATCCCAAGTCACCATAGCCTCTATGATCCTTTAGTTTTCAACTTTTAATATCACTTTATGCTTTAATTTATGATGTTTTGTCGCTTTGCATGATTATGACCATTATTGATCTCTTAGTTGGTCGCTCCCAGTCTTTTGCTAGCCTCCATAACCAAGTGTGAGTTCCACTCATGCATTCAACTCCAAATAAAACGAAGTTATTCCAAAGAGTCCACCATACCTACCTATTAGCATTTGCTATTCCAAGTATATTCATGTTTTTATCTACCTTTCGAATTAAACTTGTTATGAGAAAACTAGTGATTAAAGCTCTCACGAACTTGATGGAACACTTTACTTTTCTTGCCCCTAATAAACTTGAACCATTTTGTCATCTATGTTGTATATGCTTGCACTTATATGTTGGGGATTAGCAGAACCATGCTGTCATGGGGAGCGCTTTCAACATTGCACTTGTACATTGTACCTAGTTGATATCATGCTCTTTTGTCTACTGATGTCGTCGGTGTGAAATGAAAGGGGACCTTGTAAGTCCATGGAGTTATGTATGTGTGTTAGAGAAACGCCTGGGCCGCCGGTCTAATCAATGCCTAATCATGGTGGAAACCTGTAGCGTAACCATAATGAGCAATCTATGAAGCATTCTTCTTATAAAAAAAGAGATTGAGATTGAGAAAAAAGAGATGAGAAAAGAGGAAAGAGAGAAAAAAGCACCATTTTCCCATGGTAAATAAGAAGATTGATGAGATGCTCGTTGTCTACTTGCCTTGTCATTTTGATATGGGGATTCTTCCGTATCATCGGGCAAGGGGTACCCCGTTGGCGGTTCTCTATGATACACACGTACTTACGATGACAAGAACTTACTGGTGACTAAACTTGAGTAGCATGAGGAGCAGCCCTCGTATACAAGGGACATGAGATTTCTAACTTATACTTCGTCAAGCATGTACACCATAGTTTGTTCACTTTAACCTTAATCACTTCAAGATGCTTATGATAGGGGCAATGAGAGATGAAAGCTAATAAGTACCATAATTTTTGGAATCTCTTTATGAGAGTTGAATCCCTCCTTCCTTCTATGAAGGCCTTTCTTTTAATTTTATGTTGAGTCTCCATCTTCTATCTTTATGCACCTATTGAGAGAGCATAGTGGAAATTCTTAGTTAAATGTGCATTGTCCCAAGACTTGTTCATTGATGCATAACTTTGATATTGCTTGTTCTTAAACTATGTGTATCTTGTCACCCTTATGTACTTTGAAGGTGTCCTATGCATTTATGTTTGCTACTCTATGAGGGATAAGCTGAATACCATTCTCATTGTGCTTTCTTTATGTGAAACAAACAAACGTCTTGCAAAGCATTGTTATTCATGAATCTTTTGTTTGTGCATTTTCATGTTACAGCATAGTTGCTATGTCTTATTGTTAGACCTATATCTTTCATGCTATGTTAAAGTACTATGATTCCAGCTATCCATGTTTTACAAATACTTTGATCACGTCTATGACGGTGCATGTCACCTCAAAAATTATTCTTTCTTTTTATCACTTACCTACTCGAGGACAAGTAGGAGTTAAGCTTGGGGATGTTGATATGTTGCTAACGTATCTATAATTTTTGTTGTTACATGCTTGTTTTATATCTACTTTCTTATGTTTTGTCCACACTTTGGAGTATTTTTATACACTATATTGGACTAACCTATTAACAAGATGCCATAGTGCCAACTGCCTATTTTCTACTATTTTTGGTTCCAGGAAAGTCAGAAAATGAATATTCTCGGAATTGGACGGGACAAAAGCGAAAGTCAATATTTCACCGAGGGGGACACGGAGCCAGAATACTAGACGGAGAGGGGCCAAAGGACAACCATAGAACCTGGCCGCGTGGCCAGGCCTAGCCCGCGCTAGGGGGTGGTGTGGCCGCCTAGGGCACCCCCTCGGCCTCCCCTTTCGCCTATAAGATTCCTCCGATACAGAAACCCTAAGTACCCGATCAAAAATCCACGAAAGAGTCTGTAGCCGCCGTCATCTCCATCCCTAGATTAGGAGGGATCTGAAGATCTTCCTGGCACCCTGCCAGAGGGGAGAGATCACCCTGGAGGCCTTCTTCATCACGATGCAAGCCTCTAGTGTGATGCGTGTGTAGCTCATCCCTGGACTACGGGTCCATATAGTAGCTAGATGGTTGGTTCTTCTCCTTTGTGCTACCATGTCTAGATCTTGTGAGCTCTGTTAATGATCAACATCATCTATTTGTAATCATACATATTGTGTTTCCGAGGATCCGATGGATATTGAGATGCTATTTCAGATTGGTTATTGATTCTATCATGTCTTTATTATTTGTGATTTTGCATGCTCTCCGTTGTTAGTAGCTATCTTGGCCGAGTAGATGCTAGAAACTCCAAGAGGGAGTATTTATGCTCGATAGTGGGTTCATGCCTCTAGTAATCTGGGGAAGTGATAGAAATCTCTAAGGTACTAGATGTGTTGTTGCTACTAGGGAGAAAATAACAATCCTTTGTTCACAGAACAATCATATTGTTTACTTTACACGCAATGCTGGATGCAATTATCTGTTGCTTGTAACTTAATACTGGAGGGGGTTCGGATGATAACCTGAAGGTGGATTATTATTCATAGATGAAGTTGGATTATGGTCTATGTATAATGTTGTAATGCCCAATCAAATCTAATAGGAGTCAAGATGATTAGTATATGCATGTATGACTCTGTGTTTGTCAATTGCCCCGCTATAATTTGTTCACCCAACATGTCATCTACTTAAGGAGAATCACCACTAGTGAACTATGGACCCCGGTCCTTTCTTTTACCATCAATCTACAACTATTTACTGTTTTCTGTTTACTTTCTGCAGGCTATTACTCTGTTCCACACAATACATTTAATCCTTTGTTTTGAGCAAAACCGGTGAGATTGACATCCTCAATGTAAGTTGGGGGCAAAGTTCTATGGTTGTGTTGTGCAAGATTCCAAGTTAGAAACAACACCTTGGAGGTGCTTCCTTGCTCCTACTGGTTCGATAACCTTGGTTTCATAACTGAGGGAAAACTTGATGTTGTGCTCATCATACCTTCCTCTTGGGGTTCCCCAACGAGCTCGATATATTTTGGGCCATCACATTGCTATAGCAGCAATTGCAAGCCATAGATATATATATTAATAGTAGTATTATTTCTAGAATAGGTTTCAAGTTGTTAGTTCTGGTTTCTTTCTCCATAATGTTTTCGAGGAATGTTTTCTGGATAATTTGTAAATATTTGAGTTGTAATTTATAGTCATATCTTGGAAACGCGATGTTTCTGTTGTACCAATTTGAGGGGTGTAATACTAGTGGAACGGTGTTTCATTGGTGTTATGTCAACGACTATAGTATACTTTATTATGCAGTGGTATGCTGGGTCACTATAGCTGGTATTAGAGAAAACGCTTTGAACTTAGGATTAAAACCCTTTTAGGAGATTTGTAGGTTGGATAGTGACTATAGGAAGCAATCTTATATAAACCATAGGTTCTTATAACTTGTGATGAATATCCACTTGATGATCACATTTGAGTAAGATGTCTTAATCAACTTCTTAGGAGTAGTTATCTATCTTCCTTTGGAAACAATATTACTTTAAGTGTCTTTCTAAGTAGGTATTACACCATTAAGCTATCTTAAATAATCCAATTTATTGAAGTACATTATGACTAAGCTAAGCATATCATATGGAAGAGTATTAGTGATGTAGTCTTCTAAAGGGAATCCATGTAAGGTAGTAGAATCTTATAATTAGTTGACAAGGATAGATAATATAATAAAGACCATTAGAGTATGTATGGATGTAATGGGAAGTAAACTCATGTAGGGTTCACTTGAGAACTTCACATGATGGAGTTGAATCTTGCTAAGAATCCATGATGGCAAGATTAGAAGAAGAGTTGTCATGGTGGGTTTAGCTCCAAAACCATGATGAACAAGAAAACCATAACTAGATCATGGTGAGATTAGCTCTTAATCTATGATAAACATGTAATTAGCATAACTACTTAGTGAGTAATTTTTGAATATGAAGTCATAACAGTGTAGGATCATGACATAGGTCATAAAAGTCATAAGGATCCAATAATATTTAACCTAGAGGTATCAAAATTAGTCACGAGAGTCTTGTGGAGAGATCATGTGAGGTTAGTTTATAGAACAACAAATGGCAAGTTATAGTTAGTAGTTCCGAAAGGAAGGTAATAAGTTGGTTGTAATCATTTTGAGTCCATTTTGCTCAAAATTATCCAATTGCAAATGAGTAATTTGGGTAAATATTGAGACAAATAGTAGTAAACCCTATAAGTGCTAGGTATCACAAAGTAAACCTATACTAGGAGGTGTTATATAATGCACATCTAAGCTTGAATGCTAAAGATGTTTTACTCAACTATTATAATTCAGGCAGGATAATGTGTGTTATATACACAAAAGTTGATTTTTTTGGATCTTATTGTTGGGGATGTAACCCCAGGTACCCCAGAGTTGATGTGTTAAGTGACTCAAATAGAACAATGAGGAAATTGACCAAAGATATAAATGGAGAAGAAAGGCATAAAATGGATAAAATAAGGAGAAAGAAGTAAAGAAAAAGAGAAAGAAGGCACACCTGGGCCAAACTCAAGGAAAGTCGGCCTGGGTGGATTTCCTCCAAGGACAAAACTATACTCCCCTGTCGGATTAACATTCAAGCCGGATGGGCCGAATTGCCCCTAGCCGGCCCATCTCCATGTTACTGAACTCCCGCTGGGACCTGTCCACTCCTTCAGTTCCCGCCAGCACACCTTAACGCCATCGCTCCCGCGCATCTCCACCTCGCCTCGCTAGCGACCTTGCCCCGGGTGGGCCGGCATATGCTAGAGCCAGTCCACCGCGGGTCACCCGGTGCCCACTCCTCCGTAGGCATCGACAAGATCCCCAGGGTGGGCCGGCACAGGGATAACTCGGCCCATCACGGGCCACCTCTTTTCGCCGGACCACCGACTCAACCCGGGTGGGTTGGCACGACGGCCCACCCCGGGATTGCTTCACCGGTGTCGCCAGGGCCGACATGGCGAAGCTCCAGCTGGGGCATTTCCTCGCTGCCCCACCTAGGCCGAGAGAGAGAACAACCCGGCTAGGCTGTCTCAACCCCCTGGACCCATTGCAGGCCGAGTTACCTGGTGATCCGGCTGGGCTGGGAATAATCCGGCTGGGGGCACTAATCATGGCTCAGGTGGGCCCCATTTTACCCCCTGGCTGAATTATTTCCACCTATGACTGAATTGCACTTCCCCGGACCGAATTACTTCGTCCCGGATGTCACTTTGCTTATATTTGAACGATCCCTCGACCTCTACATCAACATGCCTACCAGTCAAGTCAAGCCTACGCCAGGTGCCAGTCTTTGGACACCCTTGGCTCAGACTGGCCCCGTTGGTCCAAGATGCTAAGGAATATGCTGGGCATCTTGGGAGATGTTAGGGAATATTCTAGACATCTCCTAAGATGCTAAGGAATATGCCGAAGGTATAAGACCGGTGAATCACTAAAGGACAAGGTGACTGGGCAATGACCCACTAGACAACTCATAGGAGTACTTGTGATGACATACCATGTCTCCTAGGCTCCCCTTTATAAAGAGCACCAGGGGTAACATTACACGGGAAGCCCCCGAAGGCTCCTCTCCCTCTGCTCACTAGGAGCATGGTTTCTTCTTCCTCTGCTCTCTCCATGAGAGGCATAAGAGTACAGCTCAAGGAGAACCATTGTAGCCACAAGCATGGCAAGATATATGAGATTAGATGCATGAGTAGAGGTGTTATCTCACTAGGAGAGCCTCAAACCTGGGTATATCGTGTCTCTATGAGGTCTTCACTTCATCATCCCTCCCCGGATTCCTCCATCGTCCATCGGCCCCAACTTTAGCCTACCCATGGCATATGCTGTGACACCACCATGACATTTGGCGCCCGCCGTGGGGCTGATCAGAGGCGCTGGTTAGGTTATCATCCGGATGGGAATGTCTTCATCAAGCTTTGCTTCACCATCGATCAAAAGTCTCTGCATCCCCTTCCTCAACATACAGAGAGTAGGGGAGTTGGCATACAAGCCTCCTTTGTTGAGGTGATTCAACCCCTTCCTCAACCTCTTCAACAACGGTACTATAAGTGTTAGGTGACTCTATGGGAGTAACTCAACTAGATACCTCAACCTCCTCACCAAAGATGCAGTGAGTAACGAGTAATTCAACCAACATGCACATGAGATACCCTTGAATTTCACTCGGGGACTATCACCCTCAATCACCTAGTGGTTCACCCTGGGGATGGGATAACACAACCCGGGGACTAGCAAACATGTCTTTTAAGTCACCTAAGGGTAGAAAAAGTATCTCGTGGTCTCGGCGTCTCTGTGCATAGAACTTTAACTTAGAGAAGACTTAAGATAACCCATGATCTCGTATGTATCAACTGCTTTGTGTCTTTAGGATACCTTGGATGATAAGATAACTCACCAAGTCATTGAGGCTCATTATACTCGGATTTAACTCAGCTCACCTAGTAACCTAGTAACTAGGATTGTACTTCAGCTTGCCTAGTTGCATTGTAACTCGGATTTGCCTTAGTTAGCCGGATTACCTGGTAACTCGGATTTAACTCAGATTGGTGTTTTCAGCATGCCAGGTCATCCGTAATTCAGATTTTCTTCAGATTCCTAGTTACATGGTAACTTGGATTATACTTCCATTTTCCTAATTACAGGATAATTCGGATTTGCTCCAAATTTCCTAGTTACAGGGTAGGATTTTATTTCAGCTCGCCTGGTTATTTGGTAACTCGGATTTTAACTCAGCTTACCGGGTTATCTTATACCTCAAATTAGTTTGTTCCACATCTTAGATGACAATGTGGCAGCATATCAACTCATCATATTCAATCTTGGATCAATATCTCGGATGCATATCTAAGGAAATATGACGCCATATCACAAAGTCATGTCATAACGCAAAATCATACCTCGGATCAGTAACTCGGATCCAAGTCTATGGCAGTTTGCCAGCATATCGCAAGGCCACATCATATCTCAGTAACTGTGACTCGGATTTGAGTCAAGTAACTCAGATTTTGAGTCAAGTAACTCGGATTTGAGTCAAGTAACTCGGATTTGAGCCAAGTAACTCAGATTTGAGTCAAGTAACTCAGATTCGAGTCAAGTAACTCGGATTAGAGTCAAGTAACTCGGATTCAGTCAGGTAATTTAGATTTGAGTTAGGTAACTCGGATTTGAGTCAAGTAACTCAGATTTGAGTCAGGTAACTCGGATTTTGAGTCAAGTAACTCAAAACAAAGACTCATGTCGATTTTGAGTCATATAACTCAGCAAGTGTATCTCGGTTGAGATAATTCGGATTACAATTCATAAGGCTAGATCCAAATCAGGCCAGATGCCAAAAGACTTACCCAAATGGGTTAAGGCCAGAGCCCAATCGGGCCAGAAGCCAAATGACTTATCCAAATGGGTTAAGGCTAGAGTCAAATCAGGCTAGAAGCCAAAAGTCTTAACCAAATGGGTTAAGGACAGAGCGAAATCAGGCCAGAAACCAAGAGTCTTACCCAAATGGGTTAAGGCCAGAGCGAAATCAGGCCAGAAGCCATATCAGGCCAGAAGCCAAAAGACTTACCCAAATGGGTTAAGGCGAGAGCCAAATCGGGCGAGAATAGAAATGACTTACAAAAATGGGTTAAGGCCAGAGACAAATTAGGCTAGAAGCCAAATAACTTACCCAAATGGGTTAAGGCCACAGCCAAATCAGGCCAGAAGCCAAAAGACTTACCCAAATGGGTTAAGGCCACAGCCAAATTAGGCCAGAAGCCAAGAGACTTACCCAAATGGGTTAAGGCCAGAGCCAAATCGGGCTAGAACTAAATGACTTACCCAAATGGGTTAAGGCTAGAGCCAAATCAGGCTAGAAGCTAAATAACTTACCCAAATGGGTTAAGGCCATAGCCAAATCAGGCCAGAAGCCAAATGACTTACCCAAATGGGTTAATGCCAGAACCAAATCAGGCCAAAAGCCAAGAGACTTACCCAAATTGGTTAAGGCTAGAGCCAAATTGGGCCAGAAGCCTAATGACTTACCCAAATGGGTTAAGGCCAGAGCCAAATCAGGCCAGAGGCCAAATGACTTACCCAAATGGGTTGAAGGACAGAGCCAAATCAGGCCAGAAGCCAAAATACTTGCCTAAATGGGTTAAGGCCAGAGCCAAATCAGGCAAGAAGCCAAGATACTTACTCAAATAGGCTAAGGCAAGAGCCGAATCAGGCCAGAAGCCAAAAGACTTACCCAAATGGGTTAAGGCCAGAGCCAAATCGGGCCGGAAGCCAAGAGACTTACCCAAATGGGTTAAGGCCAAAGCCGAATCAGGCCGGAAGCCAAAGGACTTACCCAAATGGGTTAAGGCCAGAGCCAAATCAGGCCAAAAGCCAAAATACGTACCGAAATGGGTTAAGGCTAGAGCCAAATCAGGCGAAAGACCGAGCCAAATGGGTTAAGGCCAGAGCAAAATCAGGCCAGAAGCCAAAAGACTTACCCAAATGGGTTAAGGCTAGAGCCAAATCAGGTCAAAAGCCAAAAGACTTACCCAAATGGGTTAAGGCCATAACCAAATCAGGCCAGAAGCCAAATGACTTACCCAAATGGGTTAAGGCCAGAGCCAAATTAGGCCAGAAGTCAAATGACTTACCCAAATGTGTTAAGGCCAGAGCCAAATCAGGCCAGATGCCAAAAGACTTACCCAAATGGGTTAAGGCCACAGCCAAATCAGGCCAGAAGCCAAATGACTTACCCATATGGGTTAAGGCCAGAGCCAAATTAGGCCAGAAGCCAAATGACTTACCCAACTAGGTTAAGGCCAGAGCCAAATCAGGCCAGAAGCCAAATGACTTACCTAAATGGGTTAAGACTAGAGCCAAATCAGGCCAGAAGCCAAAAGACTTATCCAAATGGGTTAAGGCCAGAGCCCAATCAGGCCAGAAGCCAAAAGACTTACCCAAATAGGTTAAGGCCAGAGCCAAATCAGGCCAGAAGACAAATGACTTACCCAAATGGGTTAAGCCCAGAACCAAATCAGGCTAGAAGCCAAAAGACTTAACCAAATGGGTTAAGGCCAGAGCGAAATCAGGTTGGAAGCCAAGAGTCTTACACAAATGGGTTAAGGCTAGAGCCACATCGGGCCAGAAGCCAAATGACTTACCCAAATGGGTTAAGGCCGGAGGCAAATCAGGCCGGAAGCCAAGAGACTTACCCAAATGGGTTAAGACTAGAGCCGAATCAGGCCAGAAGACAAAAGACTTACCCAAATGAGTTAAGGCCAGAGCCAAATCAGGCTAGAAGCCAAAAGACGTACCCAAATGGGTTAAGGACAGAGCCAGATCAGGCCAAAAGCGAAAATACTTACCCAAATGGGTTAAGGCCAGAGCCAAATCAGGCCAGAAGCCAAAAGACGTACCCAAATGGGTTAAGGCCGGGGCTAATCAGGCTAGAAGCCAAATGACTTACCCAAATGGGTTAAGGACAGAAGCCAAAAGACTTACCCAAATGGGTTAAGGCCAGAGCCAAATCGGGCCAGAATACAAATGACTTACCAAAATGGGTTAAGGCAGAGCCAAATCAGGCTAGAAGCCAAATAACTTACCCAAATGGGTTAAGGCCACATCCAAATCAGGCCAGAAGCCAAAAGACTTACCCAAATGGGTTAAGGTCAGAGCCAAATTAGGCCGGAAGGCAAGAGACTTACCCAAATGGGTTAAGGCCAGAGCCAAATCGGGCCAGAAGCTAAATGACTTACCCAAATGGGTTCAGGCTAGAGCCAAATCAGGCCAGAAGCCAAATAACTTACCAAATGGGTTAAGGCCAGAGCCAAATCAGGCCAGAAGCCAAATGACTTACCCAAATGGGTTAATGCCAGTGCCAAATCAGGCCAGAAGCCAAGAGACTTACCCAAATTGGTTAAGGCTAGAGCCAAATCGGGCTAGAAGCCAAATGACTTACCCAAATGGGTTAAGGCCAGAGCCAAATCAGGCCAGAAGCCAAGAGACTTACCCAAATTGGTTAAGGTTAGAGCCAAATCAGGCCAGAAGCCAAGAGACTTACCCAAATTGGTTAAGGCTAGAGCCAAATCGGGCTAGAAGCCAAATGACTTACCCAAATGGGTTAAGGCCAGAGCCAAATCAGGCCTGGGGCCAAATGACTTACCCAAATGGGTTGAAGGACAGAGCCAAATTAGGCTGGAAGCCAAGAGACTTACCCAAATTGGTTAAGGACAGAGCCAAATCGGGCCAGAAGCCAAAATACTTACCCAAATGGGTTAAGGCGAGAGCCAAATCAGGCCAGAAGCCAAAAGACTTACCCAAATGGGTTAATGCCAGAGCCAAATCGGGCCAGAAGCCAAATGACTTACCCAAATGGGTTAAGGTCAGAGCCAAATTAGGCCAGAAGCCAAATGACTTACCCAAATGGGTTAAGGACAGCACCAAATCTGGCTAGAAGGCAAAAGCCTTGCCTAAATGTGTTAAGGACAGAGCCAACTTAATACATTGCAAATGTATCTATAATTTTTGATGTTCCATGCTTGGTTTTATCTACTTTCTTGTGTTTTTTTCCAACTTTGGAGTACTTTTCTTAAGATTTCTTGGACTAACCTATTAACAAGAGCCACAGTGCCAGTTGCCTGTTTTCTATTGTTTTTGGTTCCAGGAAAGTCAGAAAATCAATTTTCTCGGAATTGGGCAGGACAAAAGCCAAAGTTCCTATTTTATCGGAAGACTCACGGAGCCAGAATACGAGACGGAGGAGGGCCAGGGCCTGGCCACACCATGTGGTGGCGCGGGCTAGTCCTGGTCGTCCCACCAGGTGGTGTGGGCCGCCTGGAACTCCACCGACCTTGCCCTCTGGCCTATAAGAAGCCTCCCGAGGCATAAACCCTAGATCGTCAAGCCTCCAGCCACAAAAAGTTCCGCAGCGCCGCCGCCACCGAAAGGGATATTCGAGGGACAGAAAGTCTCTGTTCCGGCACCCTGCCGGGACGAGGAAGTGCCCTTAGAGCCATCTCCATCGATCTCCACCGCCATCTCCATCACTATTGCTAATTCCCATGATGAGGAGGGAGTAGTTCTCTCTCGAGGCTAAGGGTTCTACCGGTAGCTATGTGTTCATATCTCTCTCTATGCATGATCTTATTGAGATCATGAGCTTGTAATCTATAGATCTACCTTGCTACTCAAATGCTTAATAGATCTCTGCTCTCCCCATGTGTGTGAAAGTGACAGCGTGCTCACCATGGTGGCACTTAGGCTAGAGATTACAAATACTTGTTATGGGTTATATTTGGAGTTGGATGTCATTATGAAATTGTGGTGTTTGTTGGACTCATCTAGTACTCAAGGTGACAGTGTGGGCTTACTTTGAGGTGTGTTGTTATAGCCCTACCATCGATTAGAGTGTTCAACTAGAGAGTAGTTAAGAGTATTACCATAAAGAGAAGATATATTTATGAGAGAGTGTTCACTCGTGAAAGTATGATCCCTAGGCCTTGTTTCTAAGCATTGATACACCGTTTGCATTTAGATCTGTTACATGTTTTCTTGCTTCCATCTTTATTTCAGTTTGTCTTTAGTCTCCTCCACGCCATCAATCTATTTCCTAGCACCGTTACGACTTATAATTATCCATACCACTTGTATTTCACTATCTCTTCGCCAAACTAGTGCACCTATACACCTGACAAGTGTATTGGGTGTGTTGGGGACACAAGAGACTTCTTGTATCTTGATTGCAGGGTTGCTTGAGAGGGAATACCTTTGACCACTTCCTCCCTGAGTTCGATAAACCTTGGGTGATCCACTTAAGGGAAAACTTGCTGCTCTACAAATCTCTGCACTTGGAGGCCCAAAAACTGTCTACAGGAATAGAAGTGCGTAGACATCAAGCTATTTTCTTGCGCCGTTGCCGGGGAGGTAAGGTAAAAGGTATTCACACCGGAGGATTAAAGAAGAAGAACCTCCCACAGCAAACGCCTATTTTCTGGCGCCGTTGCCGGGGAGGAAAGGTAAAAGGTACTCACATCCTCCGGTGTGAGTGCTCGAAGTTATTTTCTTTAGATTCTGCAATTTTGTCTTTTTGTTTCTTGTTTTCACTAGTTAGGCTTAATGGAAAACAACAACAAAAATAGAGAGCTTTATAGTATTTATCTTGAGTTAGGACATGAAGTGTTTGAAGAGAAAATTAAAAAACCTATGGAACTTTATTTGCATGCTAATAGCAATGTTGTTAGTATGAATTCATTGGACGCCATTATTGCTAATGCTATGGAAAAGTCTATGCTTGGGGAAGCTAGTTTTTATGAAGATGATCTTTTTAGTTCCCCGGCTTTGGAAGATAGCTATTTTATTGCTTATGATGATACTATGCCTCCAATATATGATGATTACAATGATGAATATGATATTTTCAGTCCACCTACTATTGAGGAGAAAGTTAATTATGATTACAATATGCCTCCTATATTTGATGATTATGGTGATGAGAATAATAATGATAGCTATTTTGTTGAATTTTCTCTCACTATAATTAAAAAGAATGACTATGCTTATGTGGAGAGTAATAATTATTATATGCATGTGGCTCATGATAAGAATGTTTTATGTGATAGTTATATTGTTAATTTTATGCATGATGCTACTGAAAGTTATTATGAGAGAGGGAAACATGGTTTTATGTGTCTCAACAATATTAAGTTTCCCCTCTTAATGTTGAAAGTCTTGAAATTGTACTTGTTTTGCTTTCCTATGCTTGTTGCTTTGTGCTTTCATGACTTGTTTCTTTACAAGATTCCTATGCATAGGAAGTGGGTTAGACTTAAATGTGTTTTGAATTTGCTTCTTGATGCTCTCTTTTACTTCAATTCATATTTCTTATGTGAGCATCTTCTCAAACTATCATGACTAACTTACAGGCGTTAAAGAAAAGTACTTATTGGGAGATAACCCAAAAAATTTAGATGATTCTTGGAAGTTATTACCTCTGTAATAACCGCTCCTTATCCTTTTTATTTGCTTTTTGTGCCAAGAGTAACCTCTAATGAGAGAGAAGTAATGATTGAGAAAGTTGCTGTCCCGAAACAGATTTCTGTGCTTCACTGTAAAAATTCGTGCAAAATATCTGTACGTCCTTTTGAGGCGTGAATTTTTTTACTTCTTACACAGGTTGTTATCTAACTTTCGTTAGTTAAACGCTTTTCGATTTGAGCAACAGAAGGTGTTCGAAAAAATTCGTCTTTACCTGCTGGTCTGTTTTGACAGATTTCTGCCATTTTCTGCATTTGCTTCTTGTTGGTTCCTTTTTGAGTTCTTTTGGGGAATTGAGCTTTTTGAGGAAAGTGCTACAGTAGCTAGTGTTCTAATGGAAGTTTATTTGGTGTTAGAACTGAACCTTAAGACTTATTTATCTTAAGTGCACTAATGTTGCTAATGAGATTGTGTGAAGTTTTGTATGAAGGAAAAATTTCAGGTGTATGGAAGGAATGAGTAATGAGATGAAGGATGGACTAAAGCTCAAGCTTGGGGTTGCCACGCGTGTCACCCCAAGAAATATCCAAGAAGTACAAGCGTCAAAGCTTGGGGATGCCCAAGGCATCCCCTTCTTCATCAATAAAAATCTCAGGTTTCTTCCAAACACTTCATTTTATTGTTTCATGCACAATTGTGTTGTTCTTGGAGCGTCTTTGTTTTCGTTCTTAGTTTTAATTTTCTTGGTTTGCTTAGTTTGATTGAATAAGTTGGTTGGATCCAAACACACTTCTTTTGGAGAGACACACACTCCGTTATTCATTGCCTAGAACACTCTAGTTTTCATTCTTATTGTTTTGTGAGTGTTCTCTTTTGCTAGCACTGTGTTTAGCCTTAGTTTTCTTGTGCTTTCAGCTTAGAACTTTTATTTCTTCCTTTTTGGATTTGTGAGACAAGCTTACTGATATTTATTTCTTATTATCTTTGTGAGTTGTTTCAAATAAGTTGGTTTGGATTGGAAAGAGTAGGAAAGTACATGCTTATGTGGTAAAAAGAGCTCGTTTTTGACTGTGGCCTATGCTCTGTCATGCCATGATAGATATTGTTTTGGCTCTATTCTTAGTATTCTTTGTTGTATCATGACTTGTTATAAACAATTGAGATTGCTTAATGTGCCTTGGATGAATCATGTGCTGTTTTAGCATATTAAAGCATAGTATAGTGGTATTCTCCTTTGATGCTTTATTTGGGTTGACTTGGCACATGCTCACACCATGTTATGACTATCTCAAGTCACCATAGCCTTTATGATCCTTTAGTTTTCAACTTGTAGTATCACTTTATGCTTTGATCAATGATGTTTTGTCGCTCTGCATGATTATGGCCATTATTGCTCTCTTAGTTTGTCGCTCCCAGTCTTTTGCCAGCCTCCACAACCAAGTATGAGTTCCACTCATGCATCCAACTCCCTAAACCAAGTTATTCCAAAGAGTACACCATACCTACCTATTAGCTTATGCTATTCCAAGTATATTCATGCTTTTGTTTACCTTCCAAATTAAACTTGTTATGAGAAAACTAGTGATTAAAGCTCTCACGAACTTGATGGCACACTTTACTTTTCTTGCCCTTAATAAACTTGAACCATTGTGTCATCTATGTTGTATATGCTTGCACTTATTTGTTGGGAATTAGCAGAACCATGCTGTCATGGGGAATGCTTTCAACATTGCACTTGGTACTTGTACCTAGTTGATATCATGCTCTTTTGTATATGGATGTCGTCGGTGTGAAATGAAAGGGGAGCTTGTAAGTCCATGGAGTTATGTATATGTGTTAGAGAAACGCCTGGGCCGCTGGTCTAATCCATGATGACATGGTGGAAACCTGCAGCGTAACCATAATGAGCTGTCTATGAAGCATTCTTCTTATAAAAAAAAGAGTCCTATAATGAGAAAAAAGAGAAAAGAGAAAAAAAAGAGATTATGAAAAGAGGAAAGAGATAAAAAAAGCACCATTTTCCCATGGTAAATAAGAAGAATGCTGAGATGCTCGTTGTCTGCTTGCCTTGTCATTTTGATATGGGGATTCTTCCGTATCATCGGGCAAGGGGTACCCCGTTGGCGGTTCTCTATGATACACACGTACTTACGATGACAAGAACTTACCGGTGACTAAACTTGAGTAGCATGAGGAGCGGCCCTCGTATACAAGGGACATGAGATTTCTAACTTATACTTCGTCAAGCATGTACACCATAGTTTGTTCACTTTAACCTTAATCACTTCAAGATACTTATGATAGGGGCAATGAGAGCTGAAAGCTACAAGTACCATAATTTTTGGAAGCTCTTCATGAGACTTGAATCCCTACTTCCTTTTACAAAAGGCTTTTCTTCCACCATTATATTGAGTCTCCACCTTCTATCTTTATGCACCTACTTTGAGAGCATAGTGGCCATTCTTAGTTCTATGTGCATTGTCCCAAGACTAGTTGATTGATGCATAATTGTTATTGATTGTTTTAAACTATTGTATCTAGTCACTCTTATGAACTCTGAAGGTGTCCTATGCATTTATATTTGCTACTCTATGAGGGACAAGCTGAATACTATTATGCTATGTTTTCTTTATGTGAAACAAACAAACGTCTTGCAAAGCATTGTTATTCATGAATCTTTTGTTTGTGCCTTTTCTTGTTGCATCATAGTTTCTTTGCTTATTGCTAGAACTTTGTCTTTCATGCTATGATTGAAGTACTATGATATTAGCTTTGAATGTTTTACAAATACTTTGATCAAGTCTTTGATGGTGCATGTCACCTCAAAAATTATTCTTTCTTTTTATCACTTACCTACTCGAGGACGAGCAGGAGTTAAGCTTGGGGATGTTGATACATTGCAAATGTATCTATAATTTTTGATGTTCCATGCTTGGTTTTATCTACTTTCTTGTGTTTTGTTCCAACTTTGAAGTACTTTTCTTATGATTTCTTGCACTAACCTATTAACAAGAGCCACAGTGCCAGTTGCCTGTTTTCTGCTGTTTTTGGTTCCAAGAAAGTCAGAAAATCAATATTCTCGGAATTGGACGGGACAAAAGCCAAAGTTCCTATTTTACCGGAAGACTCACGGAGCCAGAATACAAGACGGAGGAGGGCCAGGGCCTGGCCACACCATGTGGTGGCGCGGGCTAGCCCTGGCCGCGCCACCAGGTGGTGTGGGCCCCCTGGCACTCCACCGACCTTGCCCTCTAGCCTATAAGAAGCCTCCCGAGGCATAAACCCTATATCGTCAAGCCTCCAGCCATGAAAAGTTCCGCAGCGCCACCGCCACTGAAAGGGAGATTCAGGGGAGAGAAAGTCTCTGTTCCGGCACCCTGCCGGGATGGGGAAGTGCCCCCGGAGCCATCTCCATCGATCTCCACCGCCATCTCCATCACCATTGCTGATTCCCATGATGAGGAGGGAGTAGTTTTCTCTCGAGGCTAAGGGTTCTACCGGTAGCTATGTGTTCATCTCTCTCTATGCATGATCTTATTGAGATCATGAGCTTGTAATCTATAGATCTACCTTGCTACTCAAGTGCTTAATAGATCTCTGCTCTCCCCATGTGTGTGAAAGTGACAGCGTGCTCACCATGGTGGCACTTAGGCTAGAGATTACAAATACTTGTTATGGGTTATATTTGGAGTTGGATGTCTTTATGAAATTGTGGTGTTTGTTGGACTCATCGAGTACTCAAGGTGACAGTGTGGGGCTTTTTAGATGGGAAAGGCTTACTTTGAGGTGTGCTGTTATAGCCCTACCATCGATTAGAGTGTTCAACCGGAGAGTAGTTAAGAGTAGTACCATAAAGAGAAGATATATTTATGAGAGAGTGTTCACTAGTGAAAGTATGATCCCTAGGCCTTGTTTCTAAGCATTGATACACCGTTTGCATTTAGATCTGTTACATGTTTGCTTGCTTCCATCTTTATTTCAGTTTGTCATTAGTCTCTTCCACGCCATCAATCTATTTCCTAGCACCGTTACCACTTATAATTATCCATACCACTCGTATTTCACTATCTCTTCGCCGAACTAGTGCACCTATACACCTGACAAGTGTATTGGGTGTGTTGGGGACAGAAGAGACTTCTTGTATCTTGATTGCAGGGTTGCTTGAGAGGGAATACCTTTGACCACTTCCTCCCTGAGTTCGATAAACCTTGGGTGATCCACTTAAGGGAAAACTTGCTGCTGTTCTACAAACCTCTGCACTTGCAGGCCCAACAACTGTCTACAAGAATAGAAGTGCATAGACATCACAACTCAGGCCAGAAGCCAAGATACTTACCCAAATGGGCCTAGGCGAGAGCCGAATCAGCCCAGAAGCCAAAAGACTTACCCAAATGGGTTAAGGCCAGAGCCAAATCAGGCCGGAAGCCAAGAAACTTACCCAAATGGGTTAAGGCCAGAACCGAATCAGGCTAGAAGCCAAAAACTTACCCAAATGGGTTAAGGCCAGAGCCATATCAGGCCAAAAGCAAAAAGACGTACCCAAATGGGTTAAGGCTAGAGCCAAATTAGGCGAAAGACCTATCCAAATGGGTTAAGGCCAGAGCCAAATCAGGCCAGAAGCCAAAAGACTTACCCAAATGGGTTAAGGCGAGAGCCAAATCAGGTCAAAAGCCAAAAGATTTACCCAAATGGGTTAAGGCAACAACCAAATCAGGGCAGAAGCCAAATGACTTACCCAAATGGGTTAAGCCGAGTGCCAAATTAGGCCAGAAGCCAAATGACTTACCCAAATGGGTTAAGACCAGAGCCACATCAGGCCAGATGCCAAAAGACTTACCCAAATGGGTTAAGGCCACAGCCAAATTAGGCCAAAAGCCAAATGACTTACCCATATGGGTTAAGGCCAGAGCAAAATTAGGCTAGAAGCCAAATGACTAACCCAAATGGGTTAAGGCCAGAGCCAAATCAGGCCAGAAGCCAAATGACTTACCTGAATGGGTTAAGACTATACCCAAATCAGGCCAGAAGCCAAAAGACTTACCCAAATGGGTTAAGGCCAGAGCCCAGTCAGGCCAGAAGCCAAAAGACTTACCCAAATGGGTTAACGCTAGAGCCAAATCAGGCCAGAAGCCAAATGACTTACCGAAGTGCGTTAAGGCCAGAGCCAAATCAGGCTAGAAGCCAAATGACTTACCCAAATGGGTTAATGCTAGAGCCAAATCAGGCCAGAAGCCAAGAGACTTACCCAAATTGGTTAAGGCTAGAGCCAAATCGGGCCAGAAGCCAAATGACTTACCCAAATGGGTTACGGTCAGAGCCAAATTAGGCCAGAAGCCAAATGACTTACCCAAATGGGTTAAGGACAGAGCCAAATCAGGCCAGAAGGCAAAAGACTTGCCTAAATGTGTTAAGGACAGAGCCAAGTCAGGCCAGAAGCCAAGATACTTCCCAAATGGGTCAAGGCGAGAGCCAAATCAGGCCAGAAGCCAAAAGTCTTGCCCAAATGGGTTAAGGCCAGAGCCAAATCAGGCCGGAAGACAAGAGACTTACCTAAATGGATTAAGGAGCCGAATCAGGCCAGTAGCCAAAAGACTTACCCAAATGGGTTAAGGCCAGAGCCAAATCAGGCCAGAAGCCAAAACACGTACACAAATGGGTTAAGACTAGAGCCAAATCAGGCAAAAGACCTACCCAAATGGGTTAAGGCCAGAGCCAAATCATCCCAGTAGCCAAAAGACTTACCCAAATGGGTTAAGGCTAGAGCCAAATCAGGTCAAAAGCCAAAAGACTTACCCAAATGGGTTAAGGCCACAACCAAATCCGGCCAGAAGCCAAATGACTTACCCAAATGGGTTAAGGCCAGAGCCAAATTAGGCCATAAGCGAAATGACTTACCCAAATGGGTTAAGGCCAGAGCCAAATTAGGCCAGATGCCAAAAGACTTACCCAAATGGGTTAAGGCCATAGCCAAATCAGGCCAGAAGCCAAATGACTTACCCATATGGGCTAAGGCCACAGCCAAATTAGGCCAGAAGCCAAATGACTAACCCAAATGGGTTAAGTCCAGAGCCAAATCAGGCCAGAAGCCAAATGACTTACCTGAATGGGTTAAGAATAGACCCAAATCAGGCCAGAAGCCAAAAGACTTACCCAAATGGGTTAAGGCCAGAGCCCAATCAGGCTAGAAGCAAAAACACTTACCCAAATGGGTTAAGGCCAGAGCCAAATCAGGCCTGAAGCCAAATGACTTACCCAAAGGGGTTAAGGCCAGAGCCAAATCAGGCTAGAAGCCAAAAGACTTAACCAAATGGGTTAAGGCTAGAGCGAAATCAGGCCGGAAGCCAAGAGTCTTACACAAATGGGTTAAGGCCAGAGCCACATCAGGCCAGAAGCCGAAGGACTTCTCCAAATGGGTTAAGGCCGGAGGCAAATCAGGCCGAAAGCCAAGAGACTTACCCAAATGTGTCAAGGCCAGAGCCGAATAAGGCCAGAACCCAAAAGACTTACCCAAATGAGTTAAGCCCAGAGCCAAATCAGGCTAGAAGCCAAAAGACGTACCCAAATGGGTTAAGGCCAGAGCCAAATCAGGCCAGAAGTCAAAAGACGTACCCAAATGGGTTAATGCCAGAGCCAAATCAGGCCAGAAGCCAAAAGACTTACCCAAATGGGTTAAGGCTAGAGCCAAATCAGGCCAGAAGCCAAAAGACCTACCCAAGCCAACTGACTTACCCAAATGGGTTTAGGCCAGAAGCCAAAAGACTTACCCAAATGGCTTAAGGCCAGAGCCAAATCGGGCCATAATACAAATGACTTACCAAAATGGGTTAAGGCCAGAGCCAGATCAGGCTAGAAGCCAAATAACTTACCCAAATGGGCTAAGGCCACATCAAAATCAGGCCAGAACCCAAAAGAGTTACCCAAAAGGGTTAAGGCCAGAGCCAAATTAGGCTGGAAGCCAAGAGACTTACCCAAATTGGTTAAGGACAGAGCCAAATCGGGCCAGAAGCTAAATGACTTACCCAAATGGGTTCAGGCTAGAGCCAAATCAGGCCAGAAGCCAAATAACTTACCCAAATGGGTTAAGGCCAGAGCAAAATCAGGCCAGAAGCCAAATGACTTACCCAAATGGGTTAATGCCAGAGCCAAATCATGCCAGAAGCCAAGAGACTTGCCCAAATTGGTTAAGGCTAGAGCCAAATCGGGCCAGAAGCCAAATGACTTACCCAAATGGGTTAAGGTCAGAGCGAAATTAGGACAGAAGCCAAATGACTTACCCAAATGGGTTAAGGACAGAGCAAAATCAGGCCAGAAGGCAAAAGACTTGCCTAAATGTGTTAAGGACAAAGCCAAATCATGCCAGAAGCCATGATACTTACCCAAATGGGTCAAGGAGAGAGCCGAATCAGGCCAGAAGCCAAAAGACTTACCCAAATGGGTTAAGGCCAGAGCCAAATCAGGCCGGAAGCCAAGAGACTTACCCAAATGGGTTAAGGCCAGAGCCGAATTAGGCTTGAAGCCAAAAGACTTACCCAAATGGGTTAAGTCCGGACCCAAATCAGGCCAGAAGCCAAAAGACATACCCAAATGGGTTAAGGCCACAGCCAAATCAGGCCAGATGCCAAAACACTTGCCCAAATGGGTTAAGGATAGATCCAAATCAGGCTAGAAGCCAAAAGACTTACCCAAATGGCTTTAGGCCACATCCAAATCAGGCCAGAAGCTAAATTACTTACCCAAATGGGTTAAGGCCAGAGCCAAAAATTAGGCCAGAAGCCAAAAGACTTACCCAAATGGGTTAAGGCTAGAGCCAAATCAGGCCAAAAGCCAAAAGACTTACCCAAATGGGTTAAGGCAGAGCTAAATCAGGATAGAAGCCAAAAGATTTACCCAAATGGGTTATGGCTAGAGCCAAATCAGGCTAAAAGCCAAAATACCTACTCGAAAGGGTTAAGACCATAGTCAAAGCAGACCAAAAGTCGTAAACTTACCCATAGTGGGTTAGGACTTGAGCCGAAGAAGGCAAGAAGTCAGGCACATATGAAATGGACTATGTGTCGGTAAACAACTCAAGTGATATTTTATATGAAGCCTATGCACGATTCTACAAATCCCACATAGCCTCGGGGACTAATGTTGGGGATGTAACCCCAGGTACCCCAGAGTTCATGTGTTAAGTGACTCAAATAGATCAATGAGGGATTTGACCAAAGATATATATGGAGAAGAAAGGCATAAAATTGATAAAATAAGGAGAAAGAAGTAAAGAAAAAGAGAAAGAAGGCACACCTGAGCCAAACTCAAGCAAAGTCGGCCTGGGTGGATTCCCTCCAAGGCCAGAACTATACTCCCCTGCCGGAGTAGCCTTCAAGCCGGATGGGCTGAATTGCCCCTAGCCGGCCCATCTCCACGTCACTGAACTCCCACTAGGACCCAACAACTCCTTCAGTTCCAGCCAGTACGCCTCAACGCCATCGCTCCCGCACATCTCCACCTTGCCTCGCCACCGAATTTCCCACGGGTGGGCCGGCATATGCTAGAGCCAGCCCACCGTGGGTCACCCGGCGCCCACTCCTCCGCAGGCATCAACAAGCTCCCCCAGGTGGCCCGGCATGGGGATAACCCGGCCCACCATAGGCCACCTCTTCTGGCCGGACCACCGACTCAACCTGGGTGGGATGGCGCCGCGGCCCACCCCGGTATTGCTTCAGCGGTGTCATCAGGGCCGACGCGGGGAAGCTCCAGCTAGGCCATTTCCTCTCTACCCCGCCTAGGCCAAGAGAGAGAACGACCCGGCTGGGCTGTTTCAGCCCCCCTGGACCCATTGTAGGCCGAGTTACCTGGTGATCCGGCTAGGCTAGGAATAATCCTACTCGGGGCACTATTCACAGCTCAGGTAGGCCCCATTTTACCCCCAGGCCGAATTATTTCCACCAATGACCCAATTTCACTTCCCCGGGCCGAATTACTTCATCCCAGATGCCACTTTGCTTATATTTGAACATTCCCTCGACCTCTACATCGACACGCCTTCCAGTCAAGTCAAGCCTACATTAGGTGCCAGTCTTGGGAAGCCCTTGGCTCAGACTAGCCACATTGGTCCAAGATGCTAAGGAATATGCTGGGCATCTTGGGAGATGATAGGGAATATGCCAGACATCTCCTAAGATTGTTGGCAGGATACCCCCGGGTAGGGTCATGCCGGGGTATAAAGGCCGAGTTAGCCGAGGTACGGCCAGGTTAAAGCAAATGCTGGCCGAGTCACCTCAAGGCTGAACGACTTACGGAGTAACCCGGACCGGAGGATGTCCACCTAACTGAGTCCCGGCCGACGTATGTCATATGCCGACATGATTTATGTAACTTGTATGCTGGTACCCGTGTGGCCGGATTAACCAGGCATGATCCGGGTTATATCAAGCTTGCAAGATAAGGAAGGTATCTCGCTGGTCAAAAGGTGATCTCTGTACGCTGGAGCATGAGCGAAGTGGACAGAGAGAAGGACCACCGAGGCGTGGCCGACAAGGGTGACGCGCCCTGTGTCGGAGAGGCTTACATGGCCTCTACATGGCTTACGATGGCGAAAAGTGATCCGGTCGGTTTGCTATTTTGGGAAGAGGGAATATGCCTCCACGTATGCCCTAATTGGAGACCTAACCTCCCCTTTATAAGGAGCGCTAGGGCCTCTGTAGAAAGGGGGGCATTTGAATAGTTGGTTCCTTGGAGATAGGTAGTGGTGAGAGTAAGAGAGCTCCTCCTTCCTCGTCTCCCCAATACAGCTCAAGGAGCATTGTAAACCTTGTGAACCTAGTGAATACAGAGCATCTGTGTGTCGAATCACCACACTATCCCTCCCTGGATTCCTCTAGTGCATATTGGCCCCACCTTTAGCCTATCCATGGCATCTGCCGTGACACCACCATGACAGTTGGCGCCCACCGTGGGGCTAGCGGTGCTAGCGGGAGTGAAGATCCGGACAGGAAACCTCATCGGCAACAGCGAGCGCATCGTCTCTGGGCTCGTCCAGCGCTTTGGAGCGTTGGACTACGTCAGCGACAATGCTGGTTGCTTCGGCAAACGACTTCTTCTGTGCAACGGCCTCTTCGTCAAGCTTGGCACGCACAAGATCTACGTCGCCGTTGATGTGTCATGCGTTCACCCACGGCACGTCGTCGAGGGAGGCGAGCCACCCCTTAGCGTGGCTCATGGGGCACGTATCACTCGGTCCCCTAACCGCGCCAAGTTGATGATGATGGAACCTAGCGCTGGCGCGAGCAAGGATCCGGCACCAGATCCAGAGGTAACACCCAAGGTACCAAGGAAAAGTAGAGGTCCTCCACTAGAGAGGCCAGAGAATGTGCTGTAGCAAGCAATAGATAGCTTGGCAAGTCCCATAGCACATGTGGTAGATCCGGCTCAGGCACAGGCCGAGTTAGAGGAAACTAGGTAGAAAATACTAGAGGGTGCGAAAAAGATAGCCGTGGCTCAGCAGTCATTGAACATGACACTGCGTGAGTACGCAAGAGCAAATAAGGTAGATGCAGTGAAGGTAAAGGGGAGAAACCTCATCAGTGAAATGAACAAAGAGGGTAATACTAGAGTCGAGGAATCAGAGAACATTCTGTCCATGGGGCTGCCGAAGTACAGTACCCGGGCAAAGAACCTCAGAGCAGCGGATGCAGCTGCATCCGAGTTAGAGGGTTTGACGGGTGAAGCTCGGCAAAGACAGTAGGATATGGTCAATGAGTTAGTTTGGATCGCAAATAGACAAAATGAAGAGTTGCTCAGAGCTAATCCAGCAAGGGCTGGGGCTTCCAAAGTCGTTTATTCAGTGATAGGTAACCCGGAGAAATCTGGTGGAGCTGCATCGTCCCCTCATGGTGGCCCAAGAAGAGAGTAAGTGGTAACCTTGGCAAGGAGAAACAAAGATAGTCCCCTACGACCCGGCAAGGGCAGGAAAAGGAAAAGCAATGCAAGGAAATGAGGATCGACGATGTGTCAGCGGAGGTGAAGCTGGCCGAGGTAACCGCGACCAAGGCAATGCCGGTCAGGGAAACACTATGAACGACAATATCGGACAGCACAACTCGGCGGGTGCAGGGCAACCGCAACAGCGGAATATACCACAGCAAGAGCGAAGTGTCGGCCAAGGTATGCAACAGAGGGGCGCTCCACAAGAGCAAGATAGGTACAATGATGGTGATTCGGAAATGGTGAACGCATGATACCCTAGGCCAGACTATCACGTGATAGGGTCAAGGTTGGGAAGCAGGAACTTGATGCCTGATGATGCCAGGTTAAAACTGGATCGGCTCTATAGGTCGGAGCAAATTGAGGGCAGGGTCCTCCGGGTCCAGCGTGCTTTGGGCCCCGGATCATGAAAGAACCTCTAGTACCTAACTTCTAGTTACCCAGAGGCACGAATATATATGAAAGTAGCAACAAGCCGGAGGATTGGTTGATCAACTACGCGACGGCAGTGAAAATTGCTACAGGCAACTTGAGATGGGCTGTGAGATATGTACCTCAGCTGCTGGAAGGGCCAGCAAGGGTATGGCTAAACAATTTGCCACCCGAAAGTATTAATTGTTGGATCGATTTTGAGGAAATGTTCGTCAGTAATTTCTCAAGCACGTATCAGAGGCCCAATAGGCCACAGACCCTAGAAATGTGCTAGCAGAGACCAAATGAAACAGACCGGGAATTCTTAACCCGCTGGTGTACTGTGCGAAACTCATGTGAGGGCGTGATTGAGTCACAGGCCATAGCTTGGTTTGCGCAAGGGTGCAGATATGCAAGCATGCCGTGGCAAAGGCTACAAAGGGATATGCCAACTACACTAGCAGAGACGATCCGAATTGCTGATTCATATGCCTTGGGTGATCCGACTCAACCTAGGCTTGTGTCAAACGAGTCAAATGAGGAGTACTACCAGCAAGATGGAGCCGGGTCATCCCGGCGGAATGATTACCGGGGTAAGAGAAGAGATGATAGACCGAATTACAGGTACAGTTTGCAACAAGTTGCTGCTGTAAATCAAGATCAACCCGGAGCAGGGAGTAATCAGCGCCAGAAAACTAGAGGGCAACAGTGGACCCCAAGAAATGATGGCAAGAAAACTTGGACGCCCGAGCAAAAGAAATAGTGGGAAGAAAAGAACGACCGGCCGAGGTATACGTATGAGGCAATGCTGGATCAGCCATGCAAATTTCACACACCAAATTCGGGTAACCCGGTGGGTCACATAACTCGGCAATGTGAGTGGATGAGGAAGATAGAACAAAGTGGTTCGGGGAATGCGCAGGCACCTCGGAACGATCAACCCCAGCAGGAGTTACCCCGGCAGCAATTACTCTCCAGAGCAAACACGCAATAGTTAATGTTGCCACCACCTCCGCCGAGGTATGAAAACCATGAGAGAAGGGATGCAGTGCATCAGGTGGAAAATCAACACCAGCCAGATCAAAGATATCCCAGCAATGAGGGGAGAAATGAATACAGAGAGCATCACCAAAGTTATTGTGTGTTTACCACGGAGGAGACAGATAGAAAGAGCTTGCAGCGCCGTCATATGGAAGTGAATGCGGTAATGCCCATGGTGACGAGGTATATGCCTTGGTTGGATCAGGAAATTACGTGGAGTATCAAGGACCATTCCAAGCTTATGCCTAGTCCTGGTTCGTATGCACTGGTACTAGACCCAACGTTCATCGGGCCAAATATCAATGTAAGATTCTCTAAGGTGCTGATTGACAATGGAAGCAACATCAATATTATGTACGTGGATACAATGCGCAAGTTGGGTATCTCGGAGAACATGCTCCAGGCCACGAGAACAACTTTCCATGGTAATGTGCCAGGCATTTCCTATGAACCCATTGGCAAGGTCAGGGTAGACATGTTATTTGGCACAAGAGATAACTGCCAAACTGAAAATTTGGACTTTGATGTGGTGAACCTAGAAAGCGCATATCACGCGTTACTCGGCAGGCCAGCCCTGAACAAATTCATGGCAAGTTGTCACATCAGTTATCTGAAGATGAAGTTGCCAGGGCCAAATGGAGTGATTACCATAGCAGGAGATTTCCGACGTTCCATTGAGTGCGCGTCAGCCGGGTCTAACCTAGCTGAATCACTCGTGATTGCACAAGAGAAGAGAAAGATCCAGGAGGTAGCGGCATTGGCTCAGTCCGCACAACAATATATGCTGGCACTGAGTAACCTGCATGGAAGTGTCTCATTTCAAGCAATGAAAGATACAAAGAAAGTGCCAGTTGATGATCTGTTCCCAGAGCGCACCTTAACGATTGGTGCTGGGTTAAATGACAAATTGGAAAGCGAGCTCATCAACTTCCTCCGTGAGAATCGGGATATCTTTTCTTGGTCCACATAGGACTTGCAAGGTGTTCTGAGGGAGTTGGCCGAGCACTCTTTGAATGTGAGACCCGGAGCAAAGCCGGTGAAGCAACCTCTCCGCCGCTTCGCTGAAGATAGGAGAAAAGTCATTGGAGATGAGATAGCTCGGCTCCTAGCAGCTGGGTTTATCATGGAAGTGCTTTACCCAGATTGGTTATCTAATCCGGTGGTGGTGCAAAAGAAGAAAGATGATCCGAATGTGGCAGCGGTTTGGCGTATGTGCATCGATTACACGAACCTGAATAAGGCGTGCCCAAAAGATCCATTCCCACTGCCAAGGATAGATCAAGTCATAGATTCTACATCTGGGTGTGAACTGTTGTCATTCATACATGCATATTCTGGTTTCCACCAGATACCTCTGAACCTGAATGATCAAATAAAGACTGCATTTATCACCCCGTATGGGGCTTATTGCTATCGCACCATGCCTTTTGGTTTACGTAATGCAGGGGCAATGTACCAAAGATGTACGCAAAAATGTTTACATGACCAAATCGGCCGAAATGTGCAAGTGTATGTGGATGATGTGGTTATAAAAACCAAGGAAAGCAAAACGCTCCTTGATGATATCAGGCAAACGTTCGCGAACCTAAGAAGATTCCGAATGAAGCTTAACCCGGAGAAGTGTACCTTCGGTGTCCCGGCCGGAAAATTACTTGGATTTCTTGTCTCCAACCGAGGTATCGAAGCTAACCCAACTAAAATCCGAGCCATAGAGCGAATGGAACTGCCGAAGTGTCTTAATGATGTCCAGAAGTTCACTGTTTGTTTGGCATCTTTGAGTTGGTTTGTATGTCGGATGGGAGAAAAGGCACTACCTCTCTATCAACTAATGGAAAAAAGCGGACAAGTTCGTATGGACGCCGCAGGCCAACAAAGCCTTCATCTAGTTAAAGAAAATGTTAGCCACTGCACCAGTGTTAGCCTCTCCACTATCAAAAGAGACAATGTTGCTCTACATAGCCGCAACCAACCGAGTAGTAAGTGCAGTAGTAGTGGTAGAGTGCGACGAGGAGGGTAAGTCAGTTCAAAGGCCAGTATATTACCTGAGTGAGGTATTATCAGCATCAAAGCAAAATTATCCTCACTATCAGAAGATGGCGTATGGTGTGTATATGGCAGCAAAGAAGCTAAAACACTACTTTGAAGAACACCCAATCAAATTGATATGTGAAGCCCCCATATCTAAGATAATGAGTAACAAGGATGCGAGCGACCGGATCGCAAAATGGGCAATTGAGCTAGCCCCTTATGCTCTGCAGTACGACATGAGAGATGCGATCAAATCTTAGGTTGTGGCCGATTTTTTCTTAGATTGGGCTGAAATGCAGTATGAGCCACCATTACCAGATGCGAACTACTAGAGAATGCATTTTGATGGATCAAAAACAAAAACCAGGATAGGCACCAGAGTTGTACTTACCTCACCAAAGAACGACTAACTGAAGTATGTGCTGCAGATCCATTTCGCAGCATCAAACAATGTCGCTGAGTATGAGGCACTTGTGCATGGGCTCAAAGTGCCAAAAGAAGTTGGAATACATCGGATCCAATGCTTTGGCGACTCGGATTTGGTGGTTCAGCAAGTCTCGGGGCAATGGGACGCTTTGGATGCAAACATGGCATTATATAGATTTCATGTGCAAAAAATATCAGGATACTTTGAGGGATGCGAATTTCACCATGTACCTCGGCTGGAAAATGAGGCTGCCGACGTATTGTCGAAGCTCGGATCAACCCGACAAGCAATTCCACCGGGTGTAGCACTAGAACACCTCAGAAAACCATCTATCAGGCCATCCCCAGAAACCGACTCAATCTATATCCCGGCAGATCCAGAGTCCGGAGCTATACCCATGGACATTGATGTGGGAAGTGGTTCAGGAAACCTGGGGGCTGCTACGCAGAACCCGGGGACTATGCAGCGCGACCCGGCCGAGGTTATGTCAGTGGATCAAATGGAAATAGATGAGGATGTGTTTCCGGTGCGAGCTATACCATCTTGGGCGCTACCCATATTTCAATTCCTGAAGGATGGAACTTTGCCTAGTGAAGAGGTGCTTTCCAGGAAAATTTAGAGGCGCGCAAAGGCATACATGATTATCAATACCGAACTATACAAGAGGAGTGTCACAAACGTCCTCCAACGATGTGTTGACCCGGAAGAAGGGCTTGGCATCCTCCGAGATATACATCAAGGGGAATGTGGGCATCACGCCTCATCCAGAGCTTTAGTGGCAAAAGCTTTCCGACATGGGTTCTACTGGCCAAGTGCCTTGGAACTAGCAGAGGATCTAGTAAGAAAATGTAATGGTTGTCAAAGGTATGCCACCAAGACACACATGCCAATGTCGGAGCTCAAGACCATACCAATTACCTGGCCTTTTCCATATGGTGTCTGGATGTGGTTGATCCATTTAAGCCCGCAAGAGGAAATATGAACCATATCTTATTTATGGTGGACAAGTTCACCAAATGGATTGAAGTGAAGCCAATAAGAAAATGTGATGGAGATATAGCCATGACATTCCTAAAAGATATCATTCTGAGATATGGCTATCCTCACAGTATCATAACAGATAATCGCACCAATTTTGCTGAAGGAGCATTTGCACGATTCTGCCAAGATAAGAAGATCCGGCTGGACGTTGCCTCAGTAGCCCACCCTGCATCAAACGGACAAGTGGAAAGATCCAACGGATTAGTATTATTCGGGATAAAACCCTGGCTCATTGAGCCGCTGCAAAGATCAGCTGGGTGCTGGATAGAAGAACTACCAACGGTACTGTGGAGTTTAAGAACAACTCTGAATCGATCAATAGGCTATACGCCCTTTTTCTGGTATATGGGGCAGAAGTTGTATTACCAGCCGACATAGAGCATGATTCACCAAGGGTCACCCAATACACAGAAGCCGAAGTGCGAGAAGCCTAGCAAAATGATGTTGATCTGCTGGAAGAAGCGAGAGAATTGGCATTATCCAGATCCGCCATATATCAGCAAAATCTCTGACGCTATCATAGCCGGAAAGTTAACCCTCGGGTCTTTCGGGAAGGTGATCTGGTACTTCGGTTGGTACCACGTACTGCTGGCATGCATAAGTTATCCCCCCATGGGAAGGGCCTTCCATTGTGAGCAAAGCATTGCACAATGACTCTTATTATCTCATCGATGCAAAACCACAGGAGAAGAAAAAGGCAGATAGGTCTGGCGAGGAATCTAAGCGTCCATGGAATGTAGCTCTACTTCGTCCCTTCTACACTTAACAAAGAAGTGTGTGTATCTGAGTCTCTCATACGTCGGTATGTATGCCGTCAATGAATTTATCAATGAAATCTTGGCACCTCGAGTAGTAACTTAGGGACTGCCTTAATAATATTTGTTATCTTCTGCACTTGTTATTTCTTTTTATGTCGGCTGGCTTAAGTTGCTTCTGCCTAAGCCGGATTAGTAGTATGTGAGCACCAAAAACTCAACTCTTCGACTTGCTGCTGTCCAACAAGATTTGGCTTCATGGCAAGCAAGAGAACAAGTTGGAATTGCGTAGCACACAAAAAACGACTAAGGAAAAGAATGTAATCGAGCTGACACTTGTCATTTGGAGTAACTTTATGTCTACCTTGTTTTTACTATGCTGGGTTATTTTGAGCTAGTCCTAAAGTTTCCAAGTATTATTAAGTCAATTTTTGAAACTCGGAATCGTAAGTCACAAAACCGAATCAAGGTAGACACGAGCCGAGCTAGAAAATTAGAGAAACAAGAAAATGAAACTCGGGGACTACGCCCAAGTTAATCCGACATGAGCGACTTAGTAGCAAAATATAATCTGTGTACTTAATAAATTTCAAAGTGTTTTTTCACGCTCAAGGAGCAGCAGCAGCAGGTGGAACTCTGGCTTCAGCCGCATCATTGTATTCATTTTCTTCAACATCTGAAGCTTCATCCTCTTCCTCATCTCCTGAACCATTTTCGACGTATTCGTCATCAATAACGCCAAGGAAGGTTGGTCCTTCATTCCATTGATGGATGGGAGCAAACTGGATGAGGTTGTGGGCGCAAGCCTTGCACCGGGTTACCCAATCCGGGTCAGTCGACCACTTGGATCCGGTGCGCAGGCGCTCGAGAAGCTTCAGATCCAACTTTTCATACCATGTGAGGACAAAATGGAGAACAGTTTCAGCTCCGGCGCGGGCGGCAGATTCCCTCCAGAGGTCAAGCTGGGTCTCGCACTCCATTAACTTGGTAATCAGAGCAGTGGACCCCTCCGGAGTATCTTCACCAAGCCAAAGGGCATGGAAGATCCGGACTCCTGCATCTAGGAGACCCTTACCGTAGTTCTTCACAATCTCGATGCGAGAGGATAGGCTGACCAGCAAGTCCTCCATGTCATAGGGAATATTTTCAGCGCCAGAACTAGTTGGGGTACCCCTCTGCTGGCGGAACTTGGAAATTGTAGCAACCGCAATAGCATCGCCCTCTGGAAATTTGCCTGAAAACAAGACAAGTGAAATAAGTAAAGGAGGTTGACCCAGAGAGATTCATGTCGGCTGAAGGAAAAGAACTTACGAGAGATATGACTGTGGATCCGGGTCAGCTCTGTGGCGCAATCATCACGCCTCTTCTGAAGTTTCTCAAGTTCAACATTTCCTGACTCAAGCTTGACGTCGGCCTCCTTCAGCAGCTCTTGGTCTTTGGCAAGTTGAAGATTGAGACGTTCTCATTCCTCGGTGAAGTCTTGGCTAGCTTTCTCCATTTCAGTCTGGTGGAGCGCCTTGAGCTTTTTCATTTCAGCCTTAAGCTTGGCAATTTCATCATCCTTGGCCTGGAGAATGGCAAGTTCATCGTCCTTCTTCTTGAGCTCGGCCTGATGTTGCCCTGCTTGTTCGAGAAAATGCAGCATCATATCAGGCACGGGCACACTATCTTCAAGGGATGCTGCAACGGTGTGTTAACCCGACAGAGCCGAGGCATAAATATCTGGCGAGCCAAGAAGAAAAGGAGAGAGAGCGCGCAGAAGAACATTAATCAAAACTGACTTACCTTTTATCTGCTCCAAGTTCTTCCTCATGATGGTGTTTTCGGCCTCCACTCCGGCTGCGCAATCCGAATGATAAATTAATCCGGCGGGGAAAGCCAAAGAAAGATGGGAAGAGAGGCAAAGAGAAAACTTTCCCCTTTTCTCAAACTCAGCAAGGAGTGCAGAATGTTTTGAGCGCAGCCCCTTGTGTGTGTCCAAGAGGCGCTGAAACTCAGCACTCCGGCGATTAGTGGTGACCTGAAAAAAGCAAAGTTGACTTAATTATGTGCATGTTCAAAGTGTACAAAAGCCGGGCCAAGTGGAACTTAACCCGGCTCTAGGTGTGTGCATGTTCGAAGTGTACAAAAGCCGGGCCAAGTGGAACTTAACCCGGCTCTAGCTGTATGCATGTTCGAAGTGTACAAAATCTGGGCCAAGTGGAACTTAACCCGGCTCTAGGTGTGTGCATGTTCGAAGTGTTCAAAATCCGGTCCAAGTGGAACTTAACCCGGCTCTAGGTGTGTGCATATTCGAAGTGTACAAAATACGGGCCAAGTGGAACTTAACCCGGCTCTAGGTGTGTGCATATTCGAAGTGTACAAAATCCGGGCCAAGTGGAACTTTACCCGGCTCTAGGTGTGTGCATATTCGAAGTGTACAAAATATGGGCCAAGTGGAACTTAACCCGGCTCTAGGTGTGTGCATATTCGAAGTGTACAAGATCCGGGCCAAGCGGAATTTAACCCGGCTCTAGGTGTGTGCATATTTGAGGTGTACAAGATCCGGGCCAAGTGGAACTTAACCCGGCTCTAGGTGTGTGCATATCCGAAGTTACTAAGGAGCTACGCTAGTTCTCTAAGGAGCATCCGGCCGAGTAACAAGTTACTGCCCCGGAGGATCGGGGACTAATGGATATGTCTCTAAACACTTGTGCATGCTAAAGAAAAGACAAAGTAGCGTACCTCCATCATCCGGCCGGCAAGGTTGATACCCTTGGCTGCTGTGTTCATTTGTGCGCTAAACTCTGCGGGCCCAAACTTCTCTAGAAGATCATCATTGGGATTGACGAACTCTGTGTTGTTCTAGTTATTAACATATTCAATTAGGGATAGGGGATGTCGCTCTCTGCTAAGCATGTGAGGCGCAATCAAACCCTTGGTGTGGGCCTCCCTCCTTTCAACTTGGGCAGCAGCAGGGCTGGTGTGCAATGTAAGTTGCGTGCTAGCTGACCCGGAGGAGACATCTTTCTTCGCTGGAGTTTTCTTCGGAAGGATGAACGCGAGCGTGCGCTATCCAGCCTCGATGGATGCTGCCCTGGTGGCGTCAGAAGTTTTCTTGGCCTTAGGCTACTGTTGAGAGGTTGAGGTTTGAGTTGTGGATTTAGTCTTGGGTGCAGCCTTGGTGCTAACTGGGCCTTCTCGCCGAGTCTTGGAAGACTCGGACGAGGCAGAGGGAGTTGGTGCTACTGCTCATACTTGTGCTGTTGCTGTTGGTGTTGGCGCTGGTGCTTGTGCTGGTGTTGGTCTTGGCAGAGGCGATGTTGGTACCTTGGAGGTAGCAGGTTGCGGCTGAGCCGAAGAGGAGGTGGGAGCATCCGCTGCCTCGGCGGAGCCACTTCCCCCTGCTCCAAGGTCACCCTCCTCTGGACGAGGTGGGATAGAACCCGGAGCAGCCGCTGAACCCTCCTGAATGGGGCTCAGCGGGCGTGTATCGTCGCCACGAGGGGGAGATGGGCTGTGCCGGAAGGAGGAGGAGATGCTCGAGCCGCTCTGAGGAACCTCCACCGCAGCCCTGTCGAATCAAACGACGAATTATAAGTTATAACAAAAGAAAGGCATATGAATAGAAAAGCACGAAGCAGAAAATTGGATGAAGAAGAAAGTGACTTACTCATCAGAAGTTAATGGCTGCTTGGGCTTCCGAACTCTCTGAGTCGTGGCCTTAGTCAGAGGCTTGGTGGCAGCTTTGTCTGTGGACTTCTTTCGCCTCTTCGTTGGTTTAGAAGATCCGGAAGAAGTAGCAGAAGCGGCCACCCGTTTCTTTCACGCGGCTGGGACCGGCTCAACCGTGGCAAGAGGAGGATCTTCATGGATCTGCCCACCCGGGTTAGCTGAAGCCGGAAAGGCGTAAGAAAGGGGTACAACGTCAAATGCTTCCATCACCTCAACATCGGAATCATCTTCATCATCAGGCCAATCTCTTAAGGAAGAGAAGTTACAGTGGGTCGTTTGGTTGCATCAGGGAACAGCAGGAACATCTCCTGATCCGGATCCTCCTCGTCTGTGACAAGTCGATCCTTCGCCCATTTGAGCGAAGGCTCAGTGCCATCTTCGAGAGTTTGCTGATGAAACAGCTAAGAGAGAAATACAAAAGGATCAGATAAACAACATACTCCGACATAGAATATAACTCGGAAAAAGGTTGAATCACGAGATTTACCGTAGGAGGAGGCTTGTCCCGGCAATAATGCTCCAATCCCCACTCCCAATTAGCGGAGAACTCCTTGTCAGTTGTAAAAAGGGCCTTGACCCGGCGGAATATCTCTGTGTTGTTCAGCTCAAAGGAAGAAGTCCGGTTGGGGTCAAGCCGCCAGCTCATATAGCAAAGCTTGTGTGTGCACTTCTGGAGAGGGGAGATCCGGCTGCGGACGAAAGTGATCATCGCGTCCTCGTTGCACAACCCCAAATCCTTCAACTCCTTGAACCGCTTGTTGACTTGATTCGCCAAGACGGTGGGTTTCTTGGAAACCCGGTCCCATAAATACGGATTAGGAGGACCCGGAGCATAGGGGCGCAACCGGATCAGGTCTTCATCCGTGCCATTTCTGACATAGAATAAAGTTCGGGCCCAGCCCTTGTAGGAATCAAGCCCCGTGACCCGAGGAAAGACAGATTGTTTCCGGGGGCAAATAGAGGCAGCACCGAATTGTGTCAAATGTTTGTCCTCCGGGTCAAGAAGTTTATTCGGAATCACGTTCCTTCGTAGACCGAAGAACCGGATCCAAATCTCCTTAGTGGGCCACAAACTGACGTATCCTTCGATGGTGGAGGCAAAGGAAGAAAGGGATGTGATGGCGTTCGCCGGGAGATGGTGTGGTTGGAGTTCGTAAATATTGAGGAAATCGTGGAAGAAATCGCTAACGGGAAGGCCGAAGCCGCACTGAAAATGGGAGAGGAACACGATGAACTCACTCGGATTGGGTGAGGGAGCGAGCTCCTCGGAGGCGAGGCGGGCAGTCACGCCCTCCGGGATGCGGCGCGTGCGGTATAGCCAGTCCAGGTCGTCCTGGCACACCCAGGAACCAGCCCAGGCGCCGTGCTCTACGTTTTCCGCCCCCTCCTCCATCTCCTCTTCCGCGACGGAGAGCTCCTTTTCAGTCATGTCTAGATCGCTGTCCTCACCAGCCCTATTGGAGGTGGAGGGCAGAACCTTGGACTGGCGCGGAACCGTGGCAGTGGAGCTGCGCGGGAGCGGGAGCGATGCAGGTGCAAAAAAGGCACGGTGCGGCGGCGGCGCTGCTGAGCAGATGCGGCGGCGGTGCTGTCGCTAGGAAGAAGAAGAAGAAGAGGCAGAGGGGCGCAAGAAGGGGAAAAAGACCAAGGGGCGCGCCCCTCCCCTATTTAACCACGCCCCAGACGGGGTAGTGGGATCGTGCGATGCGGCGAGGCCACACGGTGTGGCCGTGTATCTGCCGGGTTAGCCAATCATAGGAAAGCCACAGGAAGGGCCACAGGGCGCAGGGGATCCCACGACGCGACGTGGTGATACAACTAACGAGGAGACAGACGCGACGTGACGTGTGCAACAGTAACACCTGACATTAAGTGCAGAAACTGGTGCAGGCCCTTAAAATGAGGCAAGATAATGATTACCCTCCACGTGGGACGTGGGGAAGCGTACGAAAGAAGGAAAGATAACCCGAAAAACTGAAGGGTGACCTAGCCAGCGAGTGAAAACTCGGAATGTGCCAAGGGAAAAGCTAGACAATGAAGACCGCACCAGCTTCGGGGACTAATGTTGGGGGGATACCCCCGGGTAGGGTCACACCAGGGTATGAAGGCCGAGTTAGCTGAGGTACGATAAGGTCAAAGCAAATGCTGGCCAAGTCACCTCAAGGCTGGCCGACTTACGGAGTAACCCGGACCGAAGGATGTCCACCTAACTGAGTCCCGGTTGACGTATGCCATATGCCGGCAGGATTTATGTAACTTGTATGCAGGTACCCACGTGGCCGGATTAACCAGACACGATCCGGGTTATATTAGGCTTGCAAGAGAAGGAAGGTATCTCGCTGGTCAAAAGGTGGTCTCTGTACGCTGGAGCATGAGCGAAGCGGATAGAGAGAAGGACCACCGAGGCGTGGCCGACAAGGGTGACGCGCCCTGTGTCGGATGAAGCTGGCGCCGCAGAGGCTTACGTAGCCTCTGCATGGCTTACGATGGCGAAAAGTGATCCGGTTGGTTTGCTATTTTGGGAAGAGGCATATCCCCAGGAATATGCCTCCACATATGCCCTAATTGGAGACCTAGCCTCCCCTTTATAAGGAGCGCTAGGGCCTCTATAGAAAGGGGGGCATTTGAGTAGTTGGTTCCTTGGAGATAGGTAGTGGTGAGAGTAAGAGAGCTCCTTCTTCCTCCTCTCCCCAATACAGCTCAAGGTGGATTGTAAACCTTGTGAACCTAGTGAATACAGAGCATCAGTGTGTGGAATCACCACACTATCCCTCCCTAGATTCCTCTAGTTCATATTGGCCCCACCTTTAGCCTATCCATGGCATCTGCCATGACACCACCATGACAAAGATGCTAAGGAATATACTAGAGGGATAAGACCGGTGACTCACTAAAGGACAAGGTGACTGGGCAATGACCCACTAGACAGCTCATTGGAGTACTTGCGATGACATACCATGTCCCCTGGGCTCCCCTTTATAAGGAGCACTAGGGGTAACGTTACACAGAAGGCACCCGAAGGGCTCCTCTCCCTTTGCTCACTAGGAGCATGGTTTCTTCTTCCTCTGCTCTCTCCATGAGAGGCATAAGAGTACACCTCAAGGAGCACCATTGTAGCCACAAGCATGGTAAGATATATGAGAACAGATGTAGGATTAGAGGTATTATCTCACTAGGAGAGCCTCAAACCTGGGTATATCGTGTCTCTCTAAGTTCTTCGGCTTGAGGTCTTCACTTCATCATCCCTCCCCGGATTCCTCCATCGTCCATCGACCCCAACTTTAGCCTACCCATGGTATATGCCGTGTCACCACCACTAGACTTCTTGATTGGCTAGATCTATACATGAAGTTTAACTTCGTGTGCAAGTGCATGTTGCATCATCAAGTTATGGCTTGATGTTATAGACCTAGAAAGTAATAGAATTATCGTAATGGAGAGACTAGTTCCAAAGGCAAAAATGAAGACTTGTATGAAGACCGAAGCAAAGTATAAGGAGTATCAATGCTACTCTGAAGGAAGGATCAGTCACAGATGATTATTTAGTAAGCAATAATAAGGTAGTATAGTAAAGAAAAGGTATGGAGTTGATGAAGTAGTAATACCTAGGTTCATGGAAGTGTCATGAAATGGTAGAAAGAAGAGATGTTGGAATAATAAGTGGTACTCAAGCTCTGAAATATCTGAGAGAATACCAGGAGTAAGGGAGTTGAAGATGTATAGGATATTTTGGAGTCATCACACACTAGAACGATTCAAAGTTGATACCTTATTAGTTAAATTAACCAGGGCATCTTTGTATGACCTAACAAAGCATAAAACTTGGACTATGTTAAATGAGATCGAAAGAAGTATTAAATTGGAGCAACCGTCTTCCATGGCACTCTGTGAAGTCAGATTTGTCAAAGTGTAAGTGTCCTAAAAGTTGAAAGTAAGGAAGATAATAATTGAAGAGTCTTAGTGTCAGTTATTTTAAGATCTCTAGGGTAATATACTTACCTCTAAAATACATAAAGAAACCTTAGGTATGAGTAGTGGTTTGTAAAATTCAACTCAGATATTCACAATTGCGTGGGTACACTGCTAATTTCCTCTATGAAATCATACAGAGGTGAAAGTGTGAGCTATATATAGAATAATGTCTTAACCATGGAAACCAAATGGTCGTATACACGGAGTTAGAGAGTACTAGAAAACTCTAAGGGGGAGAGTGAACAATGAAGTAAAAGCATCATGATTTGATGTCTAGGGTGAAGTTAAGAAGACAATTCTAAACTTTGATTCTGATAGACCTTATTTTCATAAGGTTAATGGTAATCATCCCATACTAAGATTCTTGGAAGTATTACTAACAAGGGTTTAACTCATCAATGCCCATTGTTATGGACTTGGGTTTTGGAAAGGAGGGAGCGATGGAGGCATCAGTAGGCTAGCAAACAAGTACACAAGGACACAAGGTTTACCCAGGTTCAGGCCTTGTAGATGTCCCTACTCCTTCTTGTCTGCTCTTGGAATTAATGGAGGAATCGAAGATTATAGGGGTGCGCAGATGCAATCTGGCGAGATTTGTGGAAACTAAGGTTGCGTGTGTCCTTCTCGCCGCCCCCTCCTAGCCTTTATATAGATAGGCTAGGTCTATGGTAGCAAGTCGAGTCGGTTACATGTTAGGGTTTTCCCTTTAAACTTTCTATCTTTGGCTTCTTCTTGTCTCGCAAGCAATCAAGAGTCCATGGGCCACTCGAGTTCTCCATTTGGGCCTTAGCAACGCCGTGGGCTTCCGCTGTATCCATGCCATATATACCAAACTCGAGTACCTGTAGGGTATACCCATGTCAGTAGCCCCCGAGTGTCTAGTGGAATCGCAGATTCGACTGGGGACTTTATGAAGCCTTTCGAGTGCTTAGTTCATGTCATAGGGATTGTTGATATGTGTGCCTGATTAACCGATGTATCGGTGTCAGTTAACTGCCTTAGGGCAAAACAACGCAATCTACTCAAACTTGAGTCCCCGGACTCGAATTCGGAAAAGTGCTGGCGTAATCCGACTCAGGCCACAGAGGTCTTACAGGAGTCGAATTCCAGTGTATGGGTGTGAGCACTCGACGCATCTGTCAAGGCATGTTAATCGTACCTGCAGGTATGGATATGTTTCTGGTAGTGTGCAGAAGATGCGTTGCAAGGTCTTATTCAGGTCTTATCTTCACGCTGTAAGCGCGGTATCCGAATTTTTTCTCATCGCGGAGATGATTCGGGTGGCCCAAGAGACGTAGTCTCTTTGTAGGGAAAGTATGAGGCGGAGTCGCCGTAGCATTCGAGTGTGGATGTTATCAACACATGGTACGGTGTACAAATAATCATAGGGTGCACAACCAGCACTCCCTATGGGAGTACCCCCGAGTGCCTGGTTGAGTCGAAGACTCAGGCAGGGACTAAAAACTTTTGCGACTATTGTCGTCTTTTGTTGCTTGTTTCAGTCGAATTTTCTTCCGGCACTCCCTATGGGAGTAACCCAAGATCCATAATCGAATCGTAGATTTGAGTGGTTGGGTATGCTTTGAATGTTCATATTCCTGTATAAAAGGAATTGTAGGGTGCGCGACCAGCGCTCCCTATGGGAGTAGCCCCCGAGCTTGGTGGAGTCAAAGACTCAAGCAAGGACTAAAGAAGTCTTCTAGAGCTCATCTTGATGACATCAGTGCTGACAATGTGATGACCTCAGTTGCCCGCATGAGCGGCTTTGACGGGACGTGACGAGCGGTGGGTCCCACTTTCCGACTTTGATTTGACCCGGCGTGCGTAGACTTTCCTTTTAACTGTGTCTCCTTGATTTCCGCACGTAATGGAGATAGTGGGGGATAGTTCGTGTTTTAGCATCTCCACGTGTCGAAAGCGATGTGCGCCACATGTCCAATAGGGTTTCTGCTGGCTGTTGGAAGGCATCCGCACGAGGGTTAAGTAGCAGCGCAGTTGTGGTAATTTTCCCATCTACCCTTGCTCTGCTTGTGCTTCCATCGCCATTTCCGCTACTCTCTGCTTCCTAGAGCTCGTCCTCTTCATGGCGCTGGACCAACTCCACGTGTTCCCGAGCTACTTCCTCCGCTCGCACCACCATCGCAAGATGGGCAAAAAGAAGGGAGGTGCCGCCGCTGAGTCCGCCGCCACCATTGCCGCCGCCAAGAAGAAAGGCGGCTCCGCCACTGTGGGCACCAATGCCGCCGGCGCTACGAAGAAGAAAGGCGCGGGTACCCGCGTCACCAATGGTGCATGGTGGACATCCATTATCAAGTCCTCCGAGCTCCGTCTCCTGCATCAAGACGGAGTTCTGTCACCCGTGGAGGATGAGTCGTGAGTGCCAGGTGGCGAGGTAACTCCGTGTCCTCCTGCTGATTTCTGGGTGATGTTCCTCGCGTTCATCATCCGTGGTCTTTCTCTGCCCCTGCATCCTTTCTTTAGGGGCCTTCGTTGCTTCTACGGGCTCCAGCTGCATCAGCTGTCCCCAAACTCTATTCTCCACATCGCATGCGGTATTACTCCTTGCGAGTGCTGGATCGGAATCGAGCCACACTTTGGCCTCTTTAAGAGGATTTTCAAGCTGAAGCGCCAGTCAGCATCTGGTTCCGTAGTCTACTTCGTAGGAGACTGCGGAATCCAAGTCGACTCCTCCGCCACATATTTTGATATCAAGCTCATGGCGTCCGTACAATGGTGGAGAGACAAGTGGTTCTACCTCTATGACCAGAAGGCTGACGGAGAGCACTATGGACTCGCACCCATCAATCCCACGACGTCGTGCAAGAGAAGGCGTTCTTGGAAGAACGTGGTGATGCCTGGTGAGTCTGAGGAGACGGAGGTGTTGTACAAGCGTGTCTGCAACCTCGAGAGCCGCATGGGTAAAGAAGAGGGAGGCGCTGCCCTCATTTGCACATGGTTGATCTGTCGCATCCAGCCTCTCCATGCCAGAGTCCACCCCATGTTCCAATGGGCTGGTGCGGACGATGCCACTCGTGTATCTGCCGATGGCATTTCCGCGGGTGAAGTAGATAAGAGGTTTCGACTGGTGACAAAGTACACCACCAAGGAGGTTCTCCCAGGCGAACCAGTCGTGCCTCCCTTCGACGCTTCTAACCCTCCTCTTGAGGTAGGATTGTGCTACGAAGTACCTTTATTTGTCGATTGCTTCTAATTTCTTGACGTATAATGAATTGTTTTTGGAATGCAGGATTGGAAGTTGTCTCCCAGTTTGCCCCCTCTTCCTGAGGGGGTTATTCCTCGCAAAGCGGAGGAAGAGGACGAGTCAGAATCGACCGTCCCACTTGAAGAGGAGGAAAGAGCCCTTGAGTCCAGTGATCCGGACACTCGCAAGCATTCTCGCAGCTAGTATTCAGATGCTTCGTCTCCGTCGACTCCAGAAGACCCATCTATTGGGGCAGAGGAGTCGATTCCCGCTATTCCTGTAAGCTCCATGGTTCCACCTGCTCGCAAGAAGATGCGGCTGCCGAAGGAGTCGTCGGAGTCGGAGGAGCAAACCTTTGACTTTGATAAATTTAACTGGTAAGTTTACAACTCTCATCTTGGTTCCTTTTTGGAGTTGCATTTCCTGATGCTGGATTTTGCTTCGTAGTCAAGCGGCGTCGTCGTCTTCTGGCGACGTCCAATTTGTGAAGGAATCTAGAGTCCCGGACTCTAAGGCAAAGGAAGTGGCTGAACAATCTTCCTCTCATCCATTGGCGGCCCACTCCGGGCACAACTCATCAAGTTCTCCACACAATGGGGATCACCAGATGGTTGTCCGGACGACTGCGCGGCAATCGTCTTCGGAGTCTCTAGAGGAGCATGTAAGTGTGATTTTGTTTTGTAGTCGAATTTGTGATTCATGCTATCTGCTGATCCTTTATATTTCTTCCGAGGGAGCTCATTATGAAGGGAGCTGCTCGTTTGGTAGAGCAGGTACTTGTGATGGGTCGACAGCATGCAATGCTGGACAATCGCCATTCTTGTGAGATTTATACATTCGACTAATGATCCATCTTGTATTTTTGCAGCTGAGCATAACGAACTTCTTCGTGATGCTGCTCTCTTGAAAAGACGCTCGCCGCGGCGGTGAAGAGTCACGACGAGGCAGTCGCTGCGCTGGATGAATCGCGGAAATGTGAAGAGGATTTGCGCACCTCCATCGCTGAGAGGAAAAATTGTTCGAAGAACAGCTCTTCTCAATTGCCAAGTCTCTTTCAGGTATTCTTTTTGTCTGGATTTTCATTGTTTCTTTCTTCGATATCTTGCTATTGTGCTGACTCTTTGCTCTGTGTAGATGTTGGCGGTCTGAGCTTCGACGCCCAGGCACTTCGTCGTGATGATGCTTTGGCAGGCGCCGTCACGGCAGTCGAGCATTGCAGCGCTTCCCTTCAGGGGACACTGACTAAGGCCAAGGTTGTGCTCAGTCGCATCCGCGAGGAGCTGACGCCCAAGGCTGAGCTGATTGAGAACTTGGAGGACCTGGTGGAGTCCCTCACTGGAGGTATTCCCACGGACTTCAGGAAATCATAGCGTGCAGTTGGCGCTTCCATGGCACTCGCAATGGTGCAATCCCATGGCATGGAGGTGGACCCTGCTGTAATCTCCAAGGCGATGCCTGTCGGCATAGATGGTCAATAGGTAGTTTTTGCTCCTTTTGCAACTGTCTCCGGCTAGTATGAGCCGCAACTCATCAACACAGTCGCCAAGTATTCCGAGGAGCTGCAGCGAGCCAAGAAGACGGCGAAGGCTGCGGCGTTAGGGGCTGGTGGGAAGTCTGTGGCATCTGAGACTGCCACAGACTCGATGAGGCCTCCGAAGTCGAAGTCTAAGTCAAAGAAGCAGGCTGCTCCTCAGTAGTTATATTGTAATAGTGAATAGTTTGACTTCCTTTTGTTGAAAACATGCCGTTGGCCAAGTGTGGCTGTTGATACTTTTGTCATGTTTGAATGCACTTGAGCTTTTTATCCATGTATTGCCTGGTCCCTCATTCGCTCTTGCTTAGCTTGTGATAGGGTACGTCGAGTGGTCTTTCGGGTTATCCTCGGGATCCGCCATTCGCTGGTGAGACCTTGGTGCAGTCGCGTTCAAGGGTGGATGAGTTTTCCCTGCTTTCGCGACTGCGGGATCGCGTTAAGCAGCTGGAACGTGAGTTTCCCATCCTCCACGGTAACGTGGATGTATGGAAGTCAAGGACGGAGAAGGCTACCGCCCGAGAGCAGTATCTATTGGAGGAGGTGACGCAGCTGGGCGATCAGTTCAAGTGTTAGCTTCCTGCCCTCTTATCTTTCCTTGTAGTCAATCGCGGTAGTTCCTTGTCTTCATACTTTGCCTTTTTGCTTGGTGTAGTTGTCAGTGCTCGTCATCCGCAGGATGAGAAAGACAGGATCACCATTCGAATGAACGACCTGACCCAGGAACAGCTTCAAGCAAGTGGGTATTTTTGGGTGGATCATGATCGTGCGATCACACTCGTGACCCTGCAGTACTTCTCGAGTACTTCACTTTCTGAAGAAAGCGCAGTCGTGCCTGACGAATATCTACCAGACAATGTTTCCGCTGGACATCGTCCCTTCGAGCATGTTGGCTCTACTGGCTAAGTTTCAGGATTTGAGTGCAGTTCGCGAGTGTGTGCGGCAGCAGTTAGTGGCTGGTGCCAAGGCTGCTTTGTCACTGGTGTGACTGCATATGCCTGATGTAGACGTTGCAGCTGTTGCTGCTGGGCTGCCGACTCCGTCGGCAGGTTTGACCTGGAATATGGTTCCACATTACAAGGCGGTGGATCGCCCAGCAGAGGAAATTGTCGACTTCTTCGAGGAACAGACAAACGTTCTTCTGTTGCAACAGTAGTTTAACTTGTATCTTGCACATAAGTATACCAGTGTTGTAAAATTTGGTATGGATATATTGGATGTAATTAATTTATATTGATACGTAAAGAGCTGGCTAGCTTATACGTTTTGCGAGTGTATGTGTACTCTGCAGTTCCTTTTCGTTAGCCTAACTTGTTTTATCTCAGCACCTTGACAACCTGTCAGGTGCATTGCAACTGGGTTGGTGTTTTACCAAGGGTTCGATTGATGTTGAATCAGCTACTCAGGATACTGCGACTTGTTTGTAGAACGAAGATGTAAAGGGTGGCGTAGCCCCCGAGTGATAAGATTGTCAGAAAAATGAGTAAAAACACAGAGTTTTGGGGCACTTAGCTTTATTTATTCGCAGATCAGTACGAGGTACAATGTGTGGCTAAGTAGCCTGGCTGAATAGCCTTATTTGTAATGTAAGAAAAAAACGAATAGGGGTAGAACTACCGTAGCTGCGCGACGTTCTAGGGGTTGGAGTATGCAACTCCTGTCACGAAATCTTTAAGGCGATAGGCACCACCTGGGATTACTTTTGTAATCTCGTATGGTCCCTCCCAAGGGGACTCGAGCTTGAGGTGCCCTTTCTACTTCAGTCGCAGGACCAGATATCCTTCAACAAAGGATCTGGAGCGTAGCCTTCTGTTGTGGTAGTTGCGCAGGTTCTGCTGGTAGATCGTCTATATTTCTGCTACGATGTCCCGTACCTCGTCGAGGAGATCGACGGAGTCTTCGAGTGCGAATGTCGACTCTTGCTCTCTGTACGCGACCACCCGCGGGGCTTTAAAGCGTACTTCTACGGGTAGTACTGCTTCAGCACCATGCACCATGAAGAATAGGGTATATCATGTGGCGCTATTTGGGGTTGTGCGCAGGCTCCAAAGTACGGACTGCATCTCGTTTGGCAAACATCCGACGGCTTGCTTGAGTGGCCGGAGGAGTCGCTTCTTGATTCCACCACAGACGAGGCCATTGGCCTTTTCGACTTGACCGTTGGTCTATGGATGGGCTATGGAGGCATAGCTTATGGTGATTCCCAGGTTCTCGCAGAAACCCTAGAACTCCTTAGAGGTGAAGTTTGTTCCATTATCCATGATGATGTTGTGTGGCACTCTGAGGCGATAGACAATGGACTCGAAGAACTTGACGGCGTTGGCTCCTAACTGGTTTGTCACCAGCATGGCCTCTATCCACTTGGTGAATTTGTCAACTGCGACCAGGAGGTAGACGTATCCCCCTCGCGAGGACTTTGGGAGCTTGCTGACCATGTCCAGTCCCCATTGCGCAAAGGGCCAAGACAATGGTATTGGCCAGAGTTCCGCGCAAGGTGCGTGTGGTTTGTCCACGAATCGCTAATAAGCGTTGCATCGCTGGACGATGTCCTTGGCGTCGCGCATAGCCGTGGGCCAGTAGAATCCACCTCATAGAGCTTTGGGGACGAGGGCGCGACTGCCGGCATGGTGCCCGCAAGTCCCTTCATGGATGTCGAGGAGGATGGCCCTTCCGTCCTCGTTGGAGACGCACCATTGGAGTACTCCTGTGATGCTGCGCTTGTATAGTTCGCCGTTGATGATGGTGAATGCCTTGGATCGCCGCGCGATGTGTCGCGCGTCAGTCGGGTCGTCCGGCAGCCTCTTGCTGAGAAGGTATGTGATGTAGGGTTGAGTCCAAGATGGCTCGATCATCATGAAACTCATTGGTCCCTCAAGTCCTGTGTCCAGCTCCAGGTCGTCGAGTGTCATTGGCTCATTGGGTGGTGTAGCCCCGAGTCCGTTGTTGTGCTTGTTTTCTTCTCTGCGTCCTTTGGCTTGATGGAGCGTTCGCTGATACGCTTGAGAAATACCCTAGGTGGTATGGGGTGCAGGTGGAGCCAATGTTCGCGAGTGCGTCTGCCTCTTCATTGCTTTCGCGGCCTACATGCCGCAGTTCATAGCCGTCGAAGCCCCCTTCGAGTGTGTCGTAGAGGTCGTGGTAGGTGATCCTATTGTCGTTCAGCACGTCACACTCATGCATCGTTTGGTTGAGCACCAGTTTGGAGTCGCCGTAGATGATGAGCCTCTTGGCTCCGCATGCTTTCGCCATTCGCATCCCGTGCAGCAGGGCCTCGTATTCAACTTCATTGTTGGAGGAAGTGAACTGCATTCACGGAATGTATTTCAGCTTGTCTCCCTGGGCGATGTCAGTATGACACCTGCGCCAACCCCGTCCTTTCGTTTGGATCCATCGAAGTGCATTGTCCATAGGTAAGACACATCTGGCTTTTCGGGGAGCTGGTTCTCCATCCAATGCACAAGGAAATCAGGGAGGACTTGCGACTTGATCGTGTCGTGCTTTTCGTATGTGATGTCCCGTGGAGACAGCTCAATTCCCCAAAGCGCGACTCGTCCGATGGCATCGGGGTTGTTGAGGATATGCCCAAGCGAGGCGTCATTGACCACCACGATTGGGTGCTCCTGGAAATAGTGGCATAGTTGCCTGGCTGTCATGAAGATGCCGTATGCCAGCTTCTGGTAGTACGGGTACCGCTGCTTTGTTGGTGTGAGGACCTCGCTGAGTAGTAGACTGGGCGCTGGACTCCATGGACCTTGTTTTCCTCAGCACGTTCCACCATGAGAACCGTGCTGGCCACCTGGTTGGTGGCGGAGATGTAGAGAAGCAGTGGTTCTTTTTCGCACGGAGTCACCAGTACTGGCGAGGTGGATAGTAGACGCTTGAGGTCTTCAAATGCTTCTTGCGCCTCGTCGGTCCACTCGAACTTGTAGGTTTTGCGGTAAGTTGGTAGAAAGGCAGTGCTTTTTCTCCCATTCGACTGATGAACCAGCTGAGCGCCGCGATTCGCCAAGCCAGTTGCTGGACACCTCTTACGTTTTTTGGCTTCTCCATGGCCAGTATGGCTTTTATTTTCTTTGGGTTCGCCTCAATCCCCCTCGCGGAGATGAGGTACCTGAGTAGTTGCCCAGATGGTATGCCGAAGTCGCATTTGTCCGGATTGAGCTTGATCCGGTAGCGGTCGAGGTTGGCGAAGGTCTCGTGTAAATTGTCGATTAGAGAGGTTTCCTCTTTTGTTTTGATGACGATGTCATCAACATAGACTTGGATACTGCAACCAAGTTGATTCTTGAGGCAAGCCTGCATGCACCGCTGATAGGTGGCTCCTGCGTTTTTGAGCCCGAAGGGCATTGTGTTGTAGTAGAACACACCAAAAGGCATTATAAACGTGGTTTTTTCTTGGTCTTGCTCCTTCATTCAAATATGATTATAGCCTGATTAGGCGTTGATGAGGCATAGACACTCACATCCCGCGGTGGAGTCGATGATTTGGTCGATTCGCGGTAGCGGGAAGTGATCGTTTAGGCAGTGCTTATTCAGGGAGGTGAAGTCCATGCACATCTGCAGGATATCCGTGACTTTTTTAGGTACCAGCACCGTGTTGGCGAGGCAAGTACTTTTTTTGATCTCGCGTATGAATTTGGCGTCGAGGAGTCTGTTGATCTCCATTCCGACCGCCTTTGCTCTTGGTTCAGACAGTCGCCAAATTGTTTGCTAGACTGGCCTTACATCTGGGTTGACATTGAGTGCATGCTCGGCGAATTCCCTGGGAACCCATGGCATGTTCGCTGGACACCAGGCGAAGATTTCCCAGTGCTCACGGAGGAATTCGACGAGCGTGAGTTCCTATGCGGAACTCAAGTTGTTGGCGATGAGGGCCGTCTTGGTCGGGTCCATTGGGTGGACCTGCAATTTCTTCGTGTGCATCGACGAGTCGAAGGACAGGTCGGGTGAACTTGGCCTGCTCGGGGGAGGCAGACAGTTGTCTGTCGACTCCTTCAATCTTGCGAGCTCCTCCTACATGTCGAAGGACTGGGAGATTCTGTTGAATTCCCTATCGCAGTTGTCGGACCTCTCGAAGCTCCCATTGATTGTGATGACGCCGTTTTGACCTGGCATTTTCATCTGCAGGTAGGCGTAGTGCGGCACTGCCATGAACCTAGCGAACGCAACGTGTACGAGGATGCAGTGGTACTATGAAGGCCAGTCGACGACTTCAAAGTCGATGCGTTCGCGTCTAAAGTTTTTTCGCGTGCCTAAGATGATGTTGATTTTGCCCAGGGGATATATGCCCTTGCCTGGGACGATGCCGTGGAACATCGTGTCTGAGACCTCCAAACAAGTCAGAGGGATCCGCATTGCACGCAAGGTACTCGCGAACATGAGGTTAATGCCGCTTCTGCCTTCCATGAAGACGCGACTCATGTCGAAGCCTCCGATCTGCGCCTCGAGTACGAGGGGAGAAAGCTATAGACCAGCTCTTCCCAGCTGCGAATGGATCCGCGCGGGAGATTGTTGAGGCATACGCTGGCGGCTCCCTGTGGCTGTAGCTGCAGGCATTGCATCGATGTGCTTTGACTCCCGCCATGTAGCCTGATGGAGGAGATGTGGTCCTTCAACCAAATCTTTGGATCTTGTAGGCCGTCGAACTTTGGGTTCTCCAACGGGAGTTTGAACCCTTTAGGCATTCGCCTCTGCCTGATGGCCCCGCTAAAGCATCTGGCACCACATAGCTCAGTATCGTCCTCTTCTAAGTAAGTCGAACGAGCGCGTCTTGCCCTTGATTTGTCGATTTTACGCTGCGTGAGGTCATCACGTGCATCGTAGTCGCGATCGTGCCGCCGTGAGTGGCGACACCGAGACAGATCGTGACTGTCGTCGCTGGATGAGGGTGAGGAATAGCGTTTTGCCAGAGCCTTACGTTTCTTTGGTTCCGGCGTCGGCTCTTTGTCGAGAGTGGCCTTGACTAGCCCCAAGCCCGCGATCGTAGATCGGTGCATGGCATCTCGGGGATCTCTAGCTAGCGGCTGGTTGTTGAGGAGGTACATGGTGGCCGCTGTTACCGCAGCTTGCGGTGTCTTTGGGACCACGTTGCCCTGTGTGTTAACTATCATAGAGCTGAAGTCGAGGACTTTCGCAGCTTCTATGCGTTCCTGCTCGGTTTGATGGGCCATCCGAGGTCGCCTCTTGTTGGCCATATACTCGTTTCCCTTGGAGGAGGATCCTCCGTGGGAGGAGAGCCCAGCTCGACGAAGACTCGACTCATCTGCCGCCTTTTTACACGCTTCGAGTTGTGCGATTGCATGTAGCTAGCGTCTGTACTCCTCCTTGAGTAGCCAATGGTAGCCCATCAGCATGTCCTGCGGCGTGCCGGGGGGCAGAGGATTGCCTCGCAGAGCTTCTCGGTAGTGGGCCCACTCGTTGTTCGTTGAGTCTAATCACGACACGTTCACCAGTGTGCTCGATCACCATGGTTGGTGGTTCGACTGCCCCTCCGTTGTTGACGGGTGCACCATTGCCACCGTTGGTGGGGCCGCCGTTAGGTGGTCTGCCATTAGGTATGCCGCCGTTGGGTGGATCAGATGCGTTGCCACCATTTTCGCGATTGGCGCTGGTGTCGCCAGCGTTGATGACGGCGCACATGAAGTGGTTGGGGAAGCTGTTGCTTCCGCAACTTTCGGATCCAGAGTCGTAGACTACATCTTCCGTTGCTAGGTCACCTAGATTGGATCCGCGACTGTTGTCGTTGTCCGTGCTCTCAGCTGCTGCTGAGGTGTTAAGTTCACTGAGGGTGCCGATTGGTGGCGGGAACCATGATGCTAGAGCAATCGCGGGTGCCGTTGGCTGGTCAGGTATGCGAAGCGTGCCCATCTGACCAACTTGGAAGCGGAAGGTCCCGATCGCTAGCCTGATTCCATCACTTACGGACTCGAAAGTCAGGCGAGTGGCCGGCATGTGGATGGTGAAGTCGAACGCGCCGAAGAGCTGGAAAATCTCCGCTATTGTGGAGTTGTAGATCGCGGTTGATGGGGCCGAAGAAGCCGCGACATCAACACTCCCAATTCCCACAGACGGCACCAATTGACGAGGTTTTAACTCATCAATGCCCATTGTTATGGACTTGGGTTTTCAAGAAGGAGGGAGCGCTAGAGGCATCAGTCGGCTAGCAAACAAGCACACTGGGACGCAAGGTTTACCCATGTTCAAGCCTCGTAGAGGTCCCTACTCCTGCTTGTCTTCTCTTGGAATTAATGGAGGAATCGAAGATTACAGGGGTGCGCAGATGCAATCTGGCGAGAGTTGTGGAAACTAAGGTTGCGTGTGTCCTTCTCGCTGCCCCCTCCTAGCCTTTATATAGATAGGCTAGGTCTCGGGTAGCAAGTCGAGTCGGTTACAGGTTAGGGTTTTCCCTTTAAACTTTCTATCTTTGGCTTCCTCTTGTCTCTCAAGCAATCAAGAGTCGGTGGGCCACTCGAGTTCTCCATTTGGTCCTTCGCAACGTCGTGGGCTTCCGCTGTATCCAGGCCATATATACCAAACTCAAGTACCTGTAGGGTATAACCATGTCAATTACAATATGTATATTGAGGTTTGTACCTCAAGATAGTAAGAGATAGGTATTCAATTTAGTAATAAAACGAAGTCAGAGAAGTGATGAAGGAGTTATCAAGCAACCTATGGAAATTTTAGTTAGGCTAAAGCTCGAAGCAGATAAGGTAGTTTAACCTTGGAAATACCAAATAGTAGGTAGCTAAGGATCGAATTATTCTTATGTTTGGATATAAAGTACCAAAATATACCTATATAGAGGAATAGGGAACCACAAGTGCTTTGGACTAAATGAGTCTAGAACATTCTTAGCAAGAAAGCTATACGAACCAAATATGCCATAATAAGTTAATATTAGTATCATAACTATAGTTGGAAAAAGACAAAGACAAAGCCTCATCTTAGTGAGACTCTATAAAATTCTAATATTTCTCAAATAGAGTCTTAATGACTAAGAAAGTAAGTTTGAGTAGGACTTGTCGTCGGATTGAAGACAAGTACGCCGTGAGGGGGTACTCGAGGCGTGGGAAGATGTGGGATGTGAGACGTACGGTTGTCCAGGACGGTGAGCACACGAGCTTCCCAAGTTCAGATCCGACTATGATGGACAGATCCTACTCCTGCTAGCAATCTAGTATATCGGCAGATCCATAAGTACAAATTACAAGAGACGTTTCGCATGTGCGAGTTGTGGTTGCTATTGTGTTCTTACGCTAGGTGCCGTAAAGGCTGGTCCCTAGGTTGACTTATATAGTCACCCGACCTAGGGTTACATGAGAGTACTATTGGGAATATGCCCTAGAGGAAATCATGGTTGATGATATTTCCCAAAGTATTCAGAAAGTAAAGGTGTCCTTGTATGAACATCGGATATATATCACTGAATACGTGATTCAGTTGTGGAACTATATATTCATGATTGTTCATACTAGATTGTCCTTAGTCATTGAGGTTGTGCTGGACACACAACTTAGACCAATGTGCAAGTCGGATGATGAAACGGTTCCACTTTTCATGGGCATGGTGATGCTATTCCGACTTACACTGATTCGGCTAAAGAGTTTAGCGAGTCAGACTGACCCATAGTTGAGATGCAACGAGCATGTTGTCATTTCTAGTCTCAAGCAATGGAATCCTTTGACCTGAAGTGATCGCATGATCTGAGTTGTGGATAGCCAACTTAGGTTCTATCAAACGTTGTTTCGTAAATGGGCAGTTATAAAGCTAGACTTCGGGTTGGTTGTGAAGCAAGCTTTGTGACGTGGATTGCCAAGATGGGATTTTCCCCTCCGTAATGGAGAGATATTCTCTAGGCCCTCTCGTGTGATATGATTCATAATCCTGGCCATGTGCTACTCTGTTAAGTGTTAACTAAGGGGTCAGACTAAGAGTTAGTCCAATGAATAACATATCATGGTACAAGAAGAGAGTTAAGCTATTAAAGGGATCGCAACTACTCGCCTATAGCTTAACAGATATATCGTGTGGCAAAGGGACTTGGACAAAAGTCACATTGAAGGTTCGTTGACTTTACGGCACTTGGGAGTTGGCACGTCTCGCTAGAGGCTGCTACCATCTATCGACTTGAAACCGAGTGTTCATGGGAGTGAGTTGGACTCAAAGCCATGACGGGTTACTTGGAGGAGTAGCTCATGTCGTATCCAGGTGTACGTGAACCTACAGGGTCACACACTTAAGGGTAAGGAGCCCATGTGGATTAGATCCATGTGGAAATTGGGGTATGGCCTAGACAGGCCTCAAGCATTGAGCCTAGCTAGGAGTGTATATAAGTGGAGTGACAATGGATAGTCCCTGACCTAGCTGTCACTCTATCTACTTCCATTTTGATAAACACAAGATCTAGCAATCCTCTGTCCGAAGCTTCTTCCTGTATGTGTGGATACCGGCAGAGGCATTGCACGTTCGGTGCTGGAGAGAGGGAAGCTCGTGGGGATCTGGTGGAGGAGCTGTCCGCTGGATCATGAGGCTGTCCATGGGATCGTTCGGCACTACTTCAACGCGCTACATCAACTTCCGCATATGCGCGTCTAGCGGTAATCTCTTGGCCTATAACCTGAGCTGGATCTTGGGGTGTATCGTGTAGGGAAAAGTTTTTTTTATCTCTACGTGGCCCAAGAAGTCCTATCTGTCTACGATACAAAGTTGATTACATAGTACATCTTCGACTAGAAGTATTCCTACAAGCCTAAGTCGGTAAATCTTTTGGGCCTTCCCGTAGCCAGACAGGCCTCCATCTTCTCTCCCTGACTAGGCCACCCATGAAGCGTAGCTCTAACCCAAAGTGGGCCACCCTGGTCAGCGAGTCACAATGGGTATACCTGGAAAATATAGGTAGGATCCGAGTTTCAAACGAGTCGGACCTGTCAATATCTCATCATTGTTTCCATGCTCGATTTCAAACTGAGCTAAAAATTGGTATGTGATGTAACCTGACGTCATTTCAGGTCTTGTCTTATCAGTGAAAAATATTTTGTTAGTGTGACCGTTGGTGGGCCCGCATCGCGTGGAACCGAGGTGCCGTTTCAATGCAAGCACAGAGATCGAGGTGGTAGATCCTTCACGAGGAAGTTGCCCCTCTTGTTCCGCGACACGTGGTGATAAATCCATGCATTTAAACGCTAATCACGGTGCAGATAAATGCTTATAAGGGGTAACCTCATCATTTTCTCCCTCTTCTGCACTAGTTCTTCCTTCTCCCCAAGAAAACCCTACGCCTTTCACCTTCCTTTCGCCCCTTCTCCCAATATACTAGTGTCATCCATCAAAGGTCAACAAGTAGTGAGATGGCTGACACATCTAGCTCAGGGGCACGACATCATCAGTGGTGGGGGATAAGAAGTACCATGGGGTCAAGATCCCTTGCATACTGGACGATGATAAGCTCCAAGCCACCGAGGAGCAAGGACTTCTCCACGCCGGCGAGTGGTGGATCGGCTATGGCGAGCTTCTCCCCACCCCTCACAACAACGAGTGGGTTCCTTTTGGGACCCATCTCGATCGCAGATTGAGTTTCCCGCCATCGGAGTTCTTTTTCGAGGTAATCTCCTATTACAACGTCAAACTCAATAATCTCCCCTCAAATTCCATCCTAGAGCTTAGTGCCCATGTCTCCCTTTGTGAGGGATATCTTGGAATTAAACCGAGTCTTCTTCTATTCTGGTATTACTTTAGTACTAGGAATTTTTTATCACTACCAGTGTTCCATACAATACCATAAGTCTTAACCTAGTCCTTAGGAGACACCGAGTCTACCCCAAGGTCATATCTAGTGAGTTAGTGAAGAGGTGGCCAGCCACTTTCTTTTATCATAAGGATAAGACGGGTGCCGACAAGGCAGAAAGTTGTCGTTTTTTGTTGACAATGCTGCCACCCATTAAGAATCCTAGGATGTGGAGGCACTGACTCTAGCTGAAGACTTTATCTGCGCCAAGAGGCAGATCGAGAGTTTGATCAAAAAACAAAGGTCAGAAGGGATCCGACTTAGTCCACTGCTAGCTATCTCGTCAGATTCAACCTTTGCAATATCACGAGGACCAGCTGATGCACACGGTCACCCTCGACAAGAAGGACAACCTGAAGGTGAGTTCAACTTTGATCCCCTCCAAGGAATAGGAATCCTGAGTCAAGTGGTTGAACAAGGAACGAGTAAACCAAAAAGTCCTCGGAATCTCCATGCACATGTGTACTGCAGAGAAACCTTTGATCTAGTAAGTTTTTGACTAGCACACCTTGACTTTGTCTATTTGCACATCTTTATTATATCGCAATGGTAAGATATCTCCGACTTTTAGCTTGCTGACCTCCCTGAGTTGGAGTTTGCTCATATTGAGAGGTATCCACCAGAAGATCCAGTTCCTCTTGAAGATGAAGAACTTGAAGAATTCCCAGAAGAATTTACCGGAAGCGTAAAACTCCGGTTGTTTTGGCTGGCCCACAAATGCCGCCACTCAAGAGAAGTAAGTACTTTCATCAGATATAATACTTTTTTTGTATTCTTTCGGGGTCATAACAATTTCAATCTATTACAATCCATAGAAAAACCATTGGGAAATGGAAAGGGAAAGTCAGGGAAGACTCTGCTTCAAAAGAAGTTGAACCTGACATCACCTGCTATAGCTACTCCAACTCCCAATCCAACCACATTGTCAGCGCCAGAATATATGTAGTCTCCGCATGCTAGGGATGTTGGGATCAACTTGAAGAGCTAGTGAACTTTGGTTCACAAACCGATGTCACCATGAGTGACTCAAGAATAGATAAGGGTGAACCCTCTAAGCGTAATAATGCCTCAAATAAAACTTTTGCCAACAATCCTCTATAGATGTCTGGTATCGCCAATCTTGGGCTCACGAGAAAAAGTGTAGAAGAAATTCAAAAACCTACTTTGCATTGCCTAGAGACTAGGAATATTTCAGCTGAAGATGAGGCTCAAGAAGGTGAAGATGTAAATCTTGCTGATCTGCTGGATCAAGTACGTCTTCGCAACAAAAAGTTAAAGGCTGGTGCAATTCTGCCTCCACCAATCACACCTTTAAATTTGACCAAGAAGGTGTCTGTTAAGGTCAATTGCAGCCTCAACAAGTTGCAACATGAGAATTTTGTAAGTCATATTTGACTCTTTATTGTATTTTATATTATATCCTCTAGCCCCCAAGCATAAAGTTAGATAGAACTAGAAATCTGAGTTTATACTTTTCCTGCTTCAATGGTTTTCTGACTGAATTTTGTCAGTATTTACTAATGTTGTCTTTTCGCAGCCCCTCTCAACATTTCGGATGGCTCCTCGTCCGAGTCCCGCAATGACCGATTCATTGCAGTCGGGATTTGATCCATGACTTCCGCCAAACTCTTGAAGAGGTTGATAAAGCTATTAATATCTCCGACATGCAAATGCTACCTGCTTTCGAGTTGCGGGATATGTTGAAAGAATTTCTGAAGTTGTTAGAAGACTAAAAGCTACCGTAAGCCCGGACGGCTATGCAGAATGCCCTTACCATGGTGACTCATCACCATGCTAGCATGGAAATCTGGTAGGTCACGAAGGGTATCTCGACTGTTGACAAAGACGGCCGTGCTCAATATAGTGGAACTATATGGGAGTCTTGTACTTGATACACCTGCCACGTGGCCGAGATGACCAACTACGATAAGCCGTTTTTCCATTCGCCACAGTACCACCAAGCCCCCAGCCGAAGATGCATCCGATGATGACGAGAAGAGTGAGTCCAACATCATCGCAGATAAAGATCAGGGTGGCGTGGATACTGGTGCCAGCGAGTCAGCAAATACTCCTTCACCTGCAGCATAGAATTTGGAAAAACCATGCATTAATATGAACCAAGTTGTTGTAATAGTTAAACAATTTATCTGGTTGTGTTGGTCTAGAAAAACTTATGCTTTACTCTAGCTCTTTGATTATTTTTGCCATGCTTGAAAAAATTACTTAAGAACTTTTTGTTCATACTTATCGTTTATCTTCCTTTCTACCTCGTCTGTTTCGTGAGCCAGCAAACCTTTAGCACGGAAACACTACAGATCAACAGAGCTCAATTGCTAATCTAGTTTAAACTTGGAAACAGAGTCGGCCTCTAGTATCAACAATTCACTACTCGGAAAATACCTGCATCTAAGCAGTCAGACAAAAACCAAAGTATAAACAGAAAATGAGAGTTACACCTGAAGATAGCATTTTTTAGAATTGGAAATCTAACCAGAACAAACATGAGCATAAAGTACATTCAAGTATTCTGAAATTTTCGACTATGACATGATCATTCGGAAATAAGATGGTACTTTAAAACATCTCAAGAAAAACATTGAGGGAACCAATACTTTATTTCACTTTGAACATGTACATTGATATGATTACAAAGAAAGAAAACTTAAGAATAAAAGGGACGTAGCTGAGCAATATTCCATGGAAGATCTAACTCATCCGGATTTGTACTGCCTCCAGCTCTCTTTCTTTTCCTAGTAATAGGTATTTCTTTGTCTGGTCTCATGTCTGTTAGATAGTATGACCAATTGTGTAGTACTTTCCTAACCATAAAGGGTCCTTCCCAGATTGGGGAAAGTTTGTGCTTTCTTTGCTGCACTAGTTAGAGAACAAGATCAACCTATGTTAAAGACCGATTTTTGACTCTCTGACTATGATACTTGCATGACTTCTGCTGATAGGATGTAGATCTCTATTCAGCAATGATGCAAACTTCCTCGAGCACATCGAGGTCATTTTGTCGAGAAACTTTGGCATCTTTTTCTGTCAGAGATTTTTCCCGCGAAGGAACTAGGGTCCAAAGTTCCCTTGGTTCGTGAGGGGGCTGAACACGCGATTCTGAAGGAGTTCGGTGGCTACTATGGCGGCGAAGCAGATGCATGACAGAGAGTTGACACCGCGGTTTTTACCCAGTTTTGGGACGCTCGTGAGGAGGTAAAGCCCTACTCCTGCTTTGTTGTATTGCTCGCTCGCCTCGCGAGGTTACAATGGTGGATGAAAGTCTAGGGTTTTAGATCTCTAGGACTTGCCCCCCTTACAAGGTAGGATAAGGGATCCTTATATAGGGTGGCACCGGGCCTCTTCCCCCGTTTCATGGGCGGGAAGGGTCACCACATTCTCGCCAAGGGATTTGGTCCAGACTTGTATTCTTATGACCGACACGTGGTTGTGATGTCAGGGTGTGGTCGGCTGCTCCTTCGCTTTACATCGCCATCCTGGTCTTCTTGCACCAAAATGGCTATGTCAGGGGATGCCTCCATCCTGCGTCATCCCACTATCTCCTTGTGCCTTGCTTTCTTCGGGTGGACCGATCGTGGCTTGGACCCACCGTTGGGGCATCGCCTTGCTAGGCATGCCCATGTGTCATTGTATTGGGAACGGTAGTACCTAAACAGGTTAGATAGAGGTTTGGGGACTAGCAGGGAAGCTATCGATGGCGTCCACGGGCGGGATTGGATACAAGCAAGTGTAGCTGGACACAGGAAGTACCCAGGTTCGGAGCCCTCGTGGTGAGGTAAAGCTCCTACTCTTGCTGATTTGAATACGAGTGGTATACGGGCTACAATCACTCCTCGAGCTGTATTCTCTAGCTACTGTCTTAAATGCGCTAAGATTAACCCTTTCTACTAAGGCCTTGCCTCTCCTTATATAGGCAGAAAGGCAACGGTCTCACTGGCCAGTCTGGCTGGCGGGCCACACAGGCAGGTCCCAGCCGGTTGGTCATCAACAGTGTTCGGTACCCTTATGTCTCATCAGAGTACGAGCAGTATTGTCGTCGTGGGTACAGTGAACGCCGTGCGAGCCCGTCGTCAACATCTGGCCACTATTCCTTGTCACCCCGCAAAGTCTTCGGCATGGACGAGTAGTTGCGAGTCTTGTCATCGTACCAGGGCGTACCGCGCACTGTGCTGCACGTCGCTCTATCCTCTTGATTGGTTCCGGCTACGCTGATGTAGCCGGTCCCGTGGCTTGCTTCTCCTTGCTGATCCGGTTACCGAGAGGTAGCCAGCTTGACTTGCTCTTGTCCGGCTGCGCTCAGCCAGCCGGGTACGATTCGACTGTCGTGATTCCTGTCTGGTTGGGGTATCCGGAGGTCATCCCCCTGACACTAGCCCCCAAGCGTGTGTAGATTTTTCCCTTAGGTGAAATGTGCGCCGGCTCCGTCTTAATTTTGAATTTTCTGGCCGGCTACGCTTGGCGGTTGCGCTACCCATGACGTCAGTGCTGACGCCGGCCACGCGCGCATGCGCCATCATTACCTTACGGCGGGCAGCGTAACGTCCCGTCGCACGTCGCCTCGGGAATCACCGTCTACCTCTTCGGTTTCTTCTCCGGGATCATCTGCGCGTCCTCTACCTGCGCAAAGGATCCTGCACTGTGCGGAGAGCGGGGAGCGTTTTGGTGGGCACCACGTGGCACCGCGGACGGCTCCGCTTCCGGGTCTTTAAAGGGGCGCCCGGGGGGAGCAGTTTTTCCCTTCCCTCGATGTTTCCTCATTCTTCTCCTACGCCCTTGCCTTCCTCGCATCGCCTTGCTCGCCGCTGCTACTATAGTCCGCTGTGCCACCCGTTTAGCACCGTCGGCGGTACCGGCCACCGTCACTCCTCCACCAGAGCGCCTCCTAGCAAACCGGCGGTGGTATCTGAACGTGGAGCCTGGTGTGGCTCCTCCATGACGGAGGAGCACATCAAGAAGTATCATGTGACCCGCGTTCTGCCGCTGGAGGAGGAGGAGGAAGTGGGGGTGTGGCTTGCGCCGGCGGGGGAAGAGTCACCGCACCCAGCGGAGGGGGAGCGGGTGATCTTCTTATCGCACCTTGCCCCCGGTTTCGCCCTGCCGGTCCACGCTTTCTTCCTCACATTTCTCGCGTTATTCGATCTCCTCCTCCACCACCTTGGCGCCAACGCCATCGGGATGCTGGCGCACTTTGTGGCTTTCTGCGAGAGCTACTTCGGGATCCAGCCGGATCTCGGGCTCTTTTGCCGGCTCTTCCGAGCCCAGCCGCAGGTTCTGTTCACCAAGGGGCCGCTGGTGATGTGCGGTGGCGCCTCAATCTACTCCCGCATGCAGACCGGCTACCCCAAATTCCGGCTGTAGGACACGGTATGACTGTGGCAACAGTCATACTTCTATGTCTGCAACCTCACCGCCAAGGACCGGATCAACCTGCCGGCGTTCCAGGACGTGGAGTCTAGCCGGCTGTAGTGGGAACTGAAGATCTACAGCGAGAAGACGGAGTCGGACACGATGCTGCAGCGCATGCACGCCCTCGTCACCACCGGTCTGACCGGCCTGGACATCACCCTTAGCTGGATGTCCAGGCTAATGATGCCGCTGCAGCAGCGGGCACACAAGATGTGCTTCTACTCTGGCCGGCTGACCTGACCCGGCTGTCCCGCCGTGATCCCTGCTACCACAACCTGAAGGAGTGGGTGTGGACCATCACGAAGGAGCGGCTGCCGGAAGGCTGGAAGTTCAGGCTGGCCCCTTATAGCCGCGACAATCGTGCGCCCCGGGTAAGTCTTGCCAACCGGACTTCTTCCTGCGTTTCTTGTCGTTTTTGACGTCCGACTAATCTGTTTGTTCTTTTTTCCTTGGCAGATCTTCCCTTGCATCCTCCGGGAGGATGGCGAGACCCCCCTTCAAAACTTCACGCCCGACTTGCCTAAGCCATGCGCTCGTCGGTCCGGCGAGGAGTCCGATGGGACGGTGACGTCTTCCCTAGCCGGAATGACGAGCCGGTCGCCGACCCGTTGAAGTGAGAACGATGCCGGTTCCCAAGCCCTTGAGCAACTTCGACCCGTTGAAGTTCATCCTCCAATGGTCCGAATCCGGAACCGCTAGGAGGCACTGGGTCTCGGCCAAGTCGACGAGGAAGTCTGCCAAAGCTTGCGACTTGATCGTGAGCCGGGGCTCGATATTATTGCAAAATCAATGTCTTACTTCATAGATTCGAGAGAATAGGAGAACAGTAGCCTGACAAATAGTCGGTTCAGTCGGATTCAGGTACCAATTCAGGTGCCTAATCAAATGGAACCCTTATGGATTTGCTAGTTGATAAGGTAAATATCCAGCCCGTGCGCAAGCCAAACCTGGATTACTGAACACTTCGCTGAACTCGGGGTTCAGAGAAGTGGACTTCTTATACTTATGTTTGAAATATTCAGAATACTGCTCTACGAGGAGGCTCCCTGCCTCACTTTTTTGTCTTTCGACATTCCCCCTCGTTTCATTAATGAGTTTCATTAATTGAAGCCGGTCCTCTTGATCCGAAGAGTTAAGCTTCAACTCTTCGGACAAAGTGGAAAGGTATACCTCGCATTTTCGTTGAAAAAAATGAGAAGTCGATAACCAACTTCTAGGAGAGACATAATTAACTGCATTGATCTCGGTAGCTACACCACCCACAGAATTTAAAGAGCCTAAAGCCGCGTGGGTCATATATTCTGCTGAACGTCGTTCTAGATGGAGTAGGCGGCAAGCTCGATGGCCCATTTGGTGACTCGGCCAGTGGCGTCCTTGTTGCCAATGATTTCTGAAAGGGGTGCGGTGCACACGACCTTAATCAGATGCTCCTAGAAGTAGTGCTTGTGCTTCTTGCATGCCAGGTACATGCCATAACACATCTTCTGGTAGTGGGGATAGTTCTTCTTGTAGAGGGAGAGAACCGCGCTGAGGTAGTAGACGAGTCGCTGAACTGGCTGAGCCTTGCCTTCCTCGGGGCGCTCCACCACCAGGACGACGCTGACGACCATGCTGATGGCTGCTATATAGAGAAACATCGTCTCCTTGCTAGCCGACGTGGCTAGAACCGGCATTGTGGATAGCAAGCGCTTGAGGTCGTGAAAGTCGGCTTCAGCCTGCGAGGTCCAGGAGAACTTGTCCCTCTTCTTCATCAGCTGGTATAACGGAAGTGCGTTCTCCCCTAGCCGGCTGACAAAACGGCTAAGGGAGGCTAGGCATCCGATGAACTTCTGGACTCCAAGCAGGCTCCTAGGCGGTTGCATCCTCTCGATGGCCGTAATCTTTTCTGGATTCGCCTCGATCCCTCGCTGTGAAACGAGGAAACCGAGTAGCTGGCCAGATGGGACTTCGAAAATGCATTCTCCGGGTTCAGCTTCATCTGGTACTGCCGGAGGTTGCCAAATGTCTGTCCTAGGTCCTCGAGGAGGGTGTGCTTCTCCTTGGTCTTGATGACCACATCATCCACATAGGCATGCATGTTTCGGCCGATCTGCGAGTGCAAGGACTTCTGCATACAGCGCTGATAGGTAGCGCATGCATTCTTCAGACCGAAAGGCATGGTTACATAGCAGAAAGCCCCGTACAGGGTGATAAACGATGTTTTTATCTGGTCAGTTGGGTTTAGCCGGATCTAGTTGTAACTAGAATAACAATCCAAGAAGGATAACAAATTGCAGCCGACCGTGGAATCGATGACTTGACCGACACGGGGAAAGGTGAATGGGTCCTTCGGGCACGCCTTGTTCAGGCTGGTGTAGTCGATACACATGCGCCAGGTCTTGTTCTTCTTCAACACTAGGACTGGGTTAGCCAACCAGTCCGGGTGGTACACTTCGATGATGAACCCAGCTGCAAGGAGTTGGGTGATCTCGTCACCAATAATCTTCCTCTTCTCCTCTGCGAACCTGCGCAGAGGCTACTAGACTAGCTTGGCATCCGGCCGCACATGGAGTGAGTGCTCGGCGAACTCCCTCGGCACACCTGGCATGTCCTTGGGTGACCATGCAAAAATGTCCCGATTCTCACGGAGGAAGTCGACGAGCGTGCCTTCCTATTTGCTGTCCAAGTTGGCACCAATGGTGATGAACTTGGTCGGTTCGGAGGGGTCGAGCAGGATCCCCTTCGTCTCCTTTGCCGGCTGGAAAGCTCCTTCCCCAGCCGGCTTGTTGCTAGACGGCATTTCTTGCTGGGCCATGGCCACGTTGCTCATGATCACATGCTTTTCTTTGGCAATGATGAGGGCCTCTACCAGCTTTGAGCCGGCTGAGGCGCAGTCCATCGATTGCCTGAAGTAGCCGGCGACGGTGATCACGCCATTTGGTCACGGCATCTTTGTCTTGAGATATGCATAGTGGGTGATGGCCATGAATTTAGCAAGGGCGGGGTGCCCGAGGAGAGCATGGTAGGAGCTCGTCAGGTTTACCACCTCGAACCAAATCAGCTCGCGGCGGAAGTTCTCCTCGGTCCCAAAGATGACGTCTAGCTGGATTTTACCTAGCAGAGCGCAAGCTGGTCCCGACAGTACGCCGTGGAACGTTGTGGTAGTCGGGCGCAGGTCGCATTCGCGAATTCCTAGCTTCTCTAGTGAAGACCGGTAGAGGAGGTTGAGGCTGCTGCCTCCGTCGATGAGGACGCGCGAGAAGCGGTAGGTGCGCTCGTTGGAGACAATGAGGGGGTCGAGCACCATAGCATAGCCCCCGGGAGTAGGAAGCTGCTCAGGCTGATCTTCTCGGCTCCAAGTGATGGGGGTTTCCGACCAGTTCAGGTACTGAGGGACCGGAGAGACGATGGCGTTGACCTCCTTGGAGCGTCGTCTGCGGCTGTGCTTGTCGTCCAGCTCCGTCTCGAAGATGTGGTAGGCGGCGTGCGGCTGGGGGTAGCCGTTGTTGTTGTTGCCGCCGTTTGCCGCCGTTACCATCATTACCGGCTCCCCTAACCGGTGGTGGTGGTCCACTAGGAGGGGGCGGGGGAAGACGCTGACGGCTGCCCTGGTCCTTTAGCTGATGGGTCCAGCTGCAGTTCTTGGTGGTGTTCATAGCCGGTTTGAAGGGACCGCTAGGACACTTGCACGGACCGTCAAACATCTGGTCGAAGGTGAGACGCGGCTTCTGCCTTCTTGCATCATTAGCCGGCACGTCGGGTGCGCCCTCTATAGCATTGACCTGCCGCGCGTGGTAGCAGGGCTTCTGCTGTCCGGCCTGGCGTTCCCATGGAACCGGTTGTCGTTGCCATGGCGCCTGGAGGATCCGGTTTCTCCAGTCGGATTGCTCGGACGGTCGCGAGCCGGCTCCGTTGGAGTTGGACGCCCGTCAGCACTTACTCGGAGGGGCTTCTTCATGGCGGCATCCGCCATGGCGTACTGGTCCACAACCGTCATGAGCTCCGCCATGGTTTTCGGCTCGTCACACAGTAGCCGGTGGCAAAGCATGGTGCCTTCTCGACACCCCTCGACAAAGAAGCCTATGGCCTGGCTCTCTAGGATTCCTTCACAGGTGTTGCGTAGCTCCGTCCACCTAGTGAGGTACTCACGGTCCGTCTCGCGGTCGCCCTGAACGCACAAGGCCAGATTGCATGGGCGGCCCGGACGCTTGTACGTGTTGTTGATGTTGCGAACAAACACCTTCTCAAAGTCTGGCCAGGCATTGAGGCTGTTGGGTGCGAGGCTGTTGAGCCATGTCCTTGCAAACCCAGTTAGCATGAGGGGGACGTAGCACACAGCTGTGCACTTGTTCCCGTTGGCTATGCCTACTACCGTGGCTTAGTCGGTCAGCCAGTCTTCCGGTTTCATGCTGTTGTCGTACTTGGGGGTGTCCCTGGGCAGAATAAATTTATCTAGAAATGTTTCATTCCGGATGCAGGGTCCAAAACAAACCGTTCCGGTGGAGTCTTCTTCCTCCGCAATGCGCGCTTGAGCGAGGAGCTCGATGCGGTCGCCGGCATCCAGACGATCCGGGTTGGGCGCTCCCACCCGGCCCGAGAGACGGGAACCGGCGGGTCTTGGTGCTCCGGTTGGGGGAGGGGGAGGCGGTGGGTTGCTGTTCACCATTTGCTCCTGGCGCGGCTGGCCCTTGCTGCCAGAACCGTGATGCTTGCTGTGTGCCTTAGCCGGAGGAGAGGACGCCTACTGGGTGTCGCGGGGCGCACCCTTGCTATTGGCGGCGGCTTGCTCCCCTTGGAGCAGCTGGGGTCCTGCTGCATCTGCCGGTTGGCGTCAGTCTGCTCGTCAGCGATCCGGAGGAGCTCCTGCACCCGCGCGTGCTGGCAGGCTTGCTCCGCGCCCTCCAGGTTGGTCAACTCGTTTGCTGCGGCTTGCGCCGCACGCAGGTTCTTGATGGGCGTGTTGTAGGTGGGCCAGATGAGAATGGGCTCGGGATCCGGCTCTCCTTCCTTCTCCAACCTACCGCCTAGCTCGCCGCCCCAGCGTCGCACTTGCCCGCGCTAGCTCGGCTCCGCGGTAGCCGGAGTGAAGCCGTGTGCGTGGTCGTACTCATGCCGGTTGATCTCGATCTGTTTGCGGGCTGCGGCTAGCTCCATGGCCTCTTGGAGGAGAAGTTGTCTTTCCCTGGCGAAGTTGGCCTCTGCCTCCTCCGGGTTATCCCCGAGGTTAACCAGCGTTAGGAGCGAATCGATGGCCTCCTCCACCGGGTTTCGGTGCTGTGGAGGCGCGGAAGTTCCGCCCTCGTCTGTGCCCCGCTCCCGCGGCTGGCGGGGGTGAGAGCTGGAGCCGGCCATCATCACCTTGACACTACGAGGAGTGATGGGGGCGGCGCTACCGAGGTGCAGTGGCTCCATGACGGAAACGATTTCCCTAGGGAAATGCTCTGGCACGGTGGCGACGTAGACGGGAAGGTCGCCGGAGAGCAAAATCGAACCGTTTCCCGGAAACGTGGTTCTGGCAAAGCAGGAAGCATTCTCGATGATGCAGTCGAACGCGCCGAGCATAAGCACTAGGCCGGAGGCCACATGCTCACTGGCTGAAGTGCGGGGTCCCTTGTGGAACGTGACTCCGGTCGAAGCCATAGTAGCCCCACGGTGGGCGCCAACTGTCGTTGTATTGGGAACGGCAGTACCTAAACAGGTTAGATAGAGGTGTGTGGACTAGCAGGGAAGCTATCGACGGTGTCCACAGGCGGGATTGGATACAAGCAAGTGTAGCTGGACATAGGAAGTACCCAGGTTCGGAGCCCTCGTGGTAAGGTAAAGCTCCTACTCCTGCCGATCTGACTACGAGTGGTATACGGGCTACAATCGCTCCTCGAGCTATATTCTCTAGCTACTGTCCTAAATGCGTTGAGACCAACCCTTTCTACCGAGGCCTTGCCTCTCCTTATATAGGCAGAGAGGCAACGGTCTCACTCGCCAGTCCGACAGGCGGGCCCCACATGCAGGTCCCAGCCGGCTGGTCATCTATAGTGTTCGGTACCCTTATGTCTCATCAAAGTACGAGCGGTATGGTCGTCGTGGGTACAGTGTACGCCGTGCGAGCCTGTCGTCAACATCTGGCCACTGTTCCCGTGTCACCCTGCAAAGTCTTCGGTATGGCCGAGTAGTTGCGAGTCTTGTCATCGTACCAGGGCGTACCGCGCACTGTGTTGCACGTCTCTTTGTCCTCTTGATTGGTTCTGGCTACGTTGATGTAGTCGGTCCCGTGCCTTGCTGCTACTTGCTGATCAGGTTACCGAGAGGTAGCCGGCTTGACTTTCTCTTGTCCGGCTGCGCTCAGCCAGCCGGGTACGATCCGACTATCATGATTCCTGTCTGGTTGGGGTATCCAGAGGTCATCCCCCCAACACCAGGCCTTGCAAGGTTTCCCTCTAGAGGTCTTGCCAGGGGGGCCATGCCACCCAACCGTTACAGTCTTGAGCGCTTGTGGAGAGTCTAGGTATCTCCCCTCCTCCAGAGGCTTGCTCCCTTCCAGAGCCCTTGAGAGTGTGCTCCTGTGGGGCCCGACGACCTGGTGAGATGGGTTACCCCGGTGCCAATAGTCTAACAAGCCCCTGGTCGCTTGGCTTGCACGCCACCATGCAGGGGCGAGTAAGTCAAGGGACCAAATGGAGCCAGGCCCTTTGCACAGTCACGTCGAGGCACGATCCCCAAAGTCACCGCACGTAGCTTCCATGTGCCTAGGAAGGACGTGGCGCACGCCGGGTATGGGAATCGTCATCCCACTATATAGCCTCGGGGGCTAGGTTGCCCGAGAAAACTCCAAATCCCTGAGGACTTGTCGGCTTCCGTCTTTCCCCGCCACCAACTCACCAGAGCTCTGTGTGACATCACTCCTCCTTCTTTCGTAGGGATCACAATGGTCCTCAAGAGTGCACGCGGCACCTCAGCTGCGTCGAGCTTTCCCCCGTCAATAGTGCGGGTTGTGCCGCCGGCGACAATCCTCAACAAGGAGGTGCTAGAGAAGGTCCACAAGTTGATGGTCTCCACCTTGAACGAGTGAGGCACCTCGCGCGTATGGTGCGCGCGGCGTCGGGGGGAGCGGGTGGCTTGCCACCGCGACCCCCGTTTTCCCCCACTCTGTCACCGCCGGCTTTGTCCCGCAGTTCTCCCCTTTCTTATGGCTGTCCTGGACCATTATTACATTCAGCTCCTCCATCATCAACTGCGGAGCGTGACTCTCCTGGTCGCCTTTGCATTCCGGTGCGAGGCTTTTGTCAGGGTGGCACCATCCTTGGTGCTGTTCTGGCATTTCTACAGCCTACGCGTCCTCGCTCCGGGGGACACCCTCGATGGTGTCAGATTATTCGTCGAGGAGGAGGGAGACTTCCTTCCTATCTCCATCCTTGGCACGACATTGGAGTTCCGCCGCTATTGGGTCCTGCTAGTGCCGGCCGGGACTGGCCTCCTCTTCGTGCCCCCGTGGGGCGGCAGTGGAGAATCCAGGTTGGGCTCGCGAGGCGCTGCCTGTATGGTCCATGGGCCCCTCGCCAGGCGCGTGGCGTATCTGAAGAGCTAGGGCTTATCCGTCATGATGGTGGTGAGGGAGTTCTTGGGACAGCAGATTGCCCCTTGTCAGGAGCACAAGCCACCCATATGGTCTGTATCACTCGATCGTGATGCGGTCCAGCTCTCCGAGGGGCTCCGTGTCGACGATACCGTGTCCGCGCTCATGCTGCTGATCCTTGGAGCAGATATGGCGGCAGATTTCCCGCCGGGCATGCACCCCTTGTACTCGGTGGATGACGTGGGCGTATCCCGCACGGGCCTCTCTACTTTTGATGCAAGGGGGCATGCCCCTTAGTCGAGATGGATGACGAGGACAAGGGGCCAAGCCAAGCCCCCGAGCCGTCCCAGCGCACATGACGTGGAAGGATGATCAGCAACATGATGTCTTTAGAGGAGGAGGACGTCGAGGACCTCTCCAACATCGGGGTTGACTGCCCTTCTAGAAGAGGCGTCTGTGGGAAGCGGGCCGAACCCGAGGTGTGAGCTGCCCGGTGTCAACGCTAGCCATCGTGAAGCACCTTAGGCGGGGCGGAGACAGTACTTTCCTTCCTCCCGGCGTGAGGAGGGCCAACTAGTCCTTGGTGGGGGAGGAGCGAAGAGGTAAGACACCTTCGCGAAGCTTCCCTTCTTCCCCTGCCTCTTTCCCTGTGACATCACCTCCCTCTGTCAATGTAGGTGCGAGGGGGGAGAGAAAGCGAAGGCAGAGAGAGCCGATCTAGGAACATGGCGGGGCTCATCTTGGGCAACCCTACCTCACCGCCCGTCCAGGGGCTTGCCATGGTGGGGGACAACCTGGTTGGCGAGGGCCTTCCTGACTCTGAGGTGGTCATAGGAAGCGGTGAGGGCCTTCTCCCTAACGACCCTATAGGTGCGCAAACCTCGACTCTATCGCCGGCTCTGTCACCGGCCCGCGACGATCGAGAGGAGGCCACTGGAGGCGGCACTCGAGCTCCCAACACGGTGGAGTCAAGCCTGCTAGCCTTGCTGCCATCCGAGGGCGTTCCCTGGGCCAGTCAGGGCATCTGCAGGGCGTCGTCGCTACCGCCTACGCTAGGCTTGACCGTTTCCTTGCCAACCTAGCTGTAGAGGAGCATTGCTTGGTCGGGGCGTGGCATTGCATTCACCTAGAGCGGGCTTCCCTCGACTAGGCCCAGGAGGAGTGGAGAGCTCGCTATGAGTCCATGAGCTCTGGTGGCGGTCAGGCCCTTGAGGAGTCATCCCGTGAGGCTGCGTCGGGCCCCTCGTTGGCCGAGGAGTGCGCGCCACCTCCCGAAGCCTATCCCAGGGACCCGCCCAGTGTCGCCCATGATTTCTCTGTGCACGGCCGTGTGCTTGCCTTCTTCGAGCAGGAGGTCGAAGAGTATCGCCGGAGGGTCACCCAGAGGGAGTGGGACGTGGCTCTTCGCGAGGAGGTTGTCCGCCTTTGTGAGGATGAAGCTCAGTTGGAGATGAGCCGCCTAGTGGTGTTTGAGGCCCAGGTAGGGACAACCTAGTAGAATCTCAAGGAGCATTCGCTCGACGTCGACCATCGTAGCGTGAATGCCGATGACCGCGTCCGATGGTGCTCTGCCAAGGTCACCGAGGAGTGGGAGAAGGTGAAGAAGGACAACGAGGTGGCACTCTCGCATCTTTGTCAGGCCCTCTAGGCAGAATGGCATGGGAAAGCCGAATTCCAGGAGTCCCGCTTCATGAAGAAGCGAGAGGAGCTGCAAGCTGCTCTTCGTTCAGTGGAGGAGCGGCTGGCCTAAGCTCTTGTCGACCAGGGCGCCCTGAAGGCGCTACAAGTTGTTCACCATGAGCTCTAGAAACGCTGGAATCTCCACGACCAGGTGCAGCGAGACCTCCAGGTGCTAGAGAAAGTGAGGTGCAAGATGTACTAGGCGCTTTCCAAGTGCGCGGCTGCCATCCTGCAGGACTTTGGGGTGACCGATTTCTACACCGGGCCCCTTGCCGACACCAACACAAATGGTGCTTTCCTGACGCTCTTCAATCGAATCACGGTGGCGCTGGAGGGGAGGGCCTTGCTTTACCACAGGTACCACTTGGAGGAATGTCGCAAGATGATGCGGGTTGTAGCGCCCATGTTTTCTCTATCCTCTACCACTATGATGCCAACTTCCCCTGGAGGGTGTTCCTGGACAAGGTGACACACCCCACGGGAACACCGCCTGGCGAGATCGCGCAGTTCAACCAGCTCGTGGAGGGACACGTCGACGAATTCCTCCCGATCTTCCGGTTAGTTGAAGAGGGGGAAGGATCTGAGGCCGCTGAGTCCTCTAATGAAGAAGGAGGTTCCCCCTGGCTTACCCGGAGCTAGGGGAGTGACGAGCCATCTTTAGGGGATAGCGCTTTGGAGTCATTGGCCTGAGGGACCATTTTGACTATAATCTATTTAATGTGTACCGATATAGCGTCCGTGTCTCAGACCTGACATATTTTTGGTGGCACGTATCTGTCTGTATTGTTGTCAAGGGTATGTGTCTGCCGGAGGACGCCTGTGGCGGGCTCCCCTATCGAGGGATAAGCGTTTGTGTCTGCAGGTGAGGTCACTTGCGACTATGACCGAGTGTCAAGTTCAGAGGCCGGCCTGCTGAGCTCCTTAGCAGAGGGGTCGGTGTCTCGTGAGCCGTTCTACCATCCTCTCGAGGAGGGGGCTACCCTGTTATCGTGGGGGATTTTAATCTTTTGAGGTCCAGGAACTGTGGGTTAGGTAACTTACGACCGAGGGATGGACCATAAGTTCAGATATTGATGCTTTAGGTCTAGGAGGGCTTGGGCCGTGGAGGAACGGTTCCTCGTGAGCCGTCGCTGCAAGGTGAGTATGTGTTTGTTTTAGTTAGGAAATATGGGTGAGGTGACTTGCGACCGAGGAATGGGTCACAAGTTCAGAGCTCGACACTTTAGGCCCTTGGCAGCTCGAGCCACGGATGGACATGGCCTCGTGAGCCATCGTAGCAAAGTTTTTCTTGTGCCAGGGACCGTGGGTGAGGTAACTTGTCGCCGAGGAAAGGGCCGTAAGTTCATAGCTCGACACTTTAGGCCCTGGTGATTAAGGCCGTCGGAGGGAGGTGCCTCATGAGCCAACAGGAACCGTGGGTGAGGTAACTTGCGGCCGAGGAATGGGTCGTAAGTATAGAGCTCGACACTTTAGGTCCTAGAAATTTTGGGCCAGCAAAGGGAAGTGCCTCATGAGCCACCCCGTAAGCCTCTCGAGGAGAGCACCGTAGGGCCCGCGCTAACCCGTGATCTTCTCGAGGAGGAGATCGTAGGTGTCACACGTTGTGGTGGTCCCGTCGGGGACGTGTGTGTCCTGGCCGATCACGTGCCCAATGCCGCCCCGCCTTGTTAATACATCATACGAGGGTCTCGAGCTCTAGGGATCTGTGAGCGAGGTGACTTATTGCCGGAGCTAGTCTATAAGTTCAGAGCTCCCTCTTGCAATCCCCAGCATCGACAGAGGCGATCAGGCGATAGGCATCATCCCAGCCCCCGCTTGTATGATGGATATACGTGGATGAGGCCAGCACATGGGTGAATAGAAAGCCAAAAACCAGAAGAATTCATCCCAAAAAATAGGAAAAACAGCGTTATCGATTACAGCTTTCCCCCTTTCCCTGGTGCCCTGCCCTGGTGAGGGGCGCTAAAGTGTCACCTAGCGGAGGAGAAACGAGGTCAATGGATCACCTTGAGGGGCCAGGCCATGTTGAGGTGTGTGCGTCTGGGACGCGGGTGTCTCCGAATCCCTAGGCTCCTCGAGAGGGGGCAGGGCTTCTGGCACCGCTATCCACCCAGCCCTCGGGCACTCCACCGGAGCTACGAGTCTGGGTTCTTGGGTCGCCGAGGCTTGTTTCTCTGTTCGCCCCTCCTCTTGCTATCATACTCCTCCCTTACCTCTCTGAGCTTGATGCACTCGTTGGTATCATGGCCCTGCCTCTGGTGGAAGGCACAGTACAGGTGCATGCCGGTACAGTTGCCCGCTTCTCTCTTCTGGAGGCGTAGCTTGCCGCCTTTTCCCAGGCGCCTGGAGGGGCTCGTCTTGTCCTTCATGGTTGGGTCTGTGGGCCCGGTCCCGCCATGATCGAGCAGATCTCTGGCTTCTACCTTGGCACAGCCGTCGGTTACCGCAAAGAGCTCATCTACCGTGGACAGGTTCTCCCCGTGACGGCTGATCTTGTCGAGTACCTGCAAGTTGGAGCCGCCGCCCGCGAAAGCGCTGATGACCTCCTCGTCGGTGGCTCCAATGACATTGACAATGCTTTGGTCAAAGCTCTGCAGGTACTTGCACAACGTCTCTCCAGGCCCTGGGCGCACCTTTCGAAGGTCCTCACACGTGTACGTGGACTCATATGCCTCCCTAAATTTTGCAACGAAGAGGCCGTAGAGCTCGGACGACGAGTTGATGGACTCCACAGGCAGGTTCAGGAGCCAGGCGCATGCCTCTGGCCCCAGGCCCATAGGGAACCAGTTACCAAGGACGTGGTCATCTCCCCCGGCTACTTCTATGCCCGTGGTTTAGAGCTGCAAGAATTCCACGGGGTTGGTGATGCCGTCATACCGGGGGAATCTACGGCTTGAACTTCGGTGGCCATACCACCCGGCGGAGGTGTTCGGTGAGGGCGGGACAGCTGGAGCTGCAGGTCTACATGCCACCGGTGAGTTTTTCCTGGTTCTACAACCCTGCGGCCGAAATGGACTATAGGGTTTGGGTCTCACGACCCTGACGTATGTCCAAGGTGACCCGTGCGTCCTCCATCGAGCGAGCGACCTTTGCCCAGGCTTGGGCACGTACAGGTCTTGTGTCACCGGGCGATTTTTCCTCGCTCGAGCCCCTGGGCATGCCATAGAGAGGATGGGTTGGGGCGCGCCGTAGGCTATATCGCCCAGCCGTGTCTCGCATGCCGCGGGGTTGTCCCAGGCGACGTCCATCAAGGCTCCGAGGCATGCCTAACTATTCCCTGGCGTCTTCCACGAGCGAGTAGCGGAGGAGTTCTTTCGCCATGAGGCGGGCCATCTCCGGGGTGAGGGGAGCAAAAGGTGCGCGGGTTGGTGAAGCACTCTACTAAGAGAATTCTTCACCCGTCCTTGCGGGAGGCACAGGTGGATCCGCTGTCCGCCCCGGAGCGGGGCAGGAGAGTCCGGTGCGAGCCTATGAGTCTCCCTGCTTGCTCCCCCCGGGAGCAGTTGTCGCGAAGCTTGCTATGGGCGACCATGTCGGCGCCACTAGCTGGGGTCCTCCGGGTCGGGCCTCAGCCCCCTACCTGGTGCTCCAAATGTCGGAGATTTGTCCCGCGAAGGAACTAGGGTCCAACGATCCCTTGGTTCGTGAGGGGGCTAAACACGCGGTTCCGAAGGAGTTCGGTGGCGGCTACGACGGCGAAGCGGATGCACAACAGAGAGTTGGAACTAGGGTTTTTTACCCAAGTTTGGGACCCTCGTGAGGAGGTAAAGCCCCTACTCCTGCTTCGTTGTATTGCTCGCTCGCCCCGCGAGGTTACAATAGTGGATGAAAGTCTAGGGTTTTAGATCTCTAGGATCCTTCCCCCTTACAAGGTAGGAGAAGGGCTCCTTATATAGGGCGGCGCCGGGCCTCTTCCCCTTGTTCATGGGCAGGAAGGGTCACCACATTCCTGCCAAGGGATTTGGTCCGAACTTGTCTTCTTGCGATCGATGGGTGGTTGTGATGTCAGGGTGTGGTCGGCTGCTCCTTCGCTTTACATCGCCACCCTAGTCTCCTTGCACAAAAATGGTTGTGTCAGGGGCTTCCTCCGTCCTGCATCATCCCACTATCTCCGCATGCCTTGCTTTCTTTGGGTGGACCTATCGCGGCTTAGACCGACTATTGGGGAGTCACCTTACTAGGCATGCCTAGGCCTTGCGAGGTTTCCCTCTAGAGGTCTTGCCAGGGGGCCATGCCGCCTAGTAGTTACATTCTTGAGATCTTGTGGAGAGCCTAGGAATCTCCCCTCCTCCGGAGGCTTGCTCCTTTCGAGAGCCCTCAAGAGGGTGCTCCTGCTAGGCTAGGCGACCCGGTCAGACGGGGTACCCCTGGTGCCAATAGTCCAACATTTTCGACATACGCTTCTTAGGGATAAATATGGATAGGATCACTCGGAAGAACTTCCTCAGCACTGTAGACAAAGAAGAAAGGTGTATATCTGGTTGACATGTTAGGAGTAGTTCGTAAGCTCCATATAATAGATGACAATTTGTCCGCCCAAGCCCCCGCAACACGATGAAGTGGTTCTTCGAGGCTAGGCCGGAGACCTTGAAGAATTAGACCATTTGCCTTTTCGACTTTCCATTGGCTTGTGGATGTGCGACTGATGCAATATCAAGTCGGATCTCTTGATCTTTGCAAAACATAGCAAGTTCTCCCATTGAAAAGTTGCTCCCATTATCTATAATAATACTCTATGGATAACTGAATCGGATTATGACTTCCTTGATGAATCTTTTGGCTATAGCTCCATCACAACTTGTGACGGTTTAGCCTCAATCCATTTCATAAATTTATCCACCATCACTAGTAGGTGAGTAAATCTACTTGGAGTCCGTTTAAAGGTCCTACCATATCAAGCCCCAGACCACAAAGGGCCATGTAATCAGAATTATGCATAGCTGATCAGCCAGAACATGGGCTTGGTTGGCGTACTTTTGGTAGCCTCTGCACTTCTTAACCAGCCTCTGTACATCCGCCTTAGCTGTAAGCCAGAAAAATCCGTTTGAAAATTCTTTTGCCACTAAATATTTGGCTACAGCATGATGTCCGCATTCGCCTTCATGGATTTCTCTTAGGATCTCCACTCCTTCGTTCAGAGATACACAATGCTAAAAAAACCAGACACACTCCACTTATAGAGCTCACCACTCCACACTCCACTTCAGAACTTCATCTTCGGGTATTTTTTCTTCTACCGAGAATTCAAGGTAAGGCTTTGTCCAACTGGGAATAACAGCTAGAACTGCTATGAGTGGTGAGTCAGATTTGGTCGGATACTCCTCATCAACTCCTATGATAGAGGGAATTTTGAGGTGCTCCAAAAACAACACCATCCGGAACCTTTTTCCGTGAAGAGCTTATTCTTGATAGTGCATCTTCTTCCACATTTTCTATTTAGGGAATGTGTTGACCCTCAAACATTTCGAACAAGTTTGCTAGTTCATCCATGACATCTAGATATGTTGCAATGTTCTTATTTTTCCTACAATGATTGGATACTTGCTGAGCAACTAAATCTGAGTCTCCGTAGCACATGAGTCAGCGAAATAATATGTATTTTATGATTTGAATTCCATGTAGAAAGGCTTCATATTCAGCAATGTTATTGGTCATCGTGAAGTGAATCTGCAACACATAGAACATCTTGTCTCCTTGGGTTATTTGAGTACCACGCCATCCCCCGATCCCCCGAGCACTTTTGACCCATCAAAATGCAAGGTCCAGTATTTCAAACTCTAGGGTGTTAGTTTTTTCTACCATTTATGTCGAATCAGTGAAAAAGTCGGTAAGGATCTGGGATTTGATCTCTGTCCGTGGTTTATGCTCAATGTCAAAAGCTGCTAGCTCGATTCCCCACATAGCAACGTGTCCTGAAGCATCGCTGTTGTGGATTATGTCCCTCATGGGAGCTATGCTCACCATGGTAATCTTGTACTCTTGAAAATAGTGTCATAGCTTTCAGGCTGCAAAGAACACACCATAGGCTAACTTTTGGTAATGAGGATACCATTGTTTTGATTCTGTTAGAACCTCGCTAAGGTAGTAAGTCAGACACTACACCAACTATTCCTGTTTTTATTCATTTCTTTCCACAATCGTGAAGATGTTGAGGACTCTGTTTGTCACAGCAATGTAGAGGAACATGGGTTCCTAAGGTTTTTGTGCTGCAAGGATACGGGCGAACGAAAGTAATGCTTTTAGGTCTTGGAGTGAAGCCTCAATTTCATCGGTCCAGACGAATTTCTTGGTCTTCTTCAAGATCTTGTATAATGGTGCGGCTCTTTCACTAAGTCGGCTGACAAACCGACTAACTACGTGATGCAGCCATTGAGCCATTGTATCACCTTCAGGAGAGTTGTCCTTGTAATGTTGAGTATAGTCTTTATTTTGTCTCGGTTCACCTCTATGCCTCTCTGAGACATGATCAAACCTAACAATTTTTCGGCTAGAATTCCAAAGAAACACTTTTTTGGGTTAAGCATTATGTTGTATTTTCGTAGATTCGTGAATGTTTCCTCCAAGTCATAAATAAGAGTTTCCTTCTTTTTGGACATCCTAGCTATGCCATCCACATATGCCTGTACATTGCATCCGATTTGGTCAAGGGGCAATGCTGCATAGTGCACTGATAAGTAGCTCCTGCTTTTTTGAGCCTAAAAGGCATCATTACGTAGCAGAAGGTTCCAAACTGGGTGATGAATGAAGTGTTTCGTTTTTCTGACTCCTTCATGCATATTTGGTGATAACCGGAATATGCGTCGAGAAAGCATAGGAGTTCCGAGCCTACCGTTGAGTTGGTAACTTGGTCAATTCTAGGCAGAGCGAACAGATCTTTGGGACAAGTCTTGTTCAAGGCAATATAATTGACACACATTCTTAAATCAGTGGTGTCCTTTTTAGGGACCATTATAGGATTGGCCGACCACTCAGTGTGGATGACTTCTTCATAAATACGGCTAATTCTAGTCGGGCTAACTCCATAGCTTAGCTTTGTGCATTTCATTGTTGAAACATCGTAAGAACTATTTGACAGGTCTAGCGTTAGGATACACATTAGAGAGTGTTCGGCGAGTTCTCTAGGTACTCTGGTCATGTCAGAAGGTTCCCATGCGAAGATATCTTTATTAGCTTTGAGGAACTCGACGAGCACGCTTTCCTATGCGTGATCTAAACCTACGCCTATCCATGTCACCTTGGAGGGGTCATCCTCCTTCAATGGTGTGGTCTTTGTCTCTTCTGATGCCTTGAATTCCGGAGACGGCTTCAGCACCTCCTTCTTCATTGTGGGCATCTCAGACAGATCGGTGTTCTTCTTGATCTCCTAGTAGTCCTTGGTGTGCAGCATGGCTCAAAAAAAGGAGGCAGCTCCGTCTTTGCATTCTCGCTCTTTCTTAAGGTTTCCCTGGATTTTTATACACCTTTGGGACTTGGAAGTTTCTCATGTTGTAGATGTAGTAGGGGAGAACCATGAATTGCCAATAGGATGGGCGCCCAAAGATAGCATGTTATGCGCTCTTGAACAACGCCACTTCAAAAGTTAGTGGTTCAGTTTGATAATTGTCCCGCGTTCCAAAAGTAACGTCCAGAGTGATTTTCCCATAGAGTTTGCTTGCCTTCCGGGGACGATTCCATGGAAAACCCCACTGCTGTAATTCAGCTAGATTTCCGATATCTTCATGCGGTGTAGTGTTTCGACGTAGAGGATGTTGATGCTACTGCCACCATCCATAAGAGTCTTTGAGAACTCATAGTCGTAAATAAGTGGATTGACAGACAGAGCATATTTTCCTCACCTATGGGGTTTAGGCAGATGATCACGTTGGTCAAAGGTGATTGTTACTTGCAACAAGACCAGCTATTGGGGAATAGCCAGAACAATTGTGTTTAGCTCATGCATTACTGCCTTTTTCATCTTGGCGGGTTGATATCCGAGGAAGCAAACATAAGTATCTTTCTTGGTTGGGTAAGGCTCTTACCATCTGACTTGGGATTTGAAGCATCTTCCTCCTCCATGTCGGAATCTTCCTTAGACTCCTTATCTTTGTTAGAATATTTCTTTCCTTTTCGTTGCTTGGCCCTATAGCCAGCAGATTCATCTTTCTTGATGTCATTGTTAAAACAACTCTCAACATTTGTGTGGGAAGAGCCCCCCATTGCCATCGGATGATGAACACATTGGTTATTAGCGATATCGGCCCAAGAGTAGGTTTTACTGGGTTGCTGGTCTCCTCTACCTTGGCCCTGGGAAGTTCCGTGGACTCATCCTGGGCCGCCTCCGTGCCCTCCTCGGCCTCCTGATCTGAAAGTTGCATTGATATCTGTGTTTTCCGGATTGGGTTTGTCCTCCAGGGTGTTCTTGCACTTATGAGTTTGCTGCTAGTTTGGCTGTTTTTCTGATTGAGACATAGCTAGGGTGTTTAGCAGTCTTTTGAATCATCATCGGCATCTGCATATTCGTTTACCATCTCTATCACTTCCCCCAAATCGGTGACTTTCTCGCGCTTCATCTAGTGACGTAGTAAACCAATTTGGAATCCTATGATGAAAGCTTCAATCGCGGTTTGGTTGTTGACTCCCTCATAGGAGTTTTTTCGTGTCGATCCATAATCCGAGGTAGTCCTGGAAAGTTTCTCTAGTTTTCTCGACACATTGCTACAAGTTCCTGACCACGTAGGGCCTCTGGTAGGTACCTTAGAAATTCCGAAAGAATGCACTTTGCATATCATACCAGTTGCGAATTGTGTTTTCCAGGAGTTCACTGAGTCATGATCGAGCCATCTTCCTTAGCATGAGTGGGAGATATCAAACTGTGACCAAGTTGTTTCCTCCTTTGGGGATGCATCAAGCCTGTAAAAAATCTTGGAGCCAAATATCTAGCTGAGCCACACCGTCGTAGGGTTGTATGTGTATTGAGATAGCGAACCCCTCTAGAAAGTTGGTTTGTTGGACATGTGGCCTGAAGCATTTTGGACCCACATATATGTTATTCGACTTGTAGCGCCGCACCTCTATGTTTGAGTTGATCCGGTTCCTGTCATCACTAAGTGACAGGGAGCGTCATGGCTGCGAGACTGTATAGTCAAATCTCTGCTTCTTCTGTGACCTCCTCCGCCTCGGCGTCCTCTGTGACTCCCATGGGGGACGTTATGGTCACTGCTTGGTCGAGAGGGTTGTGATGGTAGGTTATTTTCGGCTGAATGACAGCCTCCGTTCGGAGGTTTGTTATGACGACTCTAGGGAGGGTCTTCGTGGTGACGGCCACCGTTCCGGCTTGATCTAGTGTGGTTTTCATCGTTTCTTTGTCTATCGTTATCGCTATTGTGGCGAGGATCGGCCGGACGGCTTGTGTGTCTAGGAGGTGCCATTCGTTGCTGATCCTGCTCCCGAACTCGTGCTTCATCTTATTCCCTATGATTATTCAACCACTACCAGGGAGGTTGTTGTGGAACCAATGCTACTACAGTGTCTAGCTATGCGGCTGGGGCAACCTTGCTCCAATCACGTGGGGTTCTACACCTCTATCCTGAAGAGCTGGTTCTTGAGTGAGTATCATCCCGATGGTCGGAATGGTGACGCCTATCCAGTTCCTGATGGGGCCTTGTATCGTGTTGCCGATCCATGTCTGTGCAGCATTGGTCGGATTTTGAGACCAACTTTCTGCTAAAAGATGTGGTGGCTTTCTGTTTCTCTAGGCCCTTGTTGAGTAGTGTTACACTCATCTGGACCTATTCTAGAGTGGGATTATTTCCTAGGATCTCTCAGGCCGCAACAATGTTTTCTACCAGTGTTTTGTACACCTAGTTTCCTTTGCTGTCGATCCGAGGCTATCCCACGACTATGTATGCGTTCTTCCCCTCAAAAGGGTCTTGTGGACATCCGGATTATTTTATTTACCAGCTCAGGGCCATTTTGGGTCTTCTGATGCTGTAGGGAGTTAAAGTGTCCTGCATCTGCAATGCGGTTCTTCTCCTCGACGAGGTGAGTTGCCTCATCAAAGAGTCGCTAGCGATGTGCTTCTAGGGGCAAGGCCCTTGCTCATCCAGTGTAAGTTCTGAAGCAATTGGGATCGGTGTTGTAAGTGCTTCTCCGTAGATTTCATGGGCACCTGGGGTAAACACGTGTCCATCCAACGGAGACTTTTTCGACTCTTGGGGGATCATAGCACCATATGAATCCTCCATATGGATCTCCTTTTCAACTTTCTCCTTAGCTGGAAGATCCTTGGCCAGAGTCTTGTGTTTCTTCTCCTTCCTCGCCTTATTGGCCCTCTGGGTAGGCAAAATGGCTTTTGGTCCGTTTCCTGGAGACAAGCTTCTATCAGTACTTTCGTACATTTGGACGTTAGTATTTTCTCTAATATCCATATCATCTTGCAAATTAGGAGAGTTTTCATTGTATCTCTCATCCATACTGTTGTAAGGACTCATATCTGACACTTCTCCTTCTTCCGCTACTTTGGAGGTGAACTCCTCTTCGAATTCTTCTTCATATGCTTGGAGATCTGCCAACGTCATGGACTCCTCTAGGGAAGCCGGTGTGTCGGTGTTCATTATGGTTGCGTTCAAAACCGAGTCGTTGTCATCTCTAGCATCGACATAGTCAAATCTAGAGCTTACGTAGTCGATGAAGTGAGATCCATGCGCTCTGAGGTGGGCGAGGCAAATCTAGAGCTTACGTAGTCAAATCTAGAGCTTACGTAGTCGATTCGTCTAACCTAGGGTTTCCGGAAAATCCTATCTGGCTACGATACAGAGTCGGTTACAAAGTACATCTTGGACTACAAGTATTCCTATAGGACTAAGTTGGTAAGTCTTCTGGGCTTTTGCATAGCCAGACGGGCCTCCATCTTATGTCCCTGGCTAGGCCTCCCATGAATCGTAGCTCACCCAAAGTGGGCCACCCTACTCAGCGAGTCATAGTGGGTATACCTGGAAAGTATATCCCCAACATAACTATCAGTAGAACTAATACACAACAGAAGAAGCTCTAACCTAAAACACTCACAAGGACCTGATCGAAGTAGGAATATTGAATTCAAAAGAATCATGGTGTCAAATGGAACTAACAGTTCACATTATCATGGTCTACACAAATCAATCCTACATTCCAAAATGAAAGGGAGTATGAATGTTAGGGACGGAGTTTAGTTTAAGGGGGAGATACTATAACATCCCAGGGTTTTAGGTCAGGAGAGAAGAGACCGCATGTGTGTGCATTACATTCATGCATCAGAAAATCCAAAGAATTTTCACGCAAACTAAAAAGCTAGAGGGATCAGGGTTTCTATCACGTAGATGGATTAGGGTTTAATTCATCTCAGTTGGGTGCTACAAATTTTGACATGATCTCTAGGCATTCCTTTTGTTTTGGGGAAAACAATTCAATTTAGAATTGAATCTGAGATTTGAATTTCAAATTTGAATACATAAGAATTTAGATAATTCCAAAAGAATTAAATGGGATTTCATTCCATAATACAATATTACAATTTCTTTAAACAAGTAAACAAAAAGGAACACAAAATTGCAATAATATAAATAAACGAATTCTTTTTACAAGAACATACAAGTTACATTGTCTTTACAAACTACATAAAAATGAAATACTATGAATGTAAAAGAGAAATCTAAAACCTAGACTATTTTTTTCTTGGTTACTATCTTATTCTTGTCGCCTGCAAGATAAAAAAACAAGACAAAAGGATAATAAGCAAGAAGTGGTTAGTAATATTTCTCTCACTATTGATAGTGTAATACACTGTTTTGACACATCATTGAGCTGAAATAATAAAGGGACAAGTTTCACCAAAATTAGCATATGTTCTTAATTCAAATTTAGCCTTAGTACTACATCATTGGCTATAAAGGGGGATTTTTCACCAGAGAGGGGTAAAGTAATAACAGTAACCATCAAGGATTACTTGAGCTCATCCAGAATAGTGTAAGCAGCACACGCGTGGTTGCATGTCTATGTGCTATCAACATAGAGCAGCAATAGGAGTGAGATAAAAGCTTATCTGCAGTAGCATAGAAAGCTACTTTGCTGAGCACAGTTCATACCATCAAGAACAACAAGAAACACCACGACATCACCATTGGTTTTTACCAGACCATCCACATAATCTCAAAACCAAACATTGAATCCACCAACCATGGTTACATAAAGGAGGGGGAGGTTTTGTAGTTGGGCAAGGTCAAGCCAACGGCTAGGAGGAGCTGGTCAACATCACAACCAGTAGCATATCATCAAACTGCCACAAGCTCAACAAATAATTATAATCTGTAGCAACAACACATGCTACTATTTCATTTCTCATGCATCCTATTGGTTCTTGTTAAGATCTAGGCAAGAATAAGGGTAGAATGATCATATCCTCAGATTTATACTCATGTGGAGTATAAAATCATCACAGGAGTCATAGCACAACCATATAACCTTCTATAAATGAATAAAAGATGGAGCCCCAGTCTTTTGCATCCTAGGCAAGGGGCAAGAAAAGAAAACAATAGAATAGTAGATCATACCGGTCTAGCACACCACTATGCACACTCCACTAGGGAGGCACCATAATGGCTGGCTAGCCATAGAAGCCATTACCAAGTTCACAAATGTATATTGCTTCAGTAAATCATTTTCCTACAATCATAGGAATCATTTATAAATTGAATTTTATCATAGGTAAACAACGAAAATCTATTTTGCTTATGACCATCATCCTAGTAAGGATTAAATCCTTACTGGTACATTTAGGAATCCATCCTAAACATTATTTCTTGTCCATAAAAAGAGCTACCATGTTTTCCATCTATAAATAAAGTCGAATACTTGAATCTCTGATGCTAGGAGCTCACTTCCAGTTAGACAACATCACTGTCCTTTACAGAACTATAACCAGAGTGGGGATTTCAACCCATAACATCAACTAGGAAGAAATTCCACAAGGAATAAATACCATGCACAACATCAGCATCACACCAGTACTAGAATTGCAGCAAAATCCACATGGTATATTTAGAATGGCAGCCATTAGGTAATATCACTGAGGCAGAGCCAGAGACCAACTACCAAGAGTAGAATTGAAATTATTTCAAATAAATTCTTTAGTCAAATCCACCAGAGCATGATGAAATTAGCTACCATACTATGTTAACCAGTGTAAGATCCGAGAGTAATCTGAGAGGGGAAGAACAATAGTTCATTGAAAATCCTAATCAAGGTTAAACAAAACAGTATAGTGAGAGATAGAGAGAGGGGAAAGAAGAGGGAGACTTACCCGTGGTCCTCGCTAGGGTTTAGAAGAGGAAGTAAATGGTCTAGTCGGTAGTACCTACAGCAAGGTGGCATGGCGGGCGTTGGAGCACATGCATCGTGCCAAGCTATGTAAGTAGCTGCATATGCACATGGGTGGCAGCGTTGGCGACTACCACATCACTAGACAACCGGACCATCACCGCATGGCCGCCAATGCTCACAACGATAAAAATACATATAATATACCAAAAATGCTCACAGAGATAATATCTATCGAGGAAAAATATAACATTACTTGTTTAAGTTAAATAAAATAAAACTAAATATTTAAACCATTAAATCTCCTATTGAGATGAGAAAAATGAAGAAAAATCCTAAAAGTAAATATAAACCACTTTTGTGTATGAGAATTCATCTACTATCCTATAAAAAACTAAAGTTGAGATTCTAAGTAATTTTGGGATTTCTAAAGAAAATTGTTATAAAAGGAATGTAAAATCCTTTTCTTGCATTGAAATGAATATAATGTATTTTATTTTATCACTTATAAACTAAAATAAATACTTTTAGCTCTACTATAACCCTTTAGGATATAATGCTCTGAATAAATGATATTATATTCTTAATAATTATAATGAAACTATTTCTAACATTTTAAAATTACTGTTACCTTTATAATTTGAGTAAATCTTCCAAATAAAAATAATTAATTAAACCCTTGATTACAAAATCATTTTATAAACAATGGAATCAAATATTCCTTTACAACTAAAACCAATATCAGCTTCTATGCAACTACTCTCTTTAAGAATTTGTTTACATTCTCATTTTTATTTAAATAATTATGCTTGATTAAGTTATGTTGTTTCCAACACCTACACCTAAGTGTAAGGCTTCAACTTAAAATTTGAATAACATCATTCAGTTACATCGTAGGTGGATGATCTCACTTTTTCAACCATGCTTAAGACAATCCTAGGACTCAATTGTGTTATCAAAATATTAAGGCTTAAATTCATTTTATTTTTATAGTTAACTTTGGTCTATTAGATAATAAAGAGGAAGATTAGTTATAAACCCTTAAGACTATATCAATGTCAATAGTTTATATTCTAATAATCTTAACTATTAAATAACTTAATATAAGAAATATTTTCTTCAAAATTTATTAGTTTTGCTACTTTAACCAAAACATTACATTATTTCTTTTCAGTCTTAACAACTTAAAACCTGAGATTTCATAAGATCTACATGGTACCAATCAACACCAACCATATGTTATTAGTGTGCTTTACTTTTATATCTTGTTTGTTAACTCTTAAAATCGTTGAAGATATATTTTCTTGTGAAGTAACCTTGAAGATAAACAAAAACTTAAAGAAATCACCTAAGTTCAACTCATTCACAATATTGGGTACTACTTCAAGGTTTTACAAAATGCATGGCATTACTTATGCATCACATCATCTTGCTTCTTTAAACATTAGTCCTTACCAGACCAATGATGATGTTTTCAGATATTGGATCTTATATTGTGTTGAAGACCATGCTCGCATAATCTTGTAATCACAAAGGCAAGTTCACACTTGCTCATGTCCTTTGGTTATTTTCTATCAATTATTTGCAATCTATTATTGTTATCATCTGCATTTCGAAAAGGACGACATAAAACACTATTTTCATAATTAATGTGAACTATTGGTTACTGATCCAAAGTGGTCAGTTAATCTATTATGACTGGCAATGGAACCACCATTGCTCGGGAATGTATCATCTAGGATTTAATAACCAATGTTGCTAGTGATACTTGCACTATATAACTCGCGTTAACCATGAGATCTATATGGATCTAGGGAAGTCAGCTGGATCTTCTTACTTTCACATGTCAATGGATGAATGGGTTGTGGCTGTAATTCTCGGAGAGGATTGGCAGCATAAAGGTAGGATCCCTAAATGTCCCACGACATTTGGTATCTATGAGGGTTGTGCATTTTAGGCTGTATTGGAAACAAGTTTTATCCTGGGTCTGGCATGCAATCCTATGGGCATGCGGGGTCACGGAGAAGGGTAGTGGTTGGCTTGGGTTCTTATACTGAGCCCCACACAAAAGGAAGTGTGGAAGGGAAAGATCGCCCGGTTGTGCAACAAGGATAAGGATCTCTCATGGGTAAAGCAACGCACCTCTATAGAGTGTATAAATGTGTGACATGTTACCCCCCTGTTCCAGGAAGGAGCTGTGAATGCCACAGGAAAGGAACTCCATGAAGTTCTAACCAACCTATGAAGACTGGCGGACATAGTTTTTCAGAATAAGCAACCTTTGAAGAAATGTTTATGAAAACCTACATAACCTATTACCTTTGGTATGTGGTTCTAGATAGTGCATCAAATAGTCCTTTTTAGTGAACTTGCTAAGTACGCTCGTACTCAACCATACCTTCTTAACCCTTGCTAGATTCTGAAGCTAATGAAGACGATGTCAGCACCAATTGATGCCCAAAGGAATCAACACCAAAACCTCAAGTTCTTCTGTGAAGTCAATGGAGTCAATATATATATATCAACTGAAGTGAAGGAGAAGTTCCTGATTAGATAGGAGTATAATCTCTAGCCATAGAACCTACTTCTGTAGAGCATTTCTATCGTAGCAATTGTAAGCCATAAATATATATATTAATAGTAGTATTATTTCTAGAATAGGCTTCAACTTATTAGTTCTGATTTCTTGTGATTATAGCAAGTGTTGTGTGGGTGAACCTGTGCTAATGTACCGCCCCATCCAAGACTAATACATACTTGTGATTATATCCCTTGCAAACATCCGTAAGTAAAAGAAAGTAATTAAGGTAGAAACCTAACCACAGCTTTAAACTCTAAGACCCTTACGTCCCTTGTGCAATGGTTTCCTAACAGGGGTTCAGGTTTCTGTCACTCCGGCAACCCCTATGATTAGTAGCCAAATACACAATGCATTCCCATAGGCCCATATAGGTGAAGTGTCATGTAGTCGACGTTCACATGACACCACTAGAAGAAGTACACCACAACTTAAATAACAATCTATTGAATCTTTCTCAACGCAACTCCACTACTAACAACAAGACTTCTCCCATGTCCTCAAGAACAAAACGAACTACTCACAAGACATCATATGGATCATGATCAGAGATGGAATAATGATGTATAACAATCTGAACATAAACAATAATTCAATGGTTCACTCAATAGCATCAACTACAAAGAGTAATTAACACCGGGAAAGTTTCCCCTCTGAACTATGCAAGATTCAACTCAATTGTTACAGCAATATGGAGATGGTGATGAGGGTGCTGATGGTGATGATGGGGGTGATGATGATGATGATCCCGATGAAGTCCATCTTGATGGTGGTGTTGATGACGACGATCTCTTCTCTCTGGGAGGGAATTCCCCCGGCAGAAATCTGTCTGCCTGAGAGATCTTTCTCTCTCCGTGTTTTCCGCCCCGTAGAGGCGGCGGAATCTTTCTGTGGTCGCTCCCCCATTCTTAGGTTTTCGGGAGGATGATATACGCCAGAGGGGAGAGGCTGGAGTGGGCCAGGGCGGCCACACCACCTCCTGGCGCGGCCTAGGGATGCCCGCGCCATGGGGTGGTGTGGGCCCCCTGTGGCCCATCTCCACTCCGTCTTCTGGCATCCTTAGTCTTCTAGAAAAATAGGATTTTCCGTATATTTTCCCGGATTTTCTGATCTTCACGAATTTTGCCTCCAAACAGCACATTTTCTATCAGAATCCTGACTGCAGCGGTCCATGCTCCAAAAGTCATCAACCATGCAAAAATAGATGAAATAACATAAGTATCACCTCTCAATACGAAATATATCAATGAATAATAGCGAATTAAGACATAGAATAGTGATGCAAAATGGACGTATCAACTCCCCCCAAGCTTAGACTTCGCTTGTCCCCAAGCGAAACTGAGCTCAATAAACATGGCCTCAGGTTTATGGAGTGAAGAGTCGATAAAAGAATACAGACAAGAAGCATCACATTCATCAAATACATAGATCATAATAGAAGACAACTCACTATTATATAACTCAACTTTTAATAGGTAAAGGAAACACAATAAAGATACATAAAGTAAATCATAATTGGCAATGGCAAACTTAGCTCTTGGTCGAACAATAGTTGATAATTTGTTGAAGTTCACAAATAGCTGGCTTTTCAATGATAGCTTTCAAAGTAGTAAACATCAAGATAAGAGCAATGCGCAAAACAAGGAACATAAGAGACATGATTGAATAAATCATCATATGAATGAATGAAACACATCAACTCAATATACTTGCTGAGATAGAAGGGAATAGGTTTACTGACTCAACTACAAAGTAAAATAAAGGCCCTTCGCTGAGGGAAGCAGGGATTGCAAGTCTCATAAAGAGCTCCCAAAAATTATGATACTTACTAGCTTTTAGCTCTCATTGCCCATATCATAGGCATCTTTAGGTGATTAAGGTTAAAGTGATCAAGAATGAGGATATGCATTGACAAGTTGTAAGCTGAGAATCTCATGTCCCTTGAATACGAGGGCCGCTCCTCATGCTACTCAAGTTTAGTCACCGGTAAGTTCTTGTCATCGTAAGCATATGTGTATCATTGAGAACCGTCAACGGGGTACCCCTTGCCCGATGATACGGAAGAATCCCCATATCAAAATGACAAGGCAAGCAGACAACAAGTATCTCAGCAATCTTCTTATTTACCATGGGAATATGGTGCTTTTTTCCCTCTTTCCTCTTTTCATAATCTCTTTTTTTTCTTTTCTTTTTTCTCAATCTCTATCTCTTTTTTATAAGAAGAATGCTTCATAGATACTCGTTATGGTTACGCTGCAGGTTTCCACCATGTCAGCATGGATTAGACCAGCAGCCCAGGCGTTTCTCTAATACATATGCATAACTCCATGGACTTACAAGCTCCCCTTTCATTTCACATCGATGACATCCATAGACAAAAGAACATAATATCAACTTGGTACAAAGTACCAGTGCAATGTTGAAAGCGTTCCCCATGACAACATGGTTCTGCTAATTCACAACTCACAAAGCGCAAGCTTATACGCAACATAGGTGAGCACAATGGTTCAAGTTTATTAAGTGCAAGAAAGTAGAGTGTGCCATCAAGTTCGTGAGAGCTTTAATCACTAATTTTCACATAACAAGTTTAATTTGGGAGGTAGACAAAACAAGAATTTACTTGGAATAGCAATAATGCTACTAGGTAGGTATGGTGGACGCAAATGGCAAAGGTTTTGGTTTAAAGGAGTGGATGCATGAGAAGAATACCCTCTCGGTACAGGTTTTTGGCTATCAAGGCTGGGTAGCAAGTACAAGAATTGAAGGAAACAACCAAACATACAAATGATAAAGACAAACATGCAATCTTCCTCGCAAGCACAAAAGATCTTAACTACAGAATACTAGACTTATGAGAAAATCAAGAAAGAAAGATGATGAAATTATTTTTCTTTAGAGTACTTCTATCTTTTTCTTTTCAACTCTCAAAAATGTGTTGCTACTGACCGAGCCAGGTTTGCCAAAACCAACTAAATTAACTCAATGATCCCAAAGTGATACCAATACTAACAACAAGATCAATCATATAACCACGAATTGAAAACTAACATAAGCTATGCAAAAGAGTGAAGGATAGAACTTCTCATTAATATTCCATAACGGAAACTCACACCAAGGGATACATATCTAACGAGAGAGGGGACACTTCCATAATGCAAACCATACTACATAATAACTCCTTTATTCATGATATGACTCTACTAAAAAGGTAAAAAGATAGAATATAGTGATGTGATACCGCGGCACTCCCCCAAGCTTGGAACAAACCAAGGGGATGCCAAACCTGATGACGCGTTACTCCTTTGGTGGTGGTGGTAATATTTTCTTAGTTGACGTGAGGAAATCTTCCAGCATCTTGCGAAGCCTATTATTCTCCCATTGAAGCATGTCCACCTTTCTCCTCAAGTCTCGGTACTTATTGCAGAACTCCTTAGTGACTCGTAGGGCTTTCGTTGATGCAGGGCAAGAGACTAAAGGTACCAGCCCCTGCTTGGGATCTTGGAGGTCTTCCTCCATGGGCTCCTTCCCTTTATCTTTGGCAGACGCCATTGTGCTTCTAATATTTCAAAGAGTATGTCCTGGCAGAAACAGATCGAAAAAAACACGACGAAAACACAATATACGAACCTCGGAAGATCCGAGGGGGTTATATATTACGAAGTTTCATAGCAAAAGGAAGGTACTGGGTGAAAACGGGTCGGAGGTGGAGTCCGGGGTGGACTCACCACCTGGTGGCGCGGCCAGGGGTGAGCCCGCGCCACAGGGTGGTGTGAGCCACCCTGGCTCCGTTTCCATCTCTTTTTCGCTTCGTAGCTTTCCCTATTGACTGAAAACTGCAAAAATATAGTTGGATTGTATTTTCGCAGAACTTTTCTTACCAGAACTATTACCTATTTGAAAACAAACTCTGCAGGTCTCTGAATTTGGTATTTAGTGGATCCTTCCGGAGTCATCTCTTGAATATCATCAATACCTTTATCTTCATATACTTATTACTTGAGTCATAAAACCCTTCTCTTCCTTATTACACCATTGTCTCCACTTCCTGGAAATTTCTTTCACACAAAACTTCACACAATCCTCATTAGCAACATTAGTATAAGTGAAGTGACAAAACCTTTTGAGTTCAACTTTCAACTGAAAAACCATCAAAACAAAAGCTACTGTAGCAACTCCTTCCGAAACCCAAAAATAATTCAAAATGGAAATCAAATAAAGAAGCAAATGCAAGAGTGGCAAAATCTGTCAAAACAGACCATTAGGTAAAGATCTTTTTTTCGAAAATCTTCTGTTGCTCAAATCAAAAAGTGCAAAACTAACGAAAGTTAAATAACACCCTTGGGGCAGAAGCACAAAACATTACAGCTCAAAACGACATACAGAGATCTCTCACGAATTTTTACGGTGAAGCACAAAAATCTGTTTCGGGACAGCAACTTCCCCAAATCTTACTTCTCTCTCATTAGAGGTTGATCTTGACACAAAAACCAAACAAAATGGATAAGGAGCGGTTATTACCGAAGTAATAACTTCCAAGACTCAAAGAAACAAAAACAAACTAAAAGCAAAAACAAACTGGGTTGTCTCCCATAAAGATCTTTCTTTATAGCCATTAAGATGGGCATGATAATTTTGAAGAAGCTCTCATAAGGATATGAATTGAAATGAAAGAGAGCATTAAGAAGCAAAAACACACACACATTTAAGTCTAACCCACTTCCTATGCAAGGGAATTTTGTAAACAAACAAGTTGTTGAAACCAAAGGCTACTTACATAAGAAGGCAAAAGAAGTGCAACATAAAAACTTTCAGCATAAAACGAGGAAACTTGATATTATTGAGATGCATACGAACACTTTTCCCTCTCTCAAAGTAACTTTCAGTATCATGCATAAACTTAACAATATAGCTATCACAAGAACCATCGTAGCAATGATCACTTATTCTAACAGAAAACATGGGAATACTAGCTCTCATAACACTACTTTGTGAAACAATATTAGAGGTATCCTTACAAAGGATAGTGTGTCCCTCTTTTTCATATTTAGTAACAAAGCCTTTCACATTTGCTATTATAGGTTCATCAACCATTTGTTTATCAGGTTCTACAGCTTTATTTGTACTTTCATTAACCATACTAGCTATCATAGAATGTTCCTTTACCTTAACTGGAAAAGGCATTTTATCAATATAAGGTTTAGGTAAAACATGATTAGCAGTATAAACTTCAGTATTTCTTGCAGGAACACTCTTAGCAATATCTTTATAAGGTTCATGATACTTATTCCACTTCTTTTTAGGCACTTCGATGTAGGAAGCAAAAGCCTTAAAATAAGAAGCAATAGCTTGAGAGTCTAGACCATAAGCATTTTTAATATTTTGAAAGTCATCAGTTCCCATAAAAGATTCAAGCATTCATAATCATAGTTTATACCGGACTTTCTACCTTTATCATTCTCCCAAGCTTCAGCATTGTCTTGAATACGGTCCAGAAGATCCCATTAGCTTCTTCTTCCATACGAGTGAATGATCCAACACAAGAAGCATCCAATAAATCCTTGTCATGTAGAGGGAGCCTTGCATAAAAGTTATTGATAATAATATTGTTGGGGAGCCCATGAATGGGACATTTGAGCATTAGTAACTTCAATCTCCCCCAAGCTTGAGTTGTACTCTCTCCATCAAGAGGCCAAAAGTTGTATATTTGATTCCGATCTTTATGAATCTCACTAGGAGGATAAAACTTTGAATAAAAGAGAGGCACTATTTCCTCCCGTTCCAGAGCTTGACCATTCTTCAGCAGCTTATACCATTCCTCAGCTCTTCCTTTCAGCGATAATGAGAATAAATTCTTCTTAACTTGATATGTAGTGATACCTGCACACTTGAACAACCCGCATAATTCGTGTATAAAGAGTAAATGATCACTGGGATGGACAGTTCCATCCCCAACATAGTAGTTATCCATAACACGATCACTAATTCTTGCAGGTATTTTGAAAACATCATTCTCAGCAGGTAGTGGCTTATCTACTACCTTAGCAGTGGTAGTAGCATCACCAAATAAGAAACTCAGCGAATTATCCATAATGAAAATAAAGCAACTAGTAGAAGTAAACAATACTCATAGTAGAAGTTTCCTTTACCAGTTCCACTCTCCAATAGCGCTTCACTCCCCGGCAACGGCGCTAGAAAATAGTCTTGATGACCCACAAGTATAGGGGGTGTATCGCAGTATTTTCTATAAGTAAGAGTGTCGAACCCAACGAGGCGCAGAAGGTGCTGGCTAGTGGTATGGATCAGGAATTCTCTACAAATACTTAGCAAACGGATTTTTAGGGGTTTTTGATAAAGAAACTAAACAAAGTACGAGTAAATAAAAGATAGTAGGAATAAATGCAGCAAGTGGCCCAATCCTTTATGCAGCAAAGGACAAGCCGATTGTATTTCTTAAGATGACCAAACGTTCTCGAGGACACATGGGAAGACTGTCAAGTGCTTTCGCTTCATATAGTCGATTAATCTTCTTTAGCTTGCTAAGTGTTGTGTTGGTGAACCTGTGCTAATGTACCGCCCCATCCAAGACTAATACATACTTGTGATTATATCCCTTGCAAACATCCGTAAGTAAAAGAAAGTAATTAAGGTAGAAACCTAACCACAGCTTTAAACTCTAAGACCCTTACGTCCCTTGTGCAATGGTTTCCTAACGGGGGTTTAGGTTTCTGTCACTCCGGCAACCCCTACGATTAGTAGCCAAATACACAATGCATTCCCATAGGCCCATATAGGTGAAGTGTCATGTAGTCGATGTTCACATGACACCACTAGAAGAAGTACACCACAACTTAAATAACAATCTATTGAATCTTTCTCAACGCAACTCCACTACTAACAACAAGACTTCTCCCATGTCCTCAAGAACAAAACGAACTACTCACAAGACATCATATGGATCATGATCAGAGATGGAATAATGATGTATAACAATCTGAACATAAACAATAATTCAATTGTTCACTCAATAGCATCAACTACAAAGAGTAATCAACACCGGGAAAGTTTCCCCTCTGAACTATGCAAGATTCAACTCAATTGTTACAGCAATATGGAGATGGTGATGAGGGTGCTGATGGTGATGATGGGGGTGATGATGATGATGATCCCGATGAAGTCCATCTTGATGGTGGTGTTGATGACGACGATCTCTTCTCTCTGGGAGGGAATTCCCCCAGCAGAAATCTGTCTGCCTGAGAGATCTTTCTCTCTCCGTGTTTTCCGCCCCGTAGAGGCGGCGGAATCTTTCTGTGGTCGCTCCCCCAGTCTTAGGGTTTCGGGAGGATGATATACGCCAGAGGGGAGAGGCTGGAGTGGGCCAGGGCGGCCACACCACCTCCTGGCGCGGCCTAGGGCTGCCCGCGCCATGGGGTGGTGTGGGCCCCCTGTGGCCCATCTTCACTCCGTCTTTTGGCATCCTTAGTCTTCTGGAAAAATAGGATTTTTCGTATATTTTCCTAGATTTTCTGATCTTCGCGAATTTTGCCTCCAAACAACACATTTTCCATCAGAATCCTGACTACAGCGGTCCATGCTCCAAAAGTCATCAACCATGCAAAAATAGATGAAATAACATAAGTATCACCTCTCAATACGAAATATATCAATGAATAATAGCGAATTAAGACATAGAATAGTGATGCAAAATGGACGTATCACCCTCCTCATAGTCTAGCCACGGGAATAGCCTGGGACAAAAGCCATGAGTACTCTTTAAGTACTCGCAAACTACCACTAACAAAGAAGATAGTTCTAGTGGGAATGCTAAGTTCTAAGTCTATTTGTAAAGTTTAGTTTGAAACCTAAGCTGAGTTTAGAAACAAAGAAAGATAAGATAAATCTTGAAAACACCTAAGTGGGAACTTAATTGTCTTAGTCACAACTCTGTTGTGGTCAAGTCATGTCACAATTCATTTCATAAGTTGTTTTGAAAACATCTGACAATGGAACAGTATGGCCACTCCAACTGTCCATAACAGCGGACGCGGCTATTCGAATAGTTTGACACTCTGCAGAGGTGGTACACTTTCACGCCAAGATTCGATACATTTGTCAGGGATAACCCTGAATCATCATACTTAGTATGCAGATAATCAAACATAACCTTTCCTTTACACACTCTAGTATAAGAACCTCTCATATGAGTATGGCCTCCCAGCCATGACCATCTGTCATCCTGGGCACTGCATAGGTGGACAACATTGAGAGGTAGCCTCATCTCAAACCTCTCCCGCGAGGGAACGAATACTAATGCATATAAACTTAGGTGTTTTCAAGATATTGTGGTTGTACGGTAAAATTGGAATGGTGTCGCATCCGAACCCAACCATCAGTTTTGTAAAAGGGCTAAGGCTCATGCCTCAATATTTTCATCATCATGAATCATTTGTGTTTCTCAACACATGTCAAAACATCTCAATAGAATGACTCATCATTCCAAGGTTTTTCACAAGTTATTTTCACTAAGTACTCCCATATAAAGTGAATCAAGTTTTGGTTTAACTCTAAACTACTAAGTTAAGAGTGTTCACTAATGGAAGATGATAATCTCAATCTCATGCCATAGAATGACATCTAACCCTAACTAACTAGGTTAAGGACTTTGGTAAAGTAAAGAAGGTAAAGCTTGTAAATAAAACTTGGAGTAGGTATAAGTCAAAGGCTATAACCAAAGCATGCCTAATGCATTTGCTTAGGTTATCTAGCTTGCAAGGGTTAGCTTGAATTGTTAATGATGGCTTGCCTTGTGTAGTGTAGTGGTTGAAGTTTTCTTCCTCCTCTTGGTAGAAGTCCTCCTCTTCGAAAGCTTGGTCGGTACTATCGTCTATAAATACATACGGGATACACAATCACCAAACAATGCTTAACTAGTCTACTTAGCACACTAAGGCACACATTTGATGATCTATTATCATCACAAGCATCACAAGGTTTAATGAACTAGCTTCATTCTTTTTATTTGAGAAAAGTAATTTCTACTCATTGAAAATAACTAAGATTTAATATTCTCCAATTAAATTATGGGATCATGTGGACACATGTCATCACCACATATTCTAACACATGGGAATGTGATTTAAATGTTGGATCACATTTTAATAAGTTTAAGTTTAATAATTAATGATTTAAAGTGACTAGAAATGCCTATATAGCATTATTTTGGTACAAGTCCAAAGTCACTGCATGTAAACCTTAATATTATTACATATTCAGACAGGTATGTGATTTTTGAGAGTTGGAATCAACTCAAAAGCTAGTATGGTTGATTTTATAAAAAGGTTTGAATGTGCAAAAGCTTCTGTCTTGTTATTTTTACTAGGAGAGATCTCTAACTCTAAATGATTTAAATCCAACGGGCTTGGATAGAGATTTTCATTACCTTTCCAACAAAATTGGAATCACTCAATTTGAATTTGTATAACTCTCTGAATTGATTTTTAAACTCAAGGACAGAACTAAGTTTTAATTAAAATAGAAAAACCTATATTTGAATTACTGGGTCAGCGCGGGAAACTAAATGGGCCGGCCCGTGTATACTCCGCGGCGCTGAGGGCTGCTGACAGGGGGGGCCTCCTGTCAGTGACTCATTAAACACGAAGTGGTATGGGGCGATAAGGACCACACAATTAGAACTAGATCTAACGGTCCACGGTCGTCATCAACGACGGACATGTCGCCGACAAGACTGAACCCTAGCGCGGTCGGTGGGGGTGTAGTGGGGACGTACCAGGGCTCCAACTAGTGCGGCAATGGGGGCAATCGAACGAGTCGACGATAGCGGACTCAGGCGAGGTCATGGCAGGGGCTGAGGTGGACAAAATCGACGGGGACTTCTCCGCCTCTTCTAGGGCTAACTCCGGCAGAATTCCGGCGATGGGTTGCTCGAGCGGCTCCGGCGAGAGAGGGGAAACGATCAGTGGAGAGAGGGGAGTGGAATGGTGTGGCGATTGAAGCTGGGGGAGGCCTCCTTATATAGGCTCGATGAGGGGACCGAAGGGTGTGGGTGGAGCTTGTCAGTGACGATGGCACAGAGGGCTACCGGCATGGGCGAGGTAGGCGGACGGTGGGTGGTCTGCTGGCGGTCCTCTATGGCGTAATGGTGTGGCTAGGGGTGGTGGCAAATCGTCGGGGTCTTCCCACGCTTTGAGGGACAGAGGCGGTGCTCGACGGTGCTCCTGGCGACTGTGGGTCGCGTGGCGGTGCACGGCCATGTCTGGCAGGATCAAGGGGTCGAGGCGGAGCGGCGTGCGCGGTTTGTGGCCTGCTGGCGGCGAGGGCGCTCTGGCCGGCTCTGGCGCGGTGTAGAGCGGAAAGGGAGGGGCTTGTCCTCGGTGGTCCAGTGCATGGAAGTGGTCGTGGAGTGGATCGTGGGCGGTGGTGAGGTCACGCCTCACCCCTTGGAGCGGCGGAGAGGGGCTGGCAGTCTGCTGTGGCTCGGGCACGATCGGCCGGTGATCATGGCCTCGGGGCGGCGTTGCAGTGGCGCCAGGGGCTAGGGGATGGGCTGGTTTGGTTTGGTTGGGTCCGGGGGAGACCAATATGATTAAATGTGGCTTAATGGCTCGACAAGATTTGATCAAAAACAGTATTAGTTAGGCGAGTTTGATTCTGCTCACAAGGTGTTCGATCAAATGCCCGCATGAGAGAAACTTTTGAATTTTTGAAAGATTTTTGGTGGAGTGGTTTGTCACGTGCTTAAGCATCTGTGGTTGCTTGGGATTTTGAAATGGAGTTCATTTGGATTGTTTTTGAAATAGTGTGATCTTGATACATACACTAGATTCAATTTTCAAATGTAATTTAAAAATTAGGGTTTGAATATTTTTGGAAGATCACAAAGTGGGCCTTGGCACATCACTACTTGTACTAGCAAGGGGTGCAAAGAACCACAATTGTCTCTATTGGGAATTGAGTGCTAGGAACACCCAAAGTGGGCTAGTTGATTAAAATGGCAAAAGTGACCATTTCCTTATTTAATTATTTTTGATTTCTTTTTCTTTGGGATTTGCTTGAGCATGATCTAAATGATGTGTAATTCACCTTAGAGTCATTTTACAACCAATAGATCACTCAATGATGGCAATTCAAAACAACTCCTATTTAAATGCACACACATATGAAGGCTAAAAGATTTTAAATGGAAAAAAGTTGTGTTAACCCTAAATTGGGTAGATTTGATATTGATTAACCTTGATTAAAGATTTGGGGTGTTACAAATCATGTATTCCAATGTTTTTGAATGCTTGCTTGGGTAAGTTATGTTTCATGTTTATATAATGGATTCACTTTATTTTGTTGGGATTCATATGAGTTGAGTTACAGCTTGATGCACGTTGTTAAAATATTTATCCGGCTTGAGAAGAACATTGTGATCCTCTAAAAATACATTGCCATGGTTTCTACACTTAAAACCTTTGTCTCCCAGTTTTGAAGTTTGAATTGTTTATCCTAGTTAGTTGATTTGTGAAGATGCCATGCTAGTGGGAGTAATTTATAATAGTTAGAGTAAAGCTTTTTATGGGAATGAATTATTAGTTGTGGAAGATTTTCCTCTAGTTCTTTTAGCTAACCTAGTCTTGCCTTGGAAAGAATATTGCCAAACAAGTACAACAAGAAAAAGTCTGAAATTTATGACTTGTTTAATGAATGATTGTCTTGAGAGTTTACCCTTGAAGATACTTAACTCCATAGATGTTTTGATAGACTTGACGACACTCTTGAAAGGAGTTATTTGATTAAAATGAAGTCTAGTGGCAATTGTGATACATGCCAAAGATAACCTTGTGGATCAAACTGTGGTACTAGTTAAAAAGTTCTATGTTTCTCATGCACACCTTTGGATGCCAACAACTCCACTGGCCTATGAATGATCTACGGTACAACCCCTGATTTCGGATATGAGTTGACAACATGGGTGGGATAAATGTGATCTTAATGGGAAAAATTATTGGTACTCTCAAAGGTTGTGCAAGCTATTATAAAAGAAACACTCAATGATCCTTCAAGAAAGAGAAAAAATGAAGATCCACATAACAAGTCCTTGGAATGGTCTCATTACTACTTTATGAATTTTCTTGAAATACAATGATTGGATTTGAAGTCTTTTTGATAGCCTTGATTTACTAATGTGTGTGTCAATAAGACACTTCACTGTTATGCTACTTAGGACATGAACTCTCTTACTCAATTTTGTTATTAAAACATCCTAGTGTTCCTTGGCAAGCTAAGAGTTAACTAGAAGAATTGGATTGATTGTTACAATTCTAGTTATTTGTACTTATATTAAACTCTACTTTGATTTTTGATTTACCGAAGCTTCGTTTAATCCCTTACTCTACAAAATTAAGGAGATACAAAACTTATTAAAAGGCTCAATAATTGGATCACAAGGTTGCTTTCAAGCTAGATTCACCTTTTGACATGGAGCATTGAAGTTTTAACTGATCTTTTATGGATTGACATAACTAAGCTTGTGTTGGCTTGTATGGATATGTTCTTTCTTACTTTGAGCTTGCAGGGAAAATAAGGACACAAGGCATTGATCTTCTACATCCGGTATTATACTTTAGCTTCAATGTTTGCCTCAATTATGTTATTGACTTGTGCCTCATGAAAACGATGACCTTGTCCATAAGCCACTTTATTGCTCGGGACGAGCAAGAGTCTAGCTTGGAGAAGTTGATGAGTCCAAAATTGTTGCATATCTAAGTATATAAAGTATTCATATTTTCACTCATTACATGTTACATCTATTTATAAATATGCCTATTGTGTATGATTATTAGTTTTCATTCATTTCCATATGTGCTTTGCACAATATTAGTTTTATTAGGATTTTATTACCTTTTTCTTGTCTTTGATTTGTGTGTACGTGCTTGATGGCTCAATGCACGATGCCTAGAAAAATGCTTGAAGGCGGTGTTGATGTAGAGCTCGTTGGGAACCCCAAGAGGAAGGTATGATGAGCATAGCAGCAAGTTTCCCTCAGTTATGAAACCAAGGTTTAATCGAACCGGTAGGAGCAAGGAAACACCTCAAAGGTGTTACTAGCTGAGCTTTGGCAGGGCGCACTACCGGTGCTAGTAGCAACGTGGAGACCTGCACAACACAACCACATAACTTTGTCCCCAACTTGCGATGAGGTTGTCAATCTCACTGTGTTTTGCGGAAAACAGAGGATTAAACGTATCGAATGGAAAGAAGTAAAAGTTTGCAGAAAGTAAACACAAAGCAGTAAAAGATTGTAGATTGTATGTAAATAAAAGGACTGGGATCCATAGTTCACTAGAGGTGGCTCTCCTTAGATAGATAACATGCTGGGTGAACAAATTACAGCGGGGCAGTTGACAAACACCGAGAAAGCAATACATGCATATACTAATCATCTTGACTCCTTTGAGACTTGATTGGGCATTACAACATAATACATAGACCGCCATCCAACTGCATCTATGACTAATAATCCACCTTCAGGTTATCATCCGAACCCCCTCCAGTATTAAGTTGCAAGCAACAGATTATTGCTTTACGAACTGCGTCTAAAGTAAACAATACGATTGTTCTATGAACAAAGGATTGTTGTTTTCTCCCTAGTAGCAACAGCACATCTAGTACCTTAGAGATTTCTGTCACTTCCCCAGATTACCAGAGGCATGAACCCACTATCGAGCATAAATACTAACTCTTGGAGTTGCTAGCATCTACTTGGCCAAGATAGCTACTAACAACGGAAAACATGCAAGATCTCAAATAACAAAGACATGATAGAATTAATAATCAATCTGAAATAGCATCTCAATATCCATCAGATCCCCGCAAACACAACATGTATGAATTACAAATAGATGATCTTGATCATGAACGGATCTCACAATATCTAAACATGAAAGCACAAAGGAGGAGAAACCAGGCATCTAGCTACTACATGGATCCGTAGTTCAAGGATGAACTACTCACGCATCACACCGGAGGCTTGCATGGTGATGAAGAAGGCCTCCAGGGTGAATTCCCCTCTCCGGCAGGGTGCCGGGAAGAGCTTCAGATGCCCCCCTCCCGATCTTGGGACACGACGGCGGCTACAGACTCTTTCGTGGATTTTTGATCGGGTACCTAGGGTTTTCGTCCCGAGGGCAACTTATAGGCAGAAGGAGAGGCCGAGGGGGTGCTGGGGTCGGCCAGACCACCCCCTGGCGCGGGCCAAGCCTGGTCGCGCGGCCACGTGGTGTGGCCGGCCCCTGGCCCCTCTCCGTCTTGTATTCTGGCACTTGATCCCTTCTGAAAAAGTAGGCACTTTGGCTTTTGTCCCGTCCAATTCCTAAAATATTCATTTTCTGACTTTCCTGGAACCAAAAACAGTAGAAAACAGGCAGCTGGCACTGTGGCTCTTGTTAATAGGTTAGTCCAAGAAATCATAATAAAAGTACTCCAAAGTTGGAACAAAACACAAGAAAGTGGATAGAACTAAGCATGGAACATCAAAAATTATAGATACATTTACAATGTATCAACATCCCCAAGCTTAACTCCTCCTCGTCCTCGAGTAGGTAAGTGATAAAAAGAAAGAATTTTTGAGGTGACATGCACCATCAAAGACTTGATCAAAATATTTGCAAAACATTCAAAGATGGGATCAGAGTACTTCAATCATAACATGAAAGACAAAGTTCTAGCAATAAGACAAGGAAACTATGTTGCAACATGAAAAGGCACAAACAAAAGATTCATGAATAACAATGCTTTGCAAGACGTTTGTTTGTTTCACATAAAGAAAACATAGCATAAAAGTATTCAGCTTGTCCCTCAATAGAGTAGCAAATATAAATGCATAGGACACCTTCAAAGTTCATAAGAATGACTAGATACAATAGTTTAAAACAAGCAATAACAAGTTATGCATCAATCAACTAGTCTTGGGACAATGCACATAGAACTAAGAATGGCCACTATGCTCTCAAAGTAGGTGCATAAAGTTAGAAGGTGGAGACTCAATATAATGGTGGAAGAAAGGCATTTTTGTAAAAAGGAAGTAGGGATTCAAGTCTCATAAAGAGCTTCCAAAAATTATGGTACTTGTAGTTTTCAGCTCTCATTGCCCCTATCATAAGCATCTTGAAGGTGATTAAGGTTAAAGTGACACAGCTAAGAGGATATGCTTGACAAGTTATAAACCAAAATCTCATGCCCCTTACTTACGAAGACCGATCCTCATGCTACTCAACTTTAGTCACGAGTAAGCTCTTGTCATTGTAAGTATATGTGTATCATTAAGAACCGCCAACGGGGTACCCCTTGCACATGATACGGGAGCTTTCCCATAATCAAAATGACAAGGCAAGCAGAGAATGAGCATCTCAGCGATCTTTTTATTTGCTATTTGCATAGGTTTTTATTGAGGATGCTTCATAGAGTGCTCATTATGGTGATGCTGCAAGTTTCCACCATGGTTAGGCATGGCTTAGGCTAGCGGCCCAGGCGTTTCTCTAACACACATACAAACTCCATGATCTTACAAGTTCCACTTTTATTTCACACCACCGGGATCCGTAAGCAAAAGAACATAATATCAACGGGGTACAAAGTACAAGTGCAATGTTGAAAGCGTTCCCCATGAAACATGGTTCTGCTAATTTCAACTCATAAAGCGCAAGCATATACGCAACAAAGAAGGACCCAATGGTTCAAGTTTATTAGAGGCAATAAAGTAAAGTGTGCCATCAAGTTCGTGAGAGCTTGAATCACTAGTTTTCTCATAACAAGTGGAAGGTAAACAAAAGCATGAATATACTTGGAATAGCATAAGCTAGTAGGTAGGTATGGTGGACTCTTTGGAAAAACTTGGTTTAGGGATTTGGATGCATGAGTGGAACTCATACTTTGTTGTGGAGGCTAGCAAAAGACTGGGAGCGACAAACTAAGAGAGCAATAATGGCCATAATCATGCAGAGCGACAAAACATCATTGATCAAAGCATAAAGTGATACTACAAGTTGAAAACTAAAGGATCATAAAGGCTATGGTGACTTTGGATAGTCATAGCATGGTGTGAGCATGCGCCTAGTCAACCCAAATAAAGCATCAAAGGAGAATACCATTATACTATGCTTTAATATGCTAAAACAACGCATGATTCATCCAAGGCACATTAAGCAATCTCAATTGTTTATAACAAGTCATGCTACAGAAAAGAATACTAAGCATAAAGCTAAAACGATATCAAGCATGGCATGACAAAGCATAGGCCACAGTCAAAAACAAGCTCTTTTTACCACATAAGCATGAACTTTCCTACTCTTTTCCAAAACCAAACCAAACTATTTGCAAACCAATGTGTGAAAGAGGGGGTCCAACCAACTTATTCAGAGAACTAAGAAAACCAAGCAAACTAAAAACCAAAACAAAAACGAAAAAGAAGACGCTCCAAGAAAAACAAAACTGTGCATGAAACAAAAAAATGAAGCGTTTGGAAGAAACCTGGATTTTTATTGATGAAGAAGGGGAATGCCTTGGGCATCCCCAAGCTTTGACGCTTGTACTTCTTGGATGTTTCTTGGGGTGACACACGTCCAATTCCCAATCTTGAGCTTTAGTCCATCCTTCATCTCATACTCATTCCTTCCATACACCTAAAAATTTTCCTTCATACAAAACTTCACACAATCTCATTAGCAACATTAGTGCACTTTAAGATAAATAAGTCTCAAGGTTCAGTTCTAACACCAAATAAACTTCCATTAGAACACTATCTACTGTAGCACTTCCCTCAAAAATCTCAATTCCCCAAACGAACTCAAGAAGGAACTAACAAGAAGCAAATGCAGAAAATGGCAGAAATCTGTCAAAACAGACCAGTAGGTAACGACGAATTTTTTAGAAGACCTTATGTTGCTCAAATCAAAAAATGTTGAACTAACGAAATTTATATAACAACCTGGGGCAGAAACACAAAAAATTACAGCTCAATCCGACGTACAGAGCTCTCTCAGGAATGTTTATGGTGAAGCACAGAAATCTGTTTCGGGACAGCAACTTTCCCAATCATTACTTCACTCTCATTAGAGGTTACTCTTGGCACAAAAATCAAATAAAAAGGATAAGGAGAGGTTATTATAGAGGTAATAACTTCCAAGACTCTTATAAAACTCTTGGGTTATCTCCCAACAAGTACTTTTCTTTAACGCCTTTAAGTTAGGCATAAGGACCAAAGAAAGAATCAAGTGTTCTCAAATGAAGAAGCATTAAGACCAAATTTCTTGCCCTTACCTCTCTTATTTTTATTCTTAACCTTTAGGAAAATGTGATTGTTTGGTGGAGAAGAAATGTGCATGGTCCCCTTTCCCACATCTATTATTGCTCCAAGGAGTTCTAATAGGGATCTTCCAAGTTTAATTTGTCCTTTTCCTGCGCATTCAATAACAAGATAATCAGTAGAAATCATTTTCCCAAGGATCTTTGTAAACACTCCTTCAGCTATTGCAATAGGAAATAAGTTAGCATTATTAGCAAGAGATATTTCTTTTCCTCCTTCAGTAAGCCCCCAAAGATTCAAAGATTCATAAATATCTCTGGGCATAAGACAAAATTCAGACATGATATCGCAGCGGGCTTGAAAAGTTTCAGTGTTTATATCAATCTTTACTGTAGGGAGCCACTTTGATGGTTCAGAATTTATTGGAACATGATTGTGATGCTCCCTAAGCGTATTATAGCAACTTTCTAAGCTAGTAGTGCTAGCCTCAAGAGTGTTCAACCTAGCAAATATTTTTGCGAAAGAAATATCAGTTTTGCTAGGCATAGTGTAAGTGAGGATCAATTTCTTTATAGCATTAATGGCATCATCCTCATTACATTGGAGGAAATCTCCTCCAACAATAGCATCTAAAGCATATCTATAGCAAAGAGCAATCCCAAGGTAAAAACTGCTAAGGAACAAGCCTTGAATCATTTTAGGCTCAGTCTTTTCATATAGATCAAAGATTCTAGACCAAGCTTCCTTAAAACTTTCCTCAATTCCTTGTTTAAAAGTGAGAATCATTTCCTTGGGTGACATAGTGATTGGATCAAGGCTAGACATAGTGGCAACTCAAGATAGGAACTAATTTTTTTGTGTTTTCAAATAAGAAAGCAAACAAACTAATTTTTTTGTGTTTTTGAAGAATAAAACAAGCAAACAAAGCAAAAAGAAACTAAGAAAAACAAAAAAAACAAAGTAAAGAGATTGGTTATGAGGGACTCCCCTTGTGAAGATGTCCTTGACTCCCCGGCAACGGTGCCAAAAAATGCTTGATGGCTCAATGCACGGCGCCCAGAAAAATGCTTGAAGGCGGTGTTGATGTAGAGCTCGTTGGGAACCCCAAGAGGAAGGTATGATGAGCACAGTAGCAAGTTTCCCTCAGCTATGAAACCAAGGTTTAATCGAACCGGTAGGAGCAAGGAAACACCTCAAAGGTGTTACTAGCTGAGCTTTGGCAGGGCGCACTACCGGTGCTAGTAGCAATGTGGAGACCTGCACAACACAACCACATAACTTTGTCCCCAACTTGCGATGAGGTTGTCAATCTCACTGTGTTTTGCGGAAAACAAAGGATTAAACGTATCGAATGGAAAGAAGTAAAAGTTTGCAGAAAGTAAACACAAAGTAGTAAAAGATTGTAAATTGTATGTAAAGAAAAGGACCGGGATCCATAGTTCACTAGAGGTGGCTCTCCTTAGATAGATAACATGCTAGGTGAACAAATTACAGCGGGGCAATTGACAAACACCGAGAAAGCAATACATGCATATACTAATCATCTTGACTCCTTTGAGACTTGATTGGGCATTACAACATAATACATAGACCGCCATCCAACTGCATCTAGGAATAATAATCCACCTTCAGGTTATCATCCGAACCCCCTCTAGTATTAAGTTGCAAGCAACAAATTATTGCTTTACGAACTGCGTGTAAAGTAAACAATACGATTGTTCTATGAACAAAGGATTGTTGTTTTCTCCCTAGTAGCAACATCACATCTAGTACCTTAGAGATTTCTGTCACTTCCCCAGATTACCAGAGGCATGAACCCACTATCGAGCATAAATACTAACTCTTGGAGTTGCTAGCATCTACTTGGCCAAGATAGCTACTAACAACGGAAAGCATGCAAGATCTCAAATAACAAAGACATGATAAAATCAATAATCAATCTGAAATAGCATCTCAATATCCATCGGATCCCCGCAAACACAACATGTATGAATTACAAATAGATGATCTTGATCATGAACGGAGCTCACAAGATCTAAACATGAAAGCACAGAGGAGTTGAAACCAGCCATCTAGCTACTACATCGATCCGTAGTCCAAGGATGAACTACTCACGCATCACACCGGAGGCTTGCATGGTGATGAAGAAGGCCTCCAGGGTGAATTCCCCTCTCCGGCAGGGTGCCGGGAAGAGCTTCAGATCCCCCTGATCTAGGGACAGAGACGACGGCGGCTACAGACTCTTTCGTGGATTTTTGATCGGGTACCTAGGGTTTTTGTCCCGAGGGCAACTTATAGGCGGAAGGAGAGGCCGAGGGGGTGCTGGGGTCGGCCAGACCATCCCCTGGCGCGGGCCAAGCCTGGCCACGCAGCCAGGTGGTGTGGCTGGCCCCTGGCCCCTCTTCGTCTCGTATTCTGGCACTTGATCCCTTCCGGAAAAATAGGCACTTCGGCTTTTGTCCCGTCCAATTCCGAGAATATTCATTTTCTGACTTTCCTGGAACCAAAAACAGCGGAAAACAGGCAGCTGGCACTGTGGCTCTTGTTAATAGGTTAGTCCAAGAAATCATAATAAAAGTACTCCAAAGTTGGAACAAAACACAAGAAAGTAGATAAAACTAAGAATGGAACATCAAAAATTATAGATACATTTACAATGTATAAGTGCTATGGAAAATCATGGATAAAAGGAGCCAAGCGGATTCAATATGGAGGAGTTGTAGACACCAGACATAACCATTTGAGGGGAGGAAGAAATGGATTTTTCCATCAACTCCAAATTAATATCCAAGGCAATGGTGTTTAAGCCCTCGTCCATACGAATCCAACGAGCCAAAGAACACCTCAATCGGAGTCCGTATAAAGAAATTGCGGCCAAAACACTGCGGAGTACTGCGTGCGTCACGAGCAACGGTATAGGCGGAGCCCGCCCGTACGGTACTCAAGGGAGAGAGGATACTTTCATCTTTAAGGGATATGCATCAATCTTCATCAACAACATCTCCAACTCCGACCCCCTTTGTTTACTTTGTTGTGATCCAATCTCTATTGTGGATTTGCACTTGTATTCAATTGTACCTTCATATTCCATCCATACAATTGCCATGATGTTGATCCCCTTCATGTATAAGTATTGCCTTGTTCTTGGGGAGAGATGGTGAAACCCTAGTATTATGCATTGAAATAAAGATGATCTATTACTTGTGTACAAAGATCCATTAATCTATAAATTGTGTTTGATCTCTCTCTTTACATGGTATGTGTATTCGGTCGCATATCATTTGCCCTCGGGACTAAAGGGAGCGAGAAATCTTTTGGACGTGTGTTGGAAGCGTACCCAAAATTCCCCGTGATAGATTGGCGCTGGCTTGTAACCTACAGGATCAAAGGAGGATTAAAGAGGGACTCCGTAAGCTAATTATGATTTCCACGGGGAAACCCTTAATTTCGGTGGTTTGTATGGGTGATTGTCGAGGGGATTCTCCCTGGGTACCCCAAAGAAGCATCTCAATACAGTTTCAAAAGGCAAAACACAAGGTAAATCAAGAAAAACAGCAGCAGCAGATGCTCTCTGGGCCGGCTGAAGCCTCCAAGCCTGCCCGACAGCGCCCCCCGCTGAGCCCTCCTTTCAGCTGGGCCTCCCTGCCCCAGCCAGCCTACTCCACGCCGCCTCCTAGTTCCTTCCGGCTGGGCCGACCCAGCCGGCCCGACTCACTTCGGCTCCGCCTAGGCTGCCTCGCCCCCGGATGGGCCCTCGCGGAGCAGCCTCCCTCCGCGCCATCCGGCCCACCTCACCTCCACCACGCCTCCCTCGCCTGGCTGGGCCACGCCTCCTTGCTCCCAGGTAGGCCGCTGCCCCTTGGTCGCCTGGCGCTGCCGGCTGCCACCGCTTGATCCCCTGGATCGATCGCTGTGCCCCAGGCCGGCTCGCCTCGCTGCCTCTGGCCTCTCACCGCCAGGACCGGTTAGGTCCTCCACTTCCCACCGGCTCTAGGTCGATCCAGACTAGGTACCAGCTGCCTTGGATCCTATCGATGGGAGGACATGCAGCTGACAGACGTACAATAGGAAGACACCGACAAGACCAAAGACACGAAGCCCATGCTACCTTACCAGATGATGTAGTCTAGAGTGTACCTCAATCAGATGACACATGCATAGTGTAGTTAGGTTTAGTGGGTCCACCCATGTCCCTTGGGCCATCTTTATAAGGCACCAAGGGAGGGACTCTCACATTCAGAGTCCAAGTATTCATCGATCGATCACTTACCCACAGCTCACTAGCTAGCTCACGCTCAGTTAGACAAACGCACATATACTGGGTTGATCTCAGTGCATTTAAGGCAGTAGCTAGAGAATATAGCTCAAGGAGCGATTGTAGCCCGTATACCATTCATAGTCAAATCGGCAGGAGTAGGAGTTTTACCTCATCGCGAGGGCTCCAAACCTGGGTACTCCCTGTGTCTAGCTACACTTGCTTGTATCCAATCCCGCCAGTGGACGCCATCGATAGTGTAGAATGATAGAAAGGGAGAGAGATTGGCGGAATATGATGGATGTATTATTGAGCCTCATGGGCGAGTATATATAGGCGTACAGGGGATCATCTTGGAGTACAAGACAAGTTAGGCTAGAGTCCTAACTATCCTACACTACCTCAATTACCATGTACACGTATACTCTAACATCCCCCCGCATTCGTAGCGGGACGGAGCGTCGTGAACAACTGGAACGTCACGGATGGTCAGACTAGAGAGAAACTGAAGTAGCATCCAGTGGGCTGACATCCCCTCGCATTCCGAGTGGGAGTGTCGTCGACGGTGTCGCGGCGCGAAGCTTGGACTGTAGAGGATGCTGGTGAAGCTCAAGCGAGGTGGAAGCCCTTGTGCCGATGTCGAGGGAGCCGAGAGCGTTGGGCGGTGTCGTGGTCGGGGTAGCTGTGCGAGGGGTCGCCGTGGTCGATGTCGGGGCCGGTGTCGAGGAAGCCGCACATGAAGCCGCATGCACATAGAGCGCGAGGAGGTTGACGGAGACTCGTCAAGACAGTCGTCAAAGAAGGGGCCGAAGTTGTAGACGATACAGTCCGAGCCATCGAGGATGAGGTGCGGCCATAGTTTTGCCAGAACTAGGCGCATGTCGGGGACGAAGGCATACGCCGGTTTTTCCAGAACCGAGTATGCAAGAAGAACTCGTCGGTGATGCGGTCGAAGCAGTCATAGAGGGGTCGATGCCGTAGAAGATGTTGTCGAAGCCGATGAAGACGAGGCGTCCGACGCGAGTTTGCCAGACTCGGGAATGCGTAGGGACAAAAGCACTTCCGGTGTTGCCAGTACCGGGCATGCGAGGGGTGGGAACCATCATGAACTTGTCGCCATGTTAGAGGGACTAGCAGAGGAGGCCTCCGGAATCGCCGCGGTCGCAGATCGACGAAGATGTCGACCTTGCCCGCGGTTCTCGGAGTAGAGTAGCAGGTGGTGCAGACGGGGATGAGGCGATGACGTAGGCGACAAAGTCGAGATAGTCGAAGAAGTAGAAGGCGACGGACCAGCGGCGGCCTGAGTGCTTATGCTGGACGCCTAGAGGGCGCGGGGTAGTCGGCGGGATCTGCGATGGCGAGAAGTCAGCCTGCAGGTTACCTAGTGGAGCACGGCGACGGTGCTCGACGTAGAGCCTGGCGCGGACGGTGTCGACGCGGACGAGGTCAACACGGACGGTATCGCAGGCCTTGGCACCGTGGGACCGGGTGAGGCGACAAAGACGGGCGGAGACGGCGGCGATCCGCACCGTAGGAGAGGGTGTGGTAGAGGCCAAGGGCGTCGATGCACGGGCACGGCGAAGTAGACTGCGCGCAACAATATTATGGCCCGAAGGCGCGGCGTGGCTGCAGGGCGCTAGTCGGGGCAGCAGCTGGAGGCCACCGGCGCGTACGCGCTTGTGAGGCGCGTTGGTAGCCTGTAGGCGATGAGCAAGGCGGCGGCGCTGCGACCCAAAGGGGCGACGCAGGGGCAACCCGTAGCTCGATCGGTGGTAGGCGCGTGCTCGGGGACGTGCTTGGCGTAGACGGGCGCGGGACCGGTTGATCAGACCGACGGTGCGTCGTATGCACTATGGCATGGACGACACGTAGATCGGAGTCGATGGTGGCGTTGTCCATGCAGTCCTGGGCGATGACGACGAAGATGATCCGTCCGCGACAGCCTCCCAAGGAAGCCGTAGCAGCCGGCCACGGGGCGCGGTATCCTGCCGTGAGGCCGCGACAGCCTGCCGAAGCAGGCGCAGCGGCGGAGATGGCAGACGCACGGGCGCGGTAGATCGTCGATGCCGATGGTCGGAGTAGAGGCGCGGCGATGACGACGGTGATGGACGACTCAACCCGATCTAAGATCGGTAAACCAAAAAAGAAAACCGATCAAGAGATCGGAAAAAAAGACTTGCAGGACAGCCGATCACGGATCGGCGGACGAGCCCTGCGTACGGGTCGCACGGCCTCCGGCGGAGATCATGGAGATCGACCTCCCCGGGGCGGCGCGATGCGGAAGCGCGTGCGGCGGCTAGGTCAAGGATCTTGCCCCTCTGATACCATGTAGAACGATAGAGAGGGAGAGAGATTGGCGAAATATGATGGATGTATTATTGAGCCTCATGGGTAAGTATATATAGGCATACAGGGAATCATCTTGGAGTACAAGACAAGTTAGGCTAGAGTCCTAACTGTCCTACACTACCTCAATTACCACGTACATGTATACTCTAACGGAAAGCTTCCCTGCTAGGCCCCACACCTCTATCTAACCTATTTAGGTATTGCCGTTCCCAATACAACGACAGTTGGCTCCCACCGTGTGGCAAATACAACTTCGATCGGAGTTCCGTTCCGCACGGGACCACTTCTTCATCGTCGGTGCCGACGCCGTCTCGAGTTGCTCGGGGGCTCGCCGCCTCCGTGTTGTCGTCATAGATGTGATCAATGTGGTCATGTGGATCATCAATAATGACTATCTATATATATATATATATCGACTCCACTCCATCAAGTTTCTCGGGGCCTCGCCGCCTCCGTGTCGTCGTCGCCTCTGCGGCGTCAAATTTCGCGGACGCTTGCCGCCGTCTCCGCGCCGTCTTCGCCTATGTCCACGCTGCCCGGCCACGTCATCTTCTCCGGCGTTGCCACCGTCCCCATCGGCATGACCGCGGCGCCTCTTTGGCAACCTCCCGTGTGCCCACCGCGGTGCCAGTGTCACCACCGCCGGCAGCATCTCCCGGCGTGCTCGTATACGTGCATGCAGCGAGGCGGCGAGTGGCGTGCGCGTACAGTGGCAGAGGCGTGCATCACTCCCGAGTCCGACCGTGTCGTCGCCGGCCTCGCCGTCCACGTCATCCTCGAGCCCGTCGTCGGGTGTGCCTGCATCGCCTCACGCCCGCAAGCTCGGGAGCTCGACCGCGCGTGGCCACGCATGCCAGACCTTCCCGTCACTCGCGTCCGTCCGCCGCGACCCCTTCCTCCGCACTTCGGCCGTTTCTCCGTCGAACTCCCCCGGACCCCTGCGCTACCGGTCGGAGCGCCCTCCCATGCAGCGGCGCCCCTCCGTCTCGCCCGGCGCGAGCGCTCGCCCGTCGCTGCCGCGGCCTCTCCCGGCCACCACCCGTGTCCTCTCCGTGGCGCCGCGTCCGCTTCATGATGCACGCGCGCCCGAGCTGCTCCGAGCTGCGGCCCGCCCGCGCCGCCCCGGCTGACCGTCGCCGCGCGCGCGCCCGCATCCCCCGCCTAGAGTTTCCACTTCCCCGGGCCCCTGCGTCCTCTCTGCCGCGCGTCGTGGCACCGCCGGCTGCCGCGGTGTGCCGCGCATCCTACGGCGCGGCCGCGCGCCCGCGCCGGTCGCGCTCGCTGCTTGCCTGGCCGGCCGCACGTACGCGCCCGTCCTTCCGTCAGGGGAAGAAATAGCCCAATCCGGTTGGGGAAAGAAAATAGAGAAAGAAAAATCGGTTTGTTAGATGGAATAAAGAAGAGAGAGAAATCATACCGGTTAAGAAAATAAAAGGAAGTGGAGGTGAGGCCGGCTGGGAGTGGAGATGGAAAAATAAAAAGAAAAGAGGAGGAGAAGAAATCCGGTTGGTTATGGCCGGTTGAGAGTAAGGAAAAAACGAGAGAATAAAAAAGTAAGCCAGAGAGAAAAGATGATCCGGCTAGCTCAGTTCGATTAGAAAAAGAGAAATAGAAAAACAAAAGAGGGAAAAGAAATCCGGCTGTTTGCAGTTGGTCGAAAGAAAAAGAAAGGAAAAATCCGGCTAGAGGGATCCGGATAGTAAAAGCAAGAAAAATCCGGAGCCGGTACATCTCCGGCTGACCCGTTTGTCTATCCGATTCGTCCGGTTTCTCCCGTTCCGGCTTAGTTGGACCGACTTGACGCGACTTGGTCCGTTTGCTTGCCGATGTGATCGGTCAGAAGCGTCTTCACGTTTGGTTGCCGGTTGGGCCAGCTAGACCCCGTTTCGACTGGGCGAGGCCGGCTCGGCGCATCCTGGCGTGTTTAGCTGTCTGGCCGGCTAGGGACCGAATCCGGCTATGCCGCGTTTGGTTGCCTGTCCGGCTGGAGCCAGGCTAACCAACTGGAACGCTAGTTGGACCGTTCCAGCACCCGCAACGACTACGGAATCGCGTCTTCGACCCTATCGCGCGAACTGCTGTAATGCGAGTGTTTTTCCAACCTCGAGCAACCCTCGAGAGCTCGTCAGATGTTGTTTTCCTTCTTGTTTTTAGTTTTTCGGCGCCGGCAACCCCTCCACAGGGGCTCGCCGGTTGGCCCAGCCTGCTAAATCCGTAAACCGACTGAGTAGTGTGCGACGGTGTTAGAGGCCCACTCTTCGTCTCAGCTATAGACCGCAACCCGGCTGTCCGGCTAGCAAGAGCAAAAGCCCGAGGCATCCCACATGAAAAACGGCGAAGGATGCGACAGATTGGACATTTCGGCCTTATGCCTAGTTGGTATTTTCTGGCTGCTCAGCCCCCCGTACCGTGCGCAATGTACTGTCACCTCCCCCTTCGGTTCGGGCTCCAGGCCGCAACCCGGGCCGGCAAGGACACAGCGTAAACAGCAGAGCGCACGAGAAAGTGACTAAGTGTTCAGACAAGCACGAGCTAGTTTTTGAAAAATAAAACCGTTATCCAGTTGATAGCATGTGACATGGGTATACCCTACAGGTACTCGAGCTTGGTATATACGGTCCAAATACGTACAGGCCCACGGTGTCGCCAAGGCCCAAACAAGGGACGCGAGTGGCCTACAGACTCTCGATTGCTTGAGGAACAAGAAGAAGTTAAAGATAGAAAGTTTAAAGGGGAAAAACCCTAACTTGTAAACGACTCGACCTGCTACCCGAGACCTAACCTATCTATATAAAGGCTAGGGGGGCGGCGAGGAGGACACACGCAACCCTAGTTTCCACAACCCTCGCCAGATTGCATCTGCGTACCATTGTAACTTTCGACTCCTTCGATAATTCCACGAGCAGACAAGCAGGAGTAGGGACCTCTACGAGGCCTGAACCTAGGTAAATCCTTTGTCCCCTGTGTGCTTGTTTGCTAGCTGATAGATGTCTCCAGCGCTCCCTCCTTCTCCAAAACCCAAGTCCATAACAATGGGCATTGATGAGTTAAACCCTCGTCAATTGGCGCCGTCTGTGGGAATTGGGAGTGCTGATGTTGCGGCTTCTTCGGCCCATCAACTGCGATCTACAACTCCACAATAGCGGAGATTCGCCAGCTCTTCAGCGCCTTCGACTTCACCGTCCATACGCCGGCCACCCGCCCGGCCTTTGAGTCTATGGGCGACGAAATCAGCCTAGCGATTGGGAGCTTCCGCTTCCAAGTTGGTCAGATGGGCACGCTTCGCATGCCTGATCAGCCGACAGCACCGGCGATTGCCCTGGCATAATGGTTCCCCCCATCGATCGGGACCCTCAGCGAGCTCAACGCCCCGACGACAGTCGAAAACACGGTCAGCGACAGCAGTCGCGATTCCGACCTGAGCGATCTGGCCACTGAAGATGGAACCTACAGTTCCGGATCTGAAAGTTGTGGAAGCAACAGCTTCCCCAATCACTTCATGTGCGTCGTCATCAACGCAAGCGACACCTCCGCCAATCGCGACAATGGTGGTAACCCTGGCAACGGCACCGATCCACCCAACGCCGGCAACGGTGGCAATGGTGGCAACGGCGGCAACGGTGGCAATCGCGCCCCCGCCAACAATGGAGGAGCAGTCAAACCTCCATCCATAATAAATGAGCAAACCGGCGAATGCGTCGTGATCAAGCTCAACGAGCAAGAATGGGCTCGCTGCCGCGAGGCCCTGTGAGGCACACCTCTACCCTTTGGGTCCCTGCAAGAACTGCTGATGTGCTACCACTGGCTCCTGAAGGAAGAATTCAAGCGCCAGGTGCAAACAATCGCACAACTTGAGGCGCGTAAAAAGGCAGCGGACGAATCGAGCCTTTGTCGCGCTGGGCTCTCCTCCTACGGAGGATCCTCCTCAAAGGGAAACGAGTACCTCGCCAAGAAGAGGCAATCACGGATGGCTCACCTCACCGAACAAGAGCGCATAGAGGCCGCGAAAGTCCTCGACTTTGGCTCTATGACAGTCGACACGAGAGGCAACGTGGTTCCTAGGACGCCGCAGGCCGCGGTGACGGCAACCACCATGTACCTCCTCAATAACCAGCCGCCAGCTGGAGATCTCCGAACTGCCATGCACCGATCTACGATCACGGGTTTGGGGTTAATCGAGGCCGCCCTCGACCAGGAGCCAGTACCAGACCCAAAAAAGGGCAAAGCGCTAGCAAAGTGCCACTCCTCGCCCTCATCCAGCGATGACAGTCACGACTTGTCTCGACGCCGCCGCTCACGGTGACACGACCGCGACTATGATGCGCGCGACAACCTCACGCAGCGCAAGATCGACAAATCAAGGGCACGACGTGCTCAGTCAACTGACACGGAAGAAGAAGATGGGGAGCTCTGCGGCGCCCGATGCTTCAGCAGATCCATTAGGCAGAAGCGGATGCCTAAAGGGTTTAAACTCCCGTCGGAGAACCCAAAATTCGATGGTCTACAGGACCCCAAGATCTGGCTGGAGGATCACATCTCCTCCGACAGACTCCACGGAGGCAGTTGAAGTACTGCCATGCAATGCTTGCAGCTACAGCTCCAGGGCGCCGCCCGAGCATGGCTCAATAACCTCCCACGTGGATCCATTCGCAGTTGGGATGAGCTGGTTTACAGCTTCGTGCGCAACTTTAAGGGCACGTACAAGCGACCCGCATCAATCGAAGAGCTGAGATGATGCTAGCAAAGACCTGGCGAATCGCTACGCTCCTACATCCAAATGTGGTCCATCATCAAGAACTCCGCGGAGAACATCTCGGAAGACCGCGCGATTGATGCATTCAATGGTGGTGTTCGCCACCTAGAGCTTAGGGAGGAGCTAGGCCGCTCAAAGCCCCAGACCATCGACCACCTGATGGAGATCGTGAATGGGTGGGCCGACGGAGAAGATTCGGTGAAGAATCGTGCTCACTCCGACGAGGAGGCGGAACTCGAATGCAGACGCAACCGCCGAGGCAAGCGTCGCATGCGCATCTACGACAATCGCGACGACGTCAACATGGTTGCAGCCGGCTACGCCGATAGACGCGACGATAACCGCAACAACGGATACCGTAGTGTCGGATACCGCTACTCCGGGAAAACCACGCAAGTATGGCAACGCCGCACTCGTGATGAGGCACCAACGACCTCCATCAAGGACAAACTGTCCGGGCCATGCACGGTACACTTCTACATCGACAAACATGACGGCAAGAGAAAGTCCAGCCACCTCCTCAAAGACTGCCGCGAGTTCCTCAAGCTACATGAGGGATTGGTTTGAATGAACCGCAACGCAGTCGAAAGAGGCTACGGAGCTGCTCCAGGCGCCGTGGCACATGGCGCACCACCACCACCACCTGGGCCACCCCCGAACGGAGCCGCACCGGACCAGCACCACAGAGGAGAACCGTACCCACGGGCCATGGGTACCATGATGATCCAAAAAGGACGCACCTCCAACAGGGTGCAGAAGGCCATCACTCGCCAAGTCAACTTGGCCACACACTCGCCACCATCCACCACTGAGTACCTCAGCGGGAGTGAGTCATGCATCACCTTCGACAAACACGACCACCCGCCTCAGATACCTCGTCCAGGTCATTGCCCCCTCATACTCGAGGCGCAAATTGGAGGTTTCGACATGAGTCGCGTCTTCATGGACGGCGGAAGCGGCATCAACCTCATATTCGCGAGTACCTTGCGAGCGATGAGGATCCCTCTAACCTGCCTGGAGGCATCAGACACAACGTTCCACGGCATCGTCCCAGGGAAATGCGTATACCCCCTAGGCAAAATCAACCTCGACGTCATCTTCGGCACGCCGAAGAACTTCCGGCGCGAGCGCATTGACTTCGAGGTCGTCGACTGGCCCTCACAGTACCACTGCATCCTCGGGCGCGTCGCGTTCGCTAGGTTCATGGCAGTACCCCACTACGCCTTCCTGTAGATGAAAATGCCAGGTCCCAACGGTGTCATAACGATCAACGTGAGCTTTGAGCGATCTGACAGTTGCGACAGGGAATTCAATAGAATCTCCCAGTCCTTCGGCATGCAGGAGGAACTCGCAAGGCTGAAAGAGACGACAGACAACAGTCTGCCTCCCCTGAGTAGGCCAAGCTCACCTGACCTCTCCTTCGACTCATCTGTGCACACAAAGAAGGTGTAGGTCCATCCATCGGATCCCGCCAAGACGGCCCTCATCGCCAACAACTTGAGTCCCGCATAGGAACTCACGCTCGTCAAATTCCTCCGTGAGTACTGGGAAATTTTTGCCTGGTGTCCTGCAGACATGCCAGGAGTTCCCAGGGAATTCGCCGAGCATGCACTCAACGTCAACCCCGACGCAAGGCCAGTCAAGCAAACAATCAGGCGATTGTCTGAGCCATGAGCGCAGGCTGTCGGAATGGAGATCAACAGACTCATTGAGGCCAAATTCATACGCGAGATCAAGGAAAGCACTTGGCTCGCCAATACGGTGCTGGTACCAAAAAAGGACATGGATATCCTGAGGATGTGCGTGGACTTCACTTCTCTAAACAAGCACTGCCCAAAGGATCACTTCCCGCTGCCATGAATCGACCAGATCATCGACTCCACCGCGGGATCCGAGCGTCTCTGCTTCCTCGACGCCTACTCAGGCTATAATCAAATTCGAATGAAGGAGGAAGATCAAGAGAAAACAGCGTTTACAACGCCCTTTGGTGTGTTCTGCTACAACACAATGCCCTTTGGGCTAAAAACGCGGGAGCCACCTACCAGCGGTGCATGCAGGCTTGCCTCAAGGAACAACTGGGTCGCAACATCCAAGTCTATGTCGACGACATCAAGACCAAGGAGGAAGCTTCTCTAATCGATGATTTGCGCGAAACCTTCGCCAACCTCGACCGCTACCAGATCAAGCTCAATCCGGACAAATGCGCCTTCGGCGTACCATCTGGGCAGCTACTCGGGTATCTCATCTCCGCTAGGGGAATCGAGGCGAACCCGAAGAAGATAAAAGCCATACTGGCCATGGAGAAGTTGAAGAACATAAGAGGCGTCTAGCAACTGGCCGGAAGAATCGTGGCCCTCAGTCGATTTATTAGTCAGATGGGTGAAAAGGCACTGCCTTCTACCAGCTCCTCCGCAAAGCTGAAAAATTCGAGTGGACCAATGAAGCGCAAGAAGCATTCGAAGATCTCAAGCGCCTGCTATCCACCTCACCAGTGCTGGTGACTCCACGAGAAAGGGAACCACTATTGCTATACATCTCCGCCACCAACCAGGTGGTCAGCACAATGCTCGTCGTTGAGAGGGCTGAGAAAAACAAGGTCCATGGCGTACAATGCCCGGTATACTACCTCAGCGAGGTCCTCACGCCAACAAAACAGCGGTACCCGCACTACCAGAAGCTGGCGTACGGAGTCTTTATGACCGCCCGGCGACTGCGCCACTACTTCCAGGAACACCCAATCGTGGTAGTCAGCGACGCCCCGTTGGGACATATCCTCAATAACCCCGACGCCATGGGGCGAGTCACGCTTTGGGGAATAGAACTGTCTCCACGAGACATCACATACGAAAAGTGTGACGCAATCAAGTCGCAAGTTCTCCCTGACTTCCTCGTGCACTGGATGGAGAACCAACTCCCGGACAAGCCAGATATGTCCTACCTCTGGACAATGCACTTCGATGGGTCCAAGCGGAAAGACGAAGCAGGCGTAGGTGTCATACTGACGTCACCTCAAGGGGACAAGCTAAAGTATATCCTGCGAATGCAGTTCACAGCCTCAAACAACGATGCTGAATACGAGGCCCTGTTACACGGGATGAGAATGGCAAAAGCTTGCGGCGCCAAGAGGCTCACCATATATGGCGACTCCAAGTTGGTCGTCAACCAAACAATGCATGAGTGCGACGCACTGAACGACAACATGATCGCGTACCGCGACCTCTATGATACACTCGAAGGAGACTTCGATGGTTGCGAGCTGCGACACGTAGGTCGCGAAAGCAACGAAGAGGCGGACGCACTCGCCAACATAGGCTCTACCTGCGCCCCCATACCACTTGGAGTATTTCTCGAGCGCATATGCGAACGCTCCATGAAGCCAAAGGCCGCAGAGAAGAAAATAAGTGCAGCAACGGACTCGGGAGCTACGCCACCCAATGAGCCAATGGCACTCGATGACTTGGAGCTGGCCACCAGACTCGAAGGACCAATGAGCGTCATGATGATCGAGCAATCTTGGACGCAGCCGTACATTACGTACCTCCTCAGTAAGAGACTACCAGACGACCCAACAGATGCATGGCACATCGCACGGCGCTCCAAGGCATTCGCCGTTATCAATGGCGAACTGTATAAACGCAGCATCACAGGAGTGCTACAACGATGCGTCTCCATGGACGATGGTAGAGCAGTTCTCCTCGACATCCATGAAGGGACCTGCGGGCACCACGCTGGCAGTCGGGCCCTCGTTGCCAAAGCTCTACGAGTTGGATTTTACTCGCCCACGGCCATGCGCGATGCCAAGGACATAGTCCAAAAATGCAATGCTTGCCAACGATTCACGGACAAGCCACACGCACCAAGCGCAGAGCTACGGCCTATTCCATTGGCCTGGCCCTTCGCACAGTGGGGGCTCGACATGGTTGGCAAGCTTCCAAGGTCCTCTCGCGGAGGTTACGTCTACCTCTTTGTTGCAGTCGACAAATTCACTAAGTGGATCGAGGCCATGCCGGTGACCAACCAATCCGTGCATAGCGCAGTCAAGTTCTTCGAGTCCATCGTCTACCGCTTCGGCGTGCCGCACAGCATCATCACCGACAACGGGACGAACTTCACATCCAAGGAATTCCAAGAATTCTGTGAGAACCTGGGGATCAACATCATCTACGCCTCAGTAGCGCATCCACAGACAAACGGCCAGGTGGAAAAAGCAAACGGGCTCGTCTGCAGCGGCATCAAGAAGCGACTCCTCTGACCACTCGAACAAGCCGCGGGTTGCTGGACGGATGAATTGCAATCTATACTCTGGAGCCTACGTACAACTCCAAACAGCGCTACGGGCTACACGCCATTCTTGATGGTGCACGGAGCAGAGGCAGTACTACCAGCCGAGGTACGGTACAAGGCACCGCGCGTGGTCGCCTACAGCGAACAAGAGTCATCCCTCGCATTCGAAGACTCCGTCGACCTCCTTGACGAAGCAAGAGAAATCGCCGCAGGAAGATCCACGATCTACCAGCAGAACCTGCGCAACTACCACAGTAGGAGGCTTCACCCCAGATCCTTCGTCGAAGGTGACCTGGTCTTGCGACTGAAGCAGCAGGGGTATCTCAAGCTCGAGTCCCCTGGGAAGGACCGTACGTGATTACAGAAGTAATCCCAGGTCGCGCGTATTGCCTTCAAGATTTATAGACAGGAGTCGCATGCTCCAACCCCTGGAACGTCGCACAGCTGCGACGCTTCTACCCTTAGTCGTTTTTTACTTTTACATTGCAAATAAGGCTACTCAGCCAAGGCTACTTAGCCACACATTGTACCTCTCACTATTCTTCGAATAAATAAAAGCTAAGTGCCCCAAAACTCTGTGTTCTCCTTTACTTTTCAATTTATATACTCGGGGGCTGCGCCACCCTATACACATCTGTTCTTCGAACCAAAACGCGACATCCTGAGTAGCTGGTACATCAATCGAAACCCTTAAACACAGCCTCAATCCAGCTGCAACGCACCTGATAGGTTGACAAGGGACTGAGATAAAACATGGCCAGGCTAACGAAAAGGACTCGCATAGTGCAACGCACTTCATGCTAGCAAAGCTCTTTATACACATTCGGCAATAAATTATCTACAACATCTATACGAACTTTACACTTATGTGCAGGATACAAATTTGGCTACTCTTGCAACAGAAGAACGTTGGTTTGTTCCTCGAAGAAGTCGACGATCTCCTCTACTGGACGGTCCACCGCCTAATAGTGCGGTACCATATTCCATGCAGATACTGCTGGTGGCGCTGGTGGACCAGAGGCAATGGCGGCAATATCCACGTCAGGCCTGTGCAATCGCACCATCGAGAGGGCAGCCTTGGCACCAGCCACCAATTGCTGCCTCACGCACTCGCGAACCGCGGACAGATCTTGAAATTTGGCAAGAAGAGCCAATAGGCTTGATGGAGTGTCGTCTAGCGGGAACATCGCCCGATAAATGTTCTTCAAGGACGACTGCGACTTCTTCAGAAAGAGCAGCACCCGCGATGCACGATCCTGCAGGGTCGCCAGCGCAGTCGCGCGAGCATGATCTACCCAGAACTATATGTTGATGTACTGACAACAAGTTCACTTCTATTTGTTTGTTTTGCACGACTACACCGAGTCGGATTTCAAGTACAGATGAAGATTCGAAGCACCTTTCTTCGCCAGCAACTTTGAATCTCGGGGGCTACACCCACCGGGTGCGCTCGCGCGCCCCCGGTATAATCAAGTGCTCCGATCCGGCTGAAGGTGTTCAGTCGGATAGGAAGTTCGAGGTGTCGAAAAGGGCAAGATATAGAAGATTCAAAGCACCTATTTCCGCCAACTACTCCGAATCTGGGGGGCTACACCCCGTGGGTGCGCTTGCGCGCCCCCACAGTAGTTGTGTTGCTTTCCAAGCTAGACGTGTCCGGCCGGACGTTATTCAAGTATTTCATCTACAACGACAACGTCAAGTTTTTGTGGAGCTCGTGCGAATTTCTCCCTCTGGGTGAAATCAGCGCGCGCTCGGGGGCTAGTGTCGGAGGGATTCTCCCCGGGTACCCCAAAGAAGCGTCTCAATACAGTTTAAAAAGGCAAAACACAAGGTAAATAAAGAAAAACAGCAGCAGCAGACACTCTCCGGGCCGGCTGAAGCCTCCAAGCCAGCCCGACAGCGCCCCCCGCTGAGCCCTCCTTCCGGCTGGGCCTCCCCTCCCTAGCCGGCCTGCTCCGTGCCGCCTCCTAGTTCCTTCCAGCTGAGCCGACCTAGCCGGCCCGCCTCACTCCGGAGAATATCATTTTGTGCCCCAAAAGTTGGGGTGTCCAGGCAACGCGGTACCCAAGTTCCCTGAAATCATCCGCGATGACTACAGTTGGTGTGCCAAATACTCATGGGGTCTTTTCCGGCACGAATTCAACTTTATGTTTCAATACAAAAAATCAGGCTAACGGCCGTCAAGTTGGCCCCCCTGTCAGTTCTCGCCGTTATGTCGCTCCTGTCGCTCCCGTCACTTAGGTGTCAATTAGGCTTGCAGCGTTGGCGCTTGCATCCATTACGTGTCTTCTTCTTCCCCGGAGCGGCAATCTATGGAGTGGAGATGGGACATGGACGAACCTACTCGGCCCAGCTCTCCTCCCTGTAGGCTTGCAGCGTTGGCGCCTGCATCCATTACTCGTCTTCTTCGCCGGAGCAGCAATCTATGGTCGCGGCCATGGCGTAGAGCTGGGAAGTGACGAAGCTGCTCGGCCCCGCTCTCCTCCCCATCCCGAGTCGGAGCTCGGCCTCACCGTGGACGCACCCATGGCATGGTCGGGGACGAGAATTGGTTCCTGGTGAGATCTATCACCTTGTCGACCATGCTAGCTTTTGTTTTCCTCCTCTAGAATCTGAGCTCGCCGTTGCCGTGGTTGCACCCGCACCAATTATGCCACCTCTGCCGAGGTCTTTGTGGTAGCTCAAGTTCTGGGGCTCTCCAAGTTCTGCCATGTTGGGCCTGTAAGTGTTGTTGTATGTTAAACTAGCAAATCTCTTGGGCTGTACCAACTTCATTGTGTTTAATTATGAAAGACAAAATATAAATGACTTCTCTCAATTTCTCGCATAGAAAAATGCACAGCTAATTTCATATTCTCGTAGGAACTGGCCGCACTTGTTGAACCGGCGGCACTGCCACGATCTCCATGTAACTACGGTGAGTTCTCGAACCGAAAGTTGCAGTTACCACGTTTCTTCTGCAGTCATTCCTTTTCCTCAGTCATCTCCTCTGCAGTTTTTCCTGGGCGCTTCTTCTTCCTCTGTTCTGGAACCGGCGGTTCATCTTCTTCTTCCTCTTGCAGGCAGTTCCTTTCACCCATTTCCTTGTAGGCATGGACGATGGGAAACGCACAACAGAGACGCACTTGGTCCCTGCCCATGGCACCACGACTTTGACAGTGGTGTACACAAATGATGAAGCGACTGTGGAGACAACTCTCGCAAGGTTTGAGCAATTGCTTGAGAAAGGGAAGCACAAGTTTGTGGGGCTAGACTTGGAGTACACCCGTGCAAATAAGCGAAAAAATCCTCCACAAGAGATCGTTGTCGTGCAAATCTCCATAGATGAGGAGGTCCTCGTTTGCCACTTTTGCAGGTATGTGAAATTTAAATTTGAGATCACCACTTCTGCATCCCTTGTTCCCTTACATCCCTAGAACCATCTAAGTGCAGGAGTAAACCAACTGAGATGCGTTGTCCGGCTTTGGTCAAGTTCTTGTGTAGGAAAGGGATAACTTTCACTAGCGTGGATATCACAATGGACACAATTATGCTTTCTCGTGCGTTGATAAAAATCCTAGAGGGGCACCACATCGACATCCAAAATCTGTACAAGATCAAATCATACCCAGCGAAGGATGGCATGGGTGATCTGGCAGCGGAAATCATCGATAAATCCTATGAAAAACTGAAGAAATTGAAGCGACTCGATCACGACTACTGGGAGTGGAAGCCGATGAGCCAGGCGCGCCTCGAGTATGCAGCCAGAGACGCTTACATGGCGTACGAGTTATACAGTAAGCTCAGTACCATGAAATATGGGATGGTTAAGGTGGGGTTTTTCATGAGTGAGCTATGCCCAGGTTGCAAGCTAGCCCAGGAGAAGAAGCGCGAGGAGGACATAAAGCGGTTTTAGGACGAGCAGGGATCTTGGGACGGTGACAACATCAAGCGGCTAGAGGGGAAGCAAGTCAAGGACGACAACAAGTGGTGGTGATACATTATGTGTTTGAACTAGATTTTAGTTTCTAGTTTATTATGTGTGAAACATTTAGTTACTTCAATACAAAATTTCGACCAATTTAACTTGTTGATGTATTTATTGACAATTTTAATATAATCGAGCACTAGAAATATTTTGTAGTGTGCATGAGCATGATCAGTAAATATAATTGAACACTAGAAACTTTAAGGCACTCCATATAAAGGAGTAGATTAATATATAAGGTTCACCAGAGACAACATGGATATATTGTCTTACATGCCACACACAGGTAGTAATTAACTAGAACAAAATAAAAGCAGGGGCTGCAGCAGGAGGCTGGAACACGGAGACGCCTAGCAGGGCAAAGGTTTATCAGCACGAGGTAGCGATAGCCTAGTCGATGGAATACAGGCCAGTCTTGACATACTCCCGGAGGAATTTGCCATAGGCTGCGTGCCGCACCAAGGTAATCGGCCTATGGCTTCTGCCTTCGCCTCTGCCAACGCCCTCCGCGTGCCGGATCATGCTGTTGAGGTCCACGTTGATTGCTCTGCCACAGAATGGGCAAAACAGTCTCCCCCTACGGTGGAAACGGATTAGCCCACACCGTAACAGCCTCAACACATAGCGGCTCTTGTTGTCCCTGGATACCTTGTTATCGTCCACTTCATCATCATCCTCATGTTGATTTTTAAGAACATAACTTAGAACTCATACACATGATTGAATTGTATTACAACTCCAGAATTGACAACATGTATATGTAAGACAATATATCCGTGGATATCAAAGATAAAGCATCTCAGCAATAGTTTGATTGGTTCATATATGATTTCATCTCAACACAATGACAAATAGTTGCATCAGATTGCGGCCTCTAAGTTTCTTCAGGGATGGAGTCAGCGAACCAAGTAACAATTGCACAACCTGTAATGTTGTTGTACATCGCCCCAGGTTCACTAACTCATCCCTAAAGAAATCTGACACCAATGTGTATGCCTCTCTGTTGGGACAAAATTGAATCATTGGCCACAATAAGAAATTGAAATGTAATCGTACAAAATATTATTCAGGGATATACATAGTTAGGTACAAAAACAATTCTCAATATTGTAATTATAAATAAAAAACCAAACAATTAATCTTCAGGTGCATGTTAAAAATACTTATGATCAAAACCATTCATATACATATGCATCATACCAATCATTAAAAGATCAGAAACAATTCAAGGATCATATATGTAGTTCCATATGAGAATAAATCTAGGGCCTCATAATTTGTTTCAGAGATGGAGTTGGCGAACCAAAGTACCATAAGCACAACCTATATTGTTTGTGTGCATTGCTGCCTCAGGTTCACCAACCCATCCCTAAAACACGACACCATCATACGTGTCTCCCCTTGAACTCTTTTGGGGCTAATTTCAATCATCGGCCTCGATGACAAACTAAAATGTAATTCTTATACACTATGAATGCATGGAATAGATAATTCGAATATCATAGTTCTATGAATGTAGAATAAAGATTGCGGCCTCATAAGATTATTCAAGGGCGGCGTGAGTGAACCAAGTAACAATTGCATAGCCTATATTGTTGTTGTACATCGCCCCAGGTTCACTAACTCGTCCCTGAAAAAATCTGACATCAATGTGTCTGCCTCTCTTTTGGGGCAAATTTGAATAATTGGCCACAATAAGAAATTGAAATGTAATCGTACAAAACATTATTCAGTGATATACATAGTCAGGTACAAAACAAGCCTAAATATTGTAATTATAAATAAAAAACCAAACAATTAATCTTCAGGTGCATGTTAAAAATACTTATGATCAAAACCATTCATATACATATGCATCATACCAATCATTAAAAGATCATAAACAATTCAAGGATCATATATGTAGTTCCATATGAGGATAAATCTAGGGCCTCAAAATTTGTTTCAGAGATGGAGTTAGAGAACCAAAGTACCAACAGCACAACCTATATTGTTTGTGTGCATTGCTGCCTCAGGTTCACCAACCCATCCCTAAAACACGACACCGTCATATGTGTCTCCCCTTGAACTCTTTTGGGGAAAATTTCGATCATCGGCCTCGGTGACAAACTAAAATGTAATTCTTATACACTGAATGCATGGAATAGGTAATTCGAATATCATAGTTCTATGAATGTAGAATAAAGATTAAGGCCTCATAAGTTTCTACAGGGACGGCGTAAGTGAACCAAGTAACAATTGCACAACCTATATTCTTCTTGTACATCGCCCCAAGTTCACTAACTCGTCCCTGAAAAAATCTGACACCAATGTGTCTGCCTCTCTTTTGGGGCAAATTTGAATCATTGGCCAGAATAAGAAATTGAAATGTAATCGTACAAAACATTATTCAGGGATATACATAGTCAGGTACAAAAACAAGCCTAAATATTGTAATTATAAATAAAAAATCAAACAATTAATCTTTAGGTACATGTTAAAAATACTTATGATCAAAACCATTCATATACATATGCATCATACCAATCATTAAAAGATCAGAAACAATTTAAGGATCATATATGTAGTTCCATATGAGAATAATTCAAGGGCCTCATAATTTGTTTCAGAGATGGAGTTGGGGAACCAAAGTACCAACATCACAACCTATATTGTTTGTGTGCATTGCTGCCTCAGGTTCAACAACTCATCCCTAAAACACGAAACCATCATACGTGTCTCCACTTGAACTCTTTTGGGGAAAATTTCAATCATCGGCCTCGGTGACAAACTAAAATGTAACTCTTATACACTATGAATGCATGGAATAAATAATTCAAATATCATAGTTCTATGAATGTAGAATAAAGATTGCAGCCTCATAAGTTTCTACAGAGATGGTGTAAGTGTAGCATCCCATCTGTCTAACATCTGTAATGTTACATGGTCTAATAAAAAATTCTACCTTCCTACATGTAATTGTTGCATCATAATTATATCATGCTCATGTCACCATGCCACCTTGCATTTGAGCATCATATAAAACCCCTTTTAATCTGGTTCTTCTTCATATGCATTTGTATTCTTATTAACTGTATGTGCCTCTTAATATATTGTAGTTGGTTCTTGATATATTGCTAGATGCCCAATTTGAGTTGAGGGCATATCTTTTAAACTCATTCCACCTATTAACTTGTCAATATCAACTTCCTTGTGATCATATCCTCCTTCCACCATATACATGTATGTGGCACATCCTTTCGTTCTTAAGTTTAATTCATGCCAGATATATTCTTATGGTTCTTTTCTTATTCTTCTACACCTTGCTTATTATGGTTTGATCTAAACTAAGCTAGATATACCATGGGCACATTCCCATCCGAAAAATCTTAGTTTATTTGCATCTTTATTTTTGGAAAATCTTCTCCTCACACATATGTGCCACATATTTTGTTTTCACAAAAATATGCCCACATGCATGCATGCATGTCCCTTATTGCATATCCCATGCAATCATAACCCTTGGCCTTCTTCTCTTTGTTTTATTTTATTTTATTTTATTTGAGCTTTGCTTTTAAATTCAAACTAGATGTTCTTTTGTTCTTGCATCTCTTAAACCCTAATCTAAACCTACCTCTTTGGTTTGACTTAACCAAATCATCCTCCTCACTCTAATCTACCTTGTCCACCCACTAATCTATCTAGATAAAACCACCTAGAACTAAATTTCCCCCTCTCGTAATCTATCTTGGGACCTAAGTGACCAAAGACATCTATTTCACCATCTTTTTCTCTTGCTATTTTTTTCAACCGTGGAGCAAAACAAACCCAACCTAGCTAGCTCAAAGTTGTTGGCTGCACCCTGTCCAGACTCGTGGTCAGCCCTCCCATTCTCTAGCAGGCGACCCGCAGCGACGCCAGCCCACCAACATGCGTCCTCTCCCGGTTGTGGTTTGACCAGACCCGATGGAGACGGTGCACGCTTCCTGTTTCTCTTCCCCGCGGTCTCACGTGCCGTCGCTTGTTCTCCTCTCTCCTTGGCATAAAGCGATAACCAGCCAGCTACCTCCCTATCCTCTCCAACCACTCCCAGATCGAAATCTGGGAGGACACCATCCCCCTCTACAAGCAAACCAGCCCAGCCCCTAAACCCCAGCCTCACCGTGCCATGGTCGCCGCCTTGCCGTCACTACTCTGCTGATCCTCGCCGTCGGAAGCTGCAGCAAGTGAAGAGGAGCTCCGTGTCACCTAGCTATAGCAGAGCAGTACTGGGAGCGAGGAGGAGAAGGCGTTAGCTCGCCGTGCCATCGCCGTCCCAGCGCCTCCCCGCCGTGGTCGCGCCGGTCTTCCGCGCCGCCGAACCTTTTTCTCCTCAACCTCGCTGAGTGCCACCTCGTCCTCCTACCTCCTCTGCGCCGCCTCCCCGTCGGAGCCATTCGCTGCGCGCACGCCGTCCTGCCGCTCGCCAGCCGCTCGCCGCGTGCACGTCTCAGCCACATCCGCGCATAACAGCAACGGCAGCGCACGCACATGCCGTTTCTCGCCCTGTTCTGCAAGATGTCCCGGCAGACACAGCCCTTCTTCAGAGATACTTCCTACACGAAAAACATAGATCGTTGTCCCCTCTACTTGTTTTTTTTTTGGAGCAGCGTGTTTTGCCCAACAGAATCGTCGCCACCGTCACCAGAAGTGGCTGGATTTCGCTATCGACGCCAAAGAACTCCGTCATTCCGGGACAGTTAGAGACCTCCTGTTCATCGTAGTTTTCCGATCGGTACAGCCCACCTCCAAAGTTGCAGTCTGAACAAAAGTGTAGCCCATACTTTTCTGTCCATTTTTGGTTTTTGCGGCTTCGCGAAATCTCGAATGGTTTGCTCGTAATCATCTTCGGAACATCGCAGTCAGCTAGTCAGTTTTGCGCGATCGGTTTCAGTTTCCATCGGATCATATCGACACCCCGTATCTTTATGCAACCAGCCCCCTGAAGATTTCAGTCTATCAAAAACTAGTCCCTAGATTCGCCACGTGTCGCTGTTCCTCTCGCGCACCCGCGCGTGGCCCCGCAAAGCGTCTGGTCCCACCTGTCATTCCTTGTGGCTAAGTACAGCCGCGGTGAGAAAAGTTCCCGCGTAGACGTTGCATCAGCTGGCGCTGACTCAGCGTCTGGCCCACCCATCGGTCTCCCTGGCTAGGTCTGTCTCGGTGCAAAAAGTCGCTGTGATCTTTTTCTAAACAATAAAAATCCCAGAAATTTGTTAATATGTTTTTAAATCTAGAAAATAATATCTTTTAATTGACTTTTCCAAATAATACAAATAATATATGTTTTTGAATCAAAAAAATGTGAGGATTTGAAATATGCAATACAAAATAATGTTTGAGCTGTTTAATATTTTCGAAATTATTTAAAATTGCAATAAATGCCTTTTTCTCCATTAATTAATAACTTTAAATCTATAATTCCAAATTTGACAAATAATATGTCTAAATCGATCAGCACGATGAGCCCGTTCTAACTATGCAGTCCATGATATGAATTGAAGCATGCATCATGTAAAACTATCAAAACCTGAATGGTTTATGCAAGTAAAACTTGACCAAATAACAATAAAAGTGCTATTTTATTGTCCCCACACCTCACCCTTGCCATGCTACATTATTGCCATGTAAATTGTGCATCATTCATAATGGCATGCTTGTTTTCTTGTCGCATTTTATTTATATGCTTGTGCACTTTATTTATGTTGGCCCTTGTTTGTTTGGTTCTTTTTTTCGAATAGACGCTGAGCATGGGAATTATCAGGAATCCCAGGAGTACTACCCAGATCCATCTCTCGCTTCAACTGAGCTACCATGCAAGCACTACCACATGCTTGCATACATATAGTACCTATTGCTTCTATCTTATTCTTGCATCATGGAGTCGCGATTATATTAAATTGAATCCCAAGTACTGCATAGCCTTTACTTTTAAACCCCACCGAGCTTGTTCCTCCATCCCATGAGCCACTACTACAGGAGTTGTTTGAGCCATGCGAGTCGTAGAACAGCATGTGTAGGGTATGTGAGTGTCTGATGGATAACGAGGTACCTGAACAACTTAACTTGAGTAGTAATGGGATAACTAATGAAAGAGGCATCGGTGGGCAATATCTGTTATTTGGTTTTTCATGCTCACTTGTGTCTCGTAGGACCCCGAGTACTTGATTCCTGTTCCTTGACTATCGCACTATTCGCATGTGGGACCATGAATCCCCTTAGCCAGAGCTTGATTCAATTCTTATTTCTTGGGGCCACAAACTAGTTTGGGGCTTTATTACTATCCTGTACATATGCCATGCTTTACTGTTTTATTTACGATTGTGCGTGGAGCACTTGTACTATTTTGGATCGTGACATGTTTTCGCTGTATCGACAAGCCTAGTCACACTTTCGGGTTCCCAGTCGTTTACCACCGTCCACACAAACCCTGGGTCCGTCTCGGAGCCGGCCAACTTCGTCGCGGGTAGCTTAGTGGGGTGGCCCCATGAAATATTTTATGAATCCTGTGATTGCTTTGTCATGAAAGCCTCGTTGGGTTTTGATTTGGTTTTTCCGAGGTTAATCGTGCTTGTGTTTCTATTTGTGCACCCCTACAGGGTAAATCTTTATGAAAGCCGTGTCCGCGGTTATGGACGACTTGGAGCACAGTTTCTCGATCATAGACAAGCATAACTAAAGTACCATGTTTAATTTGACTAAATATCTGACTAGTAATTAGTGCAACACTCATGGAATGGTTAATAAAACTACCAACGGATGGGTTGTTCGTCCGCCTACTCATTGGTAAGCGAGAGGGAGGATGGATCTGTTACTTTATACTGTTATAACTGTTGTTTCTAATTAACGGACATCCGTCTATCATTGGTTAGGAAGATGGTTAGCGAGTATCTATAGACTTGTTAGTTATTATCTTTTGTTGCAATTGCGTCACCCTAGGTATATGTCCCCTTTAGAGGCATAAAGACTTGCTGAGTACCCCTAGGGTCTCACACGATAAATTGTTTGATTCAGATGAACAGGTGTATTCACAAGATGGATACTAGGTGGAGGAAACAGATGATGTTGGCAACGATCACTCGGTGTAGAGATTCCGGGGATGGGGATCCATGAGATCTGTGGGCGAGATGTGCTTATTTATGTGGCATCTTATGCCGATTTGCTTCTTATCCGTACTCGGATCTTGTTTCCCGCTTCCGCTTGATACACTGGTGATTGATGTATGAGGAGCTATGCTAAACTATTATCGCTATCTAGGATATTTGAATCTTGCCATATGGTGTTGGAATATTTCTATTTCTTTTAGATGGTATGGCTCTGAGAAATGTTGTAAGGTATCTTGCATACATACTCAATTGTGTATGTATTTGATCTCTTCGCCTGTCGCCTCGCCACTCGTTCTTGTCCTGATGTTCTTGGAAGTGGTTAGGACGGTCGACGGGCCTACACGTGGGTGGCCCTAGGCCCCCGCTATAAAATCCCTATCCACTTTTGGTTCATCCAGGCTTAAACTTAGAGCGTAGGGTCCGAGGTTGTTACAGTAAGCGAACCAAGTAACAATTGCACAACTTATATTGATCTTGTACATGGCCCCAGGTTCGCTCACTCATCCCTGTAAAAAATTGACACCAATATGTCTGCCTCTCTTTGAGGCAAATTTGAATCATTGGCCACAATAAGAAATTGAAATGTAATCGTACCAAACAATATTCAGGGATATAAAAATACATCATACAACGCATTCATAGATCAGAAACAATACAAATATTATGTATTTAGGTTCCATATGAGAGAGAAAATTAGGTCCTCATTTTTTCAGCGATGGAGTCGGAGAATCAAAATACCAACAGCACAACCTATATTGTTTATGTGCATTGCTGCCTCGGGGCCACTAACCATCCCTAAGAAAACGAGAACATCAGATGCCCTTGCACTATTTTGGGGCAAAATTGAATCATTTGGCTCAGTAAGGAATAGAAATGTAATGTTATAGGCCTGCTGTGCATCGAAATCAACACTCAACTAGCAAACTCAACTAGATGACAGATGAGCAGACTGGGGTTGTGTGACTAGACGGATTGGGGTTTTGTGACTAGATGGAAGATGCATCAATCAACCGATTGAATCATATATATACTACCCTACTTCAAGAGCAAAAGAATATGTACACGATTGAGAAAATTCTATGTATGAACAGTGAAAACTGTGGCTGCAACTAGAGAAGCTAGCAATGTAGTACCTCGGACTCCTCATCAGGGACCTCCCCCTCGAACTCATCATTCTCCACGATTGCGTCGAAGATTTCTTGAACGGTGATGGGGTCGTCGATGTAGATCACCGGATTGCCTCCGCATGCCGCCTGCCCCCCATCCAGATCTGCCGCTGGCACCACGACGTTGTCGGCCACCTGCTGCTCGGCGGCGACGGCTACTACCTGCTGCTCGGCGGTGATGGCTACCACCTGCTGCTCGGTAGCGATGGCTACCAACTGCTGCTCGGCAGCGACGGCCACCAACTGCTGCTCGGCAGCGACGGCTACCACCTGCTGCTCGGCGGCGACGGCTACTGGCTGGACGGATGAGTTTACACCCTTGACGGCGCGGCGACGAGTGACGTTCGTTCCCAGAGAAGACGCCTCTGCCTGCTTGGCAACGACCAAGCCATCTGCTACTGCGCCTTCAACTGGCTCCACATCCAGATCTTCTCCACGCGTACGCTTCATGGCGCACCAAGGGAAGGAGGTAGCGCAAATGAGGGAGCTTCGACGCGCACAGTAGGTGTAGATTGGGGTCTTGGGACTAGACAGACTGGGGGGAAATGACATGAGCTCATGGAAGAAGAAGGTCGAGGGGGGTTATAAACACTGGACCGTTCGTAGTCCTCGAGTGGACACGTGTGATGGGAGGGGGACGGGGGGCTACCACGATCTCCACCCTTTTTTCGGTTCCCTTTTTCTGAAACAGCCACGATCTCCACTTTAGAGCTGCATTGAAAACACGCTCATTGCAGACCTCGATTCCACTGCATGCAAGTGGCGTGGAACTAATTTCTAGCAACGTTAGATCTACTCGAGGGGGGCCCTTGACTCATGGAATTTACTAGCGGTAGGGCCCAGTTGGAAGTGAGATTGAGAGCGCTGCGTAAAAATGGGATATGTCTGATTAAAATCAAGTGGCAATAAATTGCAGCATCCCGTCCACAACCGTGCACTCGATGACCCCATTGCCCTGTGCATGAGTTGTAGTAGCAGTGGTAGGCTTTTTAGACTTGATTAAACTTCACATGACCGCTCGAAGACTTTTTCCATGGATGGCATCGTGTTCCTTCCTGTAGAAGTCTTGCGGAGGGAGACGTCCGTCCTGTCTCACGCTGTACTGTGAAGGGCACGAGGTGTCCAACGATCATCGTTGGATTGCACAGAATCAACGGTTGGTTCGCACGATCTGCGTGACAACTATGACAACCAATCAGGGAGTAGTAGACAGGGTGAGCACAATTTTGGGCTTCTACGAAAGATAGAGAGGGGGTGGGCAAAACTTAGTAGTACCACATAAAACCAAGGGCAAAACTGAGTAGTATAAAAATGGAAAGTGTCTTGTACAATGAAATACATCATGGAATACATCAAATTATGCCAAGATAGATCCACTAGAGTTCATTGGATGTGTGTTCTTCTCATAAACCACATATGGATCCACCAGTGTCATTGCATGTGTTGTCTTCTAAACAAACCACATAAGGATCCACCAGTGTCATTGCATGTCTGTTCCTTTCATGAACCACACCCAGTGTTAGTGCATGTCTGTTCTTTTCATGAACCAAACCCAGTGTCACTGCATGTCAGTTCTTTTCATGAACCACATAAGGATCTACCAGTGTCATTAGATGTGTGTTCTTCTCATGAACCACATGTGGATCCACCGGTGTCATTGCATGTCTGTTCCTCTAAACAAACCACATAAGGATCCACCAGTGTCATTGCATGTATGTTCTTTTCATGAACCACACCCAATGTGATTGCATGTTTGTTCCTCTAAACAAACCACATAAGGATCCACCAGTGTCATTGCGTGTCTGTTCTTTTCATGAACCACACCCAGTGTCATTGCATGTTTGTTCTTCTAAACAAACCACATAAGGATCCACCAGTGTCATTGCATGTATGTTCTTTTCATGAACCACACATAAGGATCCACCAGTGTCATTGCATGTCCGTTCTTTTCATGAACCACACCCAATGTCATGGCATGTGTGTTCTCCTAACAAACCACATATGGATCCACTAGTGTCATTGCATGTGTGTTCTTCTAAACAATCCACACATGGATCCACCAGTGTCATTGCGTGTCTGTTCTTTTCATGAACCACACCCAGTGTCATTGCATGTGTGTTCTTCTAAACAAACCACATAAGTCATTGCATGTCTGTTCTTTTCATGAACCACACCCGGTGTCATTGCATATCTGTTCTTTTCATGAACCATATCTAGAGTCATTGCTTGTCTGTTCCTCCACACAAACCACATAAGGATCCACCAGTGTCATTCCATGTCTGTTCTTTTCATGAACCACGCCCAGTGTCATTGCATGCGTGTTATTTTCATTAACCATAGCTAGAGTCATTGCATGTCTATTACTTCCTTAAACCACACATGGATCCACCGATGTCATTGCATGTCTATTCTTTTCATGAACCACACCCAGTGTCACTTCATGTGTGTTCTCCTGACAAACCACATATAGATCCACCAGTGTCATTGCATGTCTGTTCTTTTCATGAACCACAGCTAGAGTCCACTAGTGTCATTGGATGTCTGTTCTTCCCATGAACCACACATGGATCCACCAGTGTCATTGCCTGTCTGTTTTTTCATGAATCACAGCTAGAGTCATTGCATGTCTGTTACTTCCATAAACCACATATGGATCCACCTAGTGTGATTGCATGTCTTTTCCTCTAAACAAACCACATAAGGATCCACCAGTGTCATTGGATGTGTGTTCTTCTCATGAACCACACGCAGTGTCATTGCATGTGTGTTCTTCTAAACAAACCACATAAGGATCCACCAGTGTCATTGCCTGTCTGTTCTTTTCACGACCACATAAGGGTCCACCAGTGTCATTGCATGTCTGTTCTTTTCATGAATCACATCTAGAGTCATTGCATCTCTATTACTTACATAAACCACATATGGATCCACCGAGTGTGATTGCATGTCTGTTCCTCTAAAGAAACCACATAAGGATCCACCAGTGTCATTGTGTGTCTGTTCTTTTCATGAACCACACCCAGTGTCATTGCATGTTTGTTCTTCTAAACAAACCACATAAGGATCCACCAGTGTCATTGCATGTATGTTCTTTTCATGAACCACACATAAGGATCCACCAGTGTCATTGCATGTCCGTTCTTTTCATGAACCACACCCAATGTCATGGCATGTGTGTTCTCCTAACAAACCACATATGGATCCTCTAGTGTCATTGCATGTTTTTTATTTTCATGAACCACACCCAGTGTCATTGCATGCGTGTTCTTCTCATTAACCATAGCTAGAGTCATTGCATGTCTGTTACTTCCATAAACCACACATGGATCCACCGATGTCATTGCATGTCTGTTCTTTTCATGAACCACACCCAGTGTCACTGCATGTGTGTTCTCCTGACAAACCACATATGGATCCACCAGTGTCATTGCATGTCTGTTCTTTTCATGAACTACAACTAGAGTCCACTAGTGTCATTGGATGTCTATTCTTCCCATGAACCACACATTGATCCACCAGTGTCATTGCATGTCTGTTGTTTTCATGAACCACACCCAGTGTCACTGCATGTGTGTTCTCCTGACAAACAACATATGGATCCACCAGTGTCATTGGATGTCTGTTCTTTTCATGAACCACAGCTAGAGTCCACCAGTGTCATTGGATGTCTGTTCTTCCCATGAACCACACATGGATCTATCAGTGTTAATGCCTGTCTGTTCTTTTCATGAATCACATCTAGAGTCATTGCATGTCTGTTACTTCCATAAACCACATATGGATCCACCTAGTGTGAGTGCATGTCTATTCCTCTAAACAAACCACATAAGGATCCAGCAGTGTCATTGGATGTGTGTTCTTCTCATGAACCACACCTAGTGTCATTGCATGTGTGTTCTTCTAAACAAATCACATAAGGATCCACTAGTATCATTGCCAGTCTATTATTTTCATGAACCACACCCAGTGTCATTGCATGTGTGTTCTTCTAAACAAACCACATCAGCCATTGCATGTCTGTTCTTTCATGAACCACACCTGGTGTCATTGCATATCTGTTCTTTTCATGAACCATATCTAGAGTCATTGCATGTCTGTTCCTCTAAACAAACCACATAAGGATCCACCAGTGTCATTGCATATATGTTCTTTTCATTAACCACACCCAGTGTCATTGCATGCGTGTTCTTTTCATTAACCATAGCTAGAGTCATTGCATGTCTGTTACTTCCTTAAACCACACATGGATCCACCGATGTCATTGCATGTCTATTCTTGAACCACACCTAGTGTCACTGCATGTGTGTCTTCCTGACAAACCACATATGGATCCACTAGTGTCATTGCATGTTTGTTCTTTTCATGAACCACAAGTAGAGTACACTAGTGTCATTGGATGTCTGTTCTTGCCATGAACCACACATGGATCCACAAATGTCATTGCATGTATGTTCTTTTCATGAATTACAGCTAGAGTCATTGCATGTCTGTTACTTCCATAAACCACATATGGATCCACCTAGTGTGATTGCATGTCTGTTCCTCTAAACAAACCACATAAGGATCCACCAGTGTCATTGGATGTGTGTTCTTCTCATGAACCACACCAAGTGTCATTGCATGTGTGTTCTTCTAAACAAACCACATAAGGATCCACCAGTGTCATTGCTTGTCTGTTCTTTTCATGAACCACACCTAGTGTCATTGCATGTGTGTTCTTCTAAACAAAGCACATAAGTCATTGCATGTCTGTTCTTTTCATGAAGCACACCCGGTGTCATTGCATGTCTGTTCTTTTCCTGAACCATATCTAGAGTCATTGCATGTATGTTCCTCTAAACAAACCACATAAGGATCCACCAGTGTCTTTGCATGTCTGTTCTTTTCATGAACCACACCCAGTGTCATTGCATGCGTGATCTTTACATTAACCATAGCTAGCGTCATTGCATGTATGTTTCTTCCATAAACCACACATGGATCCACCGATGTCATTGCATGTCTGTTGTTTTCATGAACCACACCCAGTGTCACTGCATGTGTGTTCTCCTGACAAACAACATATGGATCCACCAGTGTCATTGGATGTCTGTTCTTTTCATGAACCACAGCTAGAGTCCACCAGTGTCATTGGATGTCTGTTCTTCCCATGAACCACACATGGATCTATCAGTGTTAATGCCTGTCTGTTCTTTTCATGAATCACAGCTAGAGTCATTGCATGTCTGTTACTTCCATAAACCACATATGGATCCACCTAGTGTGAGTGCATGTCTATTCCTCTAAACAAACCACATAAGGATCCAGCAGTGTCATTGGATGTCTGTTCTTCTCATGAACCACACCTAGTGTCATTGCATGTGTGTTCTTCTAAACAAATCACATAAGGATCCACTAGTGTCATTGCCAGTCTGTTCTTTTCATGAACCACACCCAGTGTCATTGCATGTGTGTTCTTCTAAACAAACCACATCAGCCATTGCATGTCTGTTCTTTCATGAACCACACCCGGTGTCATTGCATATCTGTTCTTTTCATGAACCATATCTAGAGTCATTGCATGTCTGTTCCTCTAAACAAACCACATAAGGATCCACCAGTGTCATTGCATATATGTTCTTTTCATTAACCACACCCAGTGTCATTGCATGCGTGTTCTTTTCATTAACCATAGCTAGAGTCATTGCATGTCTGTTACTTCCATAAACCACACATGGATCCACCGACGTCATTGCATGTCTATTCTTGAACCACACCTAGTGTCACCGCATGTGTGTTCTCCTGACAAACCACATATGGATCCACTAGTGTCATTGCATGTTTGTTCTTTTCATGAACCACAAGTAGAGTA